>OX637403.1:17729843-18939843 GCA_951799425.1 Ilex aquifolium
ATTTTTCTTTACTTTCACCCCTTAAACTCTGGTGTTGATGTCAATTTGCCTCTTTTGAATTATTTGAATTAATTTTACATTGATACAAAAATAAATGTCGGTCATGTTTTAGACAAAAAAGTCCAAATATAATTTTTTTAATGTCTACATTTAGGGTAAAGTAAATCAATAACCTATGAGGTGCAACGAAAGAATGATGACACTAGAGGGGGACAAAGTGAAACTTATAATCATCACTAAAAGTGCAATATAAACGTGAGTCTTGAATGGATAATATGAAACATGGGACATGGCTAAACAATTTGCTATCAATCATTTAGGATGTTGCATAAAATTTGAGTAATTATTCAAAATTACAAATTTTAGTTATATTTTTTAGTAATTTTTTTTTTTTTTTGTGAGCATCATAATCATAAAGTAGACTAGAATTAAAATCATTGGGTCAATTGTTCCCATTAGTACAAGAAAAAAGGTAAAAATTGGGCAACCATTTTGTGAAGAGGTTATGCCAAAAAAGATTGGACTATGGATCCCCACAGATAAACAAATAACCTTCCACCAAATTAATGCAAAACTGTAACAAAAAAAATGTTTTTGAACACATGGAATTCCAAACACTTCTCCTTAAAAAGCAGAAGTGAGTGAACAAAAAAAATGTTGACTTTGGCCTATTACGCTTCTAATATTAAAAAAAAATCTAGATAAATATAAAATTACAATCTCACGACTAATTATATAAATTACATTTTAACTACAATAAAATATTTTAATCAAGATAACTAGTATGATATAAGGAACCCCAGCTTGATTTGCAAAAAAATGGTAATGGGCAGACCCCTTATAACTTGTTTAAGTCTTTCGATGACGAGGCCGAAAAATTGATATTACGCAATCGTTATTTTTCATCTTTATCAGCCAACTCTCTAGTTTCCATCTTTCCTTTCAGAGTTTACCATTCTTCATAATTAGAAATCTTTCATCACTTTGCGTAGGCGCAAGTAATCATTCATGCTTTTATTTTATTAACCGGCTTTCTGTCAACAAACCAGTCTTTCAAGTGTCTTGGAAAGAGCAACTGGATCATGTTTTACATAAAACACACAGAAAAATTCGGTAAGGGGAGAGTAGATCTTTGAGTTCATCTGTCAAAAGAGTTGGCTACCCTTAGGCGTGGGGTCTTTTCCAGGCATCATTTTGTAATGTAATACATAACTTCAAATGTTAATAAAAAAATAACATTTTCATGGAGGATAAAATTATTGAATTAAAAAAAAATGTGAACCATCTATATAATAAAGTACAACGTAAAAAATAACTTTTATTTTTCGCAGTTGAGATCGTTTTAAATTTTACTTTAAAATTAATCTGACGGCTAATATTAACTCCTCAAATTTAATACGGAAAGTAGGCTCCCTAAGGGTGTGTTTGAGGTGACTTTTCAAAAATACTTTTAGGACTTCTGACTTTTCATAAGTACTTTAAAAAAAAAATAGTATTTGGAACAACTTACTTTAATTACTTCCAAATAAGTCAAAAGTAATAAGTAAGTAAAATTAAGAAAAAAATAACTTATATTTTTTTAAAATCACTTCTCTACAAAACACTTCACCACCATCATCGTTACTCACCACCACCCATCGTCGCCTACCACCGCCGCCGCCACCCACCACCACCACCGTCATTCACCACTACCCATCACCACCGTTGCCCACAAGCACCTGTCATCGCCCACCACCACCATCGTCACCGCCCACCACCACAACCCACCACCTCTACCACCACCGTCATCGCCCCACCATCATTACTACCAACCATCATCACTGTCGCCCACCACCACTACCGTCGTCACCCATGCCTACCACTATTACCATCGTCACCCCAAAACCATTACCACCATCACTGTTGCCACCCGCGACTATCACCATCACCATGGTCGTCGTTGCCCACCACAACCATCACTACCTCTCACCACAACCATTGTCACACACCACCACTACCACTGTTAACCCCTACTACAACTGGTGCTTAAATTCATTTTTCTCTCCTCTATTTTTGTAATTTAATTTTGGATGTGAATACAAATATATTTATAATTGACAATTTTTTATACTACTCAATGTCTTCAGACACAGACAATAACTAGTATCTCTATGTTAAACCAATGGCATAAAAACAAATAGATATTCAACAAGATATCTATGGCATTGATTCTTAATTTTTTTTATTAGTGATAAGAAAAAGATCCAGTAATTTATCCTGTAGTTATACAACTTATCCGAATCTGTCAATTAATTCTTTATTTCAATCATTAAAATTAATATTTGAACAACTATGGGATCTAATTTGAGAACCTAACCTAATTAAATGCAACCAGATTGATTAGATAAAATTCATCATTAATCCAACAGTTGTAATTGATTAGATTTTTAAATTAGATTATTAAATTACGTACAAATCATATTTTTCTTAATTGTAACTTTAACATCACAATTGAAAATTTTAAAATAATAACAAAACACAATTATAATCCGTTTAAGGCCCATCAAGGCTAGCCCGCCAAGCGCCCACCAAGGGTACACATATGAGTAGGGCATGGCCCTATCCTTTGAGCTAGATCCGTTGACTAGAGGCATGGACCGGTACCAACCCTTAAAGAGTAAACCTGCAATCCCACACTCTATACCATGTGTGGGGTGTTTTCAATAAATCGCCCTACAACATTAAAAGCAACCAAAAAAAGGGCAAAAAGGCCTTCATACCGTTTGGCTCTTTTTTCCAAGTTAAAGTTGAACAAGCATACAATCAACTATTGAAATTACAGAATCCAAAAATAATTAACACTACAAGAAGGAGAAGTTGTAAAGATTCTGAGACTCCTCAAGCTTCCATTTAAAATGAAAGGCATATTTCAATAGCAAAATCTATCCAAGACCTCATGGAATACCAAATCTAATTCCTCTGTGCTCCAGGTAACAAGCTTGCAAGAGAAGGAACCCCTTGGCCTCTCATCTCTTCTTGAGCTCTTCTCATTTCTTCTGGATCTGTTCCCAATACATAAAAGAGTAATGTTATGACCAAAAAAACAGACTTGAAAATAAATAAAAATCACCAGATGACTCATGTTTGTGCCTGGAACATGGATCAACAACGTAAAGCGGACTGTGATTCAAGGAAAAGAAACTTAAAGAAAACCCTGGCAGTCTCCCATGAGTGCCAAAGACTTTGACGTGGTCCTATCTGAAATTAATCTGAGATGAAAATTGAGTGTTTTGCTCCACTAGGACAGTAGTCCCAGACGTGGAGGGCAGGTCCCCAAATTCAGCAAGGCCTATTAAGTTTAACTTTATGCTCCTAATGAAATTGGGCCAACTTTGATAGAGATATTCTGCAAACATCATGCTGAAACATCACTTTTGTTTTTCCTAGGCCAGCTGGCAATGAGCTTGCCATTGAACTAGAGATGCTGCTGAAGGAGGTCGAAAGTGAAAGTGGTCCTTAAACAACATTCTACTTCCATAGCACAATGCAGATCCATGCTAACCTTCCCTCCATCGTTTCGATTTTTTCAGGGTGTTCAAATGGCCCAGTTCTCATGAACCAACAAGAATTGGAATGAGTCGACACACATTTGACTATGACTAGGCTTTGGCAAAGCACTAACAAAATAAAAGGATTGCCAATCTCAGCCAAGCCAGCTTGAGAAAATCCACAGGTGGTTGACGCTCAGGCATACAGTTGGAACAAATGCTAAACCAAATTCAGAAACTTACCCATGTTTTCTACTAGTTTGGGCATTAAGAACATCACAATCAGCATAAATCCGACCATCAGACCCATTGGGCTTTTCACAAGAGACATTATGGAGAAGGGTTCCCTTATCTGAAAGAAAATAAGAAATGAACAACAATGAAACCAGTGATTACCAGGAACAGGGAAAATTCAGAATATATTCATAACTAAAATCGAAACCAACCTCATAATACTGTTCCTCTCTCAACGGCTCCAAAACTAGCTCATTCAGAGCCCTCCTGTTCTCTGTTAGTGCTGCCTGAACCTTGCCAGGGTTTCTGGCACTAACATCAACACGAACCTGGACACAGAGTAGGACAGAATCATGTGATATCTGATATAGGAAAATATGTGATCAAGTACAAAAAGAAAAAGCCAGCAGAAGCTCACAGGAGAAAAGAAATAACCAATTGCCACCACTTCAATTAGATGAGTCCCGGCTGGCACATTATGGCTTCGAGCACAGTGGTTAAGGAACTATATTGAGTCAATAGAATGATCCTCCAGAAATTAAATTATAAAAAAACCACACTCAAACTTCAAGTTTTTTGCAACATTATAGGTACATGTCATATAAACGGATACGAGACAGTAGGCCCAAGAGCAGAATTGGAGACCTTTTTGTATAAAAGTGATTTGACATGTGGCCCAGTATCCAGATTTCAAGTTATGAATCAAAATCTGATGAGGTCCCATCTTGAGAAAAATAATTTCATGCAACTAAGGAGTGAAGGTTCTTTAAGGACAACACCATTAGCTGATGTGAACAAATTGTAATCTACTTGCATCACCCGCAGACTTAATTTTGAGAACTCCCTTCATTGATTTAACAAGAAGAATTTTATCAACCCTAAACTTGCTTTTCAAAACCACTTCTTTGTAAAGAAACATCAATTTATTTTACTATTATCCAACCAACAAGAAGAAGACAAATGAAAATTCTCACATAACTTTGATATTCTAATGCTAATGTAGACGTGGTAGATATAAATTGTTGAATGCTAATCATCATTAAAATTGAAGAACAGCCTGTTTGAAAACTGGCGGTTCTTCAATTTTAAGCCAGTTTTCAAACAGGCTTTTGTAACTACTTTGTTACTTCACGATAGAACTTTGTAAAGTTCTGTCAGTATTTTCCTATCCAGTACCGCATATAATATTCTCCCTTCTTTCTAATGTCTCTTTACAAAACTACTGCCAAAAAAAAAATGAAAAAAGACGCAAAAATGCATGTGATTGATAGACCATCCTTTCTGTCTGACTATCAAATACCCCCAAGTGCCAAGTTTACATCTGAATATTCACTTTTGACCAACAAAATATACACCACAAAAATCATTACTCTTGCAAAACTCCAAAGAAGTAAGAAACAAGAAGAACTCAAGTTTCACGTCATTGAACATACACTCATACAATAAAAATTTGTGTGTACATTGAGCAAACATCCAAGTATAATTCATTTCATAAAATAAGAAAGATATGCAGTAAGTGTTATGGACCAGAACAGAAGTAAAATCCAACCCTCAGGCAATAAAGATGGTAGGATACAATGAAAAATATCCATCAGGCCCAAGAAAAGTAACTCGTTGGCCACCATTAAGTATGACTTTGGCATCTGATATTTTTCCTGCGAGACCAAATCCCTTCACGCCAAAGCCTACCAGAGCAAATCATCGAAATTCAAAAGAGTTGGGTCAAAAAAAAAAAATTTATCATGATACATAGCATTAGCAATGTGGTGACAGAATAAAGGTGCAAAGTAGCAAAAAAATATTATTGTTATTCTCACACAATGTCTACAGCCAATAATTTAATATGTAGCTCAAAACTTAAAATCATGCGTGACACCCTCACAATTAGATTGTTGTGACGTTTTGAAACCTATGAAGTATTAGCAGAGCTCTTCAAACTTCTCCATCAGGAGCACAATTCAATGCATACAACAAATGCAGCAACTTAACAAAGAATAAAGGAAATGATTTTTTCCTTTTTCTTTTTTGGGGTGGGGGGTTGACTAATCTACTGCGTCTATGGATTCAGTTATACATTTTACACCTGGTAATTTAGTTCCCTTGATAAGTGCCCTTGAAAACATTCTAGTCTCAAAAACATATACAATGCTTAACCTGATTGAGCAGTTAAGAATCTTATTGCACTACAGCAAAAGGAAAAGTATCCCCTCCTTTACTCAATGCTCTTACATCATTGGAAGTCTGGGCTTTCGTGGCTAGGAAGCTCGGTTTTCCGAAAGACTCTCTCTCTCTCTCTCTCAAAACTCAGCTTTTTAGTATGGTTTCCCTCCGAAGTTATAATCTTAGTTATTTTCCACACATGGCTAAAGCAAAAATCTGTATGACAAAATATCAAATATGTAACAGAGCCCATAGGGTCCATTCCAAATTAATAGACCAGTGAAATCGGACCGCCATGCAAGCACCGGACAGCAGCTTAATGTGCAGGATGTGTAGTGCCAGCGCTATGCATAACACATTGAGTAATACATAACACATTTATTACACACCTGATATGAGGCAACCACAAACCCTATAATTTCGTATGGAAACAGCATGATGCTTTGAAAAAGTGGAAAGAAGAAAAAACCCAAGATTGAGATTCATAAGCACAAAAAAGAAAAGTATGCAGGGTGATGAGAAAAAAACAACCCTTTTTTCGAATTAAAAAATGCAAAAAATTCAATTTTTGTCAGACAAACACACCAAATGCCGAGTTATACCTGCACACTTCTATCCTTCAAATAAAGAAAAGTGCACTCTGGAGCATAAAAGGACATTCATCGGGGCCTAAAAGCCTAACCTTAACAACTGGCCATTAACTTTCTAGTATAATAGTCCCTTACTGAGTCCTATAACTTTCTATCAAGGTGGCCCCACGGTAATCCTCAATAACATGCTCATAGGTTAACTTCTACTTAATTTTAGAAGTGCTGATTCGTGCACCCACAACCTTATGTTTTAATTGTTTAATAAACTAAATTTGTCAGAAGTAAGATTTCACAGATTTCCGAAGGCAAAATAACCCAAGTCCAGTTGAGTTAGAAGGACAGGAAAATGACTGTCAACAATGGTCTAGTCTGCAGTATTAATACCCTATCTGTAATCATATTTGCCATGTGAATCATCAACTGTTGACGAAGACATTGCTATCTTTGGACTGAAAAATGAAAGGCAGACAGTGTGACAACTATAGACTTTGGCAATTTCCAAGGCTTATTTAATTCAAGAACAAGAAGGAGTTTGTCAGTTTAGAATTTGAAATTCGACCAGATAAGCATTCAATCTGATCACTTTAGTCCTCATTTCCATTTTCCACCTTGGCCAAGAGAGCAAATAGAGAAAGTCATGGAGGAGGACTACAGACAGGTTGCACTCATCATGGAAGCAAATGCTTTGCAACACCACTAAGACTTTTTGATTGATATCTTATAGTTGTTTTCAGTGACAAGAACTAGGAATAAGTGAGCCTGATTGCATGGACAAAGTGTTCCTCTTGTATAAGTCGGGTTCTCCAATTTTTTAAGTTATATTTATGGCACAAATCAATCAAGATGCATATCGCAACTTGTGAAAGTTCTTACGATTGTTGCAGTCTCTGTATATACTGCACTTAGCATAAATTTGCACAATAGGACACATGCACTCTTAATACCTATTCATGAATATTTCATACGACAGCTCCCAAGGACTATACAGAACTCAAATGTTTTTCACAAGGATGCATGGTTAGGCTCGTGCATGAGTTTGAATCCCAAAACCAATAAAAACTAGTCCTTTACATTTGTGGTTCTGATTGCAGAATCGATGCATCAATTTACCCAGTAATACGATGGCTTGAGCCAGAGAACCACCCATTTATGGATGATAATCGTAAAATTTAATTCTCACATTGTGATCATAATGATTAACTGTTTAACTAGACCTATAATCATATTCATTTGACATCATTCCAAAAAGGGACAGTCATTCTACAAGAAACAAGACAATTTTCCAATATGGGAGGAAACCTTCGGTCTTATTGACAAAGGTGTAAGTTCCAAATCTTTCTTTTATTCGGTTGAAAGAGGTAGAGGCCAAGTTCATGACTTGACGGCAGTGTGTTTATGGAGCAGAATAGAGTCAAGGGTTGGAATAAATCTGAGGGTACTTGCAGAAAGCTTCAGATGCAAAGGGGGTAGAGTAGGTGGGCAAGGATCAGACAGGTTTTGCAAGCAGGCCTCAGTCTTGCTCGGAGAACTAAATTTCGTTTCATTTTCAGTGAAACGACAGAAACAATACTCATGGAAACTGAAACTAAACAGTAATGTAATATTGAAATTCTTATACTTTGAGTTGTTTCGAGATATTTTAAAATGTTTTGATGTATTATGGTATGATTTGATCATTGTTATAGGAATAAGTTTTTCAGTTTTTTTCCTTTGTTTTCATTTCCTTCCACCCCATTTCTGAGTCAGCTGAAATTATGCACTGAAATGAAATTTTAATCCTTGGTCTTGCTTATGGAGGATCCTCACCACAAATAGTCCTAAAACAGCCACCAATACCAGCTTTATGGTAGCAAGCCAAAATGATGTAGAACTACAATTCCTTGGAAGCAACAAAAATTGAAGGACTGGGAAAACCACTTCTATGAAAGCACCTTGCGCAAGTGTCTACTCACACACTGCCAGCCATCACCCTTTGAAAAACACACAATCTCAGCAAAGTCCCCATCACTCACCGATGTTCCCTCTGCCACTTCAATTGAATGGTGGTGACACCAAGCACAAGTGACAAGCCCCACTCTAATTGAATGAACATATGCACATCACATACCAAGTTACCAACACGATGACATATACTTATCAGTGGTTCTAAATTCTCAGATTTCTAGGATGGCAGCTGACTAGGATCCATAATTTTTTTTTCTTTTTTGCTTACACAGAGTTATATAGGCCTCTTAGAGGCCTTAGGGTACCCTCCAATCCTCTTCTCCTCCCCCCCCCCCCCCCCCCAAAAAAAAAACAAAACCCCTCTTCCCGGGGGTGTTTGAGGGAAATAGCTTTGGGGTATAAACCAACCCAAGACCTCTGCTCCAAAGCTCCTGGTTCTATCCCTTGGGTTCAACTAAGCTTCATTAACTAATAAATATGACTAGAACAAATGCTATACCTAAATAACGTGTACAGATAGGATAATCAAATAGCATAATGCTAGCAGTTTGAATCTCAGATTCGTGCATACAATCACATTAAAATCAGCCAGTCAATAACCAAACTAAAAAAGTTCAAAACAAATTAAAAAGATCACCAGCGAAGAATAGAATACCTGGAATCTTCACCCGGCCGTTTATGGTATACCCATCACTAATCCTGCAAAAAAATCGATAAATATCTAAAAAAGCATTAACAAATCAAATATGCCAAAATCAAACAGATCAAATTAGGACATATGTACACAATATATGCGTATCTATATAGATATGTGAAATACCTACCCAGGTGCTATGGCGAGTGCCGAATGGAGGAAAGAAAAGAGGAAGAAGAACTGAACAAGTATGAAAAGTGCGAGATTGATCTTCGTGCAACTTTGTGTCAATGCCATGGAAGCAGAGAGAGAGAGAGCGATTCGAATCGTCGAACTCGGAGAAGTGCGTTCCTCGTAGAACTCGTTATTTAGTTGTCCTTTCTGGACCAACTGGTCTACTTCGAGTGCTACCGTAGGGGAAGTTTCCGTACTCAGCCAAATACAGGATTTTTCCCTTTTGTGTAAATTTCATACATATCCCCTGTAGACTAGTTTATTTTAAAGGTAATCCCCAGTATTTTTCTGAAATTTCAGTATACTCTCCTCTAGTTCGCATAACCACTTCATCCGCACCTCCTACCATGAGTCGTGGTTAATGACCAGTTAAAAATTGATGATGTCATTCTAATTATTTTGACAGTAGGGGAATCTCACATTGTATCCCGAGGGACTGTTTGGTAAGTGAGATTGGGGGATTTTGGAATATGGGTAGAAAAAAATAGTCCAAATGACACACAAAATCTATGATTGACCAAAAATTTGAAGCCTAAGTTACCAAACCCAGTCAGCTATTGGCCAGGACCTTAAACCCCGGTTCACGAGTTTTATCAAACCTGCCGGGGGGAGGGGGGTGGATTTCGGATGAGGGTTAACGGGTTCAAGATACAAAAAAATAAAAATTATACCTCATACATATACAAACATGTGTTTAGATTTGATGATACTTAAAATAAACCCCAGACACGAGCTCAGGAAAAGAGCTCAGCTCTGGAGGACAGGGAAGATAAACCGAGCTCACCCAGCCACGGTCTGAGCTCGACCAGTCAACACTTGTACTCCCAGCTAAAGACACAAGGTGATAAATGTTAAGAGGACAGCAAGTCGACAGCAGATACCATCATAAGGAGAATGAAGCCAATCCAAAGCATGAAATCTGTAACCAACCACGATCCTCTCCTAAAATCAAGGAGAGGATCCCATAGAGAAAGGCGAAGATTTATACCAGGAGGAGGCCTTTGAAAGCCGGCCGAATGGATTTTAAGCGATCCCGGGATTATAGATGGAGGTAGGGCTTGATCCCTTCAATATAGGATATAACTCCGGATTAGAGGTAAGCATGAGGCTATAAAAGGGAAGGACAGCCTCCATTGGGAGGGGAGAGCGACTGAAAACCCTAATACCCTGAATATTCTACTGTAACACGTTCAACTCGATCAATAAGAGAGAGAGGAGTCATCTGACTCCATGGCAGAGTGGACTAGCCGAGCTCAGGCCGGTGAACCACTATAATCTCGTTTTGGTGCCACCCCCTTCCTCACATCCCCTAAATATCATACTGCATTATCAAACACAGGCCTGGTAGCTCAGAGATCGTACTTTGCTCTACACAAATCATTCACCTCAGATGACCCTGTTCTCTAGCTCATACGCGTACATTTACGCCATCAGTTTGGCGCCGTCTATGGGAACGACTGTTCCTTTTACAAATAAACTGATCCTTCAGTGACTGATGGTAACAACACAAAATATGAGCAGAAGTCAAACAAACCCACCACGAATGCAAGACCAGCAAGAAGCCACCAACGGCAGACAACCCGGGAATATCCCAGAGGTTAATTCCCCCATTAATAACGAGATGGAGGTCCTTCGCCTCGTCAACCAACGTTTACTAAGGGAGAATGCAGAGCTATCAAGGCTCGTACAACACCCACAGGAGGCACGACCGGCCCAAGAAGGCCAGAATGATCCCCCTCATAGGGAGTAATGACACTGGGACCCCCTTAGAGAGGTCAGTGAAAGAGGAGAAGGCAGCCAGACCAGGGGACATGTCCCCTACATACCCCCTAGGAATGGCCATAACGACGAGGTGCAAAGTCAGAACGATGGGGGTGAGAGGGACAATTTTCTCCCTCACCCGCAAGTCAGGAGAGAGCAACATTGGGAGCAACGCTTCAAAGACATCCAGGAAGAGCTCAGCCACATGAAGGAGGCTGTAAGGAACAAGGTTCCGGTTACAATGGACGTCCTAGTGCAGCAAACCAAGTCCCCATTCACCACTGCAGTGCTACACTTTCCCCTTCCACCAAAATTCAGGATGCCACAAGTAGAGGTCTTTGATGGGACGAAAGATCCCGTAGATCACCTCAACACTTACAAAAACCAGATGGAGTTGCATGGATACCAGGATCCCGTACGTTGCAGAGCTTTTGCCATCACATTGAAAGGTTCTGCCTTAGCCTGGTTTCACAGGCTCCCACCAGCCTCGATCTCATCCTTTAAAGAGCTCTCCATAGCTTTCGTATCTCACTTTATAGGAGCCCGGATATACAGAAAGCCAAGCTACCACCTACTGAACGTGAAGCAAGGTCCCCAAGAGAACCTGAGGTCTTATGTCCAAAGGTTTAACTCGGAGACATTGAAGGTAGACGTCCCAGACGAAAAGTTCGCCATAACTGCTTTCATTGCAGGGTTGGGAGTGCAATCAAAGGACTTGATGTTCTCTATATCAAAGAACCCTCAGGCAAGCATGGCTGAGGTGCTAGCCAAGGCAGAGAAGTATATAAATGGCGAAGAGGCACTCCTTTCTAAAGTAGGAGGAACATCCTCACGAAAGGAGAAGGAAAAAGAGGAGAAGAGAGGGGACAAGAGTCCCAGGAAGGAAAAAGGGCGAGAGCGGTCTCCCAGAAGAGATAGGGACCGCTCGCCAAAGAGAAGAGGAAACGTCAGAGATCGCCTGGGCCCCATGCAGCCTGAACTGCAGCCCAGATATGGACCCCAGCGATTCACCCCACTCACTGCCGCTGTGTCGCAAGTTCTGTATGAGGTCCAAAACGAGAAGTTCTTAAGATGGCCACCTCGGATGAAGGCAGATCCAGCCAAAAGAGACCCCACCAAGTACTGCGATTACCATAGAGACCATGGTCACCACACTGATGACTGCATTCAATTAAAGAAGGAGATCGAGTTTTTGATCCAACGAGGTCAGTTACGTCGTTTTGTAGCCAATGACAACCAGAACCGAGCTCTTCCACTTCCACCACCCCGACAGCTGGCACCTGCACCGCACCAGCAGCCTCTAGGGGAGATCAGAGTAATATCAGGAGGGTTCGCAGGAGGCGGAGAATCTAGCTCAGCCAGGAAAGCACACCTCCGCCGGATCAGAGCCGAAGAAGCTCTCGAAGTGCACGCTGTATCCAAAGCACCACGCCTAGATACAGCTATCACTTTTTCAGATGCTGATTTGGAGGGATGCCAGTACCCTCATGATGACCCCTTGGTGGTGCGAGCTGTGGTGGCTAATAGAACCGTTCATCGGGTCCTAATCGATAACGGGAGCTCGGCGGATATCATTTTCGCACCTGCGTTTGACAAGATGGACATAGGAAGGGAGAGACTCGAGCCAGTAAACACTCACTTGCTGGGATTCTCCGGGGAAAGGATGTTCCCCCTAGGTTCGATCCAGCTCGTGCTCACCCTAGGGGACCCGCCTTGCCAAGCCACTACCACGGTGAAATTCCTAGTAGTCGATGCACCATCTGCATACAACATCTTGCTTTGAAGGTCATCCCTTAATTCTGTGAAGGCAATCCCATCTGCCAATCACTTAGTCATGAAATTACCTACAGATAATGGAATCGGGGTAGTCCGAGGAGACCAGCGTATAGCGAGGGAATGCTATATGGCTTCTATAAAAAGAAAGGAGGTTGAGAACATCCAACTGGACGAACTCGACATGAGAGATGAAATGGAGACAAGGCCAATGCCATTGGAAGAGCTGGAACCAGTTCAGCTTGATGAAAACCAAGAACACCTCGTTTATGTGGGTTCCAGACTGAACGCTGAGCTCAAAGGACTCCTCATCCAGTTCCTAAAAGAGAATATATGAGTGTTTGCTTGGAAGCAAGAAGACATGGAGGGAATTGATCCTTCGGTTATTTCCCATAAGCTAAGTGTGAGCCCAACTTGCAAACCCATCAAACAGAAGAGGAGGAGCTTTGCCCCCGAAAGGCAAAGGGCAATCAATGAGGAGGTCAGCAAACTCCTCCATGCCAAGGCTATCAGGGAGGTTGATTACCCCACCTGGTTAGCAAATGTGGTTCTTGTAAAGAAAACCAATGGAAAGTGGCGCCTGTGCATTGACTTCACTGATCTCAACCGAGCATGCCCCAAGGATAGCTTTCTCTTGCCTCGGATTGACCTAATAGTGGATGCCACAGCCGGGCATGGGCTCCTCAGCTTCATGGATGCCTTCTCAGGCTACAACCAAATCAGGATGGACCCCAGCGATCAAAAGAGAAGACCTCCTTCGTAACTGAACAAGGAACATACTGTTATCAAGTCATGCTCTTCGGGTTGAAGAATGTTGGAGCTACTTACCAGCGCTTGGTGAATAGGATGTTCCAAAAGCAAATAGGAGCATCCATGGAAGTTTACATTGACGACATGTTAGTAAAGTCACTCAAAGCAGAGCTCCACATCGAGCACTTAGCTGAGTCATTCTGAATCCTAAAGGAGTACAAAATGAAGCTCAACCCTGCGAAATGCGCATTCGGTGTCTCAGCAGAGAAGTTTCTGGGTTTCATAGTTAGCAGCCGAGGAATTGAAGCCAACCCAGAAAAGGTCAGAGCAATGGTGGAAATGCAATCACCATCCAACACAAAAGAGGTGCAACGCTTGACAGGCAGGATAGCTGCCCTGAGCCGTTTCGTGTCTAGGTCAAGCGATAAATGCCAGCCATTTTTTCAGGTCTTGAAGAAGACATTCCAGTGGGATGCCAAGTGTGAAGAAGCATTCGGAGCCCTAAAAAGCTATATGAGCTCTCCCCCCGTTTTGGTAAGCCCTTTAGAAGGGGAAGTCCTCACCCTCTACCTAGCAGTTTCAGATTTTTCGACAAGCGCAGCGCTGGTTAGGGAGCGAGACAGAGCTCAGCAACCAGTCTATTACTGTAGCGGAGTTCTGAGGGGGGCAGAGGAGAGGTATCCAAAAATGGAAAAACTTGTTCTAGCCCTGGTTACAACAGCTAGAAGACTTAGACCTTATTTCCAGGCTCATACTATCGAGGTCCCAACAGATCAGCCGTTGAAACAAGTATTGCATAAGCCAGAGTCTTCAGGGAGGTTAGTTAAATGGGCCATAGAGCTCAGTGAGTTTGATATCAGATATAAGCCAAGAACTGCCATCAAAGGGCAAATTTTAGCGGATTTCATCGCAGAGTTCACAGCAGCAGCGCCTATGGAAACCACAGATTTAATACCAGACCTCCCCATATGGAAGCTTTCAGTAGATGGAGCTGTCAATGCTCAGGGAAGCGGTGCAGGAATGATCCTGACATCCCCAGAAGGAATAGACGTCGAATATGCCCTCAGATTTGGGTTCAAAACTTCAAATAATGAGGCAGAATATGAAACTGTCATCGCCGGGCTTAATCTTGCTTGTTCTATGGAAGTAGAGCAGTTGGAGATCTGCAGCGACTCTCAACTAGTGGTAAAACAGATAGAAGAGGCCTACGAAGCAAGAGGCGAAAAGATGGTCCTTTACCTCAAAAAGGTACGAGAAATAATGAAAAAATTTGTGCAGGTTAAGGTCAGACATGTGCCCAGAGCAGAAAATTCACGAGCAGATGCGTTGGCAAGGTTAGCAACTGCCTCGCAAGAAGACTTGGATAGACTAATACCAGTGGAGCACCTCCCAGAGCCTTCAGTGAGTATCGAAGAAGAGGACATGCTATCAGTCGAAGCTCAGCCGAGCTGGATGGACCCCATCATAGGGTACCTGCAGAATGGGACTTTGCCAAGTGATGCTAAGGAGGCATCCAAGCTAAGGGCCAGGTCAGCCCGATTTTCCTTGCTACAAGGAGGTCTGTACAAGCGTGGATTCTCAACGTCTCTCCTTAAGTGTGTGGGGGATGAGGATGCCAATTATATACTCAGAGAGGTACACGAAGGTATATGCGACAATCACATAGGGGATCGGGCCTTGGCAGGAAAAGTACTAAGGCAAGGGTATTTTTGGCCCACCATGCTCAAAAGTGCCACTGACTTAGTAAGAAAATGCAAGACTTGCCAGGAGCATGCCAATATGTCCCACCATCCTCCCGAGCTCCTAACCTCGGTGGTAAGCCCATGGCCTTTTCAGCAGTGGGGTTTGGACATTCTGGGACCCCTTCCCACCGGTGTGGGACAGTGCAAGTTTGCCATCATAGGAGTGGATTACTTCACCAAATGGGCAGAGGTCGAACCTTTGGCAACAATCACTGAGCAAAAAGTTCAAAACTTCGTTTGGAAATCGATAGTTTGCAGGTTTGGGGTTCCCAGAGCGGTCGTGTCTGACAACGGAAAGCAGTTCGACAATTCGAAATTCAAAAGCTTTTGTGCCGAGCTTGGGATCAAGAACTATTTCTCAGCTCCTGCACATCCCCAATCCAATGGGCAGGCAGAGGTCACAATCAGAACCATAAAGTCAGCCTTGAAGACCAAACTAGAAAACCTGAAAGGCAAGTGGGTGGAATACATCCCTGAGGTATTGTGGGCCTACCGGACCACCGTCAGATCTGGAACTCAAGAAACACCCTTTGCTCTGGCCTTTGGAACCGAGGCAGTAGCCCCTGTGGAGATAGGGCTCCAATCACCAAGGGTGGAATTTGCAGATGCCGAGCACAATGATGAATCTCTCCTGTTAAACCTCGATCTCTTGGATGAAAAAAGGGACAGAGCTCTGCATCGTGTCCGCATTTACCAAAGGAAAACTGCAAGGTATTACGACAGGAAGGTAAGGCACCGAATCTTCAAGGCTGGAGACTTGGTACTTAGGAGGCTTCTGCTTGCAAGAAAGGATCCCACGCATGGAAAATTGGGGCCCAACTGGGAAGGGCCCTATATCGTGTCAAGGGTAATCCGACCGGGGAATTACGAATTGCAAACAGAGGAGGGAAAAGTCCTACCTCACTCGTGGAATGCCGAGCACCTTAAGAGATTTTTTCAGTAAGTGTTACTTGTAATAGAGCTATTTTTAAATCAGAATGAGCAAGTCTTTTATTCACCCTTCAATGGCTTCCAAAGTAAAGGCATGAGTTCTTCATCTCATAAATATACGATAAGCTTCAAAGCTTATAAGTGTAAGATGAGCTCTTCAGCTCATAAATATACGATAAGCTTCAAAGTTTATAAATACAAGATGAGCTCTTCAGCTCATAAATATACGATAAGCTTCAAAGCTTATGAATACAAGATGAGCTTTTCAGCTCATAAATATACGATAAGCTTCAAAGTTTATAAGTGTAAGATTAGCTCTTCAGCTCATAAATATACGATAAGTTTCAAAGCTTATAAGTGTAAGATGAGCTCTTCAGCTCATAAATATACGATAAGCTTCAAAGCTTATAAATACAAGATGAGCTCTTCAGCTCATAAATATACGATAAGCTTCAAAGTTTATAAGTGTAAGATGAGCTCTTCAGCTCATAAATATACGATAAGTTTCAAAGCTTATAAATACAAGATGAGCTCTTCAGCTCATAAATATACGATAAGCTTCAAGCTTATGAATACAAGATGAGCTCTTCAGCTCATAAATATACTATAAGCTTCAAAGCTTATAAGTGAAAGATGAGCTCTTCAGCTCATAGATATACGATAAGCTTCAAAGCTTATAAATGAAAGATGAGTTCTTCAGCTCATACAAGCTTCAAGGCTCATAAAATTCAAGACTGGTCTCTTCTTGGAGACACCAACAGTCAAATTCAAGACTGGTCTCTTCTTGGAGACACCAACAGTCAAATCCAAAGCTGGTCTCTTCCTGGAGACACCAACAGTCAATTCCAAAGCTGGTCTCTTCCTGGGGACACCAACAATCTTTCCCCATGACTAGTGGTCCTGGTGCACTGTCTACACACTCGCGGACCCCAATGTGTTCAGAACAGCGGATATCACCCGCGTTGTCAGTTGAAGATTAAGGTCTGTACACACATGATCTTCTGTTTTCCATCAATGTTCGCGGTCAGATCTCTGGAACTAGACAGGAACTAAGGTCAGTGCAAACATGATCTTCTGTTCTCCATCTACGTCCGCGTTCTGAACACCAAGAGCTCATATATGGGCATCAATACTCAAGAATGAGAAACCTAGAATTCAGAGTATCCAAGAATATAAACGTTCGGAAAAGTGCGAAAAGAGTCATAGTCTGGGATCACTCAAGAAAAGAAAGAAAGATACAAGGAAACAAAGATCCTAGTCCTTTTTAAGTTGAGACTTCAGCTCAGCAACCTCTTCCTTCAGGCTAGCATTCTCCTTCTTCAGCTCGTCCCTCTCCTGTTCAGCCTTGTGAAGTGAATCAAGAAGCTTCTGACCCATGGAGGTAAGGAAGATGGTGGACAGAGAGTCAGGCGAAGGGGAGCCATCCCTCTTACGCTTCCTTGAACTCGTGCCGGTGCTCCTATCCTCGTCAGAATCCCCGTCCTCATCAGAATCAGAGAAAGAGGTCCAGGAAGAGTAAGGAATAGAGGAAAATTCAAACTCAGTAGCCTCAGCCCCAAGCAAATAGAGGTTTGCACTCGTCATCAGCTCGGAATAAGTCCTAGACTCCACAAGCAGCAATTCGTTGATATTCACCATCCCTGGTACATCCAAATCAGGTGGACCTGCACAGCAGGGACATAGTAAGAGTATATCTTCAAAAGGAAGTGTTCAAAAGAGCTCGACTTGAGCTTACCAATGCGAGAGAAGCTCTTCCAGGACCGAGGAATCCTAGCTTTACGGCAGCGATCCTCAGGAGACCTCCAGGACTCTCCAGAGGCGAAGAAGAAACGCTTAGACCACCCTTCAGGATTGGAGGGAAGATCTAGAACCAAATGGCGTAAACTGAAATTCCTCCAACAGAAGAAACTGAAGCAGGGGGCATCATCTTCTTCAATCTCGAAGAAGTATAGAAACTCAGAGACGAAGGGGAACCTGCCAAGGGCATGCAGGCGGCAGAACAAGAAAAAGCTTACCATAGCAGCCCATCCTCGTGGAGAAAGGCGAGAAGGACACAGGCCATAGTAGGCAAGAACTCGCCCAACGGCCGGATGAATGGGAAGGCGAAGTCCCATGTCCAGAGCACCTTCAAAGAAGCAGACTTCCCCTTGAGGGAGGTAGTTGCAGGGCTCGTCGGAGGTAGGGACTCACAAAGGCAAGTCAAGATCAGGAAAAAATCGTTTCTTGATATCTACCAAATCAGAAGATTCAAGTATTGAAGGAGACAGGTAGCGAGAGTGCCACTTCCATTCGATTCCAAAGGAGGTGCATTCCTGGAACAGAGAAGAAGCAGAAGCAGCCATCGGAAGTGCTGGTACGGAAAAAGATGCAAGAAATCAAGAAGAAAGTCAAGAATATTTTATGCAAGAAAGGGAAAGAGGAATTCAACAGATGGTAAGAAGCTTAGGAAAAGTTGGGAGTTTTTCAGGAAACCAAGAGTCAAGAAAGGGGGAATCAGTTGAGCTTTTCAGATCGTTTAGTTTCTTAATTAATGAAGGTAGTTACGGTTATGGAAAGTGGTTGCGGTTATGGAAAACGATTGGAGAAAAAGGCGGGAAAAGAAACTACCCCTCCTATTTGCACTCAAAACAACCTACAAGAATTCTGACCCCACCAAGCAACATATCCTCCATATTTGAGCTCAGCCCAATCAAAAACAAGAGCACTTGTATAGCAAGTCTTGAAGGCCTGCAATTCTAAGAGCCCTGCTCACGTTAGAAAGGAAGAGTTCCTGGTGGGTTCCTCGGTTCATCAAAGAAACTTAACAGCATGTAAAAGTTCATAGCCTTGCTTAAAGAAGGCCTAAAGCACTCCTCAAAGCAAGGTGGGGGGAAGAGAAATGTGAAACGTAGAAGAAAGTCTTCTATATGTGAAACGTAGAAGAAAGTCTTCTATTCTCAGAAATATGGAGCATTGAAATTTGTTATCTATTTCAGACAAGAGAGCCATGAAGCTCAGAAAGAACCTTTAGGTTCAAAAAGACGAACTGTATAGCTCAGCAAGAGCTCATAGGCTCGCAAACTCGAGCTATGTAGCTCAGAAGGAGCACACCAGTTCAGAATATCAAGCTGAGCGGCTCAGAATAAAGAAGAATAGGGACTGGATCCCTAAGAGACCAACTACCGAGCTCAAAAGCTCAGGAGAAGCAGTTGAGCATAACACCAAGTCTCCTGTACTCTTCAAATCTAGTAATTTTGCTTCAAGAAGTGCACAGCACCCCTCAAAGCAAAGGGGGAAGGAGGATATGTGTAAGCATAAAGCAAAACAGAGCAAAAAAAAAAAAAAACAAAGCAAAACAAGTAAGTGTGCAAGCGAAAGTCAAAGGTATACATGAATATGATAAACCAGCAATGGAGAAACAAGATGAAGACCACAAAGTAGCACAGGGTCCTAGCCCAAGTCAAAGTTACATCTCAAAAAATTCCTTACAAATAATTACAATTAAAAAGACCTAAGTTTCTGGGGGGGGTTATTGAAGGATCTCGCAGCTCAGCAGATGAGCCCTCAGCAACAGAAGCAAGGGGAGAGCTTCCAGAAATGTCTTGGGTCCCCACTCCCGTTGATTCCGGATCTTGGGCAAGGGCTTCAGTCACCAAGTCAACTGAAAATGGTGCAGAAACAGGAACAGAAGGATCTGCAGCTAGGAGCTCAGGAATCGTCGTTGGAGGCTCAGAAAGTACGATAAGAGCTCTAGAGGTCCCAGGGGCAGGTATGTCTTGACTCAAGGCTGCAGCTGAAGGAACTGAGGCATCCTCCTCATTATCAGAACTAGACTCTTCCATTTCTTCTTCGGTAGGGATAGAAAAATTGAAGTCGAGGTCAGGGAAAGCTTTGATAGCCTTGCGCCTAAAGGCAAGCCATCCAGTAGCCCACAATGTGGTGGCCTCATCTCTCAGCTCAGCAATTTCTTTGTCCCTCTGTTGGACCAAGCCTTCCTGCTCCTTGAGCTCCCCGCAGAGCTTGCCATTAGCCTCGTTGAGGGCAAGGTAATCTTGATTGACCTGGCTGAGCTCTTTCTTGGCGTCAAAAGCCTCTTGGCTAGCCTTGGTCCACACCTCAACCTTAAGCTGCAGGTCCTCCTTTACTAGCCTTAGCTCATCACGAGCTTTCTTTTCCCCTTCCTCCGTTCTGACCTTTACGGTCAATGTGTGTTTGAGGTCAGAAGCCTGCTTCACCAATTGCTCATTGAGGTTCCCCACCTGAGCCTTGAGGTTTTCATTCTGAGCTCTGAGGTCTTCGTTCTCAAGAGACAATTCAGAAACCTTGGCCTTATACTTCTTCAGAACCTGAAAAGAGCTCTCTTGGGACCGAACCCGATGCAGTAGACCATTCACATGAAGGACATCCTGAAAATGCGAAAGAACGCATGAGACCACGAAACAAAAATAAGTGAAGAAGGAGAAGTGATAGCGCTTACAGCAGCAGCTCCCTGAAGAGCTGAAGAAATGGACTTCTCAAGAGGCATAGAAGCGGCCTTCAGAACATCAGACTCAGAGAAAATAGAAGAAAGAGCCCCTGCAGCAAGATCCATGTTGTCAAAGAAGGAATCCTCATCTTCTTCAGATTTTCTCTCTGCCTTCCCAGAAGCAGTGTATGAGAACTTTCTGGGTTGGAGGTCAGGGAGCACTCCCAAAGCTTTCTCAACCTCAGAGGAGGAAGGGGAAGCCTGATCTCCCTTTCGAGCAGGCACCGACCCAGGATGGGCCACTGGAGGAGGAAAGATGACTACTTTTTGAGGGATGCCGGATGAGGAAGGCGGTGCCTTGATGGGAACCAATTCTGTAGTAGCAGAGGGGGGTGAAGGCACCTCCAACCTGGGAATTTTAGCTCGAGTGTTTGGACCACTCCCAGAGCTGACCCGAGCCTTGCGCTTTCCAGACCGGCCACCTTTCATCAGTTCTTCAACTTTAGCCTGAATTTCTTCTGGAGTAGACTTCATGGTAGAAGGACCTGGAAAGTCTGGATGGAGTAAAGAGATGTAAGGAGAAAAAAGAAGAAAAGGAAAGATGATGAAGAGAGGAAAACAAGTGACGATGAAATTACCTTCGTCAGCCCCTAAAACAGATAATGGAATCGCTAAAGTCGCCACAGGAAGGCTCAGACCTAGCTGCACCAAATTTCTTGAATCAATCAGGTCGGCGTACTTCTCCGGCTTGATCTTCGCCAACTTCGCTAGCACCTTCTTATCTTCAGGGCTGAGCTCAAGACGATCACTTGAAAAGAAGAAAGTGTGCAAGTAAGAGAAAGGCAAGAAGCCTATAAGTTCCAGACCAGAGCTCAGTCGACTCAAGTAAAGACTCACGCAAGTTTTCTGGTTCAGTCCAAGCCGTAGGGATACCGAGAGTATCAGTCTTATCAGCAGGATTATACTCCCAATTGGTGCCCCCGACAAAAAAGAAATGCTCCTTCCAGTGCTTATGAGAGGTCGGAATGTTAGAAATAAGCTGCCTAACGTTGGCACGCTTAGAGGCATACAAGAAGCCTTCAGAGGTCGGTTTAACGTTAAAGAATTCTAGAAACAAGGAAATGCTGGGAACCCCGAGTTTATGCTTCCTGAAGATGACTAGAAAACCAACCATGACGCCATAGAAGTTGGGGGAAATCTGGGAAGGGCACACATGAAAATGTTGCAGAACAACCTTGATGAAGGGGTGCAGAGGAAAGCGAAGACCGTTATCAAAGGCGGCAAGAAAGAAGCAGACCCTATTGCGTACTTGTTCTACATAGTAGACGGATCTGCCTGGACACCAGGGTTCGACCCCAGGAGGAAAACCGTACCGAACTTTATAAGCCTTCATTAGCTCAGGGGCCTCTTTGCTGTAGCCCACAGACTCGGCATGCCTGAAGGCCGACCCCAAATATGAGGTCTTCTCTTCAACCCCGACTCCACTCACCTTGACTTTGCCTTTATCAGGTCTGGGGGCATGGGAGAAGAAGTAGAGGGAGGCTCCTCGGTACCCACCTCGGTTTCTACAGCCTCCACACCAGGAAAGTTATCAATTTCGTCACCCACGTCTCCTAAATCAGTGTCCCCAGACCTATTGCCCAGTAGGGAGACAGAGGAACAAGTAGCACCAGAGGAGGCAGACATGATTGGGCAGGAAAAAGGAAGATTAAAGGAGCGATAAAGAGGGGGAACACTGATCAAACTCTCCCTAATAACCCTAGGGTCAGCACAATAGCTACCAACAGCGAGTATGTGCACAATCGAACTCCAGCCCACGAAGCGAGGAAGAGGGGATAAGCAATAATCGCGACTCCAGAAATAAAAGAACCTAAAAGACCAAAAACGCAGCAACCACCTCGAACTCGAGGGATCCAGAACGAAGAAAGGGGCAGAAAACACGTACCTAGTGGAAAGAAAGCAACGAACGAACCAAGGGCCAAATCAGAAGGGGAGGCACTGTGGGTCTTCAAATCGAACACAGGGGAACCGATTTAGAGCAAGAAATCAGGAAAGTTTGAGTAAGATCGTCTGAAATCGCAAGAAGAACAGAGACGAAGAAGTAGAGAAGAAGATGAATAGTGTGTAGAAACGGTTCAGGTAGCCGTTTTGGGGCATTTAAAGCTTGGGGAACGTGGGCTGAGACATGCGCGGGAGTCGAGGAGAGTCATGATTTCTGCAAACCGTCAAAAATCTTCAAGTCACGTGCTAGCCACGTGCATATTTAACTCTGACTGGAATACAGGTCAGCCCCTGCCTAAGATCCTAAGGCAAGGGCTGGAGGGCAACTGATGATACTTAAAATAAACCCCAGACACGAGCTCAGGAAAAGAGCTCAGCTCTGGAGGACAGGGAAGATAAACCGAGCTCACCCAGCTACGGTCTGAGCTCGACCAGTCAACACTTGTACTCCCAGCTAAAGACACAAGGTGATAAATGTTAAGAGGACAGCAAGTCGACAGCAGATACCATCATAAGGAGAATGAAGTCAATCCAAAGCATGAAATCTGTAACCAACCACGATCCTCTCCTAAAATCAAGGAGAGGATCCCATAGAGAAAGGCGAAGATTTATACCAGGAGGAGGCCTTTGAAAGCCGGCCGAATGGATTTTAAGCGATCCCGGGATTATAGATGGAGGTAGGGCTTGATCCCTTCAATATAGGATATAACTCCGGATTAGAGGTAAGCATGAGGCTATAAAAGGGAAGGACAGCCTCCATTGGGAGGGGAGAGCGACTGAAAACCCTAATACCCTGAATATTCTACTGTAACACGTTCAACTCGATCAATAAGAGAGAGAGGAGCCATCTGACTCCATGGCAGAGTGGACTAGCCGAGCTCAGGCCGGTGAACCACTATAATCTCGTTTTGGTGCCACCCCCTTCCTCACATCCCCTAAATATCATACTGCATTATCAAACACAGGCCTGGTAGCTCAGAGATCGTACTTAGCTCTACACAAATCATTCACCTCAGATGACCCTGTTCCCTAGCTCATACGCGTAGATTTACGCCATCAAGATTATATTGATGAATGAGTAAAATAGTCATTTATATACAAATACATTATCATAATAGTGATATATCCGTGAGTATGCCAAATATGGGTATGGACTGGATTCAATGTTAAATATCATCTTTATAACGAGGGGTTTGACATTGGAAGGGTTTGGGGAAGCTAATCCAAATCCTTCCCACAAATTCATTCAAATAAGCTCTCGAAAGATTTAAATTTTTTTATTTTATACCTTTAAAGATGAGATTTTTTATACTGTACCATCAATGTATTAAAAGTGTTACAATGTGATTATTCGGTTATTTTTTGTTACTTATTCCATCAAAATCCACTCCATCGAAGTTAATGAAATGAGTAATAGAAACTAACAGAAGGATCACATTACAAGCAACGTAAAAAATCTGACCTTTAAAAGTATAAAATTAAAATTTTAAAAATTTTTAAAATGCAAAATATAATTCACCCAACAATTTATCCTTCTTCTCCATTATCCAAACCACTCCTTGCCATCCAACACAACTACCCATCCTAGCAGTATAATTATTCCACCTATAACCAAACTAAGATTGCTTATATATATATTTAACCTTCCGTAAGATTGCTTATATTTAACTTCTCATAATTTACAATAGCCAGAGTTTCATACATGGAACCAACCAAATAAGGGAAAATTTTAGTCACGCCCCTTTTAGTTTACTATATCTTCAAGAACACTTCTTCTATTTTTTGAATATTTACTGACACCCCCTATAAGATTAAAAGTGTCAATTAGAATGTAATTTTACTAAATTGTCCATGATATATTTTAGAAAAAATTTCATCCACATTCTCTCTAGATATGCATATCTTCAATGAGAGCCCCTCTATTTTTTAAAATTTTTGGATAAATTACACTTACACCCCCTGACATTTGACTAAATGACACGGAGACTCCCTAACATTTTTAAAATTACACTGGGACCCCTTGTCGGCATTAATATATGATTGGCGTTAACATAAATGATAAATAACTATTTTAACCCTTTAATTTAATTTAAAATAAAAATATAATAAATAAAATATATTAGAACAAATTAAATTAATAAGTCAAAAAAAAAACCCTCTCTTACTCTAGCATCTCATTCATCCCTTACCCCACCCCACCGCCGCCACCACTCCTCCTCCTCTCCTCTCTCTCTCTCTCTACCAACCTGCAACTTTTTCTCCTCCCCTCTCTCTTATAGATCCCCCAGCCCCCAACCCCCATTTTCTTTCTCTCTTTCTCAGATCCCTCTAGCCCCCTCTTTTCCTTGCAGCAAACTTCAACCCTCGCAACCCAACTACCACCCAACCCTTCCAACCTAGCTGCCACCACCACTCCCAACCTCTCTCTCTCTCTCTCTCTCTCTCTCTCACAAATCCCTCAGGCCCTTGCCCCTCTCAGAAACAAACAACATCGCAGCCCACCCCAGCTGCCACCACCACCACCACTCCCAATCCCCATTTCTCTCTCTCTCTCTACCTCTTTCTTCTCTCTCCTTCTCAGACCCCCCATGCCCCCCCCCCCCGCCTCCCTCCTCGCAACAAACCCCAGCTGCCACCACGACCATCACTTCAAACCCATCACTCCCAACTAGGCCTGTCAAAATTCGACATGATACGATAACCAACACGAATTAACCGGGTTTTGATGAGATCTTAACAGGTTTGAGTGTTAAACAGGTTGACCCGCTAAACACGTTTAATAAACGGGTCGTGTTCGGGTGAGATCTGTCAAACCGTTTATCACACGTTTACCCGTTTAAATAAAATTAATATAATAATAAATTAATAATTATTTTAAAAATTTAGCCAGAATAAAAAGTAAAGAATCAATAAAAAAAAAAACAAAAAAAAATAAAGTAGTAATTTAAAGACAAATGAAGGGAGATCGGGAGCAATTAATGACAAAGACAAACCAACCCCTTTTGTTTTTGTCCCACATCGACAAATGAGAGAAGATGGAGAAGGTTGCCTTGCCTATAAAAAGCAGTGGTCTCTTGTCTTTTTTTTAGTTTTCAACTCTGATTTTTCTGTGAAATTTGGTTAGAAATTTCTCTTTTTTGAGGTAAATACAATTGACAGTAAAAAAAGTGGTGTATTAAAATTTGTTGATATAATTTTTTTTTAAAAATTAAACGGGTTAAACGAGTCGTGTCGTGTTACCCGTTTATTAAACGGGTCGTGATCGTGTTGAGATTTTTCACTCATTTATTAAACGTGTCGTGTACGGGTTTACATGTTTTTCATCTGTCACCTGTTTAATCCGACACGTTTGACACCCTTACTCCCAATCCCCTTCTTTCTTTCTCTACCTCTCTTTTCTCTCTTCCTCTCAGATCCCCTAGGCCCCTCGCCCCTTTCTTGCAATAAACCCCACTGCACCCAACCCTCCCAACCACCCAGCTACCATCACTACCACAACTCCAAACCCCCCCTCTCTCTCTCTCTCATTCTCAGCCCCCCTTCCCCCTCTCCCTCTCCCTCTCCCCACTATACCCAACCTTCCCAACCCCAACTGCCACTGCCACTGCCATCACCACTCCAAACCCACCACTCCCAGTTAAACTAATTATCCTAGTTGATGGTAATGATCTCAGTTGATTAATTTTAATCTAATGTAATGGTTTAATGTTAATATTTGATTAATTTTTATAATTTTATAATTAATGTTGTTAAAATAGTAAATTATTGATAATTCGTGGACAAGATTGTCTTAGAAAATATTGAGCATTTGATAGAGGGGTAATTTTGGAATTAGATAAATTTTGTTCCCTGACATCACTATTTTCTGTTAGTTAGACTAACAATAGGAAGACGGAAGGGGGTGTTCGTATTATGATTTTTAAATCTCAGGGGGTTGCCATGCAATTTTAGAAATGTCAAGGAGTCTCCGTGTCATTTAGTCAAATGTTAGGAGTGTGAATGTAATTTACCCTAAATTTAAAACTCGATTCGACTTAATCAAAATTTATTTTTTTACGTATTAAAATTCGAGTTGATTAAAAATTATATTTTTTTACGTATTAAAATTTTCGTCGATTAAAATTTTATTCGAGCTGATTAAAATTTATTTTTAATCTGCTTGAATCAAATTTTAATCAATCAACATTGAATTTTAATCGACTGAAATTTTAATATGTAAAAAATAAATTTAAATAAATTTAAATCAAATATTAATTGACACGAATTTTAATGAGAAAAAATATAAATTTTAGATTTGTTGGAGAAGCTGCCAAATTTTCATGCCAACTCTACTTTCATGACAATATTTAAATATATTTTTTTGGGAAACACCAAGTTTACAAGGGTGGTTATTGCCACCAGAGTCATTAAATAGAAATTCAGTGTTCTAAAGAACCTCAACCAATACTTGGCAGTTGTGAATCATTATCAATTGAAGAGGATAAACCAGGTCATTTAATATTAACATGTTGAACTTTGTACAGACTCAAGCTTCCCAAAGTTCATGGAAATGGGAAAAATCACAACATTCAAATTTGGCAAAAAATAAGGAAGAGAATCTACTTTTTTTTTTTTCTCTTTCTTTGCACATGCTAACAACTGCTCATACTTTAAAAAAAAAAAAAAAAAGCAGGAAAGAGAATCTATGCTTTCTATCACCACCAACAAAGAACTCTTTGACATCACTTCAGTCCATTGGCTTTGAGAAAACAAAGCAGAGAGTATCTCAACGAGAAAGAATCAAGATTGCCAAATTAAGCAAACAGGATTCAGTAAAATGCTATAATCCCAACAGTTTTGAGAACCAACCAGAAAGATTGGCTATTACAAATCCTGCAAACACCTGCAATAAACAATACAATTTCGATATGTTAAGCCATAAAAAATCAAGGTGTGCCAATGCAAAAAATTATGAATCGATCCTATATTTGACACAGTAGAAACTAAGGTGGTACATAAGCATCATAGTACTCTTATAAGTGAAATGAGGTCACTGACGTAACTCGCTGATCTCCAAATGCCTCAATGCCATTGTACATCCTACAGTAAGGCTAGAGCAATCACACTTTTCTTCTCTTAATTCAATGGCAACAAGATTGGTCATATAAAATACGCCTATCATATGGAAAAAAGACCAAATCCGTACTCTCTGGGAGAAATGAAGAAGAAAATCCACTTCTCATGAATGCTTAAACTGATTCTAACTTATCCATTCAAAGTTCAACAGTAAAAGTGGCACGCTGTACCATAGCAAGCTAGATCTATTGACAATAGACTTATCAAGTTGGTAATCATTGCCGACATATCAATTCAAGGGTTCAAATAGACTGAACCTTATCACTGGTAACCAGTTGCTATAACATTCGGAGATATTAATTCCCAATCAACTTTGATGCCGAGGAACAGCAGCAAAAGGCTATTTTAAACATTCAAAAACGTCGTCTGCATTTAATTGGAAAAACGGAAATAAAATAAGGGTTCTGAGTGTATATATGCTCCTGTTGTTGTTTGTTCTTTGTGGGTAGTAAAATAGAAGACTGAAACCAAACAATAGAGCTCTCAAATCTGTTGTCAATTGGCGTAAACAAAATGTTGATCACATGCTTAGGACCCTATAATGTAACCAAGGATTTTTTATTCTAAAAGCTTATTCAATTCTTCTATCTCATCATCTAATGCCATAAAAGTCTTCCAATGGTGACAACTTCCTAAATGGGCAATGTTTTGGTGAGGCCATGTACTGCTAGAAAACATACCACCTACAAAAGTGCAGCACTAGAGAAACTGTCTTGTTTGGTTTAAAACCCATCACCTGAACTGAACCAAGAATGTAAATAGCTGAATAGTGGCGTCCATGAATCAACATATCGGCCACCATAGCAAGTGGAATGGTGAGAGACATGCCCAAGGTGGCCACCAAGGGAGTTGTCCATACGACACATAATGCCCTAAGAAGAATAGAGCTGATTCAGATAAGAGGAAAAGAATAACAAATGCATAATTTTTATTAGAAATAGCAGATTTCACATACCAAAAGTAGTCAGAGAGGACACTTCCAATAAATCCATTTGCAATGACAACTTCATCCATTTTCAAAGAATGAGGAATCGTAAATGTGGGTTCGATTCCTAAGGCCATCAACGGCCAAACTGAAAGAACAATTAAACAGCTATTCAGTAATCAGTGAAGATCTACTAAGATAAAACGAACTCATGCCAACCATAAGACAATGAAAAGTTCTATAGATACACTGTACAGGAATTGGGAACTTAGAAATACACATTAAACACGTCATTTTGGCAAACATCAACTACAATCAAAAGAACCCATGGAACCATTCACATCATTATTTCTTAGTGCATCATGATTAAAAAGGAAGATTTACCAAAGTAAAATATGAGGTCTAACAGATAGCAAGAGTCTGAAAGACTCCTGCTAAAAATATTGTCATTTGGTAGATGTAAGTATGTAAAAGAAAGCAATGATCAACTCTACAATAAAGCCATGACCTGATTGTGTCACAAAGTACCTCGTTTGTAATATCAAATTTCTCTTATGGACAAACTCTAAAGTAAAAACTCGTGTATAACGACCTGTTCCACTACATCCAGTCAAATTCCAATTTTATTCAAGAGTAATAGTTACTTAGTCCTATCAAATATAGTAAATCCTCCAGAAATGGGGAAGATTAACCTCTAATTCAGTATTTTATTATAGTTAGAGTTCTTCTTTTATTAGTTAGTCATAATAAGCTAGTGTCGGATAATATTGCAATTACCCATTATATTCTTCTAGTCTAAATAAGAGGTGGTAGGGAAAACACAGCTAATAGATTGATTATTCTTCTCACCTTATTTCTCTTCTTCTTTTCTTTCTATCTTCTTCGAACCCTAATACCTATTTTACTAATTCAACTAATATGATATCACTCTCCACTTTATTACATTAGCTTGTTATCGATCTCAAATTCTGTGTACAAGTCGCAATATAACCCACAGCTCGGTGCAACCAAAAGAAACATAAAGATATATATCGATCCAATTCTTATGTATGAAGCCAAACAAAATGGAAATTATCTATTTTTCATATCAAAGAATTAAAAAATAAAGTTAGATAAAGAAGTTCAATCATTCCTGCAAGTTGTACAACAGTATTTAGAGGAGCCCTGCCGAAAACATGACCTCTAAAAATGTAGTTGTGGGTGTATAACAAAAGGGAAATGGAACACAGTACGCATAACACAAATTCTCTGTATCATTTATTTTTAGTGAAACTTAAAAATCAATAAAGTATATTGAGTACAAAGTATTTAAAATCAAATAACTGTTACCGAGCCACCAGAGTGCCACAAGTGTAAACAATCCGATATATCCAAACAACTTTTGCACATCAGCCCTTTCTCCTTCCTCCCCAGAAAACTTTTTGAGAAGTACTGAAGTATATTTGTGAAATGAATATTAGCTTAGACACCATAAATTATTCACTTTAGGTACCAATCAGTCATTAAGAGAGAGAATGCTCAACCAGTAAATAGTCCATATGACATAGCAGAGAGAAGGCCAAAGAGATCTCCAACAAGAGAGCGTTTGCCATTTCTTCAGAGAAAACAAAAGTTCAACTATCAGCTGTGGTCTTTAAAAGTTCATACCACATTGGACATATAGATAAACAACCAGAGGATAGCTTCAAAACAGATGAAGGAAAGGCTTACGCAGAAGCACTTTGTTGTGAGTCATCTGTGGCCCAAGTTTTCCCTAGAGTTGTCATGGCAACACCAGCCATGCTGACAAAAACAGCGACTATTTTTCCTACATTTAAGGAATCCTGACCCAAACATGCACCAATGAAAAGTGTAAACATTCCTGAAGTTGAAGATAATACTGTCGTACTTGCAACACTTGTACGTGCAAGCGCAGCATTTGAGAAGTACTGCAACACACAAAGAAACAAACAAAATGAAAAAGTACTCCAAACGAGTCCCTTCATCTAAATTTAATCCAGACTATATTCATAAAAATTAGAACCACATAACGTACGGAATCATTTTATTAAATCTCAAACAGATAATATCATCAGCAATTTTGCAGCAAAGTTGAACATGAGAATTCATACGCAAATCTGCCATAGGCATGTGTATGCGTATAATGATAAGACAAAATACATGCAAACTTAAAACCCAATGACTTCAGCAGCACTCCAGCCCGAAATCCATCAGATACTCATTTCCTAGCCTTGAGATTTAAGGAGTTCATAAAACAGTGTGAAAATCTCAGGCCTCAATCATTCACCTTGGGTTCTTTTTAAGAAAGACACATGGCTGTCAAATAGCAAGGAATTGATTCAAGCACAGGAAATTTAACCAAAGCATTGTGTTTGGTATCCAGTCCATGTACGCACAACTGCCAACACAATAGTCCATGGCCCATAGGATGGTTGGTGCAAGGTTAGAAATTGGAGCACACAGATTCCTCTCGTTCCCGTCCTTCGCTTCACGGCTTGTACCTCGGCATACTGTCCAGAAGTGAAGATTACACTTGATCACTAATTATGACGGTTCACCTCACTTGTAGGGGTTTGGACCACAAAAAAGGAGGGAGTTGACTGAACAAGCCATAGTCGAGAATTTCGCTTGCATATAATCCTTGATTGTTGTTCACCCCAGAGGATTGTATTGGGTGACTTGCGACCTCATACCATCATCTCGGGTGAGCAATAGCAACTTCGTCACAATACTTGCTGATGGGCTAATGGATCAATTTCTAGCAATGATATTTTTACCTGTGGTCTCAACTAGGAAAGATCCAAATAAACAAATTGTCCAATTATCTCCTAACTTTCTGGGCTTTTGTACAAGTGTACAACTAAATTCTTTAATAGACTCAAAAGTGTTGGAAAATTCATTTCTAATTGATAATGCTATTAAGAAGTTCGATACTATTATTAACGAGCATTCCTCCAATTGGATATCTTTTGCAAAAACAGAATTTTGTAGGAACTAGGGCATTCGATTAGTAAGCCGGTTTGGGCTGATTTATTAAATTCTGATATTATTGACTGATTTGAGTGAATATGCAAAAATTCTTCTTGTGGATCCTAAAACAAAAAAAGCGTGTATTGAATAAAGTAAAGTGTACAATTTTCTTATGTAACTTTGGCTAGTAAAAACTTTATGCCTAACCCGCATGGTTTACTTCAATGGTCGAACAAGGAGCGAGGTGTGAACTCGTGTGCCCTAACTTTAATTTTCTATGGCCTCATAAAATCTAGATTTAACCAATGCGCTCAGACAATGGGTGTAAACTTTGTTCGAAAGGACTAGGCTCCGATTTTGACGGAGTTAGAGGGCACATATCCGACCTTCGACTTTGAATGCAGTCAAAGTGGATTTTGCCCTCCGACTTTGTCTGAGGCGGATCAGAGTTTCGGAGTTAGGCTAGACTTGGGTTGTGAAATTCTGCGAAAAAATCAATATTTTTCTACCCACAAATAGATCATCAAAAAAGGTCTAAAACCAACACCAAAAGAGGGTTCAAGGTTTAGAAGGAAAGAAAGCCTTACGGCTTTAGGAGATATTAATGTCTCTGTCCATTCCAATTAAAGATTTTCTTCAATTGGATGGTGATTTTTCAATGATGAAAGACTTATTATTTTAGGTGAGTTTTGAGACTTTCAAGCAAGATTTGGAATTAGTGTTTGGAGGCAAAATTGTCGGGTTGGATGTAGGATATCATGCATTTGATGACTGCTAAAGAAAAGGGGATAATTGAAGAAGCAGATTTCATGAAATCTGTGGAGAATTTATTGGGATTTTCTTATGAGTAAGATGTTTAGCTGTGAATCTAATGGAGATAAGGAATATACAAGATTCTTTTTGGACTCTTTAAAAGGTTTTGGAAAGTGTGAAGATAATTTCAAGCGTGATTAAAGAGATTTGAGTATGGCAAACAAAAAACATATCATCAAGCAAAGAAACAAAGAAAAGCAACCCCAAAACAAAATTAAAATTTGTCTAGAAAATCAAGGGAGACAGATGTCCAGAACATGAGAGAAAGGTATAGGTTTGGGGAGTCCAGAAAATCAGATTTGTGGAGGAAGGGTTCGAAATTTGGGATTTAGGGTTCAAAAATTCAAAAACTAGGAATTGGGGATTTAGGATTCCATATTTTGACTAAGAGAATGAGAGAAAAGAAGACTTGGAGAGAGAGAGAGGTGGTACCAGTTGGTTTCCGAGTTGAATAGTTGCACGTTGGTAGCTAGGGTTCTTACCGGAGGTGGGTACCAATTGGTTGATTGTCGAGAGAGAGAGACTTGTAGACAAGTAGATCATGCTTGTGAGAGAGAGACGAAATGTGGGGTGGGGTGGGGCGCTTATGGTTCGGCTGGATAGATAAAATAATATAGAGAGTTTGAATTTATAATAATATATTATATAATTTATATCACATAATTAATAGAAGTCGGAATCAAGGTTTTTTCGAAAATGATCTTAAACTCTGACTCTAATCGGAGTTTAACATGTGGAGTCGAATTTTCGGATTCTTGCACACCTCTACAATTCAAGATTTGTGTCATAACCAAGAGTTCAAAGGACACGTGGTTGAGAGATTCCTCGTTACCAAGAAAAATATCATCCCCAGAATCCTCACCTTAGGTCAATATAACAAGTTAAATGCACATAAATCTTGACATGCTGAAAGGAGTGGACATTGTCCATACAATGAATGCTACAAAGGCAAATACCACAATTAGGGCACACTATTGGGGTGAATTGAAAGCATCTTTTATTTTCAACCAATATCTACCAATATGGACATTTAAATGAAAGGCTAAGTGGTTTTAGGCACAAATTAAAGGTTGTATAGTTCACAAACTAAACTGGAATAAATTAAATATGAGTGAAACACACAAGGCAAAGATTTACCTCTGTAACAAACCAAATAGGGGCAATATAAAATCCATAAATAGCAACTTCCCTCGTTGTAAGCTCTTTTTCTTGTTTCAGTGGGATGGCATCATCTTTTTGCTTAGAAACCAATGGCTTTTCGTCATCCTGAGCAGAGAGGTCTAGTTCACTGTCTTTTCTATTCAAAGACCCCTGGATTTCAATTTCAAAGATTTTCTGTCCCCCAATGTACTTTAAAGGAGAGCTAAGTCCACCAGAGGATGCATTACTGATTCTCACATTTTTACCACTTTTACTAGAGTGCTTCCTTAACAAACTACATATCCAATCTTTAAGGAATGCCACTGGAAGATAAACTACCATTAGTGAGGCTCCTAGATATGTCACCGCAAATGGCTGCTTGTAGTCTGCGAAAATACCCTGTAAGAAGGACACAAAGAAATCAACATCTGCAAATATAGTTTGTGCATGCATAATTTGGTTCAAAACAGAAAATAACATCATAGGAACAAAAATTTGATCAAAAGATATAATATAACATGTTAATGCCTGATTACTTTTGCTCATGAGTAATGCACAAATATTTTTATAACAGAAACTACTGACAGGAGGGACACCACCACAACAAACAACCCTGCAGAATTGCTTACTAGTCTTAAAACATAATGTCTAATAACACCACCTTTCAATAGAAACTGTATAATCTGTTTAACTTCTCAAGATGATGCACCTTATGCATGGTGTATGCATTAAACACCAATCTCTTCACGCAACCTCACAAATGATAAAAAATTAATCGTGGGAGAAATGAAAAGTGTGCCATGCGGAAGGCTTTCCCAACTAAAAACAGCCTATGAACCCATCATTTCCCATATAGTCGCAAAATGAGAATGTTAGTCTGTGCAAATAATGTTAAACTTTAGGTTTCTACTCTCTACGAGTCGATCCCTTGATGGAACTAAAAAGGGTAAGCAGCAAAACCAGCGATCACAAGTGTAGATTTTATAAACATAACGTAAATGGCCCACAAGTTCATTGGTCAAAGTAAGAGATGATAACTGACAAGTGTTAACCTATTTTCAAACATATGAGCCAAGGCTGCACTTGCGAGCAAACACTGTAACATACAACACACAATAAAAGCTCCTCAAAAACAAGAAATTAGGTTTCACTCACTACATACCACTTAAAGCTTATCTTTGACACCATTAGGACAACAGGTCAATCATAGAAAAAATCTGATCTCCTTAGCCATCCTCAAACTTTAAGCATCATATAGTTTCCCTTTAGCTAGATTTCCTAATCCAGACTCAAAATATCCACATGGAAGTCAACCATTTGCAGGTAAACAATTGCAAGTGGTACGTGTACCTTTCCTTAATTTTCCAGCAACCAAATGAAGCACAACCACTTGCCTAAGTTAAAATCTTTTTTAACTATAAGCTAATCTGATTTGTATTCTCTAATTTTCTTGAAAACCCAGTAGGCAATTTCAGAAAATGGATACATACTGAAATCAAGTGCTCATATTTTATCCATTTACATATCCTGAAACTTCAACCCCAACAACAAGAATTCACTATCAATCAAAATAGGAACACTACTGAATTCGTGCATAAATAATAATACAAAGATAATTCCACCACACACATGTTCATAAGAATACATATATACATATAACTGACAATACAATTATAAACAGTAAAGAGAAAAATCGAAACAGAACTGTGACCTGCGTAATTTCTGCAGATGTGACCCAAATGATAACAACAGCAGCAATTAGAAACAAACCAGCCTTATATTTCCAACCCATCACAAATCCAAGAAAGACCCAGAAATCAGAAATTGAATTTCTACACAACAAGCAGCAAAGATCTGTGTTTTTTTATCCGAGATCTTCGAACAAATGGTAGATTGTATACGGGTCACCGACACCCAAAATTTTTTTTTGAAAGATATCTGACAAAGTATTTGCGCTTTTATATGAGCTAGCTGATGTTGAGGCTAGCTAGAGAGAGAGAGAGAGAGAAACAAATAGAATGTGCCGGCAAGAGACGGAGAAGAACAGCCAAAAAGGTCGGAGGAATATAGGGGAAGGAGGCAAAATGTGTTAAAATGAAGTTTTGGTGGTTATTAGTTAAATCATGCCCTTTTACTTGTCTCTCTCTCTCTCTCTCTCTCTCTCTCTCTCGCTCCTTTGTCCGCACTCTGAACTTTGGAAGGCAAACTTGTTTGGTTGTGTTACGGTGACGTTTCGCACTGTTTGTTTTCCGGAAATGTTACGAGATAAGGAAACTGCTATAAAAGGTAATTGTGTCAGCGTATACGCGTCGTGTTAATTCTAATGGATTATTTATTTTAAGTATTGTTATACTTATCAAATTTTTTTATTAAATCTCTAGAGCAATGTTATTGGGACCTAATTTATTGATATAATTTGCTGACCTAATTCACTGTAACCTTTGGATTGACTGTAGGCCTCATCAAACATTGGAACTTGGTGTTGATTCAATGATTCTTATGGAGCCACATCATTATGTCAACAAATTATGTCTGATTCTTAGGTCCAACTAGCATTATTCAAATCTCTATTCTAAATGATATGACACAATTTTTTGTCATTAGATAAGCGGGTCCTATTAATATTCAATGATGGAGATTGTGTTACATCATTTGATATGAAAGATTTGATAAATTTTTTTGGTAAGCATAGCATTTTTCATTTATTTTTGGCAATACTATTGGGATTGTGATCTAATTTATTAATTTAATTTGTTAGTTTAATTTATTATGATATTTGAATTGACTGTGAGCTCTATTAAAAATTAAAATTTTGCGTTGACCCAATGGTTCCAAATTTCAATGAAGTTATATTATTAAGTCAATAAATTAGGTCTAAATAAAATTATTCTTATTTTTTTTATTCAACAGTTAAATGTGTCTGCACCAACTTATGTGTACGTCGATTAATTTCGTTCCCAACGAAAGACTTTTGAAAGTTCAGTTTCATCCGTCGTTTATTCAAAAGTTGATCCTTGGATCTCTCACTTAAATGAGAGAGACTTGAGGCTTTTCACACGTTACCCATTTGAATATGAGTGAGATAGGATGGGAGAGGGTGATGACTATTAGAGTGAGAAGAGAGAGAGAGAGAGGGAGAGGGAGAGGGAGAGGGAGAGGGAGAGATGGAGAGAGAGAATTCAGCTATTATTTTAAAAAATAAAGAGTAGTATTAACATTTTATGAATGAAAACAGTTAAAAAGGACTAAAATGGGAGTTATTTATGATTAACGGGAGACTTAGAGCTGATTAAAGTTTGGGGATAAAATTTTTTTTTTTTGGCTAATTAGAATGCAAAGAGATGTCCCAAAATTGGAGTCTTTTCCTTTTAAGTTGCATTGGTGAATGATTACGTCTATCCAAAATCTTTGTGAAAGTCACGTGTTCGAATGATATCTAATTGAAACGAGCATTTTTTAGTGAAAAATAACACAACATTCTAACCCCCTCCCCCTGAGTTTTCTTAAACGGATAATTTATAATTTAAGATTTTAATTTGATCTTTAAAGTTGTAATTGGAATAATTAAATTATCAAAAAAGTTCTAATTCAATTCCCCTTGCATAAATTCTTAAAGGTTAAGTTAATATCTACCTGTATAGAACAGGTGAATTTTATACCATCCTTAATTTAGATAGTAAGTTATGTTTGTTCTGAAAAAAAAAAAAAAAACCATGCAGTAGTGGCTGTTAACCTTTATATATTATAGGTTTGATTGATTATTTTCTTTTAAACATTTATTTCTTGGTCGTCTGTTAATAAAGGTGCGTAATTCTAGTCATAAAAAACTTGGTAACGGTTTTTTTTCCAAGAATTTTTAATCAGATGAATTATTTTACAAAAAAAAAGTCTATTTTATGGTTATTTTATAAAAGTCAATAATATATAGGGTTAATTGTTTTCTATCCCTTGTGGTTTTGGCTAAAAGCACCTTACCTACTTGATGTTTAAAATTATGTACATTACCCCCTTATAATTTGACGCCGTTAACGGAATTAAAAATTACCATAATACCTACATTTTAAAATAAGACTTTTCGTTTGTTTTACTCTCAACCATAAAACTAATAGAACATGACAACGAACTAACACATTTCAATCAAATATGTCGAGTCATTTTTTCCCTCAAGTGAGGTTTTGATCCGGGGCAAAAAATCACTTACGTTTTTCTTACATGGTTTTTGATCTAAGACTGATGCCCTATTTATTTGAGTATTATAACATCTATAATCTATAATATAAAACAGAACAGACTTCAATAAGTTCATCCGATGGTCTCAAATAGACTTATCAAACGACCACCAACATCCTTCTCAAAACTATTTATATTGAATTTCTCCCTCAAAACCATCACTTCTCACTTATATTGTATCGTGTCTTTAGACACTGGTTACCTTTAATACATTATAAATGGTATTTTAGATACTTAGACAATATTCTTTTGGAAGAAAACAATAGAAACAAAACCCACAACATGTTTTGGGCGTTTGGAACACATGAAAGGTTAATTTGGATGGTCAAAGTAACCATTTCAATTTGGTACATAACTATAAGGGAATAATATGCATAATTTTAAATGTCAAGCAGGTAATATATTGGTATATGTACATATATTTATCACTATACAATAATCAATTCTAAACAAGGAAAAATAATAAAAAGAAAAAGAAATTAAAAAAAAAAATTTAAAAATTTATCAAATCACCTAGATTTATAACCTATTGTTTAATTTGATAGCATCACAGACTTCACTTATAATTCTCAATCATCATTGATCTCCTTCTTCCAGTTATTGAAGTCGAGTTTAATTGTCAAGTTCGGAATAAATTGGTGTGGTTGCTTTACGCCTAGGTAGGGCTGTTAATCAAACTGAGTTACTCGAGCTTGACTTGAGTTCGGTTCGGGTTCGGCTTGTTTAGGCTTGGTTCGTTTTTTAAACGAACCCGAATCTGAACTTGAACAAGTTTTTAGGCTCGTTTAGAAAACAAGCCCTACAAGCTCGGCTAAAACTCGACATGCTCAACTCGTTTATGTGCAAATACTCGGGCACAGCTAGGGCTCAACTAGTTTTTGGCTCGCTCAGGCTCAGCTCGTTTCCTAAACGAGCCGAACTTGAACAATTTTTTAGGTTCGATTAAGAAACAAGTTTTTCAAGTTCGACTCGAACTCGGCTCGGGCTCGTTTAACTAACAACTCTATGCCTAGGATACCAAAATATCGAACCATGAAGGCAAAAAACACGAGAGAGAAAAACATATTGGTTAGTTCTAGTGAAAAACCAATTTGATGGAGTAGAAAAAACATCCAAAAAGTCAGAAGCAACGTAAGAATATTCGATCACACTTAAAAAATAAAAGAAAAGGATAAGATAAGAATATTCGTATGATCACCTTAGAATTAATAATTCTTTATGAAAATCTTGGTGGTTGGGTGCATTGAATCATGCTAAGTGCTTAAGCTTTGGAATAGGGACAACCACCTATTGAAGTTTGCGAGTCCCAATCAATAATTTTTATAAGTGGACATTAGACGTATGAAACAGCTCACAATTCCTACGAACGACCTGTTATTTTTTTTTTTTTTTTTTGCTTACCAAACATCTACACAACACCTTAAAAGGTGAAGGCAGATGAAGGCTTAAATACCCAACACCAAATTCTAAGCTTTCATTGAGTCACAAATTTGAGCTTTATAGATTTAGATCACCTCTAATTTACTTTTTATTATTATTTTTTAATAATAAATTATTTATCGTGAGTTTTATAATATATCGTGGCTTACTTTATTATTTAACACAGTTAGTATGATTTTATTATTACTTTATTATTAAAAAGTAATTATTTATCGTGCGTTTTATTCACCATGATCTGTCAAGAAGTGAATTAAAAAGAATGTATTGAAGGAGATCTAGATTTAACTAGCACCAACTCACGGAATGTATGAAATGAAATCTCCACCCTCACACTCTACGGTCAAAATTAAAAAAAAAAATAAAACCTACTCTTTTACTCCCCATCCCACAAGGGTGGTGGTGATTACATGGATAACTTAGACTAATTTGATTGTCTGAAATCATACTTTGTGATAAAATATGTTAAGATTAAAAAAAAAAAAGAAGAAAACAATCAAAGAAGATTTTGATGAACTCAGATTCAACTGGATCAGGTCCAATTAATTAAGCCAGCCTAAATCAGCTACAAAGAAGGTTAAACACAGTCCAAGGTTCAAAGAGTCCAGGATTATTAGCATATGTGGGGAGTAATTACCGGGATGACTGCCACTCGAAGATTGAGACCATCTTCAATTGTACTTATCCTTAACTATAACTATCCTTTCCAAAAGATTAGTTACCTATCACATCACGCCACCGCCTCAATCAAGGCTCTGTGTCTATAAATTGTAGACTCTTCCATATGAGAGGGACATCTCTCTACACACCCTCTACACAGTTATCTCTCTCATAACTACTTAACCTCTCCTAGAGCTTACCCTTGCTCTCTCCCCCACCATCTCTCTTATCTAAAAAGTTCTCTGGCTACCGTTGTCGTCTTCAAAAGTGGAGTAGGTTATTGTGACCGAACCACTCTATATTTGTGTTTTGACCTAGTCTTTGCCTGCTGTTATTAATTTCTTTATTGATTGTTTCATTAATTAATCGACATCATACAATCGACTATTGATTATACATAAGCTTATTTTGTGCATCATTAAATTTCGCAAAAGCATTTCTCCCAAAAAGCGATGGTTCTATATTTCGGGCGTATGTGATGAACGAAATTTACAATTCCTTCCCTTTCGTTTCTCCTTCCTCGCTCTCATGAAAAATTAAAGAAATATATAACATAGAGATAACTAAGTTTTTAAAATTAAAATTAAATTTAAAATGAGTGATAGTTTACTAGTGAAAGATTAGATGAACAATTAAATAGAGCACTTGGTGAATTATGATTGGATAAAACATTTTATTTTAACTAAATAAATTCAAATTTTATTATTTATGAAATATAGAAACTTCTCAAACTTTCTCTCGAAGGATTTGAGTACATCAAATCTTCCCATGGTAAAATTCTCAAGATAAAGGGTAGAGTCCTAAATCATTTTGCAAGAGCACTTCATTCAGCGTATGCTTGCTTTTTTTTTTTGGTTACAAAGAAGGCCGAAGCCCAAAACTAACTAACAATCAACCTATAAAAATAGACACCATACGCATCCGAATCAATCAGAGAAAGGATCCCTATAGGAGGCCTCTGGAAAACAGTATTCCCCAAAGCCAACTGATGAGCTAAATTAGCTAACCAGTCTGCACAAGCATTTGCTTCCCGATAAACATGTTGAATCTGAACATGCCACTCAAGTCTTAGTAATGCTCGAATTTGTAATACCAAAGAATGATGATCATTTTCCCCTTCCTCGTGCAGAATAGCAACCACCGTTTTGGAATCAACCTCCAGCTCAATATGCTTAAATCCCATCTCCCAGGCCATTCGCAGACCATCCAGAACAGCCCATAATTCCGCAGACACAACAGTGCAAGTTCCAATATTCCGAGCAAAGCCACCAAGCCATTTACCTGTATCATCTCTAATGAGCCCACCAGCCCTGGCGTGTCTCGTATGCTTCCAAAATGAGCCATCTGTATTCAATTTAACCCAGCCACTCCTAGGAGGGGTCCAAGCAACCTGTGCCCAAACCTTCTCTCTATCTCCCCCACTGTTATGTAGTCCCATATCTCGAGCCACCTGAACTGAATTAGTTTTTGCCCACACCACCAGCTCTGGTCGAACCGGCCTCACAAAGTCACTGTCAAAAATGGATCGATTTCGCCATTGCCACAAAAGCCAACAGCACATGCCAAATATTACCGCCCAAGGCCGGTTATGAGACACATGTTTGGAACTCAGATTACTCCTTATCCATTCATGCAGCTGGCTACTAAAAAATTCATGCTCCAGTTCTAACGGAATCAATGATCGCCATACCTTACAAGCCACGGCGCAATCCCTAAGAACATGCAATATGTTCTCAGTCACAGACATACAATGAGAACACCCAGTTGATACACTTAGATGGTGTCTCACCCTCTCCTCATTGGTCATCATTTTACCATGGAAAGCAAGCCATAAGAACATTCTCACTCTCTCCGGACGTTGCCACTTCCATACTAATCTCCACCCATCATCTTTAGGCTGAAAATATGGAGACGCTTGAAACTCATACGCTGACCGAACCGAGAAGCGACCATCAGTACTTTCTCCCCATACAATCCGATCATGGCCTAAGCTTGAGATTTGAGGCCGGATAACAACTATCCGAGGGCATACTTCAGGGGGTAGAAAACCCTCTATATAATACCAATCCCATGAGCCATCTTCACCCACCAAATCAGCTACCCTCATCTCAACACTATCATTATCCAATTCTGAAAGTCTATAATGCTCTAGAGGTCCCACATCTGGCACCCACCAATCGCTCCAAAATCTAGCAGTTCGGCCATCACCCAGACACCATCTCACCCCTTGAAGCACTCTACTCCAAACACTACAAACACCCCTCCACAGATGCGAGCACTTGATAGTTCTTGGAGCCTCCCTTAGGACATTGGTGTTCCTACAGTATTTGGATAACAGTACCTGCACCCATAATTCCGATGAAGCCATCAACATGGCCCAAACTAGCTTCATTAAGAAAGCATCATTAAAAACTTCCATCCTTCTGATTGCCAAACCTCCATTTATTTTAGGTTGACAAACATGGTCCCAATGAACTAAGGAAATTTTCCTCTTGCTAGCCGAAGATCCCCACAAGAAACCTCTACTACACTTATCAATTTCTGAGCATATTGACAAGGGGAGTTTGACAGTTTGCATGGCATAATTGGACATAGCCGTAACCACTGCTTGAACAAGTGTTCTTCTCCCCGCTAAAGACAATGTATCAGCCTTCCATGTTGCAAGTTTAGAGTGGACTCTATCAACCATTTCTTCATAAGTAGCTCTAGTAACTCTCGCATGAACCAACGGAACACCAAGATATTTTCCTAAATTTGTAGTGAGGCCAAACTAGAGCTCATTACTAATAGCTCTAGCTAGGCCTCTTGAAACATTTTTAGACACAAACAACTTAGATTTCTTAGAACTCACCTTTTGTCCTGATGACGAACAAAAGATGGAAAGACAATCCTTAATCACCCGGGCTTGCTCCAATGTGGTTTCCGTAAAAAGAACAATATCGTCCGGAAAAAAAAGGTGAGACAACTGTGCCCCATCCTTCACAAGCACTACTGGCTTCCACTCATTTCCCTGAATCTTTGCTTCAATTAGATGGCCCAATCTTTCCACACATAGAACAAACAAATATGGAGATAAAGGGTCCCCTTGACGGATACCCCTAGACGGCCAAAAGCTGTCTATCATGTCCCTATTCCATACCACACTCATATCACAAGATGTAACACATCTCATTATCAATTGGACAAGACGGTCAAGAACACCAATATCTCCCAAAGTATCCTGAATGATATCCCATCTAAGTCGATCATAAGCTTTTTCCAAATCTAGTTTAATAGCCATCAAACCCTTTTTGCCCTTCCTCAACTTCATAGAATAAATAACCTCCTGAGCAATAATGATATTATTATAGATGTTACGTCCCGGTACAAAGCTGCTTTGATTTGGCCGTATCCAATCAAGAAGAAATTGCTTTAGTCTGTTCACAATGACCTTTGTAACCGCTTTATAAGTCACGTTGTAAAGACTGATAGGCCGGAACTGATCAACAGAGACTGGTGCTGTTACCTTAGGAATAAGAGCAATTAAAGTAGAGTTTACAGGATCCAAACTCTGAACTCCACTCCATGCATCACGGACAAAGCGGAATAGAGATTCACCCACCAACTTCCAATTTCGCTGATAGAAAACAGCCTGCACGCCATCCCGACCCGGTGCTTTATGAGCCCCCATTCCAAAAATAGCAAGCCGAACCTCCTCTTTACTGATGGGAAAATCCAAATCAGAAACATTCTGCAAAGTACCAAGAAATTTCCCTCTAACAGGAAAAAGCGGAACCACATCACTCTCCCTCATATACAACTGCATAAAAAAATCACGGGCTAGCTGCTTTAAAGTACTCGAATCTGTTACCCATTCTCCTCCTTTATTCTGCAACATTTCTATCTTACTTTTCCTCCGTCGGACAATGGTACTTCGATAAAAATAAGAGGTATTACGATCACCTAGTTGGATTTTTTGCGGCGAGACTTTTGCATCCAAAGAACTTCTTCTTGGTGCATAACATTTTCCAACTCCAAAACTAGTTCCCTCTCCAGCTTTCGCAAAAACCCCGACTCCCGAACCTCCAAAGCCCGTTGCGCACCCCGAATACGAGCCTCCAAGTGTTTCTTTTTTTGAAAAATATTGCCAAACACATTCCTATTCCAAAATTTCGCTTTAATTACAAAATCATCAACAGCCTCAGGCAAAGTCACCTCATGTTTCCAAGCTTCCTGCAAAAAATCCTTGAAACCGTCATGCAAAAACCAAGCCGCTTGACATCTAAAAGGCTGGTTAGTCCCCACTGGCGAACCTTGATCACAGCGAATAATAAGGGGCCGATGGTCAGACTTGATCTTAGCAGCATGAATGACAATAGCCTCAGGAAACCGCATGCGCCAAAGAGAATTCGACAGAGCCCAATCAATACGCTCTCTCAAACGCCCTCTTTCCCAAGTAAACCGAGGCCCCTGAAATCCCAAATCCATCATACAAAAGTTCTGGACCCAATTGCGAAATTTGATACATTTAGAGCCCCTAACTTGAGCACCCCCATGTTTATCCGAGGCATGGAGAAAGTCATTGAAGTCCCCAGATACCAACCAAGGCTCTAAAACAGTAGACCCAATTCTATTTAAACCCTCCCATAATAAATTTATTTCGTCTTTCCTCGGGCTCCCATAAACTGCAGTAAAAAGCCATGGCTCAGAGTTACCATGGGTAACTCGGAGATGAATAAATTGATCATGCTTCTGTAATACATCAATCACTAAGTCCACCTCTTTCCAAAGTACCCATATTCCACCTGCCATACCCCTAGCTTCAACTCTAGTAGAGAACTGGTAACCGAGACCATTAATCACTTTATCAGCAACTACACCACTCACTTTTGGTTCAACAAGCACTACCAAATCCGGCCGATACAATTGACAAAAGTTTCTGAAAGTCACCCGAAACTTGGAGCTCTTGGCTCCTTGGCAATTCCAAACAAAAACAACCATAAAAAACATGTAGAAAAGGGTCCCGAATTATTGGGAGCAGTCCATCGAAATTCCAATACCTGGGCAACCCCTTGCTCCATCATGCCTATCGATTGTCTCCGGTATCATCGTGCCACATGGGCTGGTCGTATTTTCATATGGTAAAGACTCAATACATAGCAGGTCTCCATCAGGGGGTTTCGGCTGCTTACCAATGCTTATCTCCCCCCCAAAAAATTTCTCAGTAATGGGTTTGCTTGCACCACAAGTTAACACCATGCAATCAGCACCGCCATTCGGATTAGTTGTAGCCTGCTCCATTGACACTGGCTATATCCTATGGAGGATATTTGCCCGGACCTGGTGGCCATTCTTCATAAAATTCTGATCGGACCTGGTGGCTATATACAATGGTCGTTGAAGAGGGTTAGCTACCCCTTCATTCTGGATATGGACCTGATTACGCACCGAAATATTTTGATCGCCCTCACTTCTGTTCAACTGGCACTACTCCCGACGATGGTCGTAGTATCCACACTCAAAACAGACTAGGTGGATCCCCTCATATTCAATAGGTTTAACAACTCGCTTTAACCGATACTTCGCCAGGAGTGATTTAGTAAGATCCACCTCCACACAAATTCGAGCAAACTTACCCCTTGACACACTTAGGGTCAATTCATCCACTTTAACAGTACGCCCAATACGATCTCCTAATCTCCATAAAAAGAGATTGTTATAATACTCTACTAACAAGTCAGGAATCCTAACCCAAACCACCACCTTATCAATAGTAGCATTAACTGGATCAAAATTGGGATGCCATTCACGAACCGTGAGATAATGCTTTGATATGGTCCATGGTCCATCATATAGATCATGCTCATAGTCCACCTTATTCTCAAACCTGACAAGGAAGAAATCGTTTTCCAAATCAACTATCTGAATTTTGCCACCAGAGCTCCAGAGTTGTTGTAGCCTACGGTTAAGAATCGCAAACCCTACTCGCTTTCCTAGGACTTTCACGATTAGCGACTGCCTCCAAGGTTTCCTCATGATGGTTTTCTCCAAAGCAGTTAGCCGGATCAATGGGCACTCCGGGTCATCCTCCTCCTCTTCATCACCGTCAGAGGCCTCGTCTTCATATTGTTCCTCAGAACCCACATCACTCCTTTCACCAAGAACCGTATCTCTATAGGAAGCTTTCATCCCCGACGATTCCTCAACTACCTCTACATCCATATCCTCCTTCTCCTCCATTCCACCAGTACCTCCAAAACATTCCCGTAGTTTGACTTTCTTACTACTGCGCTCAACCAGATCTGTCTCCTCTGTGGAGCGGTCGTTGTTCGCCATTCCCGTTGTGAAACTTCGGACCTAAATAATGTGAATGTGAATGTACTTCAATCTCAATGTTGTAACGCCGGACCTCTTTATTTCTCTTATACTCATATTTGGATACATATTTTGGGTCCGACATTATCACCTAAAAATAATACCGGCCCGAATGAATAGTATATTTAATATTACATACAACCTCTTAAATAAACTCACCTTTTTGATGGGTTTAAATAGTCTAATTGAGATGTATTTGGAAAAAAAATATTTTTACCCTCAATATTTCTAAAATATAAATATCACTCTTTATCTTGAGGATTTTTTAATAATTTAATATTTATACCATCATTTAATGTTCCATCCAAACAAAATATTAGATGTGATAAATGAGGGACCCACTACTTCTTAATACTGAAACTAAACATGAGATGAGGTGAAATTATCACTGTAATTAGTCTAACAGTCGGATGGATAGATGAAAGATGGACAACATTATATAATCCGAACAAGGGAATAGGCGAAAAATTCAAGATTTTGGCCAAGCTTTATTTAATACAAGCTTCGTAACTACAATTACTGGGCCACTGCTGATTTGAGCCATTAAGGACATAATTTGTGGGTCCATATGGCAGGATGAAATAATTGAAGTAAAAATTAGAAATCAGTATATTTTACAAATTTGTTCTATCAATAAATACAAACATGTCCTCTTTTAAGTCATTAAGGACACGTGCGTGTAATATACAAGGTGTGTAAGTGGCCGAATGTTCTCTAAAATCACATTCTCATTTTCTTGGATTGTTTGGAGTCGGACAAGTTCAAAAACCCCATCACAATTTTCTTGAATTTTTGTTTTTTAAATTTTCAAAATTGATTTGACTTTATGACATTGACCTTTTTTTGAATAACTTAATTCCTAATTAATAATATAATCCATAAAATTTCTCTTATGTTCTAAGTTATCTTTGACACATACTCTTTCTTTTCTAAATCTATATTTACGTCATACTATAGAAATCAATTTAAAAAAGATGGTACTTATGAAACTTTCTCTTATTAAATACTAAATATTTTAATTTAAAATCATTTAATAACAATTCATTGATCTCATCTAATTAAATCATTTTATATGGCTTATGTAATTACTCTAACAAAACTACTTTATTCCATTCTCCTTAATTTAGCACACTAATGGAAAATTTTCCAAAAATACTAGGGGTCGGGGTGGGACAAGGTCGGGGAGGTATGAGGGGTGGCAATGAGGGGTGTGGGTGTGGGTGGGGGTGACAGTGGCAGTAGGGGTGGTAGAATTATGATAAGAGAGATTGAAAATATCATATATCGCACGGGACACCGCTAGCACATAATATATATAGCAATGTAGTTACCACCGAGGTGGTAGTTGAGTTGGCTTTAGCAGTTGGATAAGACTCCCACTCTTCTCTCAACAGTTGTTCATTCGAACCGCTTGTGGTAGTAATTGCGTGAACTAGATGCTATTAAGAAGGGGCTGAATGTTCGCTCGTGCCTCGGTGGGGCTGTGGTGACGGGATTAGCCCTTTCCTAATCAATAGTTATGATTCAAATCGGACATTCTGTAGCGGGTGGGAATCCCTTTGGTCACGCCCAGGGGTTGCTACGCTAGTTGCCCCTCCCCACCATTTTTCCATAGCCAAAAATAAAACAATAGCAATGTAAGTTGACTTGGATGATCTCCAAAATCTCATCCTGATTTTCTTGACTTTTTTATTTTTAAAATTCTCAAATTTAATTTGACTTTATATCATGGACCCTTTTTTGAATAACTAAATTCTTTATTAATACAATAATTCCTAAAAAAAATTTAATTGTACCAAATTTCTTTCCCATCATCTTTCCCTTTAAAGATACAAAATTTTAATATATTAAAACGTGTCAAGGAGAGCAAGGTGGACCCAGAAATGTGTGAACAATATGTGGTTTTGTTTACATACTTGAAAACTCTGCAATTATTTGCATGATGAATTTTGATTTGAGTATTACACATGAACTTTCTCATAATTTGACTTTACTAAAAAAAGAGAGATTTGAAACATTACAACAATAAAAATGTGATCTAAAATAGCAACCAACAACTTTATTTAACTTAAGAGTTGTAGTCTCCAATGTGATCTAGAAAGTGATAAAGCAACGAAATAAGGAAACTTGAAACTTAAACGACAACTACAAAGGCTTTGTGCATATTAGTGCAATATTATTTAACTTTAGGGGTAGTTATTATAATATTTGAAGTATAGAATGTGAAAAGTGTAAACTATTTTGTAAAAAATTTGGTAGCCATTTGGGATTTGGACCTAATTTAATAGAGCTATTGGATTCAAAGTGGGTTAAATGTGATGGGCTAAGCCTAAGGGCCCAACTCATGTTACAAGCCCAAGAGCCCAATTTCAAGAGGTCCAGCTAGCCAAGTCCAAAGAAGTCTACACCCAGTCAAGCTCATCAAGGAACTACATCAGCTTGACTACGTCATCAGTAGAGCATTCAGGAGCCTCACCTTCAACACCTTGGAAACAGTCAACCTTCACCTCATCCTTTGACCGAGTCTCATGGAGAGCACCTCAACTGTCTCGCCCGTTGAGAAGAATTCGTGAGCTCCACCAGAATAGTTGCTTAGTTGCTATTAAGTCGCCTCAATCTGTTAGGAGACGACTATAAATTGTAAGCTCCACCAACACTTGGAGAGATCACACTCAACAGAGCACATATTTCCTCTCCCTCTCTAAGCCTGTAACTCTCTGTTCTCCCTATACTCTTGAGCTAATAAAGTAACCCGACAACTCTGGCCATTCAGAAGTGGACGTAGGTCACATTGACCGAACCACTATAAACCTTGTCTTATCTCTCTCTCTCTACTTTAATTACTGTATTTTATACTACTTACTTGACTAGTGGTGTGCAAACCAATTTGTGCATCATCAGTTTGACGCCTTCTGTAGGAATTGACAAACTTCTCACTTCTAATCACTCCCTCTGTTGAACCTATGGCGATCACCACCAGATCGATGAATCAACCTGAGGATAATCCACCACAAGAGGAGGAGGTTGCCCCTCGACCAACCAATCATGTCCTAATTGTTCCTGTCCTAAATGCGCAGCAAATGTTGGAGACCATGCAGCAACTTGTGGCCCAAAACCAGCAGATCCTGCAACTAATGCTCGCTGGGCAAGGAGGAGCACAACCTGGACCTCAAGTGAGAGGAGCTCCACGCCCTGGGCGTCAAGGAGCTCCCCACATGGGTGCTCCTCATCTGGGCGCCCCACACAGGGGAGCTCCCCATGAGGGACCTCCAGCTCCTCCTCCAACTCCTGCACCACATGGTGAAGACCCTCATCTCCAAGAGGATGAGGGTGAAAACCAAATCATGGAGCATGAGAGCCATTTCCATGATCATTCCAGAGGAGCTCCCAACCATTGGGATGAGAAAATTAAGGAAGTACAAAATCAACTGGGTGACGTCTTCAACGCCATGAAGGCACAAGGACCCGAGACAGTGGACTACCTCGTAAGGCGAACATACACACCTTTCAAGCCAGACGTGACGAACTACCCCCTTCCTCAAAAGTTTAAAATGCCATCCGTAGAGACCTTTGACGGAACGAAGGATCCACTAGACCACCTCGAACCTTACAAAACTCTAATGCAGCTGCACAATGTCCCCGACGAGATCATGTGTATGGCGTTTTCAACCACCTTGAAGGGATCAACACGACAATGGTTCGCCAAACTCACCCCGGCCTCCATAGGCTCCTTCGCCGAACTGAGCAGATCCTTTGTGACACAGTTCATTGGTGGACGCCGCCAGCAGAAGCCTGTCACCCATCTGCTCAGCATAAAGCAGGACCAAGATGAGAGCCTGAGAAGCTACCTCACTCGTTTTAACGAGGGGGTCCTTCAGGTCGAAGAGCCCGATGAAAAATTCAGCATGACCGCCTTCCTGGGAGGCCTCTGATCATCAAGCTTCCTTTTCTCCGTGATGAAACGCCCACCAAAGAGCATGCCAAAACTATTGGCAAAAGCTCAAAAATATATGAATGCTGAGGAAATCAACATGTCTAAGTGAGGTGAATCATCTCGCAGATCGCCAAAAACTTGACCTGCCTCTGCACTGTTATCAAACAGGCAGCCTATATCTCTAGCTTAGCGGCTCTCTCGCAGGTCGCCAAAAGCTTGGCCTCTGCGTTGTTCTCAAATTGGCAGCTTATATATCCAGGTTAGCGGCTCTTTCGCGGGTCGCCAAAAGCTTGGCCTCTGTACTGTTCTCAAATAGGCAGCCTCTATATCCAGCTTAGCGGCTCTCTCGCGGGTTGCCAAAAGCTTGGCCTCTGCACTGTTCTCAAACAGGCAGCCTCTATATCCAGCTTAGCGGCTCTCTCGCGGGTCGCGAAAAGCTTGGGCTCTACACTGTTCTCAAACATGCAGCCTATACCTCAAGCTTAAGGATTCTCTCATGGGTCGCCAAAAGCTCGGTCTCAAGAGGCACGACTCTTTCACGAGTAACCTCAAACTTTGTCTTTGCTCTCGCGCAAGCAGCCTACCTCTCTCCAGGTAATCATATTAAATATTTTAATATTTGGAATAACATTGTTTTTGCCACCTCTAGACAGGATCTTGAAACTCAGTTCGTTTGCAACCCCTGAGACTACATTAGATTGAATGTCAACAATCGGGCCTCATCCATCTAGCACCTACTCCTGGGTACTAGCGCATCTCCTGGCGCACAATCTACTCGTCCTGGACTGTCAAGACGCATAAACTGCTCGCCAAAAACTTCCTGGACCACTTTGCCTGTATGGGCGCCTTGCCCTGGGCGTGAACTGACTCGCCTGGATGCTGCATGCCCAAGGCATGCTCGCCCGATCGCAGTCAGCGCAGACGGACTCGCACAAGCAGTGCCCTGCTTGCCCAAGCGGCGCCCTGCTCGTCCAAGTGGCGCCCTGCTGCTCGTCTCCCTCACCTAGCAGCACCATAGAAGACGCCTCAGCCCTGACCACAGCAGCCTCAGCGCCCAGCACCTGGATGACCACGCTGCGCAGTGCCTCTACCCCAACCGCTGCGTACCCTAGCTGCCCATCTCCATCACATGCCCCAACTGGTTCTGCACGCCCATCAGTGCGACGAGTAGCCCCCGTGTGTAGCATTGGCGCCTAATAGCCCCTCCTGAGATCTCGTCTCTCCAACAAAAACAGTGGGCTCGCCCACTATTGGCGCCCCCATCTCGGCGCCTAGCGCCTCTACTCCGGCACTGACTGCCTCCTCCTCTCCGAGAGCAGCATTAGTTCCTACGGGCTCTTCACCAAAACCCACAAGCTCTCCTCTAGGGCCCCTACAGATCGCGTCGCCCTCGACACACGAGGAGCATCCAAGATCGCCCCCTGCAGTCGGCGCCCAGCCTTGGCGTGCTCACCATCACCATCAGTCGCCCAAGGCAGCCCCAGCTCGCCCAAGGTGCCCAAGGCAGCCCCAGGCTCACCCAAGGCAGCCCGAGGCTCGCCCAAGGCAGACGTCGGCTCGCCCAAGGTGCTCCAAACGAGGTTTATAATATATCAAATTGAAACTCTCGACGAGCTCTACAAGACTCATAGCCTTTGGCTGTGACTGATGCTGTAAAAAGTCCAAAAAAAGCTCAGAAACAACTGTTTTGGCCTCCCGAAGTTTTTTTTTTTAAAAAAAAAATTCTGCTCGCCCAGGACCCTGTCTGCTCGCCAAGACACAATGTGCTCGCCCAAAAGTTGCCTGGTCTTCCAAAACCATGCACCCAACTCCCTACTCGCTATTTTGACCGAAACCTTCGCTCTGTTTCTCCAAATGAGACTCATAATATATCAAATCGAAGCTCTCGGCAAGCCCTACAAGATTCACAGCCTTTGGCTGTGACTGATGCTGTTGAAAGCTCAAAAAATACCTAAAAGCATAGGTTTTGGCCTCCCGAAGTTTTTCTAGTTATGTCAATCAGCCAAAAATTCAAATTCAACCGAATGCCCTACTCTCCAAGTTCCATTGGACACAGGGCATTGAGGGGCAAATGATGAGCCAAGCCCAAGGGCCCAACTCATGTTACAAGCCCAAGGCCCAACTTTAAGAGGTCCAGCTAGCCAAGCCCAAAGAAGTCTACACCCAGTCAAACTCATCAGGGAGCTACATCAGCTTGGCGACGTCATCAGGAAAGCATCTAGGAGCCTCACCTTCACCACCTTGGAAACAATCAACCTTCACCTCATCCTTTGACTGAGTCTCATTGAGAGCACCTCAACTGTCTCGCCCGTTGAGGAGAAGTCGTGAGCTCCACCAGAATAGTTGCTTAGTTGCTATTAAGTCGCCATAATCTGTTAGGGGACGACTATAAATTGTAAGCTCCACCAACACTTGGGGAGATCACACTCAACAGAGCACATATTTCCTCTCCCTCTCTCTTCTCTCTCCCTGTACTTTAATTACTGCATTTTATACTGCTTACTTGACTAGTGGTGTGCAAACCAATTTGTGCATCATCAAAATGAAAAGTATAATGATTTTGACTCCAATATCCTTCGGCCATCACATTATTTTGACCAATTCTGTTCTAAGTCTTCTTTTCTGGATTGCCCCGCGAGTAAGCCCATTCAGTTCTGATAACAACCGTCCCCATCCCGTTCATATATCAATCATTCCTATCCCGTTCATTTTATTTAACTTTAGAACTCACAACTAATCTAATGACTATATTGAATTAGGTCTCTCTAGCATTGCTCATTTGGTAAGCATAACAAAGCCCAAAAAATAAATTAAGTAATGCTATAGAAACTTAATTTGTGAATCTAATCAGAGACCTAATTCATTGGATTAGTTATGAATTTCAATGTTAGATGTAACCACTTTTAATCTGACAACTCTAATTGATTAGATCTCTAGATTAGTTCTTCCAAATTAAGCTCAAGTAATATTTTTCATGAGAATTGTAAGGCTAGCCATGCAATGCTTGTGAATTTAATTTTTTCTTTAATGTGCTTGTTGAATTGTAGTTTATACTTTTGGGCCTTAACCATCAGAATCATGTTCTATTTTATGATAACAGATATTTGTTCATTCTTTTACAACTCATTTCATGAACGTTTTAGACATTTTTACAATTTTCCTTCAAAACAAATTCATGTAAGAAAATTTATTTTATTTTTACTTCCTTTCACTTTGTTTTCCATCACTTTCACTCTTGGTCAAGGATTGCCCAGTGAAATCTAGTTTATTTTCCAACAGAGCAATGCGAGTGGGACCTAATTTATTAATCTAATTTATTAACCTAATTTACTATGACCTTTGAAATGACTATAAGCTTTTATTATACATTAGAACTTGATGTTGATCTAATAATTCTACGAAAGCCACATCATTAAATTAATAAATTAGGTCAAATTTTATGATTCAAATAATATTACTCTTTCCAAAAAAGATGATGGATTGTTTTCATAGGAGTTTGGAGTTACTTTACCATCACTAATGCGTCGTTTGATAGGATGTATAGAAAATAGAAATGATTAATTTTTTTATGTTTAATATTAATAAAAAAATAAAAAAATATAAATACATAATATGTAATTGATAAATATGATATATGTATATATCAAATGATATATAAACAAATAACATACATTTCAACATACATAATTAATTTTTCAGCCACTTTCCTCTCAATTTTGGAGAGATTGATTTTGGTGAGTTAGAAAGAAATCTAATCCATCCATTTTTCTGTCATTCATATTTTTCTTTCTTATCAAACATGATGTTTTATCTATCCCTCAAACTTTCCATCCCTACTATTTTTCATCCTTCCATTTTTTCATCTTATCAAACGGAGCATAAATCGTTTAAAATGATCGGCATATAAAATGCGGGTCTCACCAAATATTAGAATTTGGTATTAATTTAATTGTTACATGAAAACACATTATTAAATTAATAAATTAAATCAATTTTTTAAATTCCAATAACATTACTCATAACTATAACATGGTTCACAACGCCATCAAGATGCATACAAATTACCTTCCAAAAAAAAAATTTACAAAGAATTATCAATGGCTAGAACGAATAAGAAAGCTAGAAAGGAGCACCTCACGGTAGGTATATGAAGTAATGCGTGAAAATAGCCAACAAGCGAATCAATCATGACTACACCTGCCCAGGAGCTGCCGTCCCCGAACATTGACTTGTAACCGGGCAAGTGCATGCATGCCATGCAAAGCTATACGAGCCTGTCTTCTCACGCACACCCCACGAACTATAGCTTGTAGCTTCACAAGAGCCTTCAGGGCTCGAAATGCCCGTCTTGCCTATGTTTCATAAATCAAATGGAAGAACCACACTCGTTAGTTATGAGTATCGGATTTTTCTTTTTTTGTTTTCTCAACAAAATCGTGGCACGTGTTATTTTACGTTAACAAATTATTTTTAGGATTAATAATATTTTTGGTTTTTAAAGTATGCTCATTTTGTCAATTTGATTTTCAATATATCAATTTTGTCTCAATTTGGTTCTTAAAGTATCTAATTCGTGTTTAAATGGTTCCAAATCAGACAGTCGGTTAAGTTTTTAGACATAAAACACCATGTGCCATTATTTCAGAGGGTATCACATGATCTACACGTGATTATAGACCGTCTGTGTAGGAACCATTTCAATACGAATCGAATATTTTAGGAACTAAATAATTGATAAAATTGATTCATTGAGTACCAAACTGACAAAGCGAGTAGATTTTAGGGAGCAAAAAATACTATCAACCCTTATTTTTATGATCAACTGCTGTAAATAAATGAAAATAAAATTTACAGATAGGAAATATTTTTGTTATGGTACAAAAAATCCAAGCTATAATGCATATCCATCTCCCAAAGAAAGAAATATTTGAAAAGAAAGGTTATGGGTAGATTACTAGATGACCCCGGAAATGTGCTTGGATCTTGATGGCTGCAATGTGTTCTTCGGATAAAAACTCTTTTTGGGTTGATGAAGAGGAAACAGCGATAGGGTTCCCGAGTTGGATGATTTGGGTGTTGAGGTCTTCTTGTCTCGTAGTTGCGTCTTCTTCGCTGAAGCTTGCAGTGATGGTGTTATTGGTATGGAGGACAATAATGGTTTCCCGAGGAGATGGTCGGGAAAGCCTTTCTCGGACAATGGCAAACCAGCTTCTCAGGGATGTTCCCATGTTTTCTGGGGTTTGTTGCTATCTCTGAGTGTCTCTGCTCATGGCTTTTCAGATTTTGTCACTTTTCACTCATGGAACCTGGAGAAGTTCGCGTAAAGGTTGCGATGTGCGCACCATGTTAACATTTGTTTTTCGGGCCCCCCCCCCCTGACGACGTGACGGGATGAATTTCTTTGCTGTGGGTGTAAGTTTGAAGCATTCCAATATTTTTTCTCTCATTTTGCTTCTTGTTAGATCACACATTATATATTAGTTAGTGATCCACTTATATTCAATAGATTTTATTTTAATTCAAAATAATTAATCTAGTAAGGAGAAAAATGTTAAAAATATATATATTTTGTTGTAAGTATCCTAGGTAACTACACGTTTGAGTGTACATGCGAGAACGTTTGTGTTACATCGATGATTTTTAAATGTGTTGTATGTTTAGTTAAAACTTGACTTTTATCCCAAGGTTGGGATGTATTGAACTAAAATATCCCCTCCTCTAACCAAATGTCCATAACCGATATATTTATGATTCGTTTGGTATGAAGGATAGAAATAAAGAAGGAAAGAAAAGTGAACTGAATAAATTTTTCATCCTTGAAAGAAAAAAAATTAGTTTTCCTCATTTTTTGTTTGGTAGGAGAGACATATTTTTCATCATTTGGTATTGGATGAAAAATGAAAGCAAAGAAAAAACATGCATGCTCAATTTACAATTCTACCCTTAAATAGTGAATTGTGTATTGGTGTAGTATATATATTAGAATATATTGAAGGGCAAAAAAAGTAAACTTTTCTTAAAAAACATAGCGTCCCACTTTTCCTTCTCACTTTCCGCCCATTTTTGGAGGGAAAAGATTGTGGGCTAGAGGGAAATGCTCTCCCTCCACTTTTCCTTCCCCTCATACTTTCTTTTGATACCAAACAGTGGAAAATCTTTTCATCCACTCAACTTTTCTTCAAACCAAATAGGGCATTAAAATATATGTTTTGGTGGTCTATCTTCCACATAAAACAAATACATGGGTTAGATATCTGAAATATATAATAATTTAATTAAAAAGGCTGCAATTTGGGATGAGTTTTTCACTCTCAAAGGTATACCAATAATGTTCCTTAATTAATTGCATCCAATAAAATCGTATCAAAAAATTTTGGTCATGACCTTCTAGGTAAGTACTTTCGTCTCTTGTATTTCAAAAGCTTTTTAAATTGGGATCCTGGTATTGTATATACAAAGTTAATTTGCTAATAGCAACTACTGAATACTTCTCTTTGAGAAAAAAATCTTGTCTATCTCAATTATTGAACAAGTTTAAACATAGTTGGTAGTATAAAACAAAGATAATGGAAATTTCGAATCAAGAATATTTTTAGAAAACTTCTGTAATATCTACAAATTCAATATGTGTTATCGAGAAATCGGAAGCTAAATTAAAATATCAACACCTTACCTTAGGAAATCTATTCATCGGAAAACTTGTGTATTATATTGAGGGAAAAAAAAGGTGTAAGAAAATTGATGGCAAGTACTTTTTTGTAGTTTTTGTAATTAGTTTCAAGAGACCTTGAAACACTAATCAATTGGGCTTCTCCAAAAAAATAGTGGTAAACACTTCCCCATTATTTTTTGGATTTCTTACTTTTCTAAGCATATTTTTGGGTGTATGAATTCATGACTTCAATTTTTTTTTTTTTTATAAATATCAATTTGATTAACGGGTGCCATGCCAAATGCCCAACATAGACTGATTCATATTTGAGAACTACACTTTTTAGCAGATTGTTTTCTATCCAATTGATTCTTATGTGACACAGTTTGGATCTATGTATTCAAAAAAGAATGCACTTGTTAATGTAAATCTGAAATGTTTAATTTCCTCCCCAACAAATTGAACTCTATGGTGATAGATGAAAAACAAACATAGCTGAAATTTTACTATAAATGGATATATTAGATGGATACAAATAGAGAGGGTGGTGTAAAATCTATTGGGATAGGAAAGAATTGAGAATGTTAGATTCTATAAATGTTTATCAATGGTGATGAGGATAGGTGGATATTTCTCATGATGGTTATGGTAACACAATTCTTCGTTGGGGAACCATTTTCTATTAGTTGTATCTAATCTTTCATAATTCTTCTAGCGAAACAATAGGAAAATGGACGAAAGAAGACAAGGGAGGAGAGGGATTGTTTCTTAATTTTCAATAATAAAATTTAAGCAACCCCAAACTTCTAAATAAAGAATTATTTGATAAGTTTTATAATAATTATATATCATAGTTTATACTTGAAACGATTCACGTGTAACACATGGGTATGAACTAGTATATATACACACATGATACTTTATTTGATAACTTATTTGTGTATTGTATTGGTCCCTAATAATACCAAAAAATTGTGGTTTAGTCCTATATGTGAAGTGGGTTAACGTCCCAAGACGGTGAGGTAGTCATGGTTTCAAGTCTCGAGGGCAATCGAAGGTGTAATGCATAAGGGTTTTTACTTGTGCACAACTCATGTTTGATATATATATAATAAAGTAGTTTACAATTCAAATTTTAAAAGATAAACAAAATGACTTTTGCTTTTTGCGATTCAGATCGTTTTAAATTTTACTTTAAAGTTAATCTAACGACTAATATTAACACCCTAAATTTAATAGGAAAAATAGGCTTCTAAGGGTGTGTTTGGAGTAACTTTTTAAAAGTACTTCTAGAAATTATTTCTCATAAATACTTTAAAAAAAATATAGTGTTTGAAATCGCCCCACCACTACCTCTACCGCCGCCACCACCACCACCACTGTCGCCGCTGCCACCACCGTCGCCCCCACCACCGTCGTCGCTGCTGCCACCACCGCTATCACAGTCATTGCCACCCACCACAGCCATCACCGTCTCCTACCACCACCACCTCTCACCCCCACTACAATCGATACTTAAATTCATTTATCTCTCATCTATATTTGTGATTTGATTTTGAATATGAATACAAATATGTTTATTGTTTACTATTTTTTATTACTCTGTGCCTTTAGGTACAGGCAATAACTAGTCTATATAATAAAGTAGCTTACAATTCAAATCTCAAAAGATAAACAAAATGACTTTTGCTTTTCGCGGTTCAAATCGCTTTAAATTTTACTTTAAAATTAATCTAACGGCTAATATTAACACCCTAAATTTAATAGGAAAAATAGGTCCCTAAGGGTCTGTTTGAAGTGATTTTTTAAAAGTACTTCTAGAAATTATTTCTCATAAGTATTTTTTTTTTTAAAAATAGTGTTTGAAACCGCCTCACCACTACCTCTACCACCACCACCTCCATCACCACTACCTCTACTACCACCACCGCCGCCACTGCCACTGCCGTCGTCGTCGTTGTTGCCGCCGCCACCACCACCGCCGCCGCCATCACCACCACCACCACTGCCGCCATCACTGCCGCCACCACCATCACCACAACCACCACTATCGTCGTCACCACCACCACCACTGCCGCCGTCACCGCCACCACCACCACCAACGCCACTGCCACCATTGCCGCCGTCGTCGCTGCCACCACCGCCCCGCCACCACCATCGTCGCCCTTGCCACCACCACCGCCGCCCTTGCCACCACCGCCGTCATCGCCATTGTCATCGCCTCCACTACCACCACCATCACCACCGTCATCACCACCGCCGCCACCACCACCGTCGCTGCCACCACCACCACTATCGCTGTCGCCACCACTGTCGTCGCCGCCGCCACCACCACCACGGTCATTGCCACCCACCACAACCATCATCGTCTCCTACCATCACCACCTCTCACCCCCACTACAACCGATGCTTAAATTCATTAATCTCTTCTCTATGTTTGTGATTTAATTTTGAATATGAACACATATATATTTATTGTTTACCATTTTTTATTACTTTGTGCCTTCAGGTACAGACAATAACTAGTATATATATATATTAAAATCACTCGTTTGTTTTTTGCAATTGAGCCGAAACGATTGTGTCATTTGATAAGATTAATAGTATAATTATTGGGTTATTTGATGAATTGGTGTTAAAACTGTTGGCAATGTAACAAAATTGATGTGGAATTTAGCTTTACTCAAGTGATTATCCAATGTGTTCAAAAAAAAAAAGTATTATCCAATAAAATTTGATTGAAATTGTTGATTGTGTAGTAAATTGATCATAATTTTTTTTCGTGTGATTGGACAAATATGAATCATTTCTCTTAATTTCATTTAAAATATATAATACTTTTGTTGTAAATATATTGTATATAGATATGGATGAACTCTATCATACTAATTTAATAGGTGTTAATATTCGACTCTTAAACTTTACCCAGAGTTAATATTGTATTTGATGACCATTATGATTTGAGGCCTATAAAAGGAGATCCTCACCACATTGAGAAATACACACAAGTTTAGTAGTTCTTTCTCTAACATATATATTCTCTTTATAATCTATACAATTTTCTTACTTTCACATGACGTTATCAGCACGAATAACTCAATTATTGTTTAAGTGAATTTGATGGCCAGGTATTGTTCAAGTGAATTTGAGAAAAGTGCTAGATTTTTATTTTCTTCGGACTTAAGAATTTTAGGTAAATTTCTTTTAAGAGAATCAATTTTTTTATTCTATAATTGTCCATGCACAAATAAAAGAAGGTTGATTACAAGTTTTGACCATCTCAAAGAGTATTTGGTCTTCATATTACTGCCTCCATAAAAAGGGAGTGATAGATTATTATATAATTCATTTAACCTGCCGGAATTATACCAGAATTATGCACGAGATTTCTGCATTCTTGTTTTGAGTATCAATATCCATGTGTTTATTTATTATTTGTTTCAGTTCCGTGGTTTAAATAATGTGCATAACTTGAGATTGTCGCTTTTAATATTTTGGTCAACGACTATCTTTTTTGGAATCTTGAAGCTGAGATCCACTTGATAGTTATGAATCTTGGTGATACTATCAAAGAAGAAAATGACACATCCCTGCTCGAGTGCGCAAAGACAATGATATTCCTTTGTCAGCACCCTTACAAATGATCCACTTGTCCTTTGAGATAAATTAAAGGAACGGTATGACCACCAAAATATCGTTATACTTCCAAATGTTCGACATGAATGGATGCACTTGAGTTGCAAGAATTTTACAAAGGTGAGCGATTATAATTCGGCACTATTCAAAATCTGCTCACAATTGACACTATGTGGAGAAACAATTACTGATAAAGACATGTTAGAGAAAACATTCTCTACTTTGCACGCCTCTAATGTGCTCATGCAACAGTAATATAGAGAGTGCGGGTTCACTAAATACTCTAACCTGATATCATTTCTTCTTGTGATTGAATAAAATAACGAGCTTTTAATGAAAAACCATGAATCTCGCCCGACTAGTTCTACAACATTTTCTGAAGCGAATGCCACCTCATACCATGGTCGTGGTAATAAACGTGGGCGTGGGGGTGGTCGAAACGATAATCGATATCGTGGTCATAACAATACACCTCACCACTAGAAGTGGGCAAACAAAGATGTAAGACAATATAAAGGGAAGAGTTTGCTGAATAAACCACCCAAAAACTATAAAGAAGTTTGCTAGAGGTGCGGTATGAAAGGACATTGGTCACGTATCTGTCTTATGTCCAAATATTTGGTGGATCTTTACCAAGCATCCATGAAGGAAATTATTACTCCCGAAGAGATCAAAGAAAAAGATACAAAAGAAGTTGCATAAAAATGTTGGCAACCCTGAAGAGGCCACACCAACAAAGTAGGCAACAAAAATATTGATCAGTTCAAAATTAGTAAACTAAAATCTCCTGAAAAGGCATCTCCTGCAAAGACAAAGGTACCTAAAAATAACGAGGTCTCAAGAAGTTATATACATATGAAAGTAAAATTAGACACTCTTCCCGCCGTTAAGGGGAGGAAATATGTCGCTTGACGAACAGCATGAACTTTCTTACCCACCTGAAGCGTGGTCGACACATAGATTTAAAAAATTCAGCTCCAGAAGGGTAACTACACATAACTCAAGAAAAAGTTGTTGAAGTGGACATGCGTCTTGTGGACGTTGTCATTACATATTTATATGGAAAGTTAGATACTAATATTTATATGAAAGTCCTTGAAGGATTGCAATTGCTTGAAGTAAACATATCAAAACCACGCAACATGTACTCAATTAAGCTGAGACGATCCTTATATGGATTAAAACAATCTGAAAGAATGTGGTATAACCGTCTCAATGAGTACTTGATAAAGGAAGGGTATGTTAACAATCTCATATGCCCGAATGTATTTATTAAAAAATCAGAATATGAATTTGTCATCATTGTAGTATATGTTGATGATATGAATCTGATTAGAACTTTTGAAAAGTTGATAAAAGTTGTTGAATATTTGAAAAAAGAATTTGATATGAAAGATTTTAGAAAAATCAAGTACTGTCTCAGCCTACAGATCGAGCATACATTAAACAGAATTCTTATTCATCAAACAACTTATACTAAAAAGGTCCTGAAGCGGTTTAACATGGATAAATCATATTCGTTAAGTACTCTAATGATCGTTCGATCTCTTGATGTCAATAAGGACTTTTTTCGTCCTAAGGAGGAAAATGAAATGTTTCTTGATCCTGAAGTACCATACCTAAATGCAATTGGTATTTTGTTATACTTAGCACAATGTACTAGGCCTGATATAGCATTTGCAATCACCTTGTTGGTAAGATTTAGTTTTGCACTAACTCGACGACATTGGAATGACATAAAACATGTCCTACACTATCTTTGTGGAACTACAGATTTGAGTTTTTTATACTTAAATCAATCAGTCAGTGGTCCACAGTTAGTCGGATATGTAGATTCTGAATACCTATCAAATCCCCACAACGCTCGTTCATAAAATGGTATGCTTTCACATGTGGTGACACATCGATCTCATAGCAATCTACGAAGCAGACTTTGATTGCTACATCTTCCAATCATTCTGAGATACTTGCACTCCATAAAGCAAGCCATGAATGTGTGTGGCTAAGGTCCGTAATCCATCACATCTGAGATACTTGTAGGTTTCCTTTGATTATAAATTCACCAACAACCTTATATGAAGATAATGTTGCTTACATTGCAAATTAAAGGAGGGTTTATCAAATGTGATAGAACCAAGCATATTTCGCCAAAGTTCTTCTACACTCATGAACTTCAACAAAGTCATGAAATTGAAGTAAAACATATACGATCTAGTGACAATCTTGCAGATCCATTCACTAAAGCTTTATCATCTTCAATGTTCAAGAAATTAATTTCTTATCAGAGGAAGTTTTTCATCAAGGGGAGTATCTACATCAAGATACATGACATATGCACGTTGTATTCTTTTTTCTTCGTCTATGTTTTGTCCGATTAGGTTTTCCTAACAAGGTTTTAATGATGCAACATTAGTGCGTCCAATACTATTGTAAGATTCATTTGAATATGTACTATTTTTCCTTCGATGGATTTTTTTTCCCAGGGTTTTCCTAGCAAGGTTTTAAACAGACATATTATCTTAGCATAGTAGTCATCCAAGGGGGAGTGTTGTAAATCTATTATATATAGATATGGATGAACTTTACCCTACTAATTTAATCGGTGTTAATATTTGACTCTATAACTCTGCCCAGAGTTAATATTGTATTTGATAGTCATTATGATTTGAGTCCTATAAAAGGAGGTATTCACCACATTAAGAAATACACACAAGTTGAGTAGTTCTTCTCTAGCATATATATTCACTATGTTCTATTTGTAATCTATACAATTTTCTTACTTTCACAACAACTTTAATTTTAAACATATTTTATCAAACACCATATGGCTGTCTCAAGAATAATAAAAAAATATATAATACTTTAATTTATCGTAAAATATTGATTTTGATATGTTCTATATAACAAAAAATGGCAATTTATTAAATAGCGTGATTGAATAATATTGTTGATTCGATCACTATTCGGGCCCCCTTAATATAAAATATTGATTCCGTCTCTGGTTGAGATAGTAGTGCCCTCTATAACACTAGGGTAACTCTTGCAATGCAATCTGCTTATTAATGTTGGTTCTGGTCCAGAATTCAAAGGGCTGGTAAGAGGAAAAATAAAACCAAATACAAGTCAGAAATCACAAATGCCCAAATGTTTTAGGATTTCTCATCAAAATATAATCATACAAAAGAATATCAATTTTCCTGTAATACTCAACTATACAAGAAGAAGAAGAAGAAATTCTTATTGTATGTGGAAACTGGGAATAAACAACTTGAAAATGTGGGATCTCAATATGTGTTCCTCTTCATTTGCCTCTTACTGTTGCAAAATACAACAACATGAGCAACTGTCCAGAAATTTCTTGGTTGTCTAGTTCTATCATAGTCGACGTTCATACCATGCACGCGTTCTGGAAATTTTGCAAGCTTTATGCCCAGATAACTTGCAAGAATGCTTACAACATGAAATCTGGTACGTTGGAAATGTGCTGCATTGGCTCTAATTAATCAAGGTTCTCGGAGTACTAGTTGTGGTGTCCATTTGAGATGCAAATTTAGCTTTCCCTTTTTAGCCACATCTAGGGAGAATGTGTCTGTATATTCCCCCTCTAGTAATACCCTGGTGAGTGTCATAATGCATCTTCCTAACTTTTCCTGAGACATGTAACTGAAATTAGTATAACCGATAAAATAGAATCAGGAAGCCATGGTTATTACAGTTTGAAACCAAGATCACAGTGCCTAATAACTACATAGATCTGTAGATTGTATGTGTTAGTGTTCGGGAATTGATATAATGATTTATGCAGTATTTGATTGTAGAAACTGATCACCAAAAAAGAGCTTGCCAAAGAAAATTGAAGCCATCATAAAAATGTTGAATCAAACGACATCCCGTTAATAATCTGATCTAAAAACATCAGTTACTATCAGGCGTGTTAGGTCACCGCCTTGCACAGGCTTAACAATCATGGAGTAATCTGCTGATAGTAGTAGCAGAAGTTTACCTTTCCAAATGTATCGTGATCCCAGACCTCTAAAATTAGCAAATCATGTAACCCATCCTCAACAACAAAGTCAAATGTTTGATTCCAAACCGGATTCAAAGTGTTATTTAAAACCTGACAATACAAAGAGAAATTCAGAATCACATAGTAAGGGAAATGCTTAAGAAGGCTCAGTTGCTTTATCAATGAACATGCTTTTTTGTCTGTTTGGAATTGATCCATTTTGACAACCAAAAAGGGAAATGATTATAACAGTAATTATTGGTCTTTCCCAACACTTTCCCTTGTGCGGTTTGACAATAAAATGGGGTACTGTGGCCAGAAGGGCTTTATTTGACTATCTGTATAATAATTTTTCCCTCTCTCTTTGTGAGCTGCTAACTATCCTTGGTGAATACAATCACTCAGAGATCCTCACATTCGTCTCCACCCCCCCAGTGGTATTAGTTATGTAGTTAAGATTACCGTTGCTTTAGTTTAAAATTATGAGCCAAACGAGATGTAATGTGAACCGAGCAATCAGAATCTTACCCTAGTCTTGTTTTTCTGTTGGGATTTCTTCATTATAAGTACAACATATGGATCAGACTTTCCCATCAGATCTGCAGCCGGCAAATCCTCTGCAGATATCACTGTCACAGAAAGAACTCCTCTTACAATGACATCCCTTTTCCTTTGTGAGCCAGATTTTTTAAGATCAGCAGCTTCTGTTCCAGATTTAAGTGCCTTCTCCAACGATGTCAATCTGAAGTCCGGGTCAAAAGGATTTCTAAATGTACTCTCTGTTCCATAAGGACAATATAAAAGCTCCACGTGCACCTATGAGGCGAGAGAAATTGTGACAGGTTGTGGCAACAAGTTTTAGAATAAATCAAGCAATACAACTGCACTGCACTTGTATATGAATATAGCAGATATAGGATTCAAATTTTGGTTAACAGGTGAGATGATAACTATATGCGAGTACACCCTGACATACATGCATACAAACCAGCCATAGGACCAAAAGAATTGAGAAGAATAAGAAGAAAAGGTCTTATTTGAAAACTAAATTGAAGATCCAAAGGACAACCAACAATAGTAAAAAGCATATTTGTACAAATTTTGTGTTCTACTGGTTATCTTTTACTCTTACCAGCATAGAATTTATAGGAGATCACCCTCATAAGGGTAGTGGACAGGAATGTCAACACACCAAGTGATACAGGTCTTTCAACATTGCCGCAGTCAGCAATTCAGGAGATGCTAATGGCATATGAATATCTGAGACAAATAAAAATCTTTGGGATGCACAAAATGTAGACTGACTGAATGAGAATAATCCCTCAACTGTCCCACTTCTTATTATGTAAAATTTTCATCCATAGCATGCTCACACAGGAATTCTGACCATTTTTTTGACTTTTTTGTCTTATAATTGTCTGACTGATTCTGGTTTCAATGGCATTCTCTAACAAATCCCTACTCATATTTTGAAAGGGTTACGAACTTTTCAGAAGCTTTTAGTAAGATTATTGCGGCCTGACGAGAGAGATACATGTATTATAAAAGACACTAAATAGAATTATTACATAATGTAGGAAACGCTAATAAATGAGCTAGCAAAACTGCAAAAACGGCAACAACATAACTGTTGGAATCAAAACTGGAGGGATATGGGCTACTCATTTGAAAATTTTCAAGTTGGATAGAGCATCATCTGCACTACTAAGTCGGAAGCTATAGACAAGGCAAAGAGCCAGTGAACCGTTGAACCTAGTATTAAGGCTATCATTATCATTTATCCAAGGAATTTAGAATATAAGGATATCTTTAACAAAGCTAGCAAAATTGTAATCTTATAGAAGTGTAAATGATGTAGAAAAAACTTCATGTAGTAATAGAGTCTGACGCCGAATAATATCCTGTTAGCCTTAAAGACGAGTAGGAGGCTGTGCGGCTATGAGTATAAAGATTTGACTCTCATTTTACAGGGCTTTGATGCCTTCTTAAAGTTTTTGCTCAAAGATTAGAGCTATTCTCTTGTTTTATCTTCTTCAGAAAGGGCTTATTCTTCTTGGGGTAAACGACCCATCCACCGTTGGCAGCCAAATATGTTTAAGAGATGCTGCTAGTTATCTTATTAACCTTTGATGGAAGTCTCCCTGACATGAAAACCATAGACATTCCAGCCACTCGATAAGTTCAAAAACTTTTATGCATCCTTGTTTCTTTCAATGTGACTATACACGCTCGAGGCATTAGTTTGCAGGGTTCTTTCAAAATTGGTTTTAGAGACAATTTGAGCATATATTTTAGAAGACAATATAAATGCTTTAGATAATAATGAACCCTACGAAACACTGCAATGTAAAAAGAAGATCAAGGCAACATTCTCACCAGACCCCTGTTTTTATTATCCCAATGGTCTTTGACCAGTTTCAACCATACATCCTTCACCTTACCAGGCTCCAGACCCTGCAGTGGCACTTGAGCAGAGCCAATGAGTTCGGAGGCTCCAATACCTTCATCGTCATAAATCCTTAATGTCAAGTGCTGAGTAGAAGCGTCCTCAACTATGAACTCGAAGTGCTCATTCCAGATTGGATTCAATTGGTTGTTCTACACGAGAATTTGTAGTGTTATGCTGGTCCAAAAGAAGAGTGAAAAATAAAATTGACCGAAGGTAAATGAACTGCCTCACAATTGTTTTGCTGGTTTTCATTCGGTCACGTAGTGGACGTATAAATACCACAGCATAAGGATCTGATTTCCCAATGAGGTCTTTGTCTAGTAACTCCTTGGCTTGGATGAGCTTCACCTCTAATATTCCAACAGGCTTTAACTCTAGGTCCCTATAACAGAACAACTACTATAGAAGATGACTACTTACGTCACAAATAAATATCAATCACATACGCTTATTAGTTGAATGAGTGAGAATCATAGCTAATGCACGTGTGGTCCTTGTGAGATCAAATAGGCAATAAAACATGGAGATAGTATATGGTGGATCTTTTCTAACATGCTTCTCTTTCTAATTCTTCGAGAATACTTTTGTAACACTTAATTGCCAAGCCGTATTCTGTGTTCTGCTACAAATACGGTCATCACTTGCTTGAACAATATGTACAGATACTGAGACTCAACTGCGGACATGGATTGATTTAGAAGGAGGAGACAACCAAACAAAACTGGTGATTTACTACAGGGAGAAATTGGGTTTTTGAAAATAATAGCATACCTATAATCCCCCGGCAATATGGGTATAATTTGACGAACTGGCCATGTAATTGAATCCTCAATAGCATCTCGTAATGTGTCCTATGCAAAACAAAATGATATTTTCATCAAATAAACATGTCATCCATACGCACTTTAATGAACTACAGAACTGGTAGCGAATAAGGTGTGAGAAGAGTTAATCACACAACACTGCATTAGTATTTATAAAGTTGGGCTATATAATAGATGTTGCAACACCTTCTGAATCTTTTGTAGCTTTAGTATTTATTACTCCACCTTTTTTTCTGTCTTAATATTTCACGTGCTTCTGCAAGCAGGATAATGATACTCAGATAGTTGTTTCCTGTTCTGAAAATGAATTATTAGGAAAAGGGGCACAAGTCTGATGAATTACAGCAATCATAGAAAGAAGCTGGTCAGGGTTGGAGCCTCGGGGCATCATTGATTAGACTATCTCAGTAACAGAGATCAAACTTGTAAAAACCGAATCCCATCCTATATTTCCTGAAACACTTTCTTACGCAAAAGTTATTGCAGCTTCATCAATTGCCATATCATTTATATACAAGATTTTCCACATTTGTTCATGGATAGTTGCACCAGAATAGCAGATCATTCCCAGAAAGTTTGAGCCTTAATATTGAAACCTTTAGGTGAAATGCATACACTTTTTTGGAATTAAATGCTTGAATTTTCTAATTCCACGCATTTTGATGTGGAGTTATCACTTTAATCACTAACATGGTTTTTATCAAAACACGATGATTTAAAAAACTGAAATCATTTACTATGCTGATTTTAGGGAAGTATGAAAGAAAACAATTAAATGGAATCTTTTTGGCAAAAGGATATTTGGAGAAATGGAATCATTTTGTTTCTTGTGGTCTCAAAATCCAGTGGAACTACTAACAGGTGGGAACACCAGCTCTGTATCTTTGAAACTTCTTCTACTTGACATTACCCTGCTAATTCTGCGTAATGATCACAATGGTATTCAATTGACCACTATGATTCTGGCGATTCATATTTTGTCTGAGGGATTAACATTAACAGTTTGTACTTAATGGACACCTGAAGATATATGTATGCAGTGGCAATTGACAACTTCTGTAGGAAGAGATCATTAATTGTCTTTTTCATGGAAGAAAGTATATGGTGAAAGGCATTTTATGCGAGAAGTCATAAAGCCTCCATCCATTCAATGTGTTTTCACATTCAATATACAAATAATACAATTGGATTAACGCATGTTCTTGTAAACAAACTTTAACCCATATGGACAGCCATTTTGTTATATATTCATGTGATAATAAAAAAAAAAGAGATAATACAAATTTCCAAACCTCGATAGCATCAGAAATTCCTGGAATTGTTGATATATCACCACCAACAACTTTTAGCTTAAAATTCATATTTTTCTGCCACAGAAATAGAAGGGATATAATAATCAAAAACCAAAAATCTGTATGGCAAATCACAACTGCATACACAAGTATCTCTTAATCAGTTAGAATAAAAGTCTATCTTTGAGATATGCACCTGAAGTGAGCGTGCATGCATCATGAACAATAAACTATTTTCAAAATTTTCTGATGCTGTCTTTTAAAAAAATACATTGCAAACCATAAATAGGAGTCACCTTTTCTCGCAAAGAGAAACAAATAGCTCCAAAACAAGGAAATTCGTCAACTAGTGGTTTGAAGATCAATCTGAAAACCCCCGTGAATCCAATATTTTTCACCTAGAACGAATAAATAGATCAAAATATTACTAAGTGACATCTAGTAGTAAACTTCCAATAACAAAATACACTTGGTCTGTAACCGGGGAATCAAATTTTACAGTGGTATCCTTCAAAATAGAAAAAGAAAGTTTGCATTCCATGCCAAAATTAATTTTTAACGAACACATGCTTACATCTTTTTCATTGCAGCAAATTGCAGTTCATTACTGAACCAGCTTAAACATATGCACTCTTATGCTCTCAAATAAATGTTGCTTCGTTATCAGCAAACTCCAATAAAGCTGGAAGATACTAGGTGATAATTGCGTGGGATCGGAAACATTTTCCACTTGGATTGATACAAAATAGTGACAAGACTCGGATAGCGGAAATTTCTGTTCCACATACTGAAGGAGCTTAACATATTGTTTCAATCAAGAAAAAGTTTGTCTATCTTGAGGCAAAAGCAATTGGTTCAACAGAAAGAAGGTACCCGCTGGTTTGCTGATTAAGTTCTAATCACATCCCAATGTTGTCAGGATTCTTTTTGGGGGTGGGGGTTCTACTTAGGTTATGGGAGTGGGGCGGACGAGGGAGGGGGATTTTTTCTACTAAGTGAAGATATTTCAGAGACACAACACATGAAGAAGTGGGGAGGTGCAAACTGCAGATTCTAAAGAAAAAAGAAGGGGAAGTGGAATTCACAGATAAGAGAATGAATGAATTAGTCATTTTGTGAATTAAAACCAATCTCAGACTGTCATGACTTTGAACCAGGCTGTCCCAATATGGTGTGCAATTCCCACAAAAGATAACTCGTCTTTGGTCCAACACTTGAAAGGTATTTTTCTGCACAAGTAAACTAAGAAACTGAGATTCTGCAGAATGATCTGATGCATGTGCATCTTAATCAAGAGGCGATTTCAGAAGAATATGTCTTAAATGGTCAATATTTCAAAAAAACTGCTTGCCAGGGGAAAAAAATTGGACCAGAAGAAAAATGTGAATCCAACAAGTTCAGAGTGTTATGGTGTTGAATGTGCGATATATTTATCAATCTAGGAAGGCTCTCTCTTGGTCCTCTTTGGGTGCTCCCTCATCTATCAGTCCATAGTGTATAGATTGACTGTACTTGATTGTAATATAGATATATCTTAGTGTGAAGATATATTGTAACGTTCATACATAGCTGTGAACCCTGACCTCCCAAACAGAGAGAGAGATCTAAGGAGGAAATAATTGGTCAAATTTTTGACTTAGGTCTAGCGGTGCACTTACAAAGGTTTTGTAAATGAGCATAAGCACCAATATATCCCACTTTTCATTCTGAATCTCACATGGGACTATGTATCATTTTAAATGTTCTGATTTAATTCTTTGGTTATTCCTGGCACTGTAGAGTACTCAACTCACAAAGGTAAATGTGAAAAATTCCTATTCTAGTTCTGAGATTAACAAAAAAGAATTGAATTAAAAGACAATCACAACGGAGATAAGGAAAAAGTTGAACAACACCTGTATAGGTAGTCCCACACCGACTCTCGTTTTAACATCAAGTACAATACTGGGGTTTCCATCCCACTGCAACTCCAACTCCATAGTAATTTCTCCAGCATCACCTTCAAGAACAGATACTCCTAGAAATGGAAGCAACAACGTCTATGAGCATCAACTGATTACAGACAAATAAACAAGATGAATGGACTCTCCTGAGAATTCATGCCAGTACTTTAACATATCAAGAAAATATTTTTTCCATATGCAATTAGCTTAACAAGTAGAAACTTGTAAACACTGAAGTCTCTCACACATACAAGTTAGCTCATGTGATGTTGTTTCAGTACCCTGTCAAAGTCACAGGTTCAAAACCATAAACATCAAAAATTCTTTTTCTTTGTTTTTTTTGGGTCCTTTTTGTTACCCAGAAACTTAACAATTGGTTTGATTATCCATGGATAGCTAAAGATCTATACTCGGTAAAAAAAAGTTCAATACTTATCCTTTCTGTTTCTGATGTTCATTCTTGAAGCTCAGTTTGCTCTTTAGGAGTTTAGTTTAAATAATCCAAAAACTATGAAAGAGATTTTGAGGTAAAAATGCTAACTTAACACAAGACCATATCACACCAAGTACATTTTCTCATTTGAATTCCTCAAACAGATGCAATAATAACTTGAGCAGATTCATCCTCAGAATATTAGTATTCGCGAACATTTTAGATTAAGGTCATATTCTAGACATTGCTAAACGAACCACTCTGGATTGGATGGATTTCACTTCCTTAACTAGAGAAGACAACCAATGGCCAGCAACAATATTTCTGCATGACATACAAGCTGCTAATAGAGTTTTAGAGGAACAAAAAGCTCAATGTGAATGATTCAGTTCAGAATTCATAATATGTATCAAGAACTACTAATTGGTATAAGGAAAAGCTCTCCTCCTGAAACGACGACACAGACAAGTTGGGTATTCCCGTCTAACTGGCAATAATTCTGAAGAAACAGAGGTCTCTTTCAATTTGAGGTAAGAGCCATCAATAAGGACTTCCGTGTAGTCACACTCAAGACCTAAAAACAGTCTAAGCAAAGTAGATTGAGCAACAGTAAGACATATGCATAATAGATTCTTATCTTTGCAACATTTTGATTGAAGTTAAATCCAGTACAACTGGTAATAGAATTTGAAAATCAAACTTGACTTGGTGGAATTACTTCACTGTCATATAGAAACAATAAACCATATGTCATGGTCAAATTTACGAAGTTGGGAAGGAAATAATTGAAGTAATATCATTGGTAAGTCGAGGATGTTATTTATTTTAGTTAATACGGAAAGATTTATTAATCTCAATTCTGGTGAATCATAAATATAAGCTCTTGAGAAGATTCAACAAATGGTATGAGGGTTATGGCATAATGAAGGCATTTCCCTCATCCACACGGAAAAAAAGAATCCCACTTTCTTTGTTGAAAACAGTAGTAGGAGGGACATCATGAATGAGCTAAAGCCTGATATATGACCTTGGTTTGCTGAAAACAAATTAAACTGAATTGCAATTGAATTAGACAAGATTAGGATTCATGAGATTTAATCATGACAATCACATGGCATTGTATCATGCAGCTATATCCGCAATATTTGAGTGCAAGGCTTCTAGACTTTGCCACCACCAATCGAATCAGCTATCTTTGTTGCAACCGATTTAGCTAAAGCTGGACTGAACAGGTTCCGATTGGTCAGGGGCGGAGCCAGAAATTTGGGATAGTGGGGGCAAAAATTTTAACAACAACAATACTATATGTACTAAATTGGAAAAGCTAATGCATTATTACCGTTGGTTTAACAAATAAAATGCATTTAATGTTGATACCCTATGCTAATTCAATAATAACAATGTGTTATATTATCAAATTAGGTCTTTCAATTATATGTTAGTAACATTTTTTTAACAAAAGTAAAATTTAAAATTTTGAAGTAATAATAAATTAAACGAGGTGACCCAACGTGTGACTTCTGCTATTGCAAGGTCTGGAGTAAGATGTACATATTATTATCCTGCATGTGAGAGAGTATTTTTTTTTTTTTTACAACTTGAATCCTTGACATTCAAATCATAAAGGAGCAACGTATACCTTATCTTTACCATCTTATTGACTAATTTTATATTATAAAAAATATTACATAATAATATTATCATTCAATGTGTCAAAATTTACAAAGATGAGAGTAAGGGGGCTTCATATAGGGGAGAGAACGAAAAGCTCCAAAATTTCTTGAACACTTGTTGAGAGATTCAACTAAATAATCAATAATCAAGTAAAAAAATTTAATCTTAATGTTAGAAATTATTAAGTAAATTAAAATGTATATGAATTTTTGTGGGGGCAAATTTAGAATATATTAAAATTTATATAAAAAAATATTTGGACAACAAAATTGAGTGGGGGCAACTGCCCCCACAAAGCTAAGTTTAGCTCCGCCCCTGCGATTGGTACTAGTGCAAGATAATAAATAACAAAAAATCACATAAATTAGTCAGTGGTGGAGGATTCTTCTAAACCATTAAGGAAATAAAACGAAATTAAAGGAAAAATATTTCAATGGGACAGGATCATAGTAACAAAAATGCTTGTTTAAGACGAAAGCAGACTAACAATTTCAGGAAGCATCAAGAATATAATGAAATTTCTGCAAGCGTTGAGATATTACACATATTAGTCCTATATGCGTAATCAAATTGCTGTCACCTGCAATAATGGCTTTGATCAAATAAGTTTCTCTTGATTATATATGTTTATAAAATTTTCTTGAATAATGCTGAAAATTCAACTAACAATTGCCCTGTTACTTAAATTCCCAAAACTTCTTATCTAACCCAAATTTTGTTTTCGAAAAAATGCAAGATAACCGTCATACCAGGCATCTAACTTCCAAACAATTGATGAGCATGCGAATAAAAATCCGAGGCATTCTGGAAATTGTAAAAAACACTATAATGGCCACTTGGGATTCCATGGTCACATCAGCTACCTCAATAGAGAAGGGAGAGTAATCTTTTTCTTAGGGAAGCTTTTAGTCTCTAACAAGAATAGGGCAGTTCAGGTATTATGCATATGCAGAGCTATGCCTTCCCATTCTGTTTTCTCTCACCTTGGGTCAAGTTTTTTATTTTTCAGAATCTTAAACATGTATTAACTTGCCAATTTCCAAGCCAAAAGACAATATTTTCTACTTGAAGCATAAGTGAAATTAGCAGTTAAACCTACCTGTAAATTGTGGAGCAATAGTCCCAAGTGTCAATTTTGAAAATTTGAGGGAAGATAAGATTACTGGTCTATATTGCTCAAGAATTGGCTCAACTGAGCTTCTTATTAGCTCCGATGCTGCCTACGCCACCCCATTAAAAAAAAAAACCATTCTCAATGCCAACTAATTAAATTCAGCAAACAAATAAACATTTTGCTGGATTGAAAACAGAGAATTACCTCATTTACATATGGCCAGATTTTGTCAAGGTGTTGATTAAGCCAATTTAGCTGCAATTAACGAAAAACTTCTTTTGAGATACTAAACAAAATATTAATGATTAAGAGAGAGAGAGAGAGAGAGAGAGGAGTGTAACTCAACTTCTGCCTCTTTGAAAACACAACCCAAGAAGGGTAGAACTCAGCTGGAAGAATTTTCCTTGAATCTTGAACCGTCATCCGGGCGAAAGTCGCGATCGTTGTAGCCTAAATGCATAATGGGTATGTATTCAAATCATTCAAAAGGAAAGAACAATAAGCTAACAGGAAAGACAAATACTTAATCAAATCAGAACAAATCTAGACACACACACACACACATAAAGATACGGACTTATAAGTGTATTGAATGTATATATTTGCATGCATGTGTATCTATCAACAAACAGAATGAGAACAAAAATGAACAAAATGGGTTGGAAAGATATGAATCACATACCAAATCAGAGCGACGCTTAGATCTGATGTTCCCATAACGAGCAAAGCCAACTATCAATCCGATGCCCAATGCCATACCAAAAAAGAGACCCATGAAGAAAGACATTTTTTTTTAACAAAATGAGGAAACAAAACAACCAAGAGTTTTATCTCAGCTTCAGGGGTGATCAGCAATGGAGACACTGAAAGCTGTTGAACAGAGGTGGTTGGGTGTGTAATTTTGTTGAAACATAGGAAGAGGGGAATAACAGAATTTTGATTGGGAAGTTAAGATGGGAAAGTATGTAGGGACATCAATGTGCTGATTTTTTTGGCCAATCTTGAGGTCCAACAGACGGATGCTTTTGTGGAGCTTCAGGACCCTCCACCCCATATGGCTAATGTTTTTATGGCTGATATGGCCAGTGTGTGCTATTATAGGCACTCTATTTAGTTTAGGTTTTTATTTTTCTAGTGTACCAAAAAAGTATGTAGGGACATCTGTGTGTGTGTGTGTGAGAGAGAGAGAGAGAGAGGGAGAATCAGAAGGTTGTGGGTTGGTGTATAATTAAATCTAAGACTTATTTAATTGCGGTGTCTTGGCGTTGAGTACTGAGTATGATCCGAAAAGAAAGTATCTATTCTTTTCTTCTGCTGTTCTACTTTCTTTCCCTTTTACCTATTGTGCCCATATTATTTTTAAAATATTTGTAATGACATCCAATTTTTTAATGTGAATTTTGGAGTTTTATGACCTGTCTAGTAATTTTTTTACTTCTTATTTGGGCGGATCACGTAGGTTGAAGAGTTCCCTCGATTTAGCACAAATTATAAAGGGTTAATAATATTTTTAATCCTTAAAGTATGTACAGTCTGTTAGTTTAGTTTTTAAAATATTAATTTTATTAATTTAGTTTCTAAAATATTCAATTCGTATTTAAATGATCCCTACATAAACGAACCGTTAAGTTTTTGACGGAATAATCACTTATTGGTCACGGAATAATCACTTTCGTCAAAAAAACTTAACGAATTATCTGATTAGGGACTAAAGTGACATGAATTCAAATTTTATGGACTAAATTGATACTTTATGAACCAAACTGATAAAATATACATATTTTAGGGATCAAAAATACTATTAACCCAGTTATAAAACTCTCGATTCTAGTTCAATTTAAACACCCGATTTTAACCAAACTATTTAACTCAAATACAATCTATTTTTAAATTTTTTAATTCGGGTTGCATGACTTGGTTGAAATTCGAAATTCAATTTTCTAGTTGTAATTCCAATTAAATAGACTTAAAAGTCCAGGGGAAGAGAGGTATACAAATGAAAGAAATCTCCACCGACTTAGATGTACACTTCTGTGTGGGGGAGAATTCCGCTCAAGGAGTTACCATCTAGTATGGGCGAAGATGACAGTAAGGAAGCTTTGAGTGACCTGCAAGACAAGCAAAAATTAGGTGAACCCATGGTTTGAGGCAGTCAAAGGGATTCCGATGCTTAACTCAAATCACAAGTCAAAGAAGAGTATGAAGTGAATATGTTAGGATTGAATACTCTTACCTAGTACCCGTAAGCCTTTATTTACGAGTAATGCTATTTAAACCTAAAATTCTGACCTAATTTGCAGACATAATAATGTGGCTTCAGTAAAATCATTGAATCAACACTAAGTTTCAATGTTTGATGGCCCCACAGTCAATCCAAATGTCATAGTGAATTAGGTTAGTAAATTAGGCTAGTAATTATGTCACAATAGCATTGCTCATTATTTATAGTGATAGGAAGTTGTGTCCCATAGAAACTCGAACTTTAGGTGGTGATAGGATCAACCTCATCACCAAGTTCTCAAAGTTCGGAGTAGTGTTAGATTAGGACTCTTATTCTTAGGTACCTCATCTCTAGTTCCTATATGTTTGGAGTAGTGTTTGATTTGAACTTTTGGCCCTTGGTTATACCGTATTTGAGTAGGACTTGTCTAATGGAGGTAGGCAAGTAGTGGATGATAGAGAAGTACATCCTAGAGCCGTGGTTAGGTGTCTGTAGGTCGACACTTGGGTGTCTTGGAGGCTACCGGTCAGCACAAGTGCCTAGGATCTCCCCATATCACCTTTCCCAGGCCGGCCCTATAGTATTAAAAAAAAAGTATGGGCTTTAGGCCCCAAATTTTTAGAAGGTCCCATAATTATAGATACATAAGTAGTCCACATAAAAAATTTAAATCCATGAAAATTTTAGGCCTTATAAAAAGGCCCCAAAAAATTTAAGCCCAATCAAAAAATTATAATTTCAATAATTTGGGCTTACAATTCAATCCATAATATTAGAAACTCAAAAATCAAAAATTTAAAAAATAAATAAATAAAATCTATCCCTCTCTTAAAAAACAAAAACAAAGTATCACATCCTCCTCTCTCACTTAAAAAAAATTAAAAATAATTTTTTTAAAAAATAACACTAAAAATAAAAAGGCCTCATTTAGTATTACCGCTTTAGGCCTCAATTTACCTTGAGCCACCCCTGACCTTTCCTCTATCCACTGCATGTTTCGATGCCTTAACATAGTGGGCTGCCAGTCGATAGCATGTTACTTGGAGCCTCCACATTTGCCCCATACCTTATTTAATGGACTAAATTAATTGAGATATGTTTCTTCTAAAGAACAAGGGTTTTCCAGGCCAAATTCTTTGCTAATAGGCCTTTATTGCCTAAAGGATTAGAGCATTAAGTTTCTTCTCTCTCTTCTCCTCTTTACTTACTTCCCTTTGTGTTCCTTCACTTAGTTTATAGGTTGGAGTTTGGCTAATAGAGGGTAAAGAGAAGCATTCATTGTTGCTTGTACATGGGACTTACTTTGCTCATGAGCAAGTCGAACGATAAGAGTTGCTCGAGAGTCAGGCCGATTCTAATATGGTTAGGGTAGACATGCTTGAGAAGCAACTTAAGGATTCTACAGTGGAGAATGTCTTCTTGAAGAAGAAGGTTACTAAGGTAGAGACTCGAGTTGGCGAGCTTCAAGAGGAACTTGCTAAGGCCAAGAGAGAGAATGCTGAGATAGAGGAGCAAGTGAAGAATGTTGTTTGTGATCATTACTCCGAAATCCTAGACAAAGTCAAGAAGAAATATGCAAGAGAAAAGAACAACTCCTTCGGAGATGGTTGGGGATAAACTCTCAAAGCACTTGGGATTGATGGGTCATATCCAGTTTGGGAGGACGTTCCATGGCCTGAGAATGACTTCCTAATTCCTGAGATCATGGAGAAGTTTCTTGGTGGTGGTGATTCGAGTCTTCTAACACATATGCCCCCCCTCCGGGTTCTGATTGAAGGGAAATGGTCCTCAGAGGTTGAGGCGTCTGATGTTGCATAGACTGAGAGGGTTTATCCTTAGTTTTCTCTCCTTTTGTGTTGGTCATGTATGAACCAATCTAATTTCATTGTTTGCTGAACCTTTGTTCTTCTTTTGTAATGAAAGTAATTGATCTTTTGTGGTGGAGTAATTTGTATTTCAATTTGTTTCAGAGTTAAGAGGCAACCTAAAAGGTCGCATGGAGGCTAAGTAGCCTAAAAGACAACTGAAAAGGTCATATGAAGGCTAAATAGCCTAAGGTGCAACCATAGAAGTTGGTTGGAGGCTAAGTAGCCTTAGGGTGCAATCAGAGAGGTGAGCTAGAGGCTAGGTAGCCTTAAGGTGCAACCAGGGAGGTTGGCTGGAGGCTAGAAGCCTTGAGCTGCAGCCAAAAACGTTGGCTGGAGGCGAAGTAACCTTAAGATGCAACTACAAAGGTTGGTTGGAGATGAAGTAGCCTTAAAGTGAAACCAAAGGTTGACTAGAGATGAAGTAGCCTTAAGCTCAACAATAAAGGTTGCAATAATCACAAGTAGAAGAACACTCAAAGTTGTTGGAAAAAAAAAATTCTCTTTACTAATTAATGAGAACGAAAAACAAATGTCTTTAAAGACTTATTGACATAATAAGAAATTGTTGACTAAGCTAAAAGTAAAACTTAGTCACCTGGTTGGTCATCTGATTGGATTTATAGCTTTGCCTGTTCCTTGACAATCTTTTCCTTGTCAATGTATCGAGAGAGGTGGGCTTGCTTGACCAATTCTTTTTGGTGGAACTTGAGTGCTTCGTAATTCTCCATCTGGTGGCCTTTGTACTTATGGTAAGAACAATGGAGATTTTGGTCCCGCTTTAATGGATCTGCTATCATCTTGGGTGGCCACGTAATATACTCATTGTCTTTGATTTGATTCAGGACTTTATAGATAGGCTTTTTGAAGATAGTGTTGGCTCTTTGGTAAGAGTCTCTCGTTCCTTTGGATGACTCATCTCTCCTTGATAGGTTGGAAGAGTTGTCTTCTTCCCTTTGGTTCTTCTTTGGAGAAGACGATAGTAGGTCGACTGGTCCCTTGTCATCTTCAACCTTTACGTATCTCTTGATGTAAGTGTGACATGTTATGTGGTGGCCACATAGTGAGATTTTTCCTCAATTCATTTTCTTTGGGGAGGCCCATGTGGAAAGAGACAGTTGTAGCCTTCTCATGTCAATCCTCTATGTAAGCATAGGTATCCAGGCAGGGGCGGAGCCAGGAATTTATATGTGGGGGGGCACTAACTATAAGTTTAAAAATTTATCTTCTTAAAGAATTAAAGTTAAAGACAAATAAATTTTTTAAATCATATATAATACCTAAAATTTCATTGACAAAAGAGCCAAAAATCGATATACATGGGGTACAAAAATAAAAAATATCTGCAAAATAAGGTTCTAATTAGACCCCTTTACAAAAAATGAGACTAACTATAGTCTTTTACAATTGACCACGACGTGATTTCATATTTTGAAAGCGTTGCATGATAACATCGTTATCAATGCAATCGAAAATGTCCTTCTCTATGTATACAATCAAGTTATCTGTCATCCATTGATCGCCCATTCGATTACGCAATCGATTTTTCACAATCTTCATAGCCGAAAATGCTCTCTCTACTGTGGCAGTTGCAACTGGCAAGATCAATGTCAATGTCACAAGTAAGTAGACCAATGGATATACCACGTGTTTTTTTGTCTCAACCATTTTTTGAGCAAGATATCCAATCCCTAACAAATTTGAAAACTCAATACTAGAGCGCATATCAATAATATAACTATCCAACTGATCAGAAAGTATCATGAACTCTAGTGAAGAAAATTATTTTGGATAAAATTGGGCAAGACGAACCAATTTTTCCTTGTCAAAAGCTAAGAAAGAATCAGAATGACTCAAACATGCCACACAAAGAAGTAAATTAGTGTTTGACTCGGTAAAACGACTATTTAGCTCTTGAAGTTGCATATCTATGACGGTATAAAATAACTCAACTTGATAGTGATGCAAATTTGTCTTTTCTAGAGTACGTCTTAATCTCCATCGAGCTTTAAAGATATCATTCATCTCTGGAACAACAATCTCATGTTTTTCACAAAAAGATGTAACATCATCAAGAAAACAACTCCAACCAATTTCCCTCATTATTTGAAGTCGTTGTTTGGATACTTGAACTAATGTCATGGCATTCACGATATCTTGATCTTTCTGTTGTAATGCCTGCGACAACTCATTTGTGATTCCCAATATGCTTCTCATCAAATGAAGATTGAATACAAACTCAAAAGATTGTAGCAAGTCCAAAATATCATTTGCCTCCCCTCTTTGTTCTGCATTTATACCATCTTCTGAAACCATATCAAGCACTTCAATCACTGATGAGAACATATTAATCAAGCTGATCAAAGAATAATAATGTGAACCCCAACGTGTATCACAAGCACGGGTAAGATTAGTTTCTGATTTAGGTCTCGCCCACTTGAAAGCTCCTCATTATCGAGTAATTCAATAACTTTAATCGTTTGTTTCTCCCTAAGAATATCTCGCCGTTTTCATGAGGCTCCCACAACATTCACAATATTAGCAACCAAGTTGAAAAGAGTCGCGATTTGAATATGATTCTTTGCAACGGCCACAAGAGCTAATTGCAATTGATGCGAAAAATAATGGACATAATATGCATACTCATTCTCCTTCATTATAAGTGTCTTGAGACCATTGAACTCACCTCGCATATTGATTAGCACTCAAAAATAGCATATTGTTACGCTCTTTTTGGACTAATTATACTTTGATGGAGTTTAAATGATGATATTTTAGGTTCTAAAGTGAAGGAAAGTCCAAAGGCATCCAAGAAATACATTTGAGGGACAAATGCCGAATTAACGCAAGACCAAGGGAGCAATATCAGGAGAATGCAAAGAATGAAGGACAAAGTGTAATAAAAGCATTTGAAAAATCAGCATGCATGCAACCACCGTCCATTTGCCCACTTGCCCACTTGCATTCTTAAGCTTATAAATAGGCTGCTCCTTCTGCATTTCAAAGGGATCTGAAGGTGGAATCGGTGGAAAAACCAAGAGAGGAACTAAGAGTTAGGAGAGATTTTAGAAGAGTTTTTAGAGAGCAAAATTTCTTTCATCTTTTGTAGTTTCCATTTCAATTCATGTATTGAAGATTTTATGCTTATGTTCTTATGGTAAGAGTTCTTTCTTATAATTGTCTTTTCTTTATAGCTTTTATATTTACTTGCTTATATAAATATAATGGAAGGCTGAGCCTCCTCTACTAAGTGTTTTCTTTTATGTTTTTATTATATCTTGGTTGTGAATTAAACACCAAGTAGTTAGTGTTTTTCTTTTATGTATTTTCATCTCTTGGTTGTGAATTAAACACCAAGTAGTTATTATTTTCTTTTATGTATTTTTATCTCTTGGTTGTGAATTAAACACCAAGTAGTTATTGCTTTCTTTTAATTTAAGTATTGTTTTCTTTTACTTCCATTGTTGGAGCTTCCTTCTTCCCCTTAGAGGAGTGAAACTCTTCCACTTTTCTAGAGCTTTACCAAAGCCGTGAAGGGTGGAATGTGATTCACTATTCTTTGTCGAAGATCGGCTCTTTGTTTAGCTATTTTACTTTAAAGCATTTCACTTCTAGTGCTTGAGCATTTTACTTTGTAACACCTTTTGGGGATGAGTACCATTCATCATTCTAGCTTTACCATAGCTATGAAGGGTGAGTAGTCCTCATTCACTCTTTGGGAAGGGATGATAGATATGTAAAAGATTAATCCGGACATTATGTTCGTGTATCACCTTTATGCTTAAATGTTCTATACTCCACTTGATTTTTGGGTGATTGAATGCACCTAGCAAAGTAAAGGTACTTTGTATAATCAACGGATCTTTCTATGATAAATGGATGACTCCTACATGGAAAGATCCATTGATTCAAGGCAAGTACCCTAACTAACTCTTCATGACAAAATTTCAATGTCCACCATTATTGCACTTCATTCCTATCTTCCGATTAATTTGACGTTGACACGGGAGTTAATTGAGTTATAAAGCATAAACATAATGCACCGGATAATCAACTACATATTCTGATTCCCGAACCAAAGAGTGTTTGTTACATTTAATCATCTTATATTTTGTCTAGAAAAATACCCATTGGAAAGAATTTTACATTCTATCCAAAACTTCCCACAACTTCAAAATCATAATATTTCCAGTTACAAGTCTTTCTCACTATTTACTTCAAAGAACACCAACCATAGTTCCCTGAGGATTCGACTCTGGACTCAAACCAGATTATTACTACAACTTGACCGCCTGCACTTGGGTGTACACATTTCGGATCAAGCCAAGTTTTTGGCGCCGTTGCCGGGGAACCATAAAAGGTGCTCTTTTTAGAAAAAGGTGAAAAAAAAAAAAAAAACCTCTCTTTTAGTATATATTTTTGCCTTATTGTGAATAATTTTGTTTTTTTTTATGACTGACACCAAACGTCTCTTTCAAAATTTGCCTGTTGAATCTTCTGGGTCTGTAAATCAACTTGAACCACCTTCACCCAAATCAGAAGCCGATTCTTGTAACTTCAATATGGCAAATATTGATAGGCAGGGTGAAGATCATGTGAGAGAGGGGGAAGTACCCAACATTCGAACATTGCGGGATTACTTACATCCCACAAGGAATAGTGTCCCCTCTTGTTTTATTTTTCCTGAAAATGCTCCCCTCTTTACTGTAAAGCCGGGGACAGTGCATTTATTGCCCGTGTTTCATGGATTGGATACAGAAAATCCGTATCTGCATATCAAAGACTTCGAAGAAGTGTGTGGAACATTTCAAGACAATTCTGAATTGACAAAAATGAAATTGTTTTCTTTCTCTTTGAGGGATAAAGCCAAACAATGGTTACATTCTTTAAAATCTCTTTCAATCCCTAATTGGCAGGCTCTACAGAATGAATTTTTCAGAAAATTCTTTCCTCTGCACCGCACTAATACACTCAAAAGACAAATCATGAATTTTTCGATCAAAGAAGGGGAAACTTTTTATCAAAGCTGGGAGAGATTCAAAGATCTTCTCCAATCTTGTCCACACCATGCTTTTGAAAATTGGACTTTGGTAGGATTTTTCTATGACTCCTTGCCCACTAGGTTACGACAGTTTGTCGAAATGATGGCTCAAGGAGAGTTCATGGGAAAAAGTCCGGAGGAGGCATTCAATTTTTTTGATACCATATCTGACAGTTCTCAAATGTGGGACTCAGCATCTCCTACCACTGTAGAAGCCAAACCACCTACTTTCCAAGGGGGTAAGTATGTCTTGAGAGAAGATGATGATCTTAGAGCAAAAATGTCCACTTTGTCTCGAAAGCTTGAAGCTTTAGAGATGAAAAAGGTCCATCAAGTTGATGTTGTCCCTCCCACAGAACAAGTGTGTGGGATTTGTGCACTAACAGGGCATCCTACTGGGGAATGTCCGACCATTCCGGCATTCAAAGAAGTTTTGTTGGAACAAACAAATGTCATTTCCAATTTCAACAAGCCTTACTCCAACCCATACTCTGAAACATACAATCCAGGGTGGCGGAACCACCCAAATTTCAGTTGGAGAAACACACAACCAACCCCCATGAATCAGCAACAAAGTCCACAACAACCACCTCAAGGACCTCCACAATATCCTCATCAACAAGGGCCACCACAACCACCTCAAGGACCTCCACAATATCCTCCATATCAACCACCACACAAAAGGAACCTTGAAGATACATTTAATCAATTCATGCAAACCCAAATGAGCTATAACAATAGTTCTACTCAGGCTTTTATTGATTTCAAGTCCCAGACCACACAATCTTTTGAGGATCTCAAAGGCCACATTCAAAAGCTGACCCAGTCCATGAGCACACATGAGAAGGGAAAATTTCCTGCCCAACCAAAGCCTCCACAAGGCCAATTTCAGGTGGGAAATCCATCAATTATGGAAACTCCACAAGACCAAGCCAAAACTGTCACCACATTGAGAAGTGGCAAAAAGATTGACAAGTCCATCAGAAACATGCTAATTCCAGACCCAAAACCAGTCTCAATTCCAGCCAACCCATTAAGTGAGCCAGAACTTGAAAAAAAAAATGATTGTGATCCCATGATTGAACAAGAACCAGAGCCATCAAGGGAAGAAGAACCCTCGTGTTCTATTCCTGCTCCTTTCCCTCATAGACTCAAGAGCATACAGAAAGCAAACAATCAGTCTGAAATTTACGAGCTTTTCAAGCAAGTAAAAATCAACATCCCACTTCTGGATGCAATCCAACAGGTTCCAGCTTATGCCAAGTTTCTAAAAGACTTGTGCACAGTCAAAAGAAGCCAAAATGTTCAAAAAAGAGTCTTCCTCACAGAGCAAGCCAGTGCCCTACTTCAACACAAAATCCCTTCAAAGTGCGAAGATCCAGGGTGTCCCACTGTGTCATGTGTCATTGGAAATTTCAAAATTGAGCAAGCATTGTTAGACCTTGGAGCTAGTGTCAACTTGCTTCCTTTCTCTATCTATCAGCAGTTGGGTTTAGGTGAACTGAAACCCACTTGCACCACACTCCAATTGGCAGATAGATCTGTAAAAATTCCTAGGGGTATTGTTGAAGATGTACTTGTCCAAGTGGATAATTTTGTCTTCCCTGTAGACTTCATTGTTCTAGATACTCATCCAGAAGTTCATTCAGAAACTCCAATTCCTGTCATTCTTGGTCGACCTTTTCTAGCAACCTCCAATGCACTAATCAATTGCAGGAATGGTATTATGAAATTGACTTTTGGGGATATGACTCTCGAAATGAACGTCTTTGACATTGCAAAACACCCAAGAGAGTACGAGGAGGTAGGAGAAATAAATTCCATTGAGTCATTGATACAAGCACATCTGAATGACTCATTCTGTGAGGATCTTAGTGAATCAACTTTGGAAAAATCTGACTCTCTGGAACAAAACTCCATTGAGTGCCCTACCTTCAATGTGGGGACATGGGCTCCTAAATTTGAAGAAATTTCATCAAGTGGTACAAAACCACTATCTTCAAGTGACAGGCCACCAAAGCCTGAACTGAAACCGCTCCCATCTGATCTCAAGTATGCATTTTTAGGTGAGGATAAATCTTACCCAGTGGTAATTTCTTCAAAAATCACAGACTTGCAAGAAGCTCAATTAATTGAAGTTCTTAAAAGTCACAAAAGCACCATTGGGTGGACCATCGCTGATTTGAAAGGTATAAGCCCGTTAATTTGTAATCATGCCATATACCTTGAAGAGGACTCAAAACCCTCTCGTCAAATGCAGCGACGATTGAATCCTCACATGAAAGAGGTTGTGAGACTGGAAGTGCTCAAACTCCTAGATGCAGGGATAATTTTTCCTATCTCCGATAGCAAATGGGTTAGTCCAACCCAAGTTGTACCAAAGAAATCTGGAGTCACAGTAGTCAAAAATGATGCAAATGAACTCGTGCCAACACGAGTCGTCACAGGATGGCGAATGTGCATTGACTATCGAAAACTCAATCTGGTGACTAGAAAAGACCATTTTCCTCTTCCCTTCCTTGACCAAGTCCTCGAGAGAATAGCAGGCCATGAATTTTACTGTTTCCTGGATGGGTATTCCGGATACAATCAAATTGAGATAGCTCTGAATGACCAAGAAAAGACCACATTCACATGTCCATTTGGCACTTTTGCATTCAAAAGGATGCCATTCGGACTTTGTAACGCTCCTGCAACATTTCAAAGATGTATGTTGAGCTTGTTCAGTGACATGGTCGAAAAATTTTTGGAAATCTTCATGGATGATTTCTCAGTATATGGTGACTCATTTGATTTGTGTCTAGTTAACCTAGAAAAAGTTTTGATGAGATGCAAAGAGGCAAATCTGGTGCTTAACTGGGAGAAATGTCATTTCATGGTGAATCAAGGCATTGTCTTGGGTCACATTGTGTCGTCAGAAGGCATGAAAGTTGATAAAGCAAAAATTGATTTGATAAGGAATCTTCCTGCTCCTAGGGTTGTGAAGGATGTTCGATCATTCTTAGGTCATGCAGGATTCTACAGAAGGTTCATAAAAGACTTCAGCACCATAGCAAAACCTATGTGTCATCTTTTGAGTCAGGATGTCATTTTCGACTGGAATGAAGCGTGCCAAAAATCCTTTGACAAACTCAAAGGCATGTTAATTTCTGCCCCAATAATGCAACCTCCTGACTGGACTCTACCATTTGAATTGATGTGTGATGCTAGTGACTATGCTGTAGGTGCTGTTTTGGGACAAAGAAAAGATAAGAAGCCACATGTGATTTACTATGCAAGTAAAACTTTAAATGATGCCCAAATGAATTACTCAACAACTGAAAAGGAATTACTTGCTGTAGTATTTGCATTGGAAAAATTTCGATCTTATCTTGTTGGTTCTTCTGTTACTGTATTTACTGACCATGCAGCACTGAAATTTTTGCTTACAAAAAAAGATGCCAAACCAAGGCTCTTGAGATGGATCCTCTTGCTCCAAGAATTTGACTTAGTCATTAAGGACAAAAAGGGTGTGGAAAATGTGGTGGCAGATCATCTGTCGAGATTAACTTATGAATTTCATGAGGATGGACTGCCAATTAATGAAAAATTCCCTGATGAACAACTATTCAGGATTGATGAGACCCCATGGTACGCTGATATTGCTAATTTTCTTGCTACCGGAACACTTCCTCCATTTTTCACTCCCATGGACAAAAAGAAGTTTCTGAGGGAGGTCCGCAATTTCTTTTGGGAAGATCCCTACGTATTCAAGTACTGTAAGGATCAGATCATAAGACGTTGCATCCCCGCTCAGGAAAGTAGACAGGTAATAACATTTTGTCATTCAGAAGCATGCGGTGGTCATTTTTCATCTCGAAAAACCGCTGCAAAAATCTTGCAGTGTGGATTTTACTGGCCCACACTTTTCCAAGATGTCCATGCTTTTTGCGTAACTTGCGATAGATGTCAAAGGTTGGGAAACATTTCAAAAAGAAACATGATGCCCTTAAACCCAATTTTGGTGATCGAAATTTTTGACTGTTGGGGTATCGATTTTATGGGACCATTTCCCCCCTCCTTTGGCTATCTATACATTTTAATAGCCGTAGACTATGTATCCAAATGGGTTGAAGCAATTCCATGCCGAAATAATGATCATCAAACAGTGATCAAGTTTTTAAAAGAAAATATTTTATCTCGGTTTGGAATTCCAAAATCCATTATAAGTGATGGGGGTTCTCATTTTTGCAATCGTCCCTTCTGGAATTTAATGAAAAAATACTTGATTTTTCACAAAATTGCAACCCCTTATCATCCACAGACCAGTGGACAAGCTGAGTTAGCTAATCGGGAGATCAAATTAATTTTGGAAAAAACGGTGAACCCAGATCGCAAAGATTGGTCATTAAGACTAACTGATGCGCTCTGGGCATACCGAACTGCTTTTAAAACAATTTTGGGCATGTCTCCCTATCGATTAGTCTATGGAAAGCCATGTCACTTGCCTGTGGAATTGGAACATAGGGCATACTGGGCTATTAAAGCAATGAATTTTGACTTAGACAAGGCTGGACTGTCACGGAAGCTTCAGATTAATGAATTGGAGGAATTGAGAAATGAAGCATATGAAAATGCTAAGATTGCAAAAACCAGGATGAAAATTTTTCATGACAAGAACATAGTGCGAAAATCTTTTGAACCTGATCAAAAGGTTCTACTTTTCAATTCGAGACTTCGCCTATTTCCTGGTAAGTTGAAATCAAGATGGACTGGACCATACATTGTTAAAAAGGTATTTGAACATGGGGCAGTGGAAGTGGAGAACCCATCAAACGGTAACATTTTTACCGTCAATGGTCAGCGATTAAAACCCTTTGTGGAGAATTTTGTCCAAAATGTGGAGACCATTTTTTTTATGGATCCAGAAAGTATCTCCGGAAATCACTCCGGAGATTACGCTTGCCGACACAAAAAAGGGTCGGGTCAATCAGACACCCGACACGATGGACTGCCTTTATAAGGCTCCCATCGTTTTTTTTTTTTTTTTTCCTTTTTCTTTTCCCCACCGCCTTTACTCTTTTCTTTTCTTTTTCTTCTTCTTTTTCTTCTCTTTTCTTCTTCTTCTCCACTGCATCTGGTCTTCTGTACCACGATCCAACCCATAACAGTACCATGTCTGCATTTTTCGATGACCCTATCCTCCTTCTCATGATCTACATTTGTTTGTATTATTTACTTATGGCTGTTCTTCTTCGGGCCGCACTGATGATCAAGGGTTTTTGTCCCAATGAAAACCCAGACCACCCCAAAGATGCTTAATCTCTGTTTTTTTTGGTATAGGTCATCGGCGATTGAACAGATCTCCACAGTTAACTGCGTATTCAAGCTCTACAAACCGAAAAACTCGAAACATTGGGGACAATGTTCAGTCTAGGTTGGGGGGTGAGATCTACAGTTTACAGTAGTTGATCTGCAGTTTACAGTAGTTGATCTGCGCAGGTTGAACCCGTAAAATTTTCTGTAAATTTTTTTGTTTTTATTGTTGTATCTGTTCAGATTATGTACCTTGTATTGATGATAATATCTGTGGGTCAGTTTTGATCGTCTTTGTGACTGGAAGACGTAAAAGAACCAGATAGTGGGTTATAAAGTAGCAATCATGGATGTAAATCTTTTTTGGTTTAGTCTAGGAGTCCTACGTACTTTTCCATCTGATGTACATACCATGATCATGAGAAAAGCAAGATTAGTAAGGAAGGCTGAAATCAAAGAAAGACAAGCGAAACCCCTCTGTGGCCGAAGCAGTTATTCTAAACGTCGTCGTGCTACACGACTTGGTGCCTGTAAACAGTGTGGCAGATACTTTCATGAGAAAAGATACAACAAATGTTCTGAACCAATTTCCGGTCGCGCAACTGATCGATTAAACTGGATAAAACATGGGCTGAGTAAGGATTACCCTGATACGCCATGTTATTCCGGTACTGTGCTTAACCGATTTGTGAGAGAGGAAGTTGGGAGAGTTACTGGTTGTCCATTTTACACAGATACGGAGGGGGAATCAGATTGACCTCTGTGGAAAAGTGTACTGAGGTTGGGAATGAAAGCTGAAGGTCCGAGTCTGTAAAAATTTTTGATTTGACGTTCGAACGTTACAACACGTTTGAACGTTTTTGCTAAAATCCTTCTACAATAGTGTATAGTTGCTTTTATTTATTAATGTTATTTTTAATGCATGTCACTTTCTTTTGTTGTATAATTTTGTTGTTCCTAGTTTCAGATATCGGTGCATGGGTCAAAGCTCAAGTACGAGGTGTTCTCTTACCCTACTCATTTTTATTACTATGCACCATTATTGCGCCTGCTGCTATTATTGCGCCTGCCGACACTGCCGAAAGTAAAGTTAGAAAAAAAAAGGGGGGGGGCCTCCCACTGCCTTTCTTCTTCTTTTTTTTCTTTTCTTCTGCCTGCCAGCTCCTGCCGACACTTTCTTATATTAAAAAAAAAAAAAAATCTGAGGAATGCCTTTATTAGGCCTTCCACCTTTTTCTTTTTCTTCCACCATCACCGGTGTTGGTTCCCCCCTTTTCTCTTTTTCTTCTTCTTCTCTTTCTTTTTCTTCTCTTCTTCTTCGTCGTCGTTCTTTCTGTTCTCTGTAAAAACAACTCACCCCCTGTAAATCCATGACCATATACGCCGACGATCCAGTCTTTTGTTTAATAATTTGTCTTATATGTTTGTATGTGTACCTGGGTGCTCTTTGTGTTCTCACACTTAGGATGAGGAGTTTCCAGAGAAACCCAGATATTCCTTGAGTTGAGTAATTGTTGTATTTTGTTTGTAGGTTTCGGCAGATGAACAGATCTGTACCTTACAACCTTATCTCCACTAGCCCACTAGTGCTAGTGTTGTAAGTATTGCTTGTTTGTAATATCATTTATATATATATTTGAAATTTGATATCTACAGCTTGTGATTCTCATGGCTATTTGTCTTTATAAGATTCCTTGTGAATTTGCTATGCCCTCCAATGACTATGTTGTAATTGCTGTTACAGTAAGATCTGATAATTTGCCAAATAATCCTCCTCAATCCTATGTATTCTGGGTTTATTCCTTCTTCGTTAATTTGTTTGTTTCATCCTAAATCTTCTTCCTTCCGCTTGTATTTTGGTATACTTTCTCTAGTTTCGTATTTGTAATTTTAGTTTTAGATCTGAAAAAAAAAAAAAAAAAATTTTATTTTTTCTGGATCGCGTTCTTTTAAGTATTTGTACATGTATTTCATGATCACATCGGATGCAGCTTCAACTGTCTTTGTGACTGGCAGACGTTAAAAATCCAGATAGAATGTCTTTAGTCTTAGCAAGCATGGATCCTAAACTTTTTTGGTTTAGTCTAGGAGTTCTACGCATTTTCCCATCTGATGTGCATGCTGTGATAATGAGAAAAGCAAGAGATGTGAGAAAAATTGAGATCCGAGAGAAACAACAACAACCATTGTGTGGCAGAAGCAATTTTGCTAAACATCGTCGTTCCAAACGACTGGGTGCTTGTTACCATTGTGGCAGGATATTTCATATGAAAAAACATAATCAGTGTTCTGAACCAATTTCGGGTCGTGCAACCGATCGATTAAACTGGATAGTGTATGGGCTGAGTAAGGATTATCCTGACACGCCATCTTATGCCAGTCCAGGACTTACAAGTTATGTGCGACAAGAAGTTGGAAGGGTCACTGATAATGACATAGATCCAAGCGATGACTCGGATTAGATTTTGACTATAAAAACAAAGCTGTGGAAAAATGTGTTTTGGAATGAAGGTTAAGGGTCTGAACTCTTTTGTAAAATAGTTTTGTACAAAGTTTTGTTGTTGAAATAAAAATGTGGACCGAGTAAGGAACGTCCCGAACTACCAACTAACAGTGTAGGTAGGGATTTGATCCTGAGACGCCATAAATTTCCAAGTTCAATTTGTGCATTTTATCTTCTTTCAATTTTCATAGATAAATGAGTATGTGGGCTGAGTAAGGAATGTCCTAAAATGCCAACCTGTAGTGTGGGTAGGGATTTTATCCTGAGACGCCATAGTTTTTCAAGTTTAATTGGTGCATCTAGTCTTCTTTCAATTTTCATAGATAAATGAGTATGTTTATAATTTTGAATTTTATTTCTTCTTCTTTAAAAAAAAAAAAAAAAAACTCACTTCCTTGAAAAATGGTATTTTCTCTATGCTTAAATGTCAAATGTATATTGCTATTTGTTATTCTTAAGATACAGAATGACCAGACTCGAAAATAGAATTGGTATATAACCGACATTCCATGAAAAACCTGACATTACCAGTGGAGATGATAAAGAATACCATGGTAAATTTTGAGCCTTATCATACTTTTGAGAGATAATTAATATTTATTCAAGTAAGGTCTTTCACTCTCTATTTTTGAATAATCTCATTAAATTTGCTTTGATTGATGCAATTAAGGTAATCTGTTGACATATCCCCAAGAAATCTGTTCATACGACACATACATGTTCACATACTTGAGAAAGGATTTTAGGCCATCTTTGATTTGATATTGAGCCTTAGCCATTTTTTTCTGCAAAATTATTTCCCTAGTCAGCCATGTTTGAGCCCTCAATGTATGATTTCTTCTTTGATAAACCCAAATATTTACCAAGCCACAAGAAAACATACTGGACACACCATTGCTATCTAATTTTCTTGCACATTCTTATAAATCAATATGACACAGAAATGCAAAGAAATGGGGAAAACTGTGGAGATTACTTTTCGATGACAAGGAGAATCAATGGGAACAAATGAAAAAAAAAAAAAAAAAAAAAATCATTTCTGGGCAAAATGTCGAAAAGCTAGAAAGAAGTGTGTTACATTACAGAATGAAAGGATAGCTTTTGAAAATCATTGACGTCATTTCATTAGCCACTGACCTCTGGCCACGCTACAACCTATGAAAAGCCCTAATTGATCTCAAGTCTGTTACATGCGTGTGTTGTCAATCAAAATTGGGGTATGGAAAATAGTATTTCTTTAAATTGCATCAATATTCCTTCATGAGATTATGCCAAACATGATTAGTTTGTTTCCTTAAACTTCACTCCCTTCCTAATTGTGCATGTGATTTTTCGATTGGCCACCTTCTGATCACATGCCCCGTGAGAGACAAGTCACTATAATCGGAGTGAATTTTTGCTGAGAGCATTCTACGAGAGGTTTGTGAAATCGAAGCTATCCATGGAAGGTAGTAAAGTGGAGTGTTTGTTATATAACAATTCTTGTTGCTAGAATGATCATTCTTACTACATAGGGAATTTCAAATACCAATATAACAAGTGTTTATTTTTGCATATATTACGTACCAATGACAGAGAAGTGTTTTATTTTGCTAAAAAAAAAAAAAAAAAAAAAATTCGGCGTCTCAGCTATCATGGTGCTAATGCATATACACATTTTTTCAAATGGAGTTTGTAGGTAGCTTCACTGAAAACCTTCACGAGACAAAACTCGTCCACTAGGAATCACCTAGGGGTTTAACGGCATGTTGCATGTGCTAAATGCAACCGGATACCTACGAAAAAGGCATTAGGAATAAATTTACATTTCATTACCATCTTATTGCTAGAGACCAGCAATGTTTAGGTTGGGGAGTGTGATTAGCACTCAAAAATAGCATATTGTTACGCTCTTTTTGGACTAATTATACTTTGATGGAGTTTAAATGATGATATTTTAGGTTCTAAAGTGAAGGAAAGTCCAAAGGCATCCAAGAAATACATTTGAGGGACAAATGCCGAATTAACGCAAGACCAAGGGAGCAATATCAGGAGAATGCAAAGAATGAAGGACAAAGTGTAATAAAAGCATTTGAAAAATCAGCATGCATGCAACCACCGTCCATTTGCCCACTTGCCCACTTGCATTCTTAAGCTTATAAATAGGCTGCTCCTTCTGCATTTCAAAGGGATCTGAAGGTGGAATCGGTGGAAAAACCAAGAGAGGAACTAAGAGTTAGGAGAGATTTTAGAAGAGTTTTTAGAGAGCAAAATTTCTTTCATCTTTTGTAGTTTCCATTTCAATTCATGTATTGAAGATTTTATGCTTATGTTCTTATGGTAAGAGTTCTTTCTTATAATTGTCTTTTCTTTATAGCTTTTATATTTACTTGCTTATATAAATATAATGGAAGGCTGAGCCTCCTCTACTAAGTGTTTTCTTTTATGTTTTTATTATATCTTGGTTGTGAATTAAACACCAAGTAGTTAGTGTTTTTCTTTTATGTATTTTCATCTCTTGGTTGTGAATTAAACACCAAGTAGTTATTATTTTCTTTTATGTATTTTTATCTCTTGGTTGTGAATTAAACACCAAGTAGTTATTGCTTTCTTTTAATTTAAGTATTGTTTTCTTTTACTTCCATTGTTGGAGCTTCCTTCTTCCCCTTAGAGGAGTGAAACTCTTCCACTTTTCTAGAGCTTTACCAAAGCCGTGAAGGGTGGAATGTGATTCACTATTCTTTGTCGAAGATCGGCTCTTTGTTTAGCTATTTTACTTTAAAGCATTTCACTTCTAGTGCTTGAGCATTTTACTTTGTAACACCTTTTGGGGATGAGTACCATTCATCATTCTAGCTTTACCATAGCTATGAAGGGTGAGTAGTCCTCATTCACTCTTTGGGAAGGGATGATAGATATGTAAAAGATTAATCCGGACATTATGTTCGTGTATCACCTTTATGCTTAAATGTTCTATACTCCACTTGATTTTTGGGTGATTGAATGCACCTAGCAAAGTAAAGGTACTTTGTATAATCAACGGATCTTTCTATGATAAATGGATGACTCCTACATGGAAAGATCCATTGATTCAAGGCAAGTACCCTAACTAACTCTTCATGACAAAATTTCAATGTCCACCATTATTGCACTTCATTCCTATCTTCCGATTAATTTGACGTTGACACGGGAGTTAATTGAGTTATAAAGCATAAACATAATGCACCGGATAATCAACTACATATTCTGATTCCCGAACCAAAGAGTGTTTGTTACATTTAATCATCTTATATTTTGTCTAGAAAAATACCCATTGGAAAGAATTTTACATTCTATCCAAAACTTCCCACAACTTCAAAATCATAATATTTCCAGTTACAAGTCTTTCTCACTATTTACTTCAAAGAACACCAACCATAGTTCCCTGAGGATTCGACTCTGGACTCAAACCAGATTATTACTACAACTTGACCGCCTGCACTTGGGTGTACACATTTCGGATCAAGCCACATATTACTAGCCCCATCGTAACCTTGCTCGCGCAATCTTGACAAGCTCAACCCATGTCTAGCAAATAAATCTTCTACAGCTGCCTTAAGTGAGAAAGCACTAGTATTAGAAACATGTTCAAAACCTAAAAGGTCTTCAACTACATGTCCCTTCTTGTCCACAAATCGAAACACAACAGCCATTTGCTCCTTTGTTGATATGTCACGTGATTCATCAATAAGAACAGAAAAAAGTGCATCACCAAGGCGGGTCACAATAGCATTACAAGTTTCAACAGAAGCTGCATTTACAATGTCTTTTTGAATTTCAGGCGAAGTCAACTTGAGATTCTCAGGAGCATTTTTCAACACAACAACTTTAATATCCTCATTGTGATTAGCAAGAAATCTAAGAAGCTCAAGGAAGTTTCCTTGATTAATTGAATTCTCAAATTCATTGTGACCTCGAAATGCAAGCCCTTGCCTTAGAAAAAATCGAATACAATCAATGGATGCATTCAACCGGGTTCTATACTCACTTCGAGCTTGGTCTGACTGTTTGAAGAAAATAGCTTCAATACTTTGCTTTGGATTTAATAAATCTTGACATTTTCTCCAAGCTTAGTTATGAGAACTATTAACACCTCCAACATGCATTTGAAACTTCTCTATTCTCTTCCAATTTGAAAAGCCTGAGCTAACAAATGTTTCGCCAACCGATTGTTCTCTCATATCTGATTTAAAAAGATAACAGCACAAACAAAATGCTGCATCTTTCGCTATACTATACTCAAGCCAGTTACCAAACTGAGAAAATCAAGCTTTGTTAAACCGTCGTAGTTTAACACCAAATCTTTTTTGTGGAAAATTATGGTCGCGGGGTTGACAAGAACCCTGTTGTAGATAAGCTCTACGAATTTGGTCTCGATCATTAGGATTATAATCCATAATCCGAGGCCGTAGTCCGGGATCTGATGGAAGATCCACCAAATTAATATTTACATGACTTTTCTTTGAAGAATCACCACCTCTGTTTGGAGGAAGTGATAACTCTGACTCAGACTTTCTCTTGAAATACTTCTCCATGACTGTTTCAAAAAATTATTCAAGAAAATAGGCTTATACATCAACTTTTACAATTAATTAAACAAACTATTTTGTCAATTTTATCGCTACCATTCTAAAGAATATATTGCATTAGGAAGCAAATACAAGTACAAATGCATAAAAGTATCCACTTCATAATTATAATAAATCCAAGCAATATCATTCAAAGTATTAAAAATAGGTTCGGATTGAGAGTTACCAAAAAATAGATCGACTCAATAACCACAACTCAAGGTCTTCAAGGAATCCCAATTACTAATCAGGGCTATAACAAATCAAGAAAATAATTAGGGCAAAATGCACAAAAAAATAAATTAGGGAAAAATGCATAAAAAATTAAATAATGTCAAAATGCACAAAATATATATTAGGGTTAAAAATTAAAATGCACAAAAAAATAAAAAATTACCAAGACTAATTAATTCAAAATTTTAAAAATAAAAAATTAATTTATTTTGTGTGCACAATGTAGACAGTGTGCGAGTGTGTGCCGTGTTCGAGAGAGAAAGAGAGTATTTACTTTGAGTTTTGTCGGTGGTGGTGGCGGCCCTGTGGCTATGTCGGTGCAAGGAAAGACAAAAAGCTCAATAATTGAGCTTCTCGTTTTGTCTGTGTGTTGTTGAGCAGAGCTTCTCTATTTCTTCTCTTTTTCTTGTGGCTGGGAAGTGGGCAGTTGGCTGGGAGTGACTGAGATAGAGAGAAAAAATAAAAAAAGAAAGATAAGATAAGATATTTTTTAGTCAAGTGGGCCAAAAGTTTTATTTTTTATTGATGGGTGGGCCAAAAGTTTTATTTTAATGTTGGGCCAAAAATTTTGATTTTAATGTTGGGCTAAAAGTTTTGTTTTTTTTAATAGGTTTGGGTGGATTGTGATAGGTCAAATATTTGATTTTTTAATAAACTTGGGTAGATAATAGTTGACTCAAAAATTTTTTTTTTTAAATGGGTTTAATTTTTTAATTCTTTTGGGTAAATAATATGGGCCTAATATTTTTATCTTAGGTTTTGGGTGGGCACAAATAATATATTATACAAATATATAATATATATACTTTACTAAAAAAAAAATTTTTTTTTGGGGGGGGGCGGGGGCACGTGCCCACCCTGGCCCAAGCCTCCCTTCGTCGTTGTATCCAGGTATCTTATGGCACACTCACAGAGTGTCTTACCGTGTTTTTGGCGTAATGTTAAGAGTGTGTCAATTGTTGTCAGCTCCCGACTATTGGCTATGAATTGAGAGACGAAATCCTCGGCTAGTTGTACCCAAGAGAAAATCGATTTTATGGGCATCCCATGAAACCACTTAAGAGCTAACTTCCCCAAACTAGAGGGAAACATTTTACACATCAACACTTCAATACTTGTCGAGAGGGCCATCTTGTTGGTACAAGGCCCCAATGTGGAGCACAGGATCAGGCTTGCCATCCTATAACTCGAATGAGGGAGGCGTGATATGGGTCTGTCTTGTCCTTTTCTCCATGATAAGGGCACTTCTCCCTAAGAGAAGGGTCTCTGTGCATGCGAAAGGAAATACTGCATCTCGGTGAGTGTTTGCTTCGGCTCTAATTATGAGTCGAATAACTTCTTGCTGGGGACCTAATCTTGCACAGGGAAGAGTGAGCCTCCTCCTAGTGATCATCATGACGGCCAAACTCACGGGTTGGACGTTTGACCTCACTGGCGAGTTTCTTGCCTCTTTGACGAAGAAGCCCTTGCTTCAGAGCTTCTATCTCCTTCGCCTTCTTCCATATTGCTTCTTGGTACTCATCTTCGGTCGCGAGTCCAACTTGAGGCAGCTGTCCCTCAAGCAATTGGGTGTCATGCTCCAAAGGATCTTCTAAAATTGGAGGGAATAAAGGTACAGTGTGACTTGTTTTTGGGTCGTGGCTTCTTTCGCATGACATGACTCAAAGAGAATTTCGCACAAGGAGTCACCACCTAGTATGGATGGAGATAACGGTAAGGAAACCTTGAGTGACCTGCAAGAGTACAAACGAAAGTTAGGTGAACTGATGGCCGGAGGCAGTTAAAGGGACTCGGATGCTTAAGTCAGATCGCAAGTCCAATAAGAGTATGTGGTAAATAGGTTAGGATTGAATGCCCTTACTTGGTACCCAGAGGCTTTTATTTATGATAGGTCCCAAAGGAACTAGAACTCTAGGTAATGATAGGATCAATTGTTGGAACAAAAATCTTAAGAACCATTGATAACGCGTATGTATCGAATACCAAAAATTTTTATTTAAAACCCTGCAAAGCGGAATTAGGGTTTACCTTCGAGATCACTCTGGATTGATCTACTCTCAGCACAAACGTAGAACATAATAAAAAACGTGGAAGACAGCTCAACGGATCTCGCGGCCTTCTATCGTATATCCCCCAACGTCAAAATCTGAATGCAGTATGGGCTGCCAGAACCTCCGAACTTCTGCTCTCTCTTTCAGCCTCTCTAAAAAAAAACGTGAGTAAAGAATAGATGTTGAATTAGAGAACCTAGACGTCTATATATAGGCTACGACATAAACCATAAGGTGAAATATGGATTGGGCTTGCAATGGGTCTAAGATTCATATATATTCAACTCAGAACAAACATCGTACAGCCCATTAATAATAAGTTAATCCACTAGAAACTTATTATTGATCTCCTGAGCCTTATCTGAAAATTATATTCTAGTTCCTTATTATTATATATTAATAATCTCTCCAAATTTAAGATTACAAATATCCATCAATTAAATAAATTACTGACAATTATATTTAATTGACTTTTTTTATTCCTTGAAATCTTACCACTCAACTTATTTGTCATGTCGGATAATTAAATCCACCTGCAGGGTTTAACATGGACAAAACTTATGAGCTTCCTCAAGAGGACATCATCAACCCATTTAAATATCAGGATGTGATTTCCTTTAATAATTAATTTTTATCATACAAATAATATCGTTTCCCAATACACCGAACTTATTAACTCAATATGAATCTCACTCTTTGATAAATTAAAGTGACAATCATTATATGCACGTGACAATTGAATATCTTGGGATTAAGAGTATAAGCAATCATAATAATCATGAGATATTTATTATCTTATTGAATCAGTAAAAGATAATAATCTCAACATGGGTCTGTTCAATACATAAAGTGTACTAGTGCAATAATCTGAGATATCAAACAGTCTCCTACAGTTAAGACAAACTATACCAGAATATTACACTACAATCATACTGATGGTGTGTCAAATTCCATCTAGAAATGTGAACCTATACTCATATTATACAAGGATCCGATAATCTGGTCTTCTGTACATAAGCCGAACTCTACACACCAGATTATCTACAATGTAAAATATAAGATACCCATGTATACCATATATTAAATATAATGCAAATATTTTGCCTATATAGATTCTCAATAAAATGAAAAGAACAAAGTTCTATTAATTAATAAAACGAATTTTACTACAAAAAATAAGTTTTAGTAAACTACTCTATCACTCATCACCAGGTCCTCAAAAATAAGTTTGAGCTCTTGGCCCTTGGTTATACCATATTAATATTTGAGTAGAACTCGTCTAATGGAGGTGGACAAATAAAGGATGATAGAGAAGTACCTCTCAGGGCCATGGTTAGGTGCCTATCGGCCGGCACTTGGGTGCCTCAGAGGCTGTCAGTCGGCACTTTTGCCTAGGATCTCCCCATATCACCTTTCCTCTATCCGTTGCATCCTTCGACGCCTCAACATAGTGGGCTGCCGGTCGGCAGCTTGTTACTTGGAGCCCCCAAAGGTTCTTTGCTAATTCTTGTAACTTGCAACGTAATCAAGGTTTGGGCGGTCCAAAGGGCAATCTTAGGAGTTTTTTTTTTGTTATCCCACAATGCATTAAAATACTTTTTTCTCCAAAGTTATACAGTTTCAAATATAATTTTAAAGCCAAAGTAGTTTATGAAAACATTATTCCAAATGATATCTTTAATGTGAAATCTGCATCCAGAATGACTTTTTAAGCAACACGTAAATGAAGAAGATAGTGGATAAACAAAGAAAACGCGTTTTGAAATGATGATTTCAAAAACATTATTTAGAGTACTCTATTCTATGAAATTGTAATACATGGAGGGGTGGTTATTGAATTTCATGAGATCTATTTGTTAATTTATCATTTTTTTTTATTATATGATGAAATCAATGTGAGAGTTATAGTGTGATGTGACTGTTACATTTAATATTTTTTAGACTTGTGGATCAATTTCTCTATCGTGAAATAGGCAATGTGCAATAGTTAAAACATCAATCCAAATAACATTCTCAAAAGTAAACGAGTTTGAAATTATATTAATTTAAAAAGAAAGAATTTTAAAAGCACGAGAACCATTGAAAAACTCGCATGCTTAGCCTGCTTGTCACATGTGCATGACGGTGACCAATATTGTAATAACTTTTTCCGTGTAATTTTTTTTTACCAATCACAAAGTGACCCGTGCAAATTTTTATGCTTTATTTCACAGTATTTTATTATTTTGGTTATTAAGCATGTAGCGAAATGTGATACTTAGTGTGAATTGCAGAATCTCGTAAACCATTAAATTTTAACGATTATAAATAATTCAAAATTAGATCGATGATCAACAATCATTTTTTGCTATCATACTAAAAACTAAAATCTTGGTACCATAAACTTTTCCAACTCAATTGATTTAGATAGATACCTTGAGTTCCTGTAAAGTCACTACTATCAGGCCTCTCCCAGCCAATGGCCACTGTTTGCAGAGCTCAAAGCCTTTGGGGAGAATTCTATTCACAATCAGGTCTGGGGGGAAGTATATCTGCTTCAGAGTTCATTAGAACAACTTCAGAACAGCTGAGCCTCCAAGCTCAGAGGCGAACAACTGCAACAGGCCATTATCGAAAGCGACAATGCAGAAGTTATATCCCCAGCACTATGGAAGGGGTTCCGCCCCCCCCCCCCCCCCCCCCCCACGCACACACACACACACACACAGAGCTTCAAACCGAGCAGCAGATTGGGTAGCAGCAGCAACCATAACTCAATCTCACCCTCCAAATTGGGTTGGCTGGCCCCCAGCTGAGTTAGAGGCTACTCTTATTTCTGATTGTAATCATAATTTACACAGAAAAGACCACGTTCTCTTTTAAGTGCACCAACAAAAAATAATATATATTCCAATAGCACTGAAACAATATTCATCAACACTATCTATTGGAATTGAAACTTTTCAAGTTCTTAAACTCTTTAAAAAAAGAAAAAGAAAAGATAGGATACAAAACAGAGCTGCCAGTCTACAGCACCCAAGTTCCCAGAATAGGCCACCAGGTAAAAGTTTAATAAAACTCCATTTTTGCAATACTTTTGTTTACCAGAGCCGAAGGGGAAAAAACCCAGATACTGCAGATGATCTAGGATCATAATTTCATTTCGGTGCATAGTCTCGATTAGCTCGAATATGAAACATTTCGAAAACAATAAAACCCAAAAAAATTTGAAATTTTATTTTCGAAACATCGTGAAACACCTCGAAAAAAGTTAAAACATGAGAATTTCAATATTCAATCACTTTTTTCGTTCTAGTTTCCATGGAAACAAAAATGCTTCAGTAAAAAAAAAAAATTCCATCCTTGATAGTGGTGCCAATTTCTATGACATCTCATCCTTCAAGGTTCAAACAAAGCAGCAGATATTTGAGGCAAGTTCAAATTGCACAGCTATATTATGAAATGAGAAATTACCCCTCTATGTAGAAATAAAGAAATGAACAACTGAAATAAGGAGACAACAGTCTGTCCAAGAAAATCACTTCCACATGTATGAACAATTATCCTCTTCCATTTATTGCATTATTACAATGAACAAGAAATACACGTGTACAATAGTAACATAATTATCTTCCTGATTTATTTAGTTATATTTTGAAGTCTACAAAAAAAGTGGACTACCCGAAATTTGCATCTCAATTAGAGTCGTGCAATGATTCTATTCAAGCCAAGTGTACCCATATTCCAAGCAGAAGCAGCATTGACTTCACGCCCCGCTTCTTTGGATGCTCTTCTACTAGTAGATTGAGAGCAAAGGTAAGACAATGACTGCAGCCATGAAACTAGCGTGGGTTTTCTTGTAACATCATCAGATTCAGCAACCTGTGCATATAACTCGTTAAGAACCATATTCTGGCCATCTTTGGGCAGTTGGACAATCAGCTGTGCTAATAGCTTCATCAAACTCGGTAGGACCTGAAAAAAACAGCACTTGTAGATGTTATCTTCTACAAATTGTGTCCTGACCAAATGGTTAATTGTGTCTATCTTTCCGACAGCTATCCCAAGGCAATGTTACAAAGGTATGTTGCTTGGCATAGATGCATCTCTTCCTCCTTGATTCCTAAGAATTCCTCAACATCACATTTTATGAAGGACCCCTATGAGCTATATCAGTGAACCAAATATGAAAAAAAAAAACAAGATGAACCACAGCTTACCTGTATATCCACCACAGAGAGGAGCCGTAAAAGCAACTCAAGAACTTTCTTACAAGGCTCTGACTCTCCTAGCCAGTTCTTCCACAGATCATTCTCACGGGTCATAACTTCATTGCAGAGGCTATTAGCTTTTTCAACAAGACTGTGGATGCAGTAGAATATAGAAGGACTTCCAGCAGGAAGATGTCGAACAATCGCAGCAACTCCAGAAGCCATTCCCTCAAAAGGGGTAGTCCCAGGATATCCCTGTTATTCCATCAAAAAGGCAAGATTAGCACCTACTCTTTGATGACAAAGTTCAAGTATATGTTTAGCAGTTTAGATACCTCTAACGATCTTTGTATATAATAGAAAACAAGTTGCTCCTTCAATGAAACTCTTTCATCCTGATTAGAGTCCTTTCCAGAAGATATGAAAGCCACAAAAATCGAATGTGATGCTCGGGCCACTTTCCCATTTGGATGTCCCATATATCTAATCGAATATGTAAGGAACCATTATTTACAAACCTATAAATATACAGCTTCCTTCTGAATATAGAACTAGTTATTCAATGTAGGATACAAGAACATAATCGGAGCCACCACCGTTCTATATACAGAAGCTGGTAATCGTTCAGCACAAGTTGGAATGACGCGTAGGTAAAATAAGATCCTAGCCGTCTGCACCTCATCTTTCGACCACATATATTCCATTTTCTGCAAGCTGGAAGAGCCTAGAGGGCCAAAAAAAATTATCTAAGTGCAATGAATGCATATATACTACTACTGCTTTTTATCATGAAATACCCAATAGTAATGGTTTCTTACCCTGTTGATTTGTCAAATGATTATAAGGTGGCATGGATTCAACAAATGAGACGCATGCCCATTCATTCTCCTGAACACTTACAACCACCCCTCTAATTGTATCCATATATTCTGGCAAGCGCATCCGCCGAAAATACTCCATGCAAGAAAAAGAAACCAATATCCTAACTGAAACCTCCATTTGAGTTTCTTGTTTGAACCTTGAGTCTAACCTGTGTTTCATGACTGCGAAAGCAAAAACAACCACCATAAGGAAGGCAGATCCAGCAATTTTCTCTAAATCCAGAAGTAACTCATCCTCCACGCCTCGAAGCATCAAAGCTACCCGCCGATGGAGCAAGTAGACATCTTGACAGTAATCCCACATAAGATTCTCCACTGTACTCTTGCTCCCTTCATCGGCTGAGGCATACTGTGCACAAAAAACACCAGTTACAGCTCCTGCTTCCTTAAAAATTGCACTGTCCATGTGTTCTTTAACCTCCTTAAGCCCCCGTCCTGCCGGATTTCCATGAAAACATTCAAGTATGCTTGAATAGAAACGTTGCAAGGGAAAGATTTCAGTCAATAATGCTGAAGCAAGACATATAAGCAAAGCGGGCTGGGGAGAAACAGAACCTCCTCGAGCCAAAGCTAATGATATACAGTGTAGAATAAGACCGTTTCCAGGTTCATTAACAGCAATAGTAAGACCCCGGGATTTAGAAATTATATCTCTTGCAACAATTTCAATCTGTTTCTCAGCAGAGATCCTTATTTGCATTAGATTACTTGATAAAGATCTACTGGAAGCCCTTAGTACTCCTGCAGCAGCCATGACCACAGCAAATGAAGCATATGTTGGCTTTCTAGTTTCCAAAGTTTCTCTAGCAAAAAGATCTATTTTGTCCAAGTAATTTGAATTAATGAAATTAGACAGAACCCATTCGATCAAATGCAGTATCATGAGCCCATGAGAAACACTAGCAGAAGGGCCACCTTCCTTATTCCAAATTCCAAACAAAGAATCCAGTACTCTAACAAAATAAACATTCCCAGGAGAACATAGAGCATATCCAAGCCCTGCAAGAACACTGGGAATAAGTCCTTCAACGGAGCCAATCAATTGGTAATCTTCTTCCAATAGCCTACAGAGTAATTCCAAGCAAACAGCTTTGGACCTTTCAGAAGTAGAAGCCACAAAAGAAAAAGCACCCAGAAGAAGAATTCCTTCACAGAAAAATAAAGAGCTCTTATTAGAACCAAACTGCGCAGAGAAAAGGCGAGATAGGACTTCAACAGCAAAATCAACAACCAGAGAAGATGGTTTGGATGATTTCCTCACCCAGATATAGAGAAGCCTAAGAAATAAAGGATGAGATTCGCGGGGAAGAGATAGGTTTGGCAATGATAGAATAGAAAGTAAAAGCTTTGCTTGTGGGTCTGCAACATAAAGTGACATCTGGGAGATAAGGAGGGTCTTTAGAGATTGGAGGTGATGTGGATGGAAAGATTGATTTTGAAGGGAGTCCCTAAGATCAGCCCATGCTTGAATAATAGCTCTGGCTGAGGAGGAAGATTGTATTGAGCTCCTGATGCTGCTGCCACTGTTGCTCCTCAGCCATTCTTCAAGGAAAATTGTTTGAACTTGTTTTGCCATTTTACGATTCCCAACTGCAAAATCAAGGACGACAGTTGATCAAACAATTGTCCCAAATATGCAAAAGACAAAATAAGATCAGCTAGAAAGCAATATGAAAGTAATATTTACTTTATAGAATCTGTCAATTAAAATATCCATGGTTTCTTTCTAGTTTCTAGTATCCTCCAAGTACATGATTTCAAAAACATCTCCTGACCAGCTTTTTATTCCTTAAGCTACTTTCAGCTTAAGTTAAGTGACAACAAACACATTAAAACAATTCTTTTTAGCAACGCCCAAAAGTTACCCAATATAAGTTTTAACATACATGTACAAGCTCCTTTACGATTTTATATTGCTTTGTAGCTAATTTCATCGTCTTTTCTATGTTTGTGGCGACTGTTTGACCAAACATAGCTCCCACAAGCCCAAAGGTGAGATATGGGGCAAAAGCAGATATTCCTTTGGAAACTTCAGAATTAGACTCCATCTTTCTCAGCCAGAAGACCCAACAGACAGCCAGATACAATGAACAAAGCCATTTTTTGAGACAATTTTCACCCAATTTTCACACTATCCAAAAATTTGAGAAAATGAACTAACTTCAGAGACAAAATGATCTATTATTACAACAAAAAAGAAAAAAGAAAAGCAAAATAATCAATCACCCTCCCCGGGCCCCAGGGTGGGGCAAGACTTCCACCATTATAACTTTGATAATCCACGAACCACAATCCCATCTTCTTTATCTCTACTACACACTCTCTTTCATTTTTTCTCTGACGCCTTTACTCTATAGTTTCAACCCAATTTGTTCTCAAATTCTAAATCAACTACTAGCACCTGTGGCAGAGCTACATTGATGGGAAGGGTGGCACTTGCCCACTCTGAACTTTTAGGAATTCCTAAATATGCATTATTACAAAGACCATGATTTTCCTCTGCTTAATGCAATTCCCCCTGATTTTAAAACATTTAAACAGGGACCCAATTCTTTTTCCATTTAGTAATTTAGTGGCACATTATTGGCCCCTTAATCCAATAAAACAAACATTTTATTTTTGGACAAACATGAAACAAATGTGAAATGTCCTAACCCTTATATATATTGACCAAAGATAACGCTTGTTTTTTATTGAATACGTTACCCCTATTTCCACACCCAAAAAAAAAATGCCAAGTTGCTCCCGACTCATTCTAGTAAGTTAGTAGCTCGAAACCTAGTAAAACATGATTAGATGTAAATAGTAAAATGCCCTAACCCAAACGAGTGTTTTCTATTTTTCCAAAGAATTAAGTTCCCAACAAGATGGAATATAATCGCAATTAGGCATCACGACAAAAGTAGTGATGATTATATCACAAACTCTCTAATGGTATACATTAATTTTTTTTTTAAAAATATTAAACAAAGAACTATAGACGATTATTGGGATTTGAAAGAACATTGTGTTTTGCTTTGATTTATTCTTGATGTCATTATCTATGATTCATACAATAATTTAATCTTGGGTCTTACGAAATTTCTAATGCTTAAACTCAATTTTTTTTATATCACTTGGTACTTTCTTGTTCATATTTGTCCTTCTGGAATGGAATCCTGGCTCCGTTCTTTGACTAGCACCAGTTTAATTTATCTCTCGAAAATTCCAACTCGGCTCCATAGCAAGGGTGTTCACTAAGAAGGAGGTGGTTAACTCATTCCTCTGTGTTTTTTCCTTTTTGCTAATCTACTTTCCTAATTTGATTGAAAAGAGGTCGTGATGATATCATCTACGCCCGTACCGCTCCTCTTGGAGTATAAACTACATTGACTCTTAAAGCTAAAATAGCAGGAGGTTGCTAAGGCATACACAGGCCTTTCGGATAATAGAGAGAGAGACAGTGAGCAAAAATACCTTAGTGGGTTGCCGGAGTTGTGGTCAGGACTCGTCGGAGAAGAGGGATAGAGATAGAGAGAGACACACACACGAGGAGTGGGCTTCAAACGGCAACAGAGGAGTTGTCTTCGTTTTTGCGAAATCCTTCGCGTGAATGGTCTTCGTCGAGGAAGTGGTCTACGCCGGAGGAGTGGTCTTCGTCGGAGTTAGCTACCTGTGCCGGAGTGGTCTTCGTCGGAGGAATGGCCTTCGTCGGAGGAGTGGAGAGGGTAACTAAGATTTGGGTTGATTGAGATTTTGTGAGACTTAGGGCTTTTCTGATTTAGGAAAGGGAATTTCTGATTTTATTCACATAAAGCGACATTTGACTAAAAAATTATCATTTTAAATGATAAATTTAAAGATCTTATTTATAAATAACACTTTTAAAATTTTATCCAGATTAAAAATATCATTCAAAATGACGTATTTATCCACGAAGGTGTCATTTATTTCAAATGATGTTCTCAGAAAATTTGGGAATAAAGATTTTGTAGCGTCTGATTTTGGTGAAAAGCTCCATTATATAGACTACTTTTACTACCCAACGGCCATAGTTTAAAATTTTGGCATGATTAATCTTTATTATTGAATAGATAATAAGAGTTAATAAATATTTTTAACTACGTCTTTTCTAATTTATCATATTTTTAAAGATACTATCTCTATTATCAAAAATATCATTGACACCCTTTCTAATTTATATTTAAATATTACTGACACTCCCTACTATTAGACCACCATTTATAATAAAAATAAATTATCTAAAATATCAAAATTGCCCCTACATAAATTCTAAATAATCTTTCTACATAAAAGTCGATTAAAATTTATTTTTTTACATATTAAAATTTGAGCTGATTAAAATTATTTTTCTATATATTAAAATTTGAGTTGATTAAAATTCGATTAAAATTGATTAAATTTTATTTTTTTACATATTAAAATTCGAGGCTTTTAAAAGTCTTTTTTTTATTTATTAAACTTCGAGTCAATTTGAGTTAAACTTGAGATGTTAGCCTCGATTAAAATTTATATTTTTTATTTATTAAAATTCGATTCAAGTTGATTAAAATTTATTTTTTATGTATTAAAATTTGATTTGATTAAAATTTATATTTTTTTTGTATCAAAATTCGAGCTGATTAAAATTTGATTTGAGAATAGAATTTTAATTAGCTAAAGTTTAAATAAGTAAAAAAATATAATTTTTAATCAACTCTTAATTAGCTTGAATCCAATTTTAATCGACCCAAATTTTAATAAAAAATTTAGAAAATAAAAGGGGTCTTATTGAAGATATGTCTATCTAGAGGACGTGTGGATGCAGATTTTTCTAAAATATATTATGAGTAATTTAATAAAATTGCATTCTAATTAACACTTTTAATTTGACAGAGGGGTGTCAGTCAAGATTCATAAAATAGAGGGGGTGTCCTTGAAGATATGATAAATTAGAAGGAGTGTGACTGAAATTTTCTCTAAAATTAATGACAAATATAACAACCAAATTATCAATTCATAGTTTTAAGTCAATTTTTTAAATATGCATAAGTAATAGCATCTTCAACTATGACTCAAATATATGGGATGTTCTAATCCCTTATCATTTTTTATAAATCCAGATAAAGAAAAAGAAAAAGAAAATATAACTATTTTGACATGGGTCTTGTATGAAGAATACAAAAAACATACATTTTTAACAAAAAATGAAAATAGAAGAAATAAAATGGCAAATTTTCTAAATTTGTGGGTAGTGTAGGTTTAAATTTTCAGAAAGAATCTGTGGTCTGAATTATTCTACCGATAGTGTTTAACTCGAAAAAATCAAAAAAAAAAATTGATGGGTAAGATTAGAGTTTATATAGTATGAAAGATGAGTGACATTAGGGTTTTGAAAAATATAAGAAATCAAGAAAATGAAAGATGAAAAAGAAAAAACTTACTTACAGACCTTTAAATGATTTATAAAAGTTTCGGTGGTGGTACACAATAAAAATATCATAGTAGAGAGAGGCAAGAAAATGCAGAGAATCGTCGAAGAAGTCTTTTAATTTGAATAAGTTAAAAAATTATCGTTAGAAATTTGGTATATAATTTGAGTCTGAAAAATGATTTTTTTTTCCAGATAAAACACTATCGATTATTATTTGAAATGCATGATGTTGTTGTGAGTTTAGGCTTTGCAGCACTTTCTTCTGAATTTGTTCTTTTGAAGGATTTGTTTTGTTGGCATAATCTTCGGACATAAAGCATTCAAAATTTGACCATAATTTTTTGGGATTGTTTGGAGCACAATGAACAAGAATTGTAACCAATAATCTTCTCAAGAAATGCGACATTTGGTAGGATATGGCTTCTTTGAGACATTGTTCAAGACTGTTATCAGCTTCTAAAGTCATGCATTAGTGCAGCTTCTTGAAATATTTTTGCTAAAATTCCATTGACAGTCTTTAAATTATCAAACGATGTTGGTGCTCTAACGTGATTTAAAAGTAAGCATGGAAAGTATATTTCACCTTGAGTGAGATTTGATATGATTATTCGCCCAATTACTTTTTTTTTTCTCTCCATCCACATTTTATCTTGTTGAGACCATACAAAGTGCTGGGAATTCTCTATATATATAAAAAAAAAAATCATTAATAGTATTTCGATTAGTTCTACTCATTGAGAATAATTCTGTCAGAATTGTTTTTGAGAAGAGTTCATTATGTATAATAGAGTTTAGACTATATGTCTTTTTGAAGCTAACAGTTTGTTGATGTTCAAGATGAAGTTGTATATGAATGACAGATGGTTGTATGTCATTTAAAGGAAATTTGTAAATTCTCCACATTGCTTCCAGCATAGATATCCATCTTGCGAATTGGAACTATTGGATTTCATCTATGTGATTGGATTGATTTTGTTCAATATGTGAAATGCAATTTTGTCATGGCCCTTATAAATGTATTTGTATAGGAATTTCACGACTTTGATTGTCGAGCAGATTTCAACATTAATTATGACAATCATATTTTGCAAGTAGATATGGATTATGAGGAACAACTCAATGATTATCAAGCATTTGATTTCAGATTTTGATTTGTTGCCCATTATCGCGTCTTTTATATATTGGAAACAAATCTTTTTATGGATCTTGTGTTTGGTTCAAAACTTTTTCGGTAGTGGTTTTTACATTGTCCATTTTTCATGCACACATTATTTTAGGTTTAGTGCACCATAAGGTCCATCCATCATGTGGTTTGTAACTATAGAGAATAAATGTGAGTTATTCTGTTCTTTTGGAAGTTCAACTGATACAAGGGAGTCATATCTCACTGGGGAACTGAATTTATATCCACGTTCTACATGTGAAAGGTCTCTCTTTTGAAATTGAATGACATATGTGAATGCAACAACTTTTTCAAAGATTTGTTTCTTAGTAATGTTGTCCTTCAGTTGTTCTAGTTTTGCTCTAAATATTCGAACCGCGAGGTCAGGTCGGTTTTGAGCTTCCTCATTTGACCCCAATTTTTCCTTTGATTTCTTGCCACGATAGGTTCCATGTAATGGTTAAAAAATGTCTGGTCTAAACCCATTGCATCAACATAACGATGTTGAAGATCTCTTGGGCCATTGATGAAAGATGCTAGAAGGATAATCATATGACCACCTTGTGAACCTCTATTTTCTCCTACAATGATACTATCAATGATTCCTTAATACAACTGAGCTCTAATTTGGGTTTGTTTGTGTCAAAAATCGTTCAATCTACATGTTTCGATCTTTACATACATACATACATCCAGAACATAGTAGAACTAATCTATCGTTAGACCTTATTTGGAACTTGTAACAATTACATTCACGGTAAGAAATCATAGCTCTGTTGTTTCTGGTCTTCTTTAAAATTGGAAGGGAATAAGATTTGTGTGAGTTTTTTTGGAAAAGAGGTACCACGCAATTAATTGGAAGCTATAGTGTGGTTTTAATACCTTTTGTTTCTTTTCCAAGAAAATATGAAGCATACAACATTTGTTCAGGACAAATAAAAAATTATTCGTCACAAATAGTTTCTCCTTTTTTTCTATCATTTCTTTGTATTCCTTGATGCTACCCAGTTTCACCAAAAGGAAATAATAGGGAGTATTGTAAGTGGTCATAACATCCAAAATTGTAGCGTACTCTTTCACTATGACCTGAGATTTGTTGAACAATAATATATCTTTCTTTGTGCTCAATTGAGTTGGCATTTTCAGTCCAAATTGTAGCAATTTATGAGGCCGAAGGATTGTTGTAGACTCACTGATCTAAACCAAGCTAACTTTTGATAAGGATTTGATGTGTGTCTAAATCAGCTATGTTTCTTAGGCTTAGGAAGAAAGTTGAATATGGATTTGCATTTAAGATTCAGATAAGCTTTTCAACAATGGAAGATTTGAGCTTCTTAGAACACTTCATTCTATTCTCAATTTCATGATCAGTGTTATAGAAGTATAGTTGTAAATAGGAAGACCTATCATTACTTGGCTTGAGCTCATTAAACCTAACCTTGTATTCTAAAAGTATAAATTCTTTTATTGCTTCGGCACATTTCCTTATCGTAATTCACTCCAAAAGATGTGAAAGCAAATGGACCGCTGTATGTTCGATTATACACCCGAAATTCATTTGATTCATCAGAGGTTGATGTATATATATAGCAGTTGAAGTTTTGGAGGACTATTGGTATAGTAGAATGAGACTTGTCCGTTTGTTCAAGCAGCAAAATGTATTAGGTTCAAAGAGAAACTATTTTGCATTACAATATTTGCATGGTGGTTGTATGGGAAGGATTGAAGCCTGTGCAGAAATATCGTTTAGTCTAAGATCGTAAGTTCTTCTAGAATACTTGGCACGAGATCCTATGTAAAAAAACCATAAGTTTCTTATTTTAGAAGTCTAACAAATTTTATGTTTGATGAAATTAACAGATATACTTTTGGAGTTGAATGACTTTATTGATAGAGTAGTATTATAAAAACTTGCTTTTTGTAGTGAAACTTGTGTTATTAATTAATAAAAGTTTATTTTTTCCATTTTATTGAGAATCTATATGGGCAAAATGTTTGCATTATATTTAATATATGGTATGCATGTGTGTATTATATTTTACATTGTAGATAATCTGGTATGTAGAGTTCGGTTTATATACAGAAGACCAGATTATCGGATCCTTATATAATATGAGTATATGTTCACAATCCTAGATGAAATTGGACACACCATTGGTATGATTGGAGTGTAATATTCTGGCATAATCTGTCTTGACTGTAGGAGATTGTTTGATGTCTCAGATTATTGCACTAGTACACTTTGTGTATTGAACATACCCATTTTGAAGTTATTATTTTTTACTGATTTAATAAGATAATAAATACCTTATGATTATTATGATTGCTTATGCTCTTAATTCCAAAAATATTTAATTGTCACGTGCATATAATGTTTGTCACTTTAATTCATCAAAGGGTGAGATTCATATTGAGTCAATAAACTCGGTGAATTGGGAGACGATGTTATTTGTTTGGTGGAAATTAAATATTAAAGGAAACCACGTTCTAGTATTTAAATGGGTTGATGATGTCCTCTTGAGGAAGCTCATAAGTTTTGTCTATGTCAAACCCTGTAGGTGGATTTAATTATCCGACATGACAAATAAGTTGAGTGGTAAGGTTTCAAGGAATAAAAGAAGTCAATATATCTGTAATCTTAAACGTGGAGAGATTATTAAACATATAATAATAAGGAGCTCGAATATAATTTTGAGATAAGGCTCAGGAGATCAATAATAAGTCTTTAGTGGATTGACTTATTATTAATGGGCTGTAGGATGTTTGTTATGGGTTGAACATAGGAGTCTTAAGCCCATTGGAAGCTCGGTCCTTATTTCTTCTTAGGGTCTCTGTTGTAGCCTATATATAGACGTCTAGACTCTCTAATTCAGCATCTATTCTTTACTCACATTTTTTAGGGAGTCTGAAAGAGAGAGCAGGGATTCGGAGGTCTTGGCAGCCCACTGCATCCGGATTCTGACGTTGGGGGATATACGAAAGAAGGTCGCGAGGTTCGTCGAACTGTCTTTCGGTTGCTCGTTGTTATGTTTTGCATTCGTGCTGAGAAAAGATCAGTCCCGAGTGATCTCAAAGGTAAACTCTAATTCTGTCTTGTAGGGTTTTAAATGAAATTTTTTGATATTCGATACATACGCGCTGTCAACAGCTCTTGGGATTTCCGTTCCAACATTTATAACCTGTGAAGACGTTGAACTTGCTGAAACAAAATATAATATAATTTTAGTTGTAAGATGTAAGATTTGTGTTAATGGTAAAAATATTGGGAGTATAAATTTTGTTTATTAATACCTTTAGAATTGTCACTTTCAAGATATGAAGATTGTTTCTTTTTGGCATATGTTTCACGCCTTCTTATTTCTTTCGTTTCTTTTTTGTTCATTTGTTAGGAAAATATTTATATAAAAATTAGCTTTGATTAGTCTATTTTTCTTTATTTTTATAGAACACGATAGATGTAAAGCTTGGCAGTGAAAAATAGAAGAGTACAATTTGTTACTAAAAATGAGTTTTACGCAGAATTAATAAAAGAATGTTGTACATTACCAGTTGTATTCGTTTTTTGTTTCTTTTTCTCATCATACTACTACTCCGTGTCAATAAATAAATATATATATATCAATCTATATTAAGGTAGAACTTAAGTAGATTATGTTTTGAAATTTGAAACAAAGAAAATTGAACAACTATAAATGTAATGTAAAAACAATGTTGAGATTTAGGCAGAAGACATATAAAAGATGTAATAAGAAATATTTATATGGGATAGACAAGGGAGAACATTTAAGAGATAATTCCTTTTTGCTCTTATACAGTGTCGCCTAAATTATTTTCCCCCTTTCACGGAAAAAAATTATACTCATAACCTCTCTGTTCTTGGATCAAAGTGAAATTGTTAGGTTTATCATCCAAAGTGACAAGAGGTGTGTTCTCTCGCTAAAAACATGTGCATTTTTTTTTTATTGTTGCCCTTCAATTTTCTCAGTTTGAATGATGAAAAAACACTTCAGTAATATTTATCGCCAAATGGATTTGTTCTTTTCTGAATAGGTTTTGCCCACACATGCACTTCTCTCTATACGAGATTTTTTCCTTCTTTTTATTCATTATCTATTGTATACATCACCAAAAAAAAAAAAGTAATCATGAAAATGAAATGTGACACCCCATTTGCTGGGGGTCCTGATTAACCCGTTAAACATTCATCAACCTGCGGAATAACCCGTGATACCACTTAACCTGATAACACGTAGTGATACCCCATTCATCGGGGTCCATAACTTTAATATAATCCGGGCAGAGTCTCCTTTGTATGAGGAGCTCTACCCAATACACAACCTGTGCATTTATACAATATTGACCACACCGGGTCCATTCATAAAAATTCAATCCCATAACATCGAATACTATCCATAATCATCATCTATGCATACATTCATTCATAAAAAAATAAATGTCCAATAGAGTCCCATATACATGTCTTAATTCAAAATATAGGTTTTGTTTAAGGAATTTATACAAGACCAATGTAATAGAAACAAAAACTGCAACATCCAAAAATAAGAGCCACAACTCGGCTCTATCCTCAATGCAGGCCCGTAGGAGGGCCTTCGGTGGGAACGCGTGCAATACCTGAAAAATGTTCCCATAAATGGTGAGTCAACGCTTAATAGGGTAACTCCTATAGAAAATACCTCCCAACCCCAAATGTATATGAAATGTCACATGTCATGTCATGCATTCATTCAAATGTATCTATCATAAACAAATGCCGTAAATCATGTCATTCTATGAGATGAGACTCACGCATGCAATACCAACACTGAGCTTCATCCCGACTCCTACAACACATGCAATGCTATGAGTATGTATTTGGGCATTCCAAGCCCCCCTCCCCTATCATTGGTGTTATGTACACCCAATGACTAATTAATTCATTTTTCGTGTCTTTTGTGGGGCGATAATTTATGGTATTTCACTAAAGGGACACCACACCTTAGACAGATTTTTAGGACATTTCACCTGTAGCTCTATCCTCGCCATCGCACAATTTTGCGAACTCATTACACCACCAAAATGTGCGTATCCAAAGGTTTGCGGGTCTTGCACTCGAGAAAAAATCTAGCCATTCTTACTGCACCCTTACACATTTATTTATGCAAAATTCAGTGCGACTTAAGTCCAACCTTCCCGAGTACACCCATCAACTCACCTAGGTGGTGATGGGAAGGTCCACTCAGGAAGGTGGGACCTAAGTCCAACCTTCCCAAGTCCACCCATCAACTCACCTAAGTGGTGATTGACCCAAACCCACGCATGCACATTTCAATGCCCACGAATGTAGTGCAACTCGTGTATATGCAATGCAATGTGTAATTGTCTTCGATACCATTTACAATGTCAATTATTTGATGAGTGCAATATAATGACATTTTCAACATAATTCCAAGTATATTATACAAGATAATCAACTTAACTAACACACTTGTATTCACTTAGGCATTCAAGCAAACACTTAGAGGGCACATCAATTTACACAACTAACATGCTTGTTATTTTCAACATGGCAAAATATTTATTAATTTTATAAACATAAACACAATTCCACTACACTGATTATATGCTAAATGGTCATTTAACATACATATAATTTCATACTTATATTACAAGATAATAAGTCAATTAAGCTTGATATGCAATTTATACCTCAAAGTTATGCTAATTTACAATTAACATATTTTAAACCACTAATGTTAACATATATACAATTAATCATAATAGGGTTTCACAATTTGAAGGATTAATTATAAATCTTACATTTAACCCACTAGTCACACTAGTCAAGAGATAAACATGTGATACACACATCCAGAGGCTAGCCATTTCATATGCCATATTTTAGGTCAAGATTACATCTAAATGGAGGAAACCCTACCTCTTGTAGCGTGAGCCCACGTATTAGAACTTCCAAGAAAACCCCGAAATCTAGTTTCTCAAGCCTTGATTTAATCTTGAGCCAAAACCCCAATTTCGAAAGATATCATAATTGAACATGGTTGGTACCCACGCGTAGCCCTCTCTGTTGTGAGCAACTTTAATACTTGATTCGAGTCGATTTGTCACCCGGATCTTGTTAGATCGAAGGGAGAAAGAAGAAAATTAAAGAAATTACTTTTTTCCTCTCTCTCTCTCTCTCTCTCTCTCTCTCTCTTACTGTCGAGGCATGGAGGAAACAAATGAAAGACTAAGATGATGTTTGATAAAAATTAAAGCTGAACACTGAAAACTGAATGCTGAATTTTAAGTGCTAAATGCTGAATTTTTTAATTCGCAAACTGTTTAGTATCAACTGAAATTTAAGTATTGAATTTAATCAAACTATTTAACAAATATAAGAAGATGAAGTCTGAAAATTATTATTATTCTAATTTTGCCCTTCTTGTTAACCATCTCTCCGCAATTGCCTTATTCCTATCACCACCATTACAATGGTGGTGGTAGTGGTGGTGGTGGTGGTGGTGGTGACATAATGGTGGTGGTGGTGGTGGCGGTGACACAATGGTAGTGGTGGCAACGACAATGGTGATGGTGGTGGTGGCAATGTCAGTGGTGATGGCGATGGTGGTGACACAATAATAGTGGTGGTGGTGGCGGTGGCGGCGACAGTGGTGGTGGTGGTAACGGTGGCACAATGGTGGCGGTGGCGGTAACATAATGGTAGTGGTGGTGACGGTAACACAATGATGGTGACGGTGGTGGTAATGATGGTGGTGGAGGTGGTGGCAGCAATGGTGGTGGTGACACAATGGTAGTGGTGGCAGCAGCGATCGTGGTGGTGGTGGCAGTAATACTATGGTGGTCCTAGCGGCAACACAATGGTAGTGACAGTGGTGGCGATAGTGGCAGTAGTGATGGCGGTGGCGACGATAGTGGTGGTGGTGGTAGCGGTGGCACAATGGTAGTGGTGGCGGTAGCGGTGGCAATATGGTGGTGGTGGTGATATAATGGTAGTGGTGGTGGCGGGGACATAATTGTGGTGACAGTGATGGTGGTAGAGGTGATGGCGGTGATGGTGGTGGTAGTGATGGTGGTGGTGGTGGTGGCGACAATGGTGGTGGTAGTGGTGGTGGTGACGGTGACACAATGATAGTGGTGGCGACAACGATGGTGTTAGTGACGGTGGCACAATGGTGGTGGTGGCAGTGGTACAATGGTGGTGGTGATAGTGTTGGTGGTGGTGGCGATGACACAATGGTGGTGACGATGACGCAATGGTGGTGACATTAGATTTGTCTATTATGAGAAATTGATAAAATCATTACTGATTAATATTTTCAGCATTGAGTGATAAGTAAGTGGTTTGCTACTTAAAATTTTAGCATATTTTTGAGAAATGCTTAAAATATTAAGTGATATGAGTTTTAGGTTATCAAACGAGTTTAATTTATTAAGTGTTTAAAGTATTCAGTTTTAAACCTTAAGTGGTGATATCAAACAGCCCCTAAGTCTTTCAACATGAACCTTGTATTTAAATACTAGGTGGATAAGTTGTTATGTGTCCCTTTTTAATTGGTCCATTTTTGTCTCAACCAATCACATCTCGCCACATGTCATGTTTGATATAATTTTATGAGATGTATTTAAATTATATTATGGTTTCTGTGATTAAAATCTAATCGTAGAATTTTAATCGCTCGATACCCGATCACATCGTAACATTCAAAAATCCGATTTTCTCGGAATTCGATGAAAATTGTCTGGCTATCTCGATTTCACGAAATGAATCCAACAGTGAGGTCCGTTTCGTCATCTGAGTTATATAAAAATTCATGTTTTTGACCGGTGCTTTAACAGCTAATTACCATTTTATTCCTTTAATTAAGATTTTAATTTTTCCGGGTTTCACATGTAAGAAACTCTAGAGTCTAGATCCTAGGATAACCAATAATTCAACAGAAAATCATTGAAATAAAATAATTATTTAATATCAAAGGTTTATTTTGTCAAATATTTTGATGCAAGAGTTAAATAAGGACACATATAGCAAAATGATGTAATCTCAAATGGATTTAACTATAGCGATTGATCTTTTTCTCTTGATTGTAAAGAAATTGAAGACTTTTGGACCTCACAAACTATAAATGAATTAAAGGCTTCATAATTTTTATCTATACTCATCGATTTTCTTTTAAGTTTATTCATAAAGAGTTTGAGAATATATGACCCAACTCTTTAAGAATTTTTTAATTCGACATGTGTTTGTACATATATATACACATAAGAAGACGAATGTCTAGAAAAAAATTAAATTTTATTTTATTTTTTCGTTAATTGTGTTGGATTTTCTAATTTCGTCCAAAATTATATGGATGCTATGAGTAAAATTTTAAATGTTAGGGGGCTAAGCTAATTTTGGGTTAAACTACACCAATGGGCCTTTGGTCTAATGATACTCCTTATTTTGTGAAGGTTTTGCCTTCTTGAGGTCAAGGGTTCAAGTTCCCATCGCCCCCCCTCCTCTCCCCCTCCCCCTCCCCCCAAAATTTTTTTTTGGGTTAAACTACAAGATGGTAAAAGTAAATAATCACAATATTTTCATAGCATATGGTAAGATTAAATAGAATGTGAAGAAAAAAAAATCAAATAATGAACTAGATTGAACCTAGAATTTTATAATCAAATGCCAATGATAAACTTTGATTTTGCAGACCTGTGGAATAATGAGAACGGATATGTAATTATAACTTGAATTCTAACGAATATAATTATTTTGATAGAAAAATTCTATCTAATTAGATCCACTTTTAGAAAGAAAAAATATGCAAGAAGATACTTATTTGAAGCAATAATTCTGAAAATTTTGAATCTTAAAACATAATTAAATTATGTTATAAAGCTACGTACATAAAATTAGCAGTTACAAATATGTAATCTTTGAAATTTTGAATTCTTTTGTGCAGTAATCTTAATTACATTAGCAACAAACTAAATAGCTGAAAGTTAGCAATTGTAATCGTTTGCATATTTCAAATTGTGCAACTAACAACTTGTTGGTTTACAAGTTTCTTGATGAGTTTTTTTTGCTGGAGAATTGTTGAGATAAGTTACTTCTTTGTATTGTTTTGATATTGTACTGTGATGAAATATAGAAGTTTTTGGATTGAATTTGTGTCATCCCTAACCAAATTTTTCAGTCACTGATTTTTTTTCCCTTTATGTGGTTTGTTATGTGTATTTTAAGAGATAATTGTTCTATATACCCAATATAACCATCATTGCATGTCCCCTTCCCAAGGGGGGAAAAAATGTCATGGTTTCACCAATGCCTCATTGTGAATCAATTATCATAAATACCAACTGCACACCCAATATGAAGTCCCTACATCGTAATAACGTCAAATGGCTTCAGTAACCAACTCGAGCTTCATTGCAGCCAAATGCCACTGACTATACATATATACATTCAGTATATATGTGCATATTATACTCATAACCAAAATATTCACCCACTTTCCTTTTTAATCTTTGTTTGAATTTTATATTCCAAAGTTAGTCATATGCACAACCTTTTATTTAGCAAAAGAACCTAAAATATGATTATTTTCTACTGACAATATCATTCTAATTTCATTCTACCAATGATTCTATTGTTTATTATGATTGACATGATTCAATATAGTATTGTTGCATTAAAAATTATTATATATGTTTTTTTTTTACTTTTATATGCTTATTGAATAAATCTGGTATCAAGATTATGGCAGATAATATTATAATGATGAAAATATGTTTCAAGAGTCTATTAAATGACATCTTAGAAAGATATGATGTACAACCGCCTAAATAGAAAAAAATAAAGATAGATGGTTCGGAAGGTATCAAACAACTTTGAAAATTTTACTTGAAGGCACCGAATATGTATCAAGAAAATAAAGCTTTGAAGGAGCAACTACATGAACTCACAAAAACTGAAGAAGAATTGGTAGCTTCGAATGGAAATTTTGCTTGATGTTTAACAATTAAATTAACGAAGCCTCCAAAAAGTGTAATACGTGCATCACTACACTATGCTTGTAATAGCCTACTATGTTTGACGACTCCTCTTTTGAATGTACATATAAGTTTATTAGATTTTGAGGTTTTAACGGTGGAATTTGTTATTTATTTTCTTTGTATTTTTGCTTGGACAACTTTGTTTTTAAAGTTGATCCTGATGTAGCTAACATTATTACATCTAATCTTTTCCAAAAACTTTATCCACCTTTTATTTCTTAATTTGTGATACAAGTTCCTTGGATATATTTGTAATTTAATAGAGGAACTCTGATTTTGTTAAAAGCGTCATGAGAACTATCATTGATTTTTGGTAAAAAAATAAAACTCAAAAAGTGGATTTAGCTCAGCGAAGAGTTGATTTAGGAGTACGTGGACTATTTAATTAGTTATTTTTTGTTTAAGTTTTCTTTCTTTTTTTAGATAACTTTCAGCAATTAAGTCACATTTTTTTAAGAATGGAAGACATGAAAAAGAAAGCTTCATATAAGTTATAATTATTATTTTTATGTTAGTTTACTCTATCTTTTTGTTATACTTCAGAGTTTGATTTAGGCTAAATATTTTTGGACAATCTTGTGAGAGAAAAATATATGTGGCAGATGTAGCCCATGTGGGCCTAACATAAATAGTAAAATATTAGAAAATTAATTGAGAGAAGGATGAGATATGGAGCCCATTGCATGAACATTAACTAGATGAAATGGTGCATTGCCTGTTTTATAGTATAGAAAACAAAGTGTGGGTCTTAGTTCATAAGTGTAGAGGGTGAAATATGGTAGAGACTCATTTACTTAGTTTTTTTTTCCAAAGCGTGAGGCCCATGTGTGATGAACAATAAGGAGACGAAGAGTGCATCAGCTCTTTTATAATATAGGAAATAAATTTGACACTATAAGAGCATCCCAAAAATGGAGATGTTAAAATTGATATGACAAATTTAAATTTGAAGACTTTTGTGGTAATTTGACATATAACATGTAATATCTTCACCTCATTGTATTCCAACTGATATGTCAAAATAATTTATTTTATACAATTTTTATCTTTAAATCTCTTTTCTAATATTAATTTAATATATGTTTTTAAAATAAATTTTAGGATCAATTAAAATAAATATTATTAAAAATAATATATTTTAAAATAATATAAATATTATATGAATTCTCATTAAACTTAGCTAATACAAATTTAAACGATAATTAAAAGTACAATTCTAAAACTAATTCAAACCAAATTATATGTTACTACTTACCCCATGACAATGCCACAAGTGCTTGATCAAATCAGTTTGGAATTAAGAATGTATTATTTATCATGAATTTTAAGTGATTTTGAATAAAATCCTGGAATTCTAAGGTACGTTTGTACGACAAAACAAGTTCTCCACTTTTACTCTCGTTTGCATTGTAATTGAGTGGAAGGTTTTCATCGCGTTCATACTCAACAATCATGTTGTGCATTATAATGCAAGCCTTCATGATTAGTTGAAGTGTTTAATGATCCCAAAAATGAGCAGGCCCACGAACAATTGCAAAACGTGTTTGGAGTACTCCAAACGCTCGTTCAACGTCTTTCCTTGCGGACTCTTGAGTTGCAGCAAATTTTTTTACCTTTCACCCTTGTGGGCATGGAATTGCTTTCACAAATGTCGCCCACGAAGGATAGATGTCATCAGCAAGATAGTATCCCATTGTGTAATCATGACCATTAATTGTGTTGGCATCTCTACTGGAGAAGCTTTGCATGCCAAAAAGATCTGTTAGAGCCTCCACCTTGCATTTGGCATTCCAGTCAGAGATGGTCTAATACACATGCTTACAATAAATAGATGCTTCTTGTTGACAAAACATCCGACTTATAGGTGACCAACAATCTGTGTTTGGTGGTGTAGATATCCTTGAGTAGCTATGGTCTTTGCAACAATTTTCTTTCTTGCTTTTTAGTTGTCAAGTCCCTTATTTTCTGTTGTTTTTTGCATACTTCCACATAAAGTTACATAGTTCCTCATGAATTTTTAGCAATGTAGTTTTTTGCATATGGCAATATGTGTTGTTATGGGATGTGGATCTTCCTTCAATGTTATACACGTGGAACAATAGATACTTTATCTAGAGGGGGTCAAAAGGTTTTTCAATTTTAACTCAATTGGTTACTAATAAAAATATAAACTACCACAATTACCTCTTCTCATAAAGATACAACAAATAAGGTGAGAACCCCTTTACTCACAACAACCTATTTTGCACATGACGATTGATTAAATTAATCTTCAATTATTTCGCTCGTAATCAATTTCACGTTGATCCCAAATCCCAAAACCTAATTTGTGCACTATAGTTGAATAGATATCAAACAATCATTCCAACAAACACATAGTGCGCATTTGTGATTATAATCACATTTGTATATGAAATATGCAAGATTAACACAAGTGATTTTTTGGCGTGAAAACCTTCCTCAGAAAAAACCACGAGAAAGCTTCTCGGTTCACCAAAATTTAATCCACTACTCGTTAAGTCAACATACAAGTACTCGAGTTTTATATCTCAACCAATACCATAGTTAGATGCTCATTTCCTTGCTATCTCTTCGCCGTTGGCCCTCTTTTAACGTCTAGTGTAGTTTTACTTGGACCTCCCTACTACACAGTTCATCTAGGCCTCGAGTAATCATGGACACTCCAATGATCCCAGATATGCATACACCAATGAGTTTGGCTTACACCATCAAGATCTTCAACACCAAGTTGTGAGATTGGGTAAAATCTCCAGTGGCAACCTTTGAATTTAGGGATCTAGGTTAGTGGTGGAAGCTCTCAAGGTAGAAGGAGTGTTTATTCTCTTAGAAATCTCACAAGAGATTTAACCTAGTTGTGGAAAAGTCTATCCCTATTTATAGATCCTAAATAAGGATAGTCTTAGTAAATAAGAAAACTCAGATTTGTTAACGATCGCTCGATCGGTGGGAGGACTGTCATAGGGTGTTTGGCACTAGAATGAAAAACACTTTTTCATCTTGTTCCGCTCGAGCGACCTTGAAGGACCGATCAAGCAAGCTCTGTGTTGTTCCCCCATAGCCTTGTCCTATCTGATTCCCTAAGTCATCAAGAGATTGATCTAGCCAAGGCTAATGAGCATAGTTCGGTCCCTACTGCTGTTTAAAGCACAAAACCAAGAAAAAAACTAGTAATCTTGAACACTAAAAGGTGTTGCTCAAGAAGGGTTCGATAATGACTCAATCTATATTTTTAAAACACAAATTTATTTAGAAAATCTTTTCTTTTGAAAAGATTACTTGTATATTGACTTAGCTTACTCACTGAGTATGTTATATTCGGACAAATATAATTCATAATGTACATTAAACTATCAGTTGTAATTGAGATACGTTTTCACCATTATTCTTAGAAAGATGGATATTAACATTGACAGGTGTTCTCGTAGATTTTATCTCATACTGCTTGAACTTATCAAGTACTTTCTCTATATAGTGAGTCTAAGATAGCGTGAGTCCATCTGACGTTCTAGAAATTTTAATTCCTAATATAACATCTAAGCAAGTTAATGATTAAGGCAAGGGATTTTAATTTAATTGAGGGGTTTTCAACAGGGAAAGATGAAGTGCATGTGCCACATTTACATTTCGTTGATTATACTATTATTTTTCTCTCTCATGATAATGAATAGGTCCATTATCTTGTTTAATATTATTGAGGCTTTTCACAATGTTTTGGGGTCGCAGGTTAATAAGTATGAGAGTGTTTTAGTGAGTTGGTGCCACTGGATGCGTCAACTTCTGCTAAGAGATGTTGAACTTCTGATTCTTTGGGGGCATTTTTATTAACGGCAAATTATATTTTAACTCGCTGTTTTGGGATGTTGCACCTCACCTGTCATGGTTTCAATAGAACCACATATGCTTTGGGACACAAAATGTACGCCATTGATGAGCTTTGCAAGGAAATATATTTGCTGGGTAGTTGTAGAGATTCTGTAGTTTTAATTTTTGATTTTTGTGGATTTATGTTGTGATTAGATTATGTGGTATCAGTGGTCCTACAATGATGGTTGGATTGGTCAAGGCTCAAGTGTTCAACTGATCTATGTAATCCAACAAATTCATCACAAAACTACTATAGTAATACATCTCCTAAGCATTATGAGATGTCGTCCGGAACTGTGCTTTTCATGTTTTGTGGTTAATTACTTTGACTGTCTGCATGATGTTATGGCATTCAATTGATGTTTTCAATTCTTTTTTATTCCTTAAACATTTTTGTTTGAGTTTTTGGTTATTGCTATGTTGCCGGAGGTGATCGTTGGAGGTTATAGTCAGAATTGATGGTAGTTGTGTGAAAAAGAATATACTTGTAGTGGCAGAGGAACACCTTAGAAGATGAGGGTGATATGGTCTTTTTGTCATTACAACTAAGTCTTAATTGTGTATTTTAATCCAAAATCACTTGAGGTTTGTATGGTTATATTATATTTGAAACACAAGGAGGTAAAGTGCTATACACCCAAACCACATGAGATAAAATGGAATTTTCCTTTCTTTTAAGTCATTCTTTCAGTTGTTGATGAATTTGCACCTCTTGTCCTATTTTCAAACCCTCTTTACCAATCTTGCTGGCTAAAGTGCCTTTAACATTTAAGGTGCATATTTTTGCTTGGACTCTTGTTCATGTTGAGTTTTATACGTCTAATTGAGTTCAAAGAACAAGCCCAATGATAGACTTTCTCCCAGTTGGTGTGTCATGTGTAGGAGTGGTGAGAATATTGATTATCTTTTCCTTCATTGTATCTCTTGTTTCAGAAATGAGGAAGTTTTGGATGATTCCTCGGAGTTGTTATATTTTTTGTGGAGGATTTTTGGATAAGGGGTGAACAAAAAGGATTTAGTCCTCCAAAGATGTGAGGTCGTGGCTGCTTTTTGGGATTTATTTTGGGTAAATAATGTGAAATTTTGTTGATAGAAATTGAGGGTCTTACAAAGAAAAGGTAACTTAACCTAAGTTGAGGTATTTGATTATCAAAACAAACTACTAGCTATATTGACAACCAGGTATCGCTGCATAGGTGATCACCAGCCAACAACCAACCATCTCTATGCAGCCTCAAAATCAACAATTAGCATCCAGTGCACAATTCAACAAAATAGTAACTGTGCAGATTACTCCAAGCAAGATGCTTGTAAGAACTGAGGATCTTCAATAGGGGTCAAGAACCACAGGAGGAGCACCATCAAGAACATAGGCACTTATCAGATAAAACTCCAAATTTGCTCAAGTTGCCTATTGGAGGATGAATTGGAAGCTTCAATGAAGACAGTCTTCCTCTATTCATGTTATCAAAAATCTTGATTTTCTTTCTTTACTAATGTAATGGGAGAATCTTGGAAAGAAGTGATGCGTCTAAGGAATTTCTCTGGGGTAGAGTTGAGTTTTTGGTTTCTTTTTGGGCCTTGGTCACAAAAGACTCTTAAAGTGTGTTTGGAATGGGTGTTAGGGGGAGAAAAAAAGATTAATTATTCGGATGATCACTAAATATTAAGTTTAAATTATGTTACAGGGGTTGGTCTTAATGACTTTTTAAGTGCGGATCTGATGCTACAATGTAATCTAACACTTATATTTTGTATAAATCAATACTATAAAATATGTGACATTAAATGAGGTCTGATTAATATTAATACCAAATGTGATTACTCTGTACCCTTTATAGGCTAGCGAGTTGGTGGAGTGTTTTTATTTTTTCAGAGTTAATCTTGTACATTAATTTTTCATCCAACTATAGCATTGTTTGTAAGATAACAGATTCCCATTTAATCTAAACTTTGGTCCAAATCGTTATAACTCTTAATTAGACCTGTTAATGGATTGAATTTCGGTTTGAAATCGATGCAATTCGAATATGAACTGTAATTTTAATCCGATAGTCCAAATTCGATCTAGATCTGTTTAGAGTTTAGACATCTTAATTCGTATTCGAATTTAGATACACAATAATCCGCTCCAATATCAACCCGATCGAAGTATATATATACAGATAGATTTTTTTGGAACAATCCAACCTTATTACCCAGTCGGCCGGCCCACCTTTTCCCCTCCTCCCTAGGGGTGCAACTTGGGCGGGTTGGACAGTCAACCCTAGCCCAACCCTAGGTATATAATCTTCAACCCTAACCCTAACCCTAACCCGAGTTCAACCCGATGGACTCAACTTGAGCACTGCTCGAGTTTAATTCGGGTGGGCTCGGGTTGAATTCGAGTTTCTGATTTCAGGATGATTTCGAGTTACTTTACGGGTTGAGCCCAAAATAGGCTTGTTGTTCTAAACCTGATACATATATTACAAAATATTCACCTAAATTAACAACCAACAACTTCAATCAAGTTTTTAACATAAAAACCATTGCCACCAGTCCACTGAGAGAGAGAGAGAGAGAGGGGGGAATAATTACAAATTCATACAACATAATTCATATATTTTCATTCATAACAGTGCACGATTATTGATCATCTGCTTTCACACCAAAAAGCTAGTAATCTCAAAGCACAATCCCAGAAAACATAAAAATTAGACCCATAAAAATATTAAACTTAAAACATCACACTATCACCACTAATTACGCATAATAGAGTAGCAAGCAACAAGAAACATATGACTTATCTATGAACCTCAAGCAATCTTGACCTCAATGGTCTTAGGCTTCTTTAACACAAACATAACACATAACAGGATGAACATTACTACCATTGCCACCAGTCCACTTGCGAGAGAGGAGTCTGAGAGAGGGAGGCGAAGACGAAGGAGGCTGAGAGAGGGCTGAGACTCTGAGATGACGAAGACGAAAGAGGCTGAGAGAGGGAGGAGGCGCAGGGGAGAGGGATCTGAGAGTGAGAGTTAGAGTGAGAGTGAAAGATTGAGAGTGAGGGGGACTAAGAGTGAGTGAGGGAGGCGGAGGCGCAAAGTCTCAGATTAACCCTAGGATAAAAATCTAAAATTATATTTATATAGTTATTAATTCGGGTTGAACCCGATTTTAATATTCGGGTTCAACCCATGAACCCGATACCTTAACCCGAGGCCCGCCCAAATTGAATTCGGGTTGGAATTTTTTGACCCAAGCCCAACCCAATTATTAAAAACCCTATCCCAAGCCCTAATTTTTTTGGGTTGGGCTCGGGTTGAAATAGGGTTAACCTGCCCAAGTTGCAGCCCTACTCCTCCCGCAACACAGTCTGTCCAGATCCTGTTCCACCTTCACCGAAAATCCCTTGGTTCCCAAGTCAGCCTCTACCTTACCAGCGTCAGGGCCGACCCAATAGGTAGGCCAACTAAGCAGCCGCCTAGGGCCTCAAAAAAAGGAGGCCCCCAATTATATTTATAGTCTTCACCTATTATTTTGGTCAAAAAAAATATTTTTGACACAAAATACCTCAAATTCTTAGAAAAAGCCTAAGTAAAACCGAGAGGCCCAACAGTCTCTTTCCAATGATCAAATCACTAAAATATCAAATGTCACAATACGATTAAAGTCCAAGTAAATCTCTCTCTCTCACATACACACACATTAATTAGTCTGCATTAAAAAAAATTGTATATTTAGGCATCGTTTGGTTGATGTTTTTGTTTCGTATTTTGTGTTTTTATTTTTATTTTTTGTGTAAAACAAAAATAAAAACGTGTGTGAATTTGTGTTTCTATTTTAATGAAGTCTTGCCTTCGAACCCCATTAACAGCAAATTTGGGGCATTTTGTTGGAAGTATAAAAGGCCCAGGCTCTGTGAAGACTCGTGCCCCCTCTCTCGTCCGTCTCTCGTCTGTTTGAAACCCCCTCTCTCGTTCGTCTGTTTTCTCTCTGCGAAACTCTACGATCTCTCCATCTCCATCGAACTCTCTCTCTATAACCCTCTCTAAAACGTAACTATCTCTAACTCTCTCTAATCCTCTCTATATACATAGCATATATGGGCATAGATCTGCATACATATTGAGATCTATTCATAGATTTGTGTGTGGGCTGTGTCGGTGTGTGTGGGTTTGTGTTGGTTTGTGTGAGTGTGTGTCCGATGGGGTGTTGTGGGTCTGTGTGTTAATAGTGTGTGGGTCTGTGTGTATTGTGTCTGTGTTGGTGTGTGTATTTATTTTGGGATTGTGTTCAAATTGGAATTGGAATTGGAATTGGAATTGGAAAAGAAATACAGTCATTGGATTTAATCATTGGTGTATTAGGGATTAAAGTGGCATGCTCAAATGGAGATTGCAATGTGCAGTGTCTGTGTGTGTCTTGTAATTAATGTGATTTTCTTTGTTTTGTCTTGGATAGATGAAGACCTGACCAATTTAGTTGGAATAGGACTTGAATATATCTTCCTCCAACGATTGAGAATGTAAATTTCTTTGTGGGTCTTGATTCATTTTCCCCATCTTTAATTTCAAGATGAAATTGAATGGTGTGAATAATTACACTTGGAAGCATCGGTATAGCACAAGAGGATCTTCCTGTTATGGCAAGACTTCTCCTTATGCAAGATCTACGAGAAATAAGGAGTTTAAGGGCAAAAACCTTCTTTTTGTAAGTAGAATTCTACTAGGATTTTCCCTCATATCCTATAGGATACATTTTTTCACAAGAATGTAACCACATAATTTTAAGGGGTAATAATATGTCTTCATTAGTGGTCATGTTTGTATGATGTTTGGGTTATATCTGCAGTCTGCTGAGGCTTCAGGTGAGAAATGTTCATGCCAAAGTGCAGGATAATGGTGCAGGGGAGAATTTCTTGAGTTTAATGAGGCCAGAGGTGGATGTTTTGAAGTTAAATGTTGATGGGGACCTCCAAAGGTAATACTGGGCCTGCTGGGGGTGGTGCTGTGTTAAGAAATGAATGGGGAAGGATGGTTTTTTCTGCTTCATTTTACTATGGAGTATACACAAATATGGTCGTTGAGTTTCATGCTTTGCTGGATGGGTTAAAATTAGTGGAGAGTTATGGTTTATTTGATTATAGAATTATGATAGAATCAGATTCTATGGTGCTAGTCAACTCTGTGCTAGGAAAAGTGAAATGCCCATGGCCTTGCTGGGGTTTGCTTGGGCAAATTCAGGGGCTCCTTAGTAGGATGGAGTTTAACCTTAAGTGTGTGTTTAGGGAAGCAAATGGTGTGGCTGATAGGTTAGCAAATCAGGCAGTGCAAGATGTTTTTTCTACTGATTTTTTGGCATCTTTATAGCTTCCTTTGGCTGTAAGGATGGTACTGATGCAAGATTAGAGTTTACCAGTGCTAAGAGCTAAAGAGGATGTGGGTTTTTGATGATAAAGGGTAAACAAGTTGTTGTTCTGATAAGCAGTCTGAGTTGCTGCTGTGCTGTGGCTGATGGTTTTCGATTCTGGGCAGTGGCTGCAGGTCTGAGCTTGAAGGAGAAGTGCTGTATATGTTGTCATGTTTTGAAGGATTAAAGCTATTTAATTGGTGGTGGTTGCTTGTTGATGAGTGTCCAAACATGTTTTTTATTTTTGTTTTCATAATTTGGTAAACACAAATGACTCCCAAACATATTTTTTGTTTTCAGTATTTATCACAAAATAAAACAAAACAAAAATTGTCTCTATTTTTTTATTTTTTGAAAATACGAAAACAAAAATATTACCAACGACCCATTAATTACCCATATCACTAAAAAAAACTATTTTCTTTCCCATGATTTGTATATACACATATAAAAATCAATAAATTATTTTTTATATTTTTATAATATAATTATTTAATTCAACTAATTTTTTTGTGAAAGTATAATTTATTAGACAATTTAAAAGATGAATAAAGAGTCAATTTATACAATCTCTATTTATCATGTATTATTGTTCCATTTTTATTAAACCTTCTCTTAGTATAACCATTTATTGTTTTAACACTTTGTTTTGTTTACAAGAATTTTGGGGTTTGAATATGTCAACTGTAAAAATATGAATCCAAATATTAAAGGCATAAAACTTGAATGAGATACACTAACAAAATGTGAATATAAAAAATTAATCACTAATTCTACATCACAAAAAGTGAGAATAACAAATTTGAAATAAAATTTAGTCATATGTTAAAATTATATTTATAATAAATTTTTAAATGGTCCCATTTATAATTTTCGCTTAATGCCTCATCTTTTGTCTGGCCGGGCTTGTTAGAGCATCTCCAACCGGCTCGCCAATTGCTGCCTCTACACCATTTTAGCGAGCAAAATTCCAAATCCCAGCTCCAACGCCCTAGCTATTCCAGCTCGCCAAATAGCTGAGGGCTATCCTGCTAGCCAGATCTGGTGAGGGTTTACCAGCTCGCCAGTTGCGGCTGTTGTTATTGATCTCATGTGTATATGTTTTTTTTAGTTTGTTGATACTCGGGTATTGGATTATGGTTACTTTCTGCATATTGTATTGGATCTGAGAATATCATGCGGTTTTAGATGGATTTGCATTGAATTCGAATGTCGGTGCTGCTGATTATCTTCTAGTTGACTAGTTGATGCTGATCAAGCTGGATTACTTCTAAAATTTAATTGTATACCACTTGGGTATGTTGTTTATATCTCTTTTTTATAAGTATGTTAAGGAACATTAGTTAATCATTGGCTATGTTTTTCACTGTTATATGATTTTGTCGGTGGCTGCATTTATGAAAATGCTGTACTTGGAACTGACTTTTTCCCCTAAATTTCATACTTTATACTATTGTAATGGTATGTTCTTCCCTTTTTTTTTTTTTGGGGGGGGGGGGGGGGGGGGGGATTTGGGAGGTTTATATGTTCATGGTATGTACAACATTATTGTCAGATTTTCAAGGTTAATATGTAGATCTGAAGTTAGATTTGTAACTTGTCTGATGTAGATAGTGTTCTGATATGGCTGCGTATACGCCCAAGAACATCCTCATCACTGGGGCTGCTGGATTTATTGCATCTCATGTTGCTAACCGGCTTATCCGGAACTATCCTGAATACAAGATAGTCGTGCTTGACAAGCTTGACTACTGTTCAAATCTTAAGAATCTGTCTCCTTCTTGGTCATCCCCCAACTTCAAGTTTGTTAAGGGGGACATTGGCAGTGCAGATCTTGTTAACTACCTGCTCATTACTGAGTCAATTGATACAATAATGCACTTAGTTTTTTCATTGTTGGTATAGGACTTATGTGGTCTTTGTTTGTTCTGGTTTCATTGTTATTCTTTGTTCTATCTTATCAATGGATTTCTTGTGGGTCATGTTTTGTTTTATGCTTCTCCTTAATTTAAGTTGAATGGAAGACCAGTACATCTGTAGTTGCATCAGATCAAACATTTTTTATTTTTAATTTAAAATTTAAAATTTGATGACATGGCACGACACGTTATCATTATGGCGCTTACGTGTTATGCCACGTGGCATTTTTGAATTATATTATTGAAAGTTAGTTAAAGTTAGTTGAAGTAGTTAGCTAAAATAAAGAGCGTGGTTGGAGTGAATTTTAAAAAGTTGCTAGCTAAAGTAGCGAATTGAATATTTAAATATATTTTGGGTAGCTACTTTGCTGAGTGTGGTTGGAGATGCTCTTAATAGATTACATATGTGCGAACTTGCTTCGATATTATTGTGTTGTAACTGAAAAAAGATTAAATGAATTAATCTCAAAATTTGAAATTCGATGAATTTTTATTATTATCCAAATCCATCGGATAAACGAATTGAATTTGAATTACCTTTTTTAATCGGATTCGGATTAAGCGTGATCCGATCTAGATTCGATGCGTGCCTACCCTTAACTATAGTGTTTGGGCTTGGCCCATGAATCAAATTAATGTGGCCAATTGTATTGTGAGGCCCCCGTCGTCCCCCCACCCCTCCCAAACACACACACACACACACACACACACACGATATACCGAGCCAGATCAGTTGATAATGCCCTCTCTTCACTCACTCAACACTTTGGGACCGACTGTGAAGGTGAAAGAAAGTAGATATCTCTCTCTCTCTGAACCAGATCCCTAAATGATTTGTTTTTTGTGTGTTGTTATTTGTAGCTGACTAGAGATCAATCTCAGCAAATTCAGAGATGGATTCTTCATCAACTATGCTGTTCAACCAGCTCAAGGTTTGAGTAGCTAAGTTCCCTCTCTCATTGCAATTTGAATATAGTCAGTCGTTTACATTTGTAGATTTTTTTTACTCTACTTACTAATCTCTGTCTGTCAAACCTTCAAACAGACCGCAGAACCATTTTTCCTACTAGCTGGTCCTAATGTGATTGAATCGGAGGACCACATTCTGCGTATGGCGAAGCATATTAAGGCTATCACTTCTAAGTACGTATAACTCTCTCTCTCCCTCCTTATATGGACATGAAGTATAAACAAACAATCCCTGCCTACTAATGGAAAATGACAGAGTCTGTTTCTGTTTATGTGACAATAGGATTTCGACCCCCAAGTTCTTACTTTTGCGTTTTCCTTTTAGGAGCAAACGTGGTACTACTGTTTGATCTAGATTATATATATTCATATGCATTATATTATAAAAGAATTCACTTGTCTTCTTCTAGACTTGGGTTGCAATTGGTTTTCAAGTCAAGCTTTGACAAAGCTAATCGGACATCTTCCAAATCATTTCGTGGTCCTGGCCTCACTGAAGGCTTGAAGGTATTATTCTGTGCTATCATGTTCTAATGCATCCTTGTGTTGGACATAAGCAGTGATTTCGAATATTTTTTTTTTGACCTTTTCTTGTCACTTATGCGACGTGTGCTAGGTTGTCTTGCATTGCCCAACAAAATTTGGATACCCTCAGTAATATCCTACATAAAATTCCAAAAGTAGAATCACCCTATTATCTTGGCTCGAAGCATTAGCCATGTTCAACATTTGAATCTATCATTTCAAAGAAAACTAAAATTGATGAAACAAAAATAAAGTACTCTTTCCTATACGGTCCCTGTGTAGTTGATAAACTTTTACATGAATGCCATAGAAGGTGCAATGGGACCATCCTAATTTATGGTAATCTTAGTGTGATGTGTTGTATACAAACAATCCCGCGGAATGCCTGTCAACTTCTAACACATTCATGTTACTTCCATTTGGTTGTAGATCCTTGAAAAAGTGAAAATAGCATATGACCTTCCCATAGTCACTGATGTACATGAAGCCATTCAGGTAACCTTTTCTTTCCTCTTTCAGTATAACTCTTCCATGTATGTTATAGATATGTTTTTTTTTTCCTTTTTATAGATATGCTTTTCAACACTTAATTTGATTGGTGAAATTAAAAATGTCAACCTCTCCCATTAGAGGAATTGACCACTGTCCAGTCTACTCTATATATAGTAATTTCCATACCTCTGTGCTTTTTACTGTTGGAGAAAAGTGCATACTTTGCTATTTTATTTCAGTAGTTTATCTTTCTCGACAGCACGATACTTCTTGTCATGCAGCTGGAGATGCAGCTGTTTAGGTTTTTACCTGTCATTGTTATTAAGGAAGGCTCCACTAAAGTTTATATTTTGTTATCAAATGTCCATTCATATGGATGGTACCTTGTTTCAAATTAATGTTGAAATTTACCGATTGTTTTTTTTGGTAAGGATGCCACCACATTATGTCACATAAATTTGAAAGACTTAAATTATTAGGACCAAACTTCTGCAGCGTCCTTTTTCTACTTTTAGAGTTTAGAGTATTTGTGCCTGTGCGCTGTGCCACTTGTAGCCAAGATTGTCATTGGTTCTGAAGATGTGTATATTTAGATATACTTTGTTAGCTGGTTGATTGACTGCTTGGTTCAAATCATCCTATCCTGACACTACTTCTGGAGGGAAGTCACGTAGTCCCACTGGCATCATCTAGAGATTTATGTCTACATTATTTTATTTTGTCTTAGTTTTCTTATTATGTTTAGCATCCCCATTCTTATTTTTATGCTAGTTCCAAAAATGGTAATAAAAGGACTGGCAAGAACTGGTGTGCAACGGGGCATGAACTGTATTTAACACTGATTTTGTTCTCAGTGTGAAGCAGTCGGCAGGGTTGCAGATATTATTCAGATTCCAGCTTTTCTGTGCCGACAGGTGAATTATTCTCCTACCATTATCAGAAGTTTTATAATAAGGATGCATTACTTTCCCTTCCTTCAGGAGATCTTAAGAGATATTTTTGTCGGCTAGTTTAATTAATAGATTTTGTGGCCTCTTGACAGACGGATCTTTTAGTTGCAGCAGCCAAAACTGGAAAAATTGTCAACATAAAGAAGGGTCAATTCTGTGCTCCTTCCGTAAGTGAATGTTGCTAGATTTATACGTGTCCATACGTTTATTTTAGGAACCATTTATCGAACTAATGATTTATTATCTTTTTAGGTCATGTTAAATTCTGCTGAAAAGGTCAGATTGGCTGGAAATAACAATGTAATGGTTTGCGAGAGAGGAACCATGTTTGGCTACAGTAAGTCATCAAAAGTTTCAATCAAATTCTATATGCATCAGGGTTTTGAACAATGGAGCAATTCGAAGATTTTTTATCTGACTTGAGCTCTGAAAGGCCTGTAAAGATCAGTACAGTACACCATAACAGATTAGAACAAAAGCAGAGCTATGAATATTTTGGGTGTGTGTGAGTGCGAGTGTGCGATGCTGTCCATTATTCAGTGGTGTAGATTTCCAAAAGCATCCACGGATTAATTCCAGCTTCAATCTGATAATGCTTTCACATTATAAAAGAAAAAAATATACATATTCCAAACTGGCATTTAACTAGTTAACTGTGCACATTGACATCTATCTTTTGAACTTTCATGAATTAAGCTGTTTGGCATATTATCTGGACTTTTCTTTGATGTTAGAGCCACAATTTTGCTTAAGCATGTTACAACATTGTTGTTGATGCAGTATTGATCTTATTTCTTTTTCAGTTTCATTGATAACATTTTGATCTGTTATGCAGATGATTTGATTGTTGATCCACGCAACTTCGAGTGGATGAGGGAAGCAGATTGTCCTGTGGTATGTGGATTAGTTATGATCGTGCCTATTATACTGATGCTATGAAAATGTTTTTATGATAGTATCAGTTTTGTGCTGCGTATAGTCACTTCTTTTTCCTAAAAGATATGTTCATCTCATCCAAGTATTGTGGTGCAGGTGGCTGATGTCACGCATTCGTTGCAGCAACCTGCTGGGAGGAAGGTGAGGGTCATCTGTTGACTCATGTTTGAGGGTTCGAGCATTGGGTAGATCGTTTTTTTTTCCTGTACATTTGTCACGGGCGTGCAAGATATAATCCCTACAAAAGCTTGACAGGGATGTGCGAAAAATTGAATTAGTTTTTGTAAATTTGATAAAATTTATGTTACTAGTATCCGACAAACCCAAAAGCTTTACTGGCCTTTTCCTAATGGAATTGGGGCTATTAGCTATAAGCAGAAATGCTTTCTTATTGATTGTACAAGATCAATTGGTAAGCAAACTGAGACACTTTCCACAAAATATAAAGCAGAGATATTTTTTAAAACCTTAGAGGGCCACTTGATGGTCCTAGAATAAGTATTGCCTTCCAACAAACTGTCCTTTCTAGTTTTAATTTACAGCTGCAATTCACTTGAACAAAGAAATCATTTTTTGGTTGAATGACCATGTCAAATATACCTAAATTTGATTTCAATAATGGATAATGCTCTTGAAACAACTCTATCTCATTTAGAAAATACAACCAGGGATAGCAATTTGTGATTTTGTTATCTCAAATTATTGGAGTCTTTGAAAAGTTTTTAGCTATATTTTCCCCTTATGTTTTAGCTATATGTGAAGTTTATTTGTATATGATTGGGTGACATTTCTTCTTTCTGAATTAGCTGGAAGGTGGCGGTGTTGCTAGTGGAGGTCTTCGTGAATTAATCCCTTGCATTGCAAGGACAGCAGTTGCTGTGGGAGTGGATGGAATTTTCATGGAGGTATCTTATTAGAATCTGCTCTAGTTGATTAGTTTAGTGCCTGTATCTCTCTATTTGTTCTTTGAGGGATGGGATAAAATAAAGCAATGATAACAAGATACTAGTGGTTGTGTTCATAATAATGCAATCGCTGCCAACTAGGTGATTTGTATTCTTTAAGTTCATAGAGCATATGCTTGGAAAATATTGGGTTTATATTATCATAAAACTCCTGGATGTGTTGATTTTCCATTATTATTCCTTTTTGCACTTCAATTTCCTGCTATCTAGACTGCCTAACAGTATTATTTGGATGATTAGGTACACGATGACCCTCTAAATGCTCCAGTAGATGGTCCAACACAATGGGTAAGTTTCTGTGTACTGCAAAAATTTGGGGGAATATACATTAAAAATAGAGATTTGTTTCTTCTTGGAGGTATTATTTATACGAAGAAGCAGCCTTTAAGCTGTAGACTATCCACTTGTACTATTTTTTATTATAGCCTCTGCGCCATTTGGAGGAACTGCTTGAAGAGCTTGTGGCAATTACTGTAAGTTATTCTACCCCTGCTTAGTATGGATTATTGTAGTTCTAAAGAAATCCAAGATGTTAGCATCTTATGTATTTTAGCTTGGATGAATTGTAAAGCACGAAAATGAAACATTATATGTATGCAGGGATGGAACCAAATGGGGGTCTGGGGGAGGAGGGGGGCATGGTCCACCTCAAATTTTCAAAAATACCTTATACCCCTTTAGATTTCAAAAAACTTTATATCTCCCCTTAGGTTTTAAAAAAAACAAAATTATATATTTATGATACTTTATTTATTGCATTAAAATAAACTAAACGGCCTTTAAAAACCAAATGATGAATGTTAATCATATGGATGAGTGCTCCTTTTATGGACAAAAATATTACCAGAATCACTTTTGATGACCAAAAAAAAAACAGTTGCTTATATGATAAACAATATACGGACTCACGATTAATTTGTCGGAAGTATCGTGTGAAACTAATATTTAAGATGGTAATTTATTCGTAATCACAACATCATGTCACAGGTAAGAGAATAAGTGGACCATGACACATTAATTTTTATGATTGTAAGTATGAATATCTTTTTAGATATTATGATTCAAACTAAATATTAACAATAACATAATGAATGGACTCATTGATAAATTTTTTGACCGTGTCATTGTTCCGGCCCCCTTCACGGTAAAATCTTGATTCTGTCCTTGTATGGATGCACATTCATTAAAACTTGATGGTAGCACCATTGGGATAAGATAGGATAAAGTTAACTATGATGGCTTGACATTAAAAGTAATTATCTTATTCAACGTTAAGAAGTGAAATTTTGGTTTGTCAGATGAGCAGAGTGATACAATTTGATCCATGACTCTTAACTTTAAAATGTTGAAATAACCTTTTCGGCTTGAGCTGATTTACGCTCAATCTATGATCGTAATGCTTTCATGATGGAGTCGTTGAATCCAAGATCGGCCCTACTTTAGACTATTTAAATGGCTTATCTATACATATCTAGTGCAAACTGGTGTTCAGTGAACTTAAATGTGGGCAGTTTGCGTGAGGAATGTTTTGGGACACTTCAGATTATAATGGCAGGTTTGGCACTAAAAGATTTTGCATTTCGTTGGAGTTTCTAGTGGGTGCATGACAGTGTTGTACAGTAGCCTCCAGTGTGTTTAAAATTCATTATAATGTATTGCATGAGGATGCAATACAGTTTTTGAAATGGATCAGATTTGTTATCATTTGATTCAAATATTGTTTCTCTCCATTGTGGAATAATCACTGCTTAACTAAGTTTGACATGGTTTGAATAATACTATCTGAAAAATCTTTTTAGATAGTTTTGAAACACCTCTTGTAGTGTTATGATTAAGCCTCTAATTATGGAAACTGTACACATTTACCAGGATGACTAAGGAATCTGGAATATTATTGCATTTCAAACACTTCTCTTGTGTAACTTCGGTATAACCAAAAGAAAAAGTTATGCATGTTTCTCTAGAGCTACAACATTGAACTTAACAAGTGGAATACTATAAGATTTTGTTTTGGGGCTGTTGGCTGCCTACTACGCCTACGTGTCATTGATTTAGGTACAGTTTTCTCATATGATGGTCTCTATTTTTTGTTCCATTTTAATGATTTTATTTCTCTTCTTTGGATTTGTTGAAGAGGGTTAGCAAAGGGAAGCAACACATGAAAATTGATCTCACTCCATTTCATCCGTAGGAAGATTTTCAGGCTTTTCTTCAGGGTAAGCTAGCAAAAACTCCTGGACTCAGATTTTATTTTCTTCCATTGATCTACATGTGCAGTGAACTATCTAACTTGCAATTTCTGTGATGTTGCTTATATAAATCATTTGGTGTGTATGCCTCCTTTTACCGGGTTTGGCTCCTCTCTAATGGTGAGGATTTATCTGCGTCAACAAATCTTATCTTATTTATAAAACAATTTAAAATTCGAAATTCAAATGGAACTACATATGTTGATGTGAGTAGGTCCTCACCAGTCAAAGAGAATTAGAGGATCCTCCAATAATTCTCTCTTTTAGGGAAAACTTTATGATGTTGTTGGAAACAGTTTCTGCTTTAAAAGAGTAATTCCTAAACTCGGATGTACAAAGTGGGAACTACCCATTCTATCTTGAGGTCCCATTATCTGTTGTTTGATTATCCATTGTTGCGTCCTGTACCCGATCCCCGTGGGTCTGGTGTTGAACTCAATTACCATCAAATTTAACTCATAGAGTGCTAAAACCTCAAAATTAATCCTTCCAATATTAGAAATAATCACAATCGTTGCATCACCAATTGTCAAAACTATTATAGAAAATAAATTACAGAATATGCTTTAATTCCTCAATTGATTCGATTCTACTGCCTTTACTCTCAAATTAACCTGCATCTGAGAGCGTAAAAAGGGGGTTAGTTTGGGACGCCCAATAAATAAATTAGAACATAACATACGAAATAAAAGGATTGAATGAGAACAGAATAACCCAAAAATCAATCACGGAAGCAAGAATCATCACAATTATGTCTCAAAAATCAATACTGAAATTGACATATCTCAAAATCAGTGGAAACAGATATTTCTCTAACCAAATGATGTGAGACTCAAGCACGCTCCTATCTACCATGCTTCTTATACACGCTTCCTGAGTGCACGACTTGTGCACTCAACGACGTGGCACGGCTAAGCGACATGCAAGATCTTGACCACTGTGAGGCAGTTCAAGCTTTGATCCCATTACTGACACACTTTCATAGCACACAAATTTCAAAACACACTGGACATAATCAAAGGATTTTCAATGTACAGTAACATACCAACTAATTGGAATGCGAATACAGGACAACAATACATTACTGCAAAGAGATTTAATTAGGGTGCATATTATGAGATAATCCACTTAAACTTCAATTGGAACCATGGATATAAAGACCTCAATGCCATTAAGAGCACTCTAAATTTTCGTCATAATCAATCACAAATCCACCACTTGATTTCAATCTCTAAAATTATCAATCACTGTTAAGTTCCCTAATGATGGGCACTAACTTGAGAAAGTGGTGAGCAACTTACAGTAGTAGCCTAGAACTAATGAATGGACAACTTGGGAAAGTGGTCAGCAACTTACAATAGTAGCTAATCTGCTTCTCTCTCTCTCTCTCTCTATTGATTTCTTCACGTTCTAATTGTTTCTATTTTCTTTTTTGACTTGTTTTTTTACGGGTTATCACACATATAATGATTGGACTTCGTGGGTTTTATGTTCTTGCGGAAAAGTATATATGGCACCACAGGGTACTGAAATTAGCTTCTTAGTTGAGAATGTAACTTTCTATTCTAGAGAGGAATCTACATGCTTAGGCTCAGTCACTTGTGTAGATTTGTTGTATTAGGCCGCTAAATAGTGAAAACATTTGTCGAGAAGCTTTATCACCATAATCCATAGTTGTCTTTGACGCAGGAATGCACATATCCCTCCTCCCCATGCCGTAAGCACTTCTAATTTTTCACTTAGACTTGGGAAGGATTTATATTTACATTTTATACTAGTGTTAATTTACTAGTTGTCGGTTAGCTGACAAGATCCTTCAATCATCTCAGATGTGTACGCCAGTGCCAGTGATGGGGAACTTTCCAATTAGATTCTGACCCACCCTGGAGACATTATATATTCATTTATTCTTTTACCGGTTGTATTAAGCATTGCATGTATAAGCATTGCATGTACAAGCATTTCATCTACTATTTTCTGACAAGAATTGGGCAGACCAATATATACTTGTGCTTTGTATCTCTGCAATTGTAACTGGGAGTTGGTATGATAACCCGAACCAAATACTAGTTTAAATAAAACAAGATTTAGTTGCTTGATTTAAGCTCTAGATAATAACGTAAATAAATAGAAAAAAATAAAAATAAATGTGAATATTTATAGGTGGAGAGATTTTAGCCTTAGATGGAGTGCCGGTTACAATTGTGATAGAAATTGAATTGTGATATATTTGGAAAGAAAATTAGAGTGAATGGGTGGAGTAATTGCACTCTACTCTTTTTCATATTGACCATTGATATATAGGGGTAATTGGAATGCGAAAATTCAGGCATAACCTTTAGAGTTGGTAGTGTAATTATAGGATTTAGTGCACATGAGTTTTGACAATTTTATATTAGAGGAGGTTTTGGCCGCCTTTGATCTCTTAGAGGACTATATTACATATAGTTTGTGCACAACAGCAAGTGTGGAAAACTCTTAAGAGGTGACGGCAGAGAGAGAGAGAGAGAGGGAGGAGGAGTTATTGTGCTGGGTTTAGTGATCAACCGCTAAACTATCGACATCAACTTTAGAGTGTTGTTTTGGGTATCAAGATCTTCACATGTATCTGCTTCAATATCAAATTATGTAAGGGGTTTATCTCATAATATGCCTCCATTTGTAAATCTCTTTACAAAGAGTCCTATTGTCATCGTCATTATATTCTGATTCAGTGTTTAACCGTTGATTTGTGATGTTCGTTTGAATTTTCATTTGATGGGTCTTTCTATTTGTTGTGCGAAAAATATTTTTATTAGTGAAGTGCTTGGAACGTATCGACACATGCGTCAGGTCCACTCGGTGACATGTTTTTGGTATTGAGATGTGATTGTGGCCCCGAGGGGCATGTGGTAGAATGGGGTGTACTAAGTAGCGTCTCGTATGTAGCCGAGATGAACCAAGTACGAAGCCTCCAATAATTTGAATTGAATTGTAGGGTTTCGTATGATTTTATGGAGGGATTTGTGTTAAATGCTCATTTTATTTGTTGATTCTGCGTTTGATTATTGGATTATCGTGTGACCTTGTTATTCCGCATATTATGTTGTAAATTGATTATTGAGCCTCCCAAACTCACCCTTATTTACCCTTCTAATATACAGGTTGAAAACAAATTGAAAGCCGATAGATGATTAGGCCAATTGAGAAATTAGAAACCTTGGATTATTGGCCATTGGTGAAATTTCACAATTTTGGGAGTGCTTTAAACCATTGTAATTATTTTTATAGATTGGGAGATTCTATTTTCATTTATTGAAGTTTTTAGTGCTCTGTTTTGATTGAAATTATTGGTAATTGAATTAGCGCAACAGACCTAAAGAGATCGGGTTCGGGTCGTGACAGTTGGCAACCTGTATTATTTATTCTGGATCCATATTTGTCCTTCAGATTCAGACCAGGAAGTTGTAAACATGATAGGATGTGCAAGGTGCTACATAAAAAAAAAAAAAAAGGCCTGGTTTGAAAGCTGTTGAATTTCTTTGATTCCATGGATTTTCATTTCAAATGAGAACAACATTTTTAGGAGAGAGAGAGAGAGACGAAATTTTAATGAATTATTCATGGATGTATGATCATAAATGTATACATTTATGTAGAATAATAAATTTAAAGAATAATGACTTCACATATATACACCTCATGTTGGTCCTGTTGCTCTACAACATACTGTGATTAGGATGACCACAAAAAAAGAAGGAAAGCAAATAAAAAATAAATAAATGGGTGGGGGTGGATCACTTCCCAAGTTCAAGCTCAATCAACATAAGAGTTAAGAGCTTGAATTGTCAATTGAAAATAGACCAAAATTCTGCTATTTTTTTTCAAAAATTTTATATGATATTGTCCATCAAATGATGAATCACAAAAAATATTCCTTACATCCTAAAAATGGACTTGAAAATCTCAACATCCAAATGGGCATTTCTCATAATTTATCGTGAATCTGTGCAACTAATTCGCGATTAATTGTCAACTTATTATTTTTTCAAAATAGTTGTAAGATAATCTAGGACAAACAACCGGGGTGGTCGAATCCCCAACCTGATATTTTGTGGTGGGAGGCTCAAATATTTTCAACTAGTTAAGTTTTTTGAAATATTTTAAGGCCAAAAAGACATAATTAAGAGCAGATTGAATGGAGTTATAAGGAACAGAATGGTAGGATCTGGGATTATTGTGGTGTGGTTAAAAGAACAAATCCTGTTGAAGCAGATGAAAAACAACCAACATTGCCTTGGCGATTGAAGGTTGGTTTTTTGGATGGTTGCAGACCAGTTACTCGTCTAGATGGGGTGTGTCATTTCAAAGGGCCCTGTCCCGGACGGATGCTATCAGCAGTAAGGGTTGATAGCAACAATTGGATGTAATGTACCTATTAGCCTATGCATTGGTGTGGAGAACCAGTCAGAATGGAAATTAACATCAGATCAGGAAAAAGGTTTAACACCATTTTGTTTCCATGTTTTACGAACTTGTTCTGTATATGTCATGTATATGCTATGTATGTTCATATTTTTTGACTGCATCTTGTATGTGCATTAGGGTATGGGTCACGGGAGTCAAATTAGCACTTGTTTTTTTGCCTTCTGATGGCATTGAGATGCACACTTAGTCTCAGTCAATACTTACACTCGCACACAAGAAGCACACAATGAACAGAAAAAGGGCAAACAACAAACTCACAGCAGACACACACCCAATTATAGGCTAAATGCCCAAACTTTTTACTTCTCAATAAGTCTAAAGGAAACCAGCTAAGGGACTACTTACAAAATGTGCCCAAACTCTCTTGGTTGCACTGCAAACCCTAGCATATCTATAAATAGTATACAAAGTGGTAGTTACAAGCCCAACTGCTTAAGCAATGCAAGACACTAGTTAAATTCGCCCATAAAGAACACAACCTGCTGATTATGACTGAGTCCCTCTGCTACTCTCACAACGTACTGATCATGGCAGGGGACCGTTGCAACTGTTGGCTGACCCAACCAACAACTGCCCATAACCGCTTTGCATACTATGTGCACATGCCAACAACTGTAAAGAACCGTCCTGCATGCCATGCACATGCCATCAACCGTTCAAAACCGTCACCATCTGCGGTGCACGTGCCTCAACTACTCGAAACCACCTCACATGATGTGCACATGTCCCCCTTGCAAGCCCATAACACCTGATTAGTCTTGCCTGCATGCCAAACCCATGACTTGGTCTTTCAAGCCAATAATGCCCCACAATTCGAGCCCATCAGTCATCCTTGCTTGCTTTGTTTGCTTGTGCCCAACGTGCCCATGTATGAGCTGCCTTCCTCAGCCATGCATGGGGCTTCCCTCAACCCACTGGTTGTGCACCACTTTGCACCAAGGAGTTGCTTCATCAAGCACACTCCGACTTGGCTAAGGCATGGGCGCCTTTGGGCGAGGCAGCCATATGCCCTAGCCGTGTCAACCCGCTAAGGGGGTAACAAACCATTCTCACCAGAATAGCTCGACGTCCTCGTCGAGAGGTTGTCCCAATATTCCTTGATCTATTTCTCAAACTACCAATGAGTCACATCTCTTTCCCAACTCGAGTCTGCTTCAGAACCACCCTTCCAATGCACAAGGAAATCAGTTCTGCGATTCTTCTTACTTTGACCCATGGTCCTATGAGACAGGATCTTGTCAACTTCCCTATCAAACTGTTTTCTGATTATAGGAAGCCTTTTTGGCCTATTTCCGTCCAACATTTAGCAAGTTTTCATGAAAAGGCAGAAGAAAACTCACATCGAAAATTGGGTGAATTTTCAATTGATCGGACTGCTTCAAGCGATGGGCAACGTTCCCGACCTTTTTCATTACCTCTAAGGGGCAATTGTATTTGGGAACCAGCCCGCAGTGCACTGTTTTGCTATTGATCCTCTTCCAAATTGTAGGAGTCAATTTCAACAACACTTGATCACCAACTTGAAATTCCAGCGGCTTACGACCTTGATCAACATACTTCTTCGTGCAATGGGCAGCTTTGGCCAAGCTATCCTTTGCCTCGTCAAGAAGCTCCTACTTGGAACGAGCAAACCGATATGTAGTGGGACATCTACCTCTAGTTCTTTGTTTCACCACTTCATGCGGAGTAAGTGGCTGTTGTCCCATAGCCAATTCGCAGGGACTCATTCCTGTAGCGGAACACCGGTGCAAGTTGTAGCAAAGATAGGCAGTATACATCAACTCCACCCAATTTTTCTGACTTGCTGTGACATAGTGCCGCAAATAATCCACCAACAAGGCATTAACCCATTCCGTTTGACCATCAGTCTACGGATGACTTGCTGTGGAGAACTTCAACTCAGAACTCATGAGATTGAACATCACAATTCAGAATCTATCGGTGAACCTTGTGTCACGATCACTGACTATGTTTTCTAGTAAGCCAAAGTACTTCACCACATACTTATAGAACAACTTTGTAGCAATATCTGCAGGGCAAACATGGGGTGCAGGAATGAACACAACATACTTGGAAAAACGATCGACCACCACCATGATCGAGCATATCCCATCCACCTTCGAAAAATTGCATATGAAGTCTATTGAGGTTGACTGCCATGGTCTATCAGGAATGGACAGTGGCTGTAACAACCTCGCTGTCTTTTTCTTCTCAACTTTGTCGAGTTGGCAAACAAGACAAGTTCTGACATACGCCTCTACTTCATTTTCCATCTTGGGCCAGTAATAGAAGCTAGACAACACTGCAAACATCCTCTCAACTCCGGGATGTCCAGCCTATTAAGATTCGTGTGTTTCACACATCAACTCTTGCCTTAGTTTCCCTCTTGAAGGAACATAGACTCTTCCTCCCTTGGCATAGAGCAGTTCGTCATCCAACCAGTATCTGCGCACTATACCTTCGCCAACTTGTTGTTTCAATTTCCCATAAGCAACATTAGCATGGGCATGCTCCTTGACTCTTGCAAGGAAGTCAATCTACACACTGGATAGTGCAACGACATAGTCATGAACCTCTTTCCAACTTAACGTATTAGTAGCCTGATTCTGCCTTCTAGGTCTATGCACCCACACAAAATCAAACTCAGCAAGGAATTTTTACCATCAGGCCTTCTTTGGGGTCAATTTCTTCTAAGATTTGAAATAGGTGTTGATCCAATGGTTCTACTGAAGCCACAACATTATGTCAACAAATTATGTCAGATTTTTAAGTCCAAATAGTATTACTCTTCTATTTATACATTGAAACTGTGTAGCCAACTTGGTCTTTCAATGCAATGACAGAGAAGGTGTTTTAGGTATTTGCAGTAGCAATTAGCAACTAGTAAATGCTAAAGTGGGAGGTATATGTTCAAAACTCTTAGCGATACTAATATCTAGCCTAGCTTATGTTGAGCAATGCCGGATCAATAGAATTTGGGGCCCTAAGTAAAAATTTTAAGTGGGGCCTTTACAAACTTATTATAAATATATGTGCTTTTTTATGGCTATGCTATTTTTTCAATGAAGAGAGAGGGTTTATGCTACTTTATGGAAATTTTATTTTTCAATGCCTTTTGAACTTAAAATCAAACGAATAAGAGAGAAAGAGGGAGGGAGGGAGGGAGGGAGAGGGAGGTGTAGAATTTGTTTATATAAATGTATTTTTATATGTTTTAATTATGGAGAGTGATTGGATTGACAATAAATGAATAGAAATAATGTAATCTTTTAGGTGAGTGATGTCAAATATTACTATTGAGTTGGTGGGATAGTGTAAAATTTAAAGACGAGGGGAGAGAATGAGATTTTATATCTTGTTGGACCCCTTATTCCATAATATTCTTGAACCAGATTAACACATATTATAAATACCAAAAATATAATTTGGGGCCCCTCATTTTTTGGGGGCCCTAAACAAGCATTTCACTTGCTTATGGTTACTGCCGGCCCTAATGTTGAGTGATTCTGAATATGGTAAATTGGAAGGGGGTACACAAAATTAAACTTAATTGTAGAAAAGTACACAGAAAAAAATGTAGGGTAATTAAGTCCTTAGTTTTGATACTTATTTGTATCTAAGTACATCATTTGGATTTTCTTGATTTCATTATGACATTTTTGTCATCCATTGATCCATGTGTATTTTTTTTGGAAAGTGTTTAGTTTTCAAATTATATTTGTGTATTAAATATCTCCTAGTTTTATGAAAGAGAAATATAACACTTTCCAAAAAATTTCAAATTTTGAATACACTATTATTTTTAGTTTTTTGAGAGAGAAATATACACTTGTAAACCTGAAGCCAATATTGTTCTTTATCCACCTGACAAAGGTGCCAATTTTATTCTTCATCCACCTGACAAAGGTGTTGCAAGCCTGAAACTGATTTTCTTCTTCTTCATCCAGCTGCAATCTTGCAAGCCGATTTTCTTCTTCACCCACTTGACAAATTTGCTGGAGCCTGAAGCCTGAATGATGACGAATATTACACCTTCCCCGCTGAAGCCTGAAGTTTTTTTGTATACATTGTAATTACGTAAAAAACATTTACAAGGTTTGAAGTTTTCGATTTTTAGTATGTTAACTTATTAACTTATAAATGTGTTAATGTATAAATGTTTTCAATATATATTTCTTTGAATATATTTTTTTCTTTTGAGTTTTATTGTATCTATTCTTCTTTTAATAGTTTGAGAGATTTTGGCAATGGAGAAAATGGTGTTGCTGTTATGTACATACGGTAATGCTACTAAAGTATTTAAAGTATGTGATAATTCAAATATATTAGAACTTGTTCATGAAGTTTGTGAGACTTGGGAGGAGTTGTTTAATTTATCAGTCAAGTTGTCATATTCTATTCTTGGTCACCCCTCTTGCATGTTGCGCAACGAAGCGGATTTGAAGAATTTGATTGAATTGAAACGGAGTTTCCCACGTTGAAGTTAAGGTATTTGTGGAAGATATTGAGGGCGGGTCGGTGGGTGAGGATGATTCATTGCAGTATGTGAACATTGGTGATATTGTTGACTGTGAATTAGATTTGTTAGCCATTTTTATTGGTCACAATGAGAAAGTACTTCTAACAGCTGGGTAGATTAATGAAATATGGCAGATAGGACAGAAATTTGAAGATGGTGCGGTACAGTTTCGGCAAGCACTTTGCAAATACTCGATTGAGTCTGATTTTGAATTTAATTATGTAAAGAATTGTAAAGTAATGATTATTGTTGAGTGTTCCTTTAAGTATTCTTTTGGTTGTGAGTGGCATATCAATGCAACAGTGGAGAAAGCTACTGGTTTTTTTACATTAGAAAATTGGACAACGAACACAGTTATGGTGTGGGTCTATGAACGAAAGATAACAAGAGAATGAGTTCTAAATTGATTGCAAGTTTGATTGTTGATCGTGTTCGTGGGCATACCACAACGCGTTCAACAAAGGTGGTTGCATATTTTTTTATTTATTATGGACTCACTATATCTTATGATAAAGCATGGGAAGGAGTTGAGAAACCAAAATGTATGCTTTTTGGGGACCACTCATTATCGTACCAACAATTAAGTTGGTATGTCGATGCAGCAAATCGTACTAATCCAGACAGTCATATTTTGTTAGATTGTGACCATGATACTAACCGTTTCAAAATGTTGTTTGTTTCTTTTAAGGGTTGTATTCAAGGGTTTAATTATTGTCGTCCATTACTTTTTTTAGATGACACATTTTTGAAAGGCAGGTATACAAGAAATCTTCTATCGGCAACAAGAAAAGATGGCAACCAAGGTAAAGTTTAATACAGTCTTGGAATGATAAAATTCATGGTTAAGTTGTAATTATTATGTTACACTGTCTTTGTTACATTGTTAACACTGTTTAAACACATGCAATAATGTATTCTTATATTGTTTTTGGTACACTACTTTTATTATATTGTTACACTCTGTTAGTTACATTGTTACACTATGTTATGAACACAATAATGTTTTATAATTAACATTCAGCACATTAACCTATTACACTGTTTTTTTTTTTTAATTTTCACGAATATTTATTGCTTTATTCCAAGGTTGTTTCCTTTGGCATTTGCTGTGGTTTGATTCGGAGAATGAAGCAAACTGGTTTTGATTTTTACAATAGCTGTCTAAGATATTGGATAAGTTTCAGGTTATTAAGTTTGTATCTGATCGTAACTTGGGTCTGTTAGAGGCAATGCCAAAAATCTTTCCAAATGCTCATCATGCATTTTGTTTGCAGCATTTGGAAGCTAATTTACGGGATAAATTGAGTGGTACTCATTTTTCCAATGTATTATGAGAACACATGGTGATGTTGTTACGTGAGTGTGCTTATGCACCAACACAGTCGCTTTTTAATGAGAATATTGAAGCTTTCGGTCGTGAAGCTGGTTCTAATGTGGATAGGTTCATGTCCAATATTCCATATGAACATTGGACAAATGCTCATTTTATAAGGAAGTGTTACGGTGAGATGTGTTCTAAAACTGCAGAATCGTTTTAACGCGTGGATTTTGAAAGCTCAACATTTACCTATTACTAACATGGTTGACACTATTAGGGGACGTTTAATGGATCAAATTGGCCGAAGAATGAAAATAGCTTCGAAGTGGAATGAGATTTTATGCCCCAATATATCTTCCAAATTACAAGCTGCATTTGATAAAGGGAAGTCCTGGACTGTGCGGATTTCGAATAACCAAGTGTATAAAGTGATGTCGTATCCTTCGGTGACTGTTGATATTGTGAAAGACACATGTTCATGTTGTCAGTGGCAAATAAATGAGTTCCCTTGTTCACATGCGGTGTCGGCAATACTAAAGAGTGGGCGGAATATCAACGAATTTGTTGATTATTACTATCATGTGAGCACATACAAGAAGTCATATTCGGAACCCATTTATCCAATCCCGACTATATATCGTTATGAGAGTTTGGAGGTAGATGTTAATATTTTGCCACCATCTACTAAGAAGCAACCTGGTAGAACAAAGAATCGTAGAATTCGGTCTAGGGGAGAATTCATTAGACGAATTCGTTGTGGCCGGTGTGGGCGTTTGGACAGTCACAATGAGAAATCTTGTAACGAGCCGTTGCAAACTTATTAATGCTATCATTTAATGACATTGTTTACTGTTTTAAGTTTATTACAATGTGTTTTTTCAATCTTTTTTTGGGTTTGTTTGCTTTAGCTACTTTTTCACATTGTAAGTTATATGTTTTATTTTGGTCTAACATTTGATGGATTATTCTGTATGCAACCCACACGGGTCCTGTATAGTTATATGTTTTGTTTGCTTTAGCTACTTTTTCACATTGTAAGTTATATGTTTTATTTTGGTCTAACATTTGATGGATTATTCTGTATGCAACCCACACGGGTCCTGTATAGTGAAATTTATACACTGTTGGAATAGTGTATCATGAACACATGAACACTGTTGTTACACTTTATTTGTTACACTATTAGATGAACACAATCAACAGTGAGGATATACACACAATGTAATAACACTGAATTACTCAACAAGGAATAAAGACCTATATCCCTGTGCAACTTGGATAATTAACTGTCGCCACACAAAGAATGTCATATAAACAAAATATATACATCCATGTCTTATGGTCCACTGATGTTCACTTTGTTGAGAAATTGTGACAGTGTTACACTTTGTAAATTACACTGTTACACTTTCTTTGTTACACTATGAGAGAGTCGCAATTACTCAACAAGTAATAATGTATCCCTGAACAACCTGTATAATTAACTGTCACCACACAAAGAATGCCATATATACAGAATATATACATCCATGTCTTATAGTTCAATAATGTTTACTTTGTTGAGAAATTGTGACAGTGTTACACTGTTACACTTTCTTTGTTACACTATGAGAGGGTCGCAATTACTCAACAAGTATAAACACATGTATCCCTGAACAACCTGTATAATTAACTGTCACCACACAAAGAATGCCATATATACAGAATATGTACATCCATGTCTTATGGTTTAATAATGTTCACTTTGTTGAGAAATTGTGACAGTGTTACACTTTGTAAGTTACACTGTTACACTTTCTTTGTTACACTATGAGAGGGTCACAATTACTCAACAAGTAATAAACACATGTATCCCTGAACAACCTGCATAATTAACTGTCACCACACAAAGAATGCCATATATACAGAATATATACATCCATGTCTTATGGTCCAATAATGTTCACTTTGCTGAGAAATTGTGACAGTGTTACATTTTCAATGTTACACTGTTACATTTTCCTTGTTACACTATGAGAGAGTCACAATTACTCAGCAAGGAATAAACACCTGTATCCCTGAACAACCTGTATAATTAACTGTCACCACACAAAGAATGCCATATATACATAATATATATACATCCATGTCTTATGGTCCACTGATATTCACTTTGTTGAGAAATTGTGACAGTGTTACACTTTCTTTGTTACACTATGAGAGGGTCGCAATTACTCAACAAGTAATAAACACATGTATCCCTAAACAACCTGTATAATTAACTGTCACCAGACAAAGAATGCCATATAATGTGAATGCTCCAAATAATGTTTGCATGAGCCTATGTTCCGTTATAACAATTTTCAAGACATCATTCTTCTTCATAAGCTCTGGAAGTCGTTGTCTATTTGTTTTTTCTTCTTCTCTTACAACACTTTCATCTTGTAGTGGAACATCAATATCTTCATGAGTTCCATAACTTTCAGAAACTTGTTCCAGACCATCTCTCTTATTGTGACGATTGTGCGTTGATTCATTCATAGCAGCCTCAATGAGAGATTTGAATGACACCTTTTCCTTTCCATCATCACCAACTACATCCATAATATCATCGTCATCGTCAAAAAAAGTGTCATGCTCTGCCTTCTCATTCCCCCTGTCCTCAAATGCTTCTTCATCATCCACCAGGCCATGTGATTTTTTTACTTTACCACTTTTGGTCTTTCACACCATTTTAGATTGACCCCCTTATTGTTGGTTGATTCCCTTATATTTGAGAAAAATTTTCTCCTCCACTGTTCTCTTCAATCTATGCCTCAACACCTTTGAAATATTTAAAATATCGACAATTGTATGCATTAAATAATACAAGTGTAACATGAAAGTGTATCATTACAGTGTGATAATATAGTGTTATGATGCAAGTGTATTATATGAGAACATTTAAATATTTAAAAATTATGTAAGATGGACATATTGAAACAAATTCATTATATTTAACCAACTTACATATTTTGACTTCAAATTTCCAAGTGTACTATATTTCATAGCTCTCTGAAGACTCGGTAAATTCCATTTCACAATCCTTGGTATTCCATTTGGCCTATCAGTTTTGAAAATTGTTGTATGTTCACAAACTCAATACTGCACATACATACACATTAAATATAAACAAACAGATTACTTTATTTTATTAAATAAAAGGAAACAAAATTGAAAATGAAACGGGGCTATTAACAACTTACCAGTAACAATATTATGCATCCAGTAACACCGGATGAGCTGCTACTCTTTTTCTGAAGTGAAGAAATAAGAGCTTCATGGATAGCACTTGACCAATTATAATTCTTCATTGTATCTAAATCTTCAACGCATGAAACATATCCCCATCCTATAGATGTCCCAGTGTGTGTGAAAAATAATGTTACCATTAAGAATAGACATAGCAGCCTTACAACGTCATCAACGTCATTTTTTGTTGTACCACTTGCTGCTTCAACCAGTTTACTCTTTATCAAAGTTGGGTTCAACCTGCTATCGTTCTTGAATCTTCGTCTAACAAAATTTGTGTTTTCCTTCTCATCAGATAATGAATCCATTGGATCGCAACTATCATCAATCCCAAAGATTATTTTCACATCACTTCTTCTCAATTTAATCCCCTCCCCACCAATGTGAAATTTGGATGTATTAACATCGAAGCACAGTATTATATCCTGGATGTTACTATCACTCTTCCTACACCATGACCTGTCTAATTTTTTTTATCAATGATACTTTCAAATAGTAACCAAAATGGTGTTTTCTTCAAAACATCCTTGTGTACTTCACTTATCTTAATGTCATCCATTGCTCTAATAATGGCAAGCAAATTTGATCTGTATTTAGGCTCATGCTTCGATTCCACAATTTGTTTTTTTTTCATTTTTTCTCGTGTGTTTTTCGAAGCTTAATAGATGATGTTTGGCCCACAGTTTGGTCCAACACCTTGTCTCTACGACAAAATTCATATTTATCGTCGGTCCGCTTTTCTTTTTTCCCCATCACAGCTCTGAGTTGGGAAAAGACAAAGTACGAAGTGTAGAAAGTATAAAAAAAGGTTAAATGTAACTATAACAGTATAACCAAATAAGTGAACCAAATACAATGTAACAATAAAACAGTGACAGTGTAACACAAATTGTAATCATACACAATTATTCAATAAGGAATAGAAATTTGCATAATTGAACACTGTAATATTACTCCACAACGACACTGTATAAACAGAACATCTAGTTCCATGTCTTATGGTCCACTAATGTTCAATTTGTTGAGTAACTGGTATAATGTTACACTATGTTCGTTACATTGTTACACTTTCTATGTTATATTGTGAAAGTAACACAGTCAACATTTAGGATATACCCACATTGTAATCACACAAAATGACACAACAAGGAATAAACACACGTGTCTCTGAACAATCTGGATAATTAACATTCACCCCACAACAATGATTCACAAAAGTGTACAAAATAAAAGTGTATCAAAACTAGTGTAACAACAAAAGTGTACCAATAAGTGTGTAACAAAACACAACACAAACAATGTTATATTACATTCTAACAAACATATATATGCATATAGCTTCATTCAAAACAGTTCATACCTATATTCAACCAATTGAAAAAGAAAAAAAAAATTATTAAATGTACAACATCCAATAAGTCCTTGGTTTTTTATAATAGGAAAAAATTTATGGTATAAAAAATATATAATTTTAGGGTTTTTTCCAAAAAACAACAAATGATTTACCACATTCGTCTTCAATCTTCAAACATACAAAATATGTACCCAATACATGAAATTAACAAGAACTTTCAGCCAAAAAAAAAACCACAAAAAAAAAAAGAAAGATAACTGTAATTTATTTTTTTATTTTTGGGTAACCCGTGATGTTAATACCCAAAAAAAAAAAAAAAAAACATAAAAAAATATACATTACCTCTAGCGAAGATCAACAAACCCAAATGACAATCGAACCAATGCTCAACAATGAGATTCTCCTTGCGAAAACAACGAACAACGATCACATTCGAAACAACAAGCAACAATGCCAAATTTCGAAAACTACACAAATCTCCAACAAACCCTCTTCAATCGAATTCCAATGTAACCTCAATTCCACCGTAAATCGATGTACAATGCACAGTCGAAACATTTTTCTTAGTTATGGAAGACAGAGAGTTGGTTTCGATGAAGATTAAGCAGTTTCTTTGGATGAAGATGAAGATACAGAGAATCGGTTTCTTTGGAGAATATGAAGCGGTTTCTTTGGAGGAGAAGGAGACACAGTACGGTTTTGAGGAAGATGAATAGATTTTGAATTAAATGATCCTAAATTTTAGCGGTTATGATAAATGTCTTGTTACATTTTTTAGGCAAATTTTTTTTAACAATTAAGTCTAATTTGGTGTACCGACTTCCAAATGACCCTTTTGAATATCAATGAAGAATTATGAGCGTAGTAGGATATTCAACTCAAATTGCTGTCCACTCTTAATTTTTTTTTTTTTTTGTTCAAATAAAAGTACTAGGATTTAAAACCAACTTTACCGTGGTAAGGAGGCAGGTTCAATGGCTCCCTTCCCTCCAACACACACACACAAAAGAAAAAAGAGAAAACCAAATTTAAAAAAAAAAAAAAAAAAAAAAAAGATGCTTGATTATGTCTCTTGTGATGCCTTCCTTGTACTAATTTGATTTCTTTCATAGAAATGTTGTTATCCTTAACTTTTCTTGTACTATGCCTTCAAGGAGAATAAGACTTTGGATAGTGCTGTGGTCTTTATTATTTTCCATTATCATTGGAACAAAGCTCAGCTAAATAATGATGGGAACTTGGAATATTTTCTTCTTTTGAGACTAATAATATAGCAATAGAGCCCAAATTTCTCTGTCCTGACCAGAGGTTAACCAGAAGGTGTCTCATCCAAAAATATTCTCCACGTTAATAAGTAAAAGCTGCTTTGGTTCTTTTAAGTAGAAGAACCTCAAACAAAGGTATCCAACAAAGGAATAATTTCTCAGTTGGGTGGTTTGGCATTTGTGGAATCTTGTGTTGGATTGCAACGAACTTAAAAAATGCTAGCTTCTGCTACATGGTTGCGTATTATATTTGAAGCGGGTGGTTAACAACTCGAAGAACCTTTCAATTCTTCCAATGATTTATAGAAGCTGTTTAATGGTACTTTTAGATAGTATTGAACACAAGATTTTTGCTGCCCTCTGCTTCCTCCTTTTTTTCTCATCTTCTCTCTTCTCTCTTCTCATTGTACAACTTGTTTTTGCTGGAGTTTTAAACTGAAAACTAAAATGTGGTTGTTACACAAGAATACTACTGTGAAAGATTTTGATTTGCACGTATACAACATGTTGACATGGTGTAACAGTGACACCCAATAGGCAGTTGTGGCTGTAGGAGACAATGGCATCATGCATTAATGAATTTTATTGGTTCAAGAGACAGAAAACTGGAGAAAAAGATTGCTATGTTGTACATGATTCAAGCCCATTTGGCCAAAAGGGACATAAAACCTGTTCCTAAAAGAAGTGAAATATTTGCCCCTAGTAGAAGCTTTCCATTGCTTTGCATTCTTGGGTTCATAAAATCTGCTGCTAGTAGGTCAACAAGTGCCATGTAAATCAAAATCCCAGCCGAAGCAGAATTGAATACCCCTTCAACAATTAGAGCGGTAGAACTATTTTCAGTGTAAACACTTGATATTCCAATACCGATCACAATTCCCATTGGGGTGGTGAGGGAGAAAAATAGTGCCATAATCACTGTAGATACAGACTTGAATTGAGCCTGTATATGTGCAAACCAAAATTATTGTACTCTGTATATCCCAGAATTTCACACTACATATGATTTGGGGGGAAAAGGTACAACTCAAGCCATGTTTCTGTGAATACTGCAAATCACTTCATGTTTGTTTATGTATCGATCCATCTTAAAAAAAGAAGCAGCCCTACCAACCATGACATGAATAATGATGAAGTGACCATGGTGACATCTGAAATTATTGAATCATGTATTTGGGTATTGACGTAAAAAATTAGGATCCTATGCATCTCTGTTCTAGCATCATATTATACACTATGCTCTAAAATTATATGCTATACTCTGCTCTAACGTCATAATATATATTGTGTTCTAACACTGATGGACTATGTAGTATTGTTTGTCTTCTCGAGTTGGAAAGTTCACAATTTTTGAAAAGCTGAAATAGTATTTTGGGCTATGGCTGATAAAAGTGGATTGTGAGTTATACCTGTGTGATGCCTCCACCAAGTCCCATGCCCTCAAAAAACTGATGGAAAGTCAAGGCTGCTAGTAGAGGTTTTATTGTTTCCAGGCTCCCAGAAGTGCCTAAGGAGATTCCGATAATCACAGAATGGACCACAATTCCCAACTCCAGAACCTAAACAATTAATTAGTTTAAAAAATGACATCGCTTTGGAAGTTAATTAACGATGAACTTGTGATCAACCACCTACTTGTGATACGATGCGGTGTCGTATGAGATCTGGCAGACCCATTTCGTCTAATGAGATGGCAGAGGCAGACCCATGAGCATGACTGTATGTGGCATGTGTGTGAACATGTACATGATCAGCATTCTCATCAGCCTTCTCTTCATCCACATTCACGTGATAAGGCTTGTCAAAGTGCATCCTCTTGTAGAAATTGGTTGCGAATGACTCCACCATCAGAGTTCCAATGGCAGACATCATTGCAATGAAACCGGTGAATGGAAATTTACTCCAAGGATTGTCCTTGAGGCAAGGTGACGTTAAAGTATCAAAGGCATCAGGTAGTATGTGAACGAAGCCAGTTGCTAAGATGACACCTGCAGCAAAGGCCTTGATCATGAAGAATAAACCTCTGTCAGGCCTCAGAAATTCAACTTTCCTTCCAAGCTGTGGGAGGCTCACCCCAATTGCACCAGCAACAAGAATTGATGCAATCGCAACTAATTTATATTTAAAGGACTTGCTTCTGTTACGCTGGCCAGCTTCATCATCATCACATGTGCAGTCGCCCAAGACTACATTGGGAAGTAGAAAAACAAGAAGAAGGAATGAAACAGTTATAATATTAGAGGGATGAACTTTAAGGTAACTCATGGAGAAACAGAGGGAAAGGGGAAGGAGAAAGAGGGAGAGGGGCTTTTGAATATGTGAGGTGAGGGATGAAGGTGTGTTTCAGATACGCTATATGTATATATATATATATAGAGAGAGAGAGAGAGAATGAGATGAGCATTGCTTGTGCTGGTTTTTTTTTTTGAATCTTTTAGTGGCCAATTAACAACAAAATATGGACGGTCAACCAAGAATCACAAGAAAAAAACAAATGCAGAGCTGAAACATTTATACAGAGAGTGAATGAATATGAAGGTGTTAGCTGATAAGTTCCATGGAAATTTGGTTCATCCTAAGCTGGAGTTTGGATCATCCTATGTTAATCCAGCTGGTTTCATTTGTACTATGTTAGCCTGTCAAACCTGCGAGAAGTAGTACTTCTAAATAGGGTATGTGAATATACGAAAGAGTACACATCTTGGACAATGATCTGGGTTGATTAGCCATTTTGCAATGAATCCATATACATATTTGTCGTCCATGTATTGAACACCAACTCTTAATTAAGCTATTAAATAGAAGTGTAACATAAATATTAATTAAGCTATTTATATGTATTGCTCCTCAATAATCAATATCAAATGGTGCACTGGTACAGGTTAGTGTGGTACGGATAAACAATACCTAGGGTGAGCTTTATCTTGTGGTCGACTATCGGAAAGACTAAGCACTAAGGACTGTGTGAAGACTTATATGTAGCAACTGGACATTGTTTGTGTTTTTTGCAAGAATGAAGAAGAGAGCCACAAGCATCTCTTTTTTGATTGCCCTTTTACAGCTGGGATATGGAGTGCAGTGCTACAGAGAAGTGGAAAACCTTGGTACTCTGATCTTTGGCAATCCTTCATTTCAGATTCATCAAGGCATTGGTAGGGTAAGTCTTTAAAAGTGAAAATTCTGAAAATAAGCTTGGCTGCTACTGTTTATGTCTTGTGGAGGGAGAGAAATGCAATTATCTTCAGAAGTTCTCCCAAGGATGTGTTGCATCTATCTTGAGAGGAATCGTAGATGTTATTAGAAGCAGATTGATTACTTTGAAAGTTCATAGTTGTGCCAATAGTTATACCATACTTAGGGATGATAATTTTTGACACGACACGATAATTTGATTAGAACACGACACGAATAAATGAGTTTGAGTTAACTATTTTTTGGTACAAACTCGTGTATGACACGACCCGTCAACACGAAATTTTAATGGGTCGTGTTCGGGTTCAACCCGTTTAACACGAATTGATCCAATTAACCCGTGTATTTAATCGGATTGACACGAACCCGTCTGACCTGTGTTGACCCAAATTGACCTACCACTATATAATGAACTTAATTATTTTTCCAAACCTTAACTTCATTTTCCTATTTTCACTTATTTTAGAGAGTCTGTCCAAAGTCCAGACCCGCCGCCTCCTTCCCTCTGTCGGTCTCTCTTCTTGGCTTGGCGACGAGGTTCACTGTCAGGTTAGCTTAGCTCTCTCTCTCTCTCGCTCTTTCTCTGTCTCTCGCTCTTTGCTCTGTTTTGCAATTATTTTCGTTACTTTCGAAGCAAAGTGTTTTGATTTGTATTTTAGTGAAGATTCCAAGGCTTTAAACTGTCCAGTTAGGTTGGGAATCAAATCTACTTATTACGGTACCATACAGTGGTATTTTAATTTGATCTTGAGCTTAAATTGGTTCTACATACATTGTTACCTTAAGATCTGGTGCGTTATTTCTTTGATTTTGGTATTTTTGGCTTAAGATTGCTTTTGGGGGTGATCATTTTTCATGAATAGATAACAATTGTTCATTTGTTTTGCTCATTCATCATGATTGCTAGTGTACTTAGATGAATTTTGAGTTAACTGATTCAAATTTTGACATAGCTAACAACCAAAACGATCGTTGATTGAAATATTAGTGCAATTGCTTTGTGCTGATTCAAATTTTGACATAGCTTTAAGTTACTTTTGAATTTTTTGAATGTTCATTAGGTTTCTAATTGTCAAATAATCTTGCTAGGAAAATGGAGGATACATCATGTACTCAACCGACTGTGGATGCCAATATTGAGAATACATCTCATGCTGCCCCAGATACAGAAAGTGGAGATAATAAGAATGATGAAAAGCGGCAACGTACTTCCACATCAGAGGTATGGGGGTTTTTTAGAAAGTATGTAAATCAAGACAATGTTACAAAGACAAAATGCAACAAATGTAAGATTGAGTATAATGCTGCTAGTAAGTAAGTATGAAACTGGTAATTTATGGCGTCATTTAGAGACTTGTTTGAAAGAATGTGATGTGAGCCAATTAATTTTAAGTCAAAGTCAAGGGTCTATTATTGCACGGTCTTTGAAGTTTAACGAGGAAAAATTTCTACAGATGTTAATACGTGCAATAATTAGACATGATTTGCTCTTTCAATTTGTTGAGTATGAATATGTTAGACAAATCTTTAGCTACTTAAATTCAGATGTCAAATTTATTACAAGAAACACGGCTAAGGCTGATATTCTGAAATTGCATGCAAAAAAGATGCATAGGTTGTCTGTTATCTTGCATGACATACTTGGCAGGATTAGTTTGACTTCTAATTTGTGGACATCTATTGCTACCGATGGGTATTTAAGTCTCACAACACATTTCATCGACAAAGATTGGGTATTACAAAAAAGAATTCTGAATTTCTCTTACATGCCTCCTCCACACAGTGGCATTGCACTGACTGACAAGATTTATGGTTTGTTGACAAAATGGGGGGTTGAGAAAAAGTTGTTTTCAATTACTTTGGATAATTGTTCTGCAAATGATGTCATGGTTGATATGCTTAAGAATCAACTTAATTTGATAGATTCTTTGCTTGGTGATGGTGGGTTTTTTCATATTCATTGTTGTGCTCATATTCTAAACTTGATTGTGCAAGAGGGGTTGAAAGAAGTAGATTTAGCTATGGAAAAATTCAGAGAGAGTGTCAAGTATGTAAAAGGTTCTAAGGCAAGAAAACAAAAATTCTTAGAGTGTGTTGCACATACATCTTTAGATAGCAAGAAAAGTTTGAGGCAAGATGTTCCAATTAGATGGAACTCAACATATTTGATGCTTACAAGTACAATTTACTACCGTCGTGCCTTTTGTCATTTGCAACTTGTGGATTCTAATGTTAAGCATTGCCCATCTCAAGAGGAATGGATCAAAGTTGAATGGTCCATACTCCAAGCGTGGCATTTATCTCTTGCTAGCTTGATTAGCTAACGCTAAAGTTGTTGTAATTCATTACACTTTATGAGATCAATCCGTAGGAGCACTGACCAAATAACTAGTACTCCTGTTAGATTGTCTGTTTTGGGATTTTTTTTTTGGCACCATGTTTTGGTACATATGGCTTTTGTTTTTAGGGTTTTTTTGGCTGTGGGTACAATTTTTTAGACTTATTTGAGGAAAAGTGTATGGATAAGTTGTTTAGTTTATTAAGTTCAATTTTAATAAAACATATTGTGTTTAGGTACAAAATTCAAATAAAATCAAAATTGTTTTACTTAAATACCCTCCCTTAAATTTTGCTTTCTTGATTGACAGTTATATATCTAATCAAATATGTAAAGATTTTATTAGACTCTCTCAGTATCTCTCCCATATTTTCTCTCCATCTATCGCTCTCTCTTTCCTCATCACTTTCCCCATCTCTCCCCTATTTTCTCTCTATATCTATCATTGATAATTTATTTTCTTTTCAAATATGTAAAAATTTGATTTATTTTTTCATCTCTCTCCCCTATTTTCTCTCTCTTTCTGCCCCTATTTTCTCTAACCATTTCTCTCTCTCTCCCTTTTTTTCTCTCTCTATTTATATCAACATTACAACAACACAATTACATTAATCAGTTACACCATTCAATTACAATTGTCTTATAATACACTAAACAATTATTCAGGTGTTCTAATAAATCAATGTTGGGAACCGACCATGAGAATCTGAAGCGGGTAGTGAACGTAAGTTGGCGAGAGACTAAACATGTTGGGTCGCAGAATCATTGAGAGTGCAATTTTTTATTCGACAACTGCGATATTCAGTCCCACACAAGTCCGGGGCCCAAAACCAAATGGCAAAAATGTTGCTGCCATGTTGTTGGTTTCTTTAGCCACCCCTCATGCAAATCTTTTTTCCCAAAACATCTCGAAACACTTCAAAAGATAAGAATTTCAATCTTCAATCACTAATTCATTTTTCTCTCCATGGAAACAAAAGCGTTCAATTGTTCCAATGAAAAAGAAATGAAATTCTTATGCTTGAAGAGAAGCAAAGGTTACCAAACTAAGTCTTATGTCCCAATCATTTGGGGTCAGCTATATGAGTCTATCTTCGCCATTTATTTCAATCGTACACTCTACGCTTATTTAAGTTAAATATTTCAATTTATATTTTTAAATAATAAATTGAGTTGGTGTTATAATTTCGTATAATTGTTTAGTGCAACTGCTTGGTTTATTAGAACACATGAATAACTGTTTAGTGTATTCTATGGTAATTGTAACTAATTGGTATAACTGATTAGTGTAATTGTGTTGTGTAATGTTAATATAAGGAGAGAGAAAAATGGAGAGAATAATGAAATAAGGAGAGAGGGAGTGAGAGAGAGAAAAAAAATAGGGGGAGAGAGATGAAAAAATTAAATCAAATCTTTACATATTTAATTTTTTTTTTATCAATATGAGAGAAAGAGAGAGAGAGAGAAAAATAGATAGAGAGAAAATAGGGAAGAGAGAGTGAAAGAGTAATGAAGAGAGAGTAATTGAGTAATAAATACCCTTTTAGTCTTTTTTTCAAAAAAATGCACTTATGACCAAATAAGTTTCCTTAATGTAGTTTAGTTCAAATAAGTCTAAATTTTTGTACCGGCTTCCAAATTACCCTTGTTTTTATAATCTAGGGTGCGGGTTAACCTGAACTTAGCCCGAAAAAAATAGGACTTAGGTTAAAATTTTTAAAATATGGGTTGGGCTTGGGCTAAAAAACCTTAAGAATTCGGGTCATACTTGGGTTGAGGTTTCGAGTTCACGGGTTCAACCTGAACCCAACCCAAATTGCTAAAATCGGGTTCAACCCGAATTCATAATTCATATTCAACCCGAAATAAAATTATATATATATATAGACACACACACACACAAACATAATCTAAGTGTATTTTAGGTTTTTATTGAATTTATGTTGGTCAAGTTATTGTGTTATGCCCAAAATTAAGCTTAAAATTAAAATTCAACTTGAATTACGACCCGATTTGAGCCAGAATCACTTAACCCGAATCAATCCGAATTGAGCCCAAAATTAACATGGACAATATTCGGGTTGAGTAGCTTAGGTTAAAAATTGAGTTTGGGTTGAGTTAGGGTTAAAAGTTGTGAAAATTGGGGTTGAGTCCTCTTTAAGGGACTTATAATGAGTTTAGTCCGCCAACGAAACTTATTTGGGGGTAAGTCTGTTTTTAATTTTACTAATAAGTAGTTAAATCCACAATTTTTTTAAAACTCCAAAATGCCCTTCTAATGAGTTAAAAAATAATTTTCAACATTAAATCAGTTTTCTAAACGGTCATCATTGATTCACACTTAATAGAATTTTTTTTTCCATAAAATCTAAAATTCAAATTTAAATTTGGCATCACTACCATTTCTCTCTCTCTCTCTCTCATTTTTTTTTTTTGTTGAGAAGACTATGGTTAATTTAATATTGAATGTTACTACGCATGTTATTATTTTTTTTCCATGTTACTTTTTTTTTATTGTGCATGTTACTATTTTTTTGATGAGTAACATTACGAGGAAGAGATAGATATAGGAGTTAAACTCTTAAAATTTAGGAGTTATTAGTTTTCAAATTTGTTGTAATTAAATATAATTAATGAGAGTATTTTGGACAATGGAGATCAAAATGGATTTAATATTAAACAAGTTTCCTTGATGGACTTATCACCAAATAAGTCCACAAAGGGGAACCGACCTCCAAATTTCCCTTAAAAGTTTTGTAACTTGGGTTGGGCCTGAATTGATCCTCTAAGAGCATCTCTAATAGACTCTTTATCACCACTCAATTCTCTATTTTAGAGAGTTGACTCTTAAAAAGTAATCTCCAATAGGCTTTTTATTTAGGCTTTTTAAAATAAAGAGTCCAATTTGACTCTCTACATTTAGAGAGTCAAATTCACTCTATACTCTATTTTTTCAAAACAGAAAAAAGGTGTATCTGTCTTTTTGACTAAGAAGTTTTGATAAACACTCTTTACATCAAAACAAATCTCTCATCGTGACTCTCATCATTAATTTTTGTAAGTGTTTGTCTCGGTTGATTCTCCATTACTGCCATTCCATGAGATGCAAATAATATGGAATGGTGCTGAAACAAGATAGAAGAGACATGGCAGGGGCAAGGCCGGGCCAATTGTAGAAATAAAAAAGCTTGGGCTTTAGGTCCCATAATTTTGGAAGACATCATAATTTTAGGTAAATAGTTGGCCCACTGTAAAATTTTAAGTCCATGAAAATTATAAGACCTACAAAAACGCCTTAGTCAAAATTTAAGGCCAATCAAAAAATTTAATTTTAATAATTTTTTGAGCTCATTATTCAACCCATAACAATAAAAACCTAAAAAATCAAAATTTTATTAAAAAAAATTGATAGTATACTCAAAAGTCAAGTCATAATTCACCCATCAATTCTCATCCACATCCTCTCTCTCTCTTCTCTCTTCTCTCTTCTCTATGTGTTTGTGTGCAACACTAGAAAGCCCCTTCCTCTCATTTTCATTCTCACTCATTTTCTCTACATATCAATTTCAAATAAAGAATTTTTTTTGGTTTTTTTATTTAATTTAAAAAATAAAATCATTAAATGCTGATAGTTTAAAAAAATTTATCTTGATCTCGGATGTTTCTTAAAACATAACAATTTTTCTGACATTGATAGTTTAGATTTATTTTAAAAATAAAAAATTTTAAAGAAGATTTTATAAATGAAAGAAAATATTTCAATTGAGACACTAAATTATATAAAAAGACTAGATTTTTTTTTTCAAATAATTTTTGTAACAGTTACTTCTAAAAAGAAGCTTTTCAAAATTAAAATTGATAAAATCTTACTTAAAATTAACTGTCACAAGAAAAAATAATTGGATTAGCAATATTATCAATGTAAAAAAATATGATAACAAAATTTAAATATAAAAACTCAATTTATACTTTTACAACTCACAAAATGAGAAGAATTAATTCTAATAAAAAATTTTAACACTAAAAATAAAAATGCCTCAATAAATTATCATTTTAGACCCTAAATTGCCTTGAGCACCCCTTGGGTAGGGGTTGGAATGAAATCATTAGAAACGGTGGGTAAATAAAATATTTAAAGTTTGGTAAAAGAATAGAGGAAAAAAAGTAGGAAATTAGATTTATTCCTAAAAATGACAAAATATAAAATAGTAAAATAATAAAAATAAACAGTCTTATTAGAGTGGTATATATATATATATATTTTTTTTTTTTTTTTCTCTATTTTAAAAAAAACTATCGGAGATGCTCTAACTCGCCTAAATTACACTCCTAGTATTATAAAGTCTATGGCTTTGTAAATTTTGCACAGTACATTAATACAATATTTATTTATCTAAAAAAAAAAAACATAAGTACTTATACGAAGGTGGGTGCGGCTACCGGAACTGGGTATGGGGTTTGGGGGGTGCCGGAGCTTTGTATTGCCGGTGAGGAGTTGGGTTGATTTTCAATTAACAACAAATTGGTAGGTATTAAGTGTGGAAAAATCCAGCAACGTCCTTCCAACAACCGGCCATCTCCCCCGAAATCAGATACTTCCGCTTTCTCCATATGGCTTTTGGACGGCCTCTGTCTTACTCTTTGCCGGCTTCCAACAACTTACAACTTTTGTTGGAGAACAGCATAGAGTCGTCTCTTAACTTCAACTCGCTTCCAAGTCAATCTTTAGTCTCTTTCTTAACTCTAAAATAGTTACTAAATGTTGCTTGCCAATCCGATGAAATTATCAGCATTTTCCCGGTCACTTTGCAGCTACCCGTTCCTCCCCTTCTTCTTCTTCTTCTTCATCTTGCTTCACAACCTCCATTCCTCCTCAGCCACCTCCACGGTTGATGAAAATGACACGGATTACTCTGCGTTGCTATCATTCAAAGCTAAACTAACCTCAGACCCGCTTCAAATCATGGCCTCATGGAATGAATCCACCCACTTCAGCAACTGGGTAGGCATTATTTGTGTTGCAAGTTATCAAAGAGTCATAGCAATCAATCTTCGATCAATGGCTTTAAGTGGTTCACTATCGCGTGCCATTGGTAACCTGAGTTTTCTTCAGAGCCTTGAGCTTTATAACAATTGGTTCACCGGCAATATCCCTCAAGAGATTGGCTGGTTATCAAGATTGACCACGTTAGGTCTTGGTAACAATTCTTTTTCAGGTGAAATTCCTGCCAATATATCGCGATGCTTGAATCTTTTTGTACTTCATTTGGCCCGGAATAATCTTGTGGGCAACATTCCAATGGAGTTCCAATCTCTATTGAAGCTTCAGTTTATTTATATATACTCAAACCATCTAACCGGAGAGATACCGTCTTTTCCCGGGAACTTCTCAGCCCTTCAAGTAATATCTGGGTTAGGAAATAATTTCAAGGGAAGTATTCCAGATACACTAGGCCGGTTAACGAACTTGATAGCAATTTCATTCGGGACCAATAACCTGTCTGGTGCTATTCCTCCTTCAATTTTCAATTTGTCATCTCTGATTTTGATTGATTTGCTCCAGAATCAAATAGGAGGAGATCTTCCATCAGATATAGGCCTAAAGTTTCCAGACTCGAATGGTTTAATATTGCACAAAATAAGTTTGTAGGATCTTTACCTGATTCATTATCCAACGCGTCTCAGCTTGCAATAGGGCTGCAACTTGGACGGGTTGGACAGTCAACCCTATGTATATAATCTTCTACCCTAACCTTAACCCTTAACCCTAACCCTACCTTGGGTTGAGGGACTCAACCCAAGCACTGCCCGAATTTAATTCGGGCAGGCTTGTGTTGAATTCGGGTTAATGATTTCGGACTGATTTCGGGTTACTTTACGGGTTTAATTCGGGTTGAATTTGAGTTGAGCCCAAAATAGGCTTGTTTTTCTAAACCTGATGCACTGTCCCACAATCCAACTGCAACATACATGCTTGTTAGAACTACATAGTTTACTGACTTTTCAGGTTCTATATTAAATAGGTATCTGGCTGTAATTTCTCCAATAGACATATTGTCATAGTTACTACATGCCCCAAGAATGGAACTCTAAAGTGAGGCATTAATTCGGGTTGAACCCGATTTTAATATTAGGGTTCAACCCGTGAACCCGATGGCTCAACCCGAAGTCCGCCCAAATTGAAATCGGGTTGTAATTTTTTGACTCAAACCCAACTCAAATATTAAAAACTCTAACCCAAACCCTAATTTTTTTGGATTGGGCTCGAGTTAAAATCGGGTTAACCCGCCCAAGTTGCAACCCTTGCTTGCAATGCTTGCGGTCAATGGGAATGGCTTTACTGGAAAAGTACCCAACTTTGAAGGGTTGCGGAGTCTGGAGCGGCTCATACTTAATAGTAATCAACTTGGAAATGGGGAAGCTGATGACTTGAGGTTTTTGACTCCTTTGATGAATTGTACCGAATTAGGACTGCTAGCTTTAAGTACAAACAACATAGGAGGAGTTTTACCTAAATCAATAGGAAACTTTTCGAAGCTTACAGTGTTTACTATAGGAACAAATCAAATATCTAGAAACATACGCCCAGAGATAGGGGAACTTGTCAACCAAGGCCAGCCCAACAGCATGTTTAAAAAAGTTTGGGCTTTAGGCCCATTTCAAAAGAAGGCCCCAAATTTTTAAACAATGTAAATAACCCATATAAAAAAAGTCTTATAAAAATATAAGCTCAATCAACCATTAGGCCCATAATTCAATCCAAATATTAAATATCTAAAAAAAATTAACAATATATAAAAAAAAAAAAAAAAAAAGGCTGAAATGAAAGGTCATATCAAATTAAAAAAAATCAAAAAGTCAAATCATATCTTACTTTTAACTCTCTCTCTCTCGGTAAACCAACCAAACCAACCAACACAAAAAAAATTCTTCTTTTTCTTTCTCTCTCTCATTAAACTTAAACAAAAAAAACTCTTCTTCTTCTTCTCTCTCTCTCTCTCTCTCTCTCTCACAGTGCTCTCAAGTCTCAACTCAGTGAACTCACAAATCACTCACCGACTCACGGTAACATACAACGGTGAGACGCCAAGATGGTGACTGACTCGGTGACAGTGACTTGGCCTCCACTCCATCCTCCATCATCAACTCGAGTTTTCATTGCAACATAAGGGACATGGTTTAGAATAAAAAAACCAACATTTGAGATCATTCAAGCCAGGTTCTATTGTTTCATAATTTTAAATTTTTTTGTTATATATTTAACTATACTATATATTGTGTTTGTTTAGTTGTTATATAGTTATAATATATTAATAATATGACACCTAGAAGACAACCAAGTGGATACGAAAAATTAAAAAAAAAAATAGATCAACTAATAGAATCTCAAAAAGGATCTCTTGATAAATTTGTTACTAGTAACAAAAATAATGTAACAAAAAATTTAGATGAAAATTTTGAAAATGAACAAGTAGATAATGAAATAGAAGAGAATAAAATAAAAATATTGAAATAGAAAATATTTGAAATAAAAGATAATGAAATAGAAGATAATGAAATAAAAAATATTGAAGTAGAAAATATTGAAATAAAAGATAATAAAATAGAGGATAATGAAATAGAAAATATTGAAAAAGAAAATAGTGAAATAAATGATAATGAAATAGAAGACAATCAAAATCTTAATGAAACAAGTGATTATAGTCATATAAATATTTATGAACCAAGTCAATGGAAAAATATTGATACGAAATTAAGAGATTTATTAGTAAAAAATGGTCCAATTAGATATAATAATTTAGATTTTCCTCGGGATGAACACTCTAGATATTTTTTCACTACACATTATATTCGCAAATTAACAAATGGGGAAACACTTGATAGAAGATGGCTAATATATTCAAAAGATTTGGATAAAATATTTTGTTTTTGTTGCAAGTTATTCAATATGAATTATTCTACAAGTAAACTAGCTAATGAAGGAACAAAAGATTGGAGAAATATTGATGTTAAACTTAAAAATCATGAAATAACTAATGAGCATATAACTAATATGAATACTTGGATTGAATTAAAAACAAGATTGCAACTAAATAAAACAATTGATAAAAGTATCTAAGAACAAATTAATAGAGAGAAAGAATATTGGCAAAAATGTATTAGTAAGAATTATTGTCGTTGTAAAGAATCTTGGTAAAAATAATTTAACTTTTCAGGGAAAAAATGAAAAGATATATCAAGAAAATAATGACAATTTTTAAAGTTTAATTGAAATGATTGCGGAATTTGATCCGATAATGCAAGAACACGTTCGTCGTATTCAACAAGATAAAATTCATACTATTATCTTGGACATAACATACAAAATGAATTGATAAGTTTGTTAGGAAATGAAGTAAGAAACAATATTATTAAAAAAGTTAAAAAAGTAAAATATTATTCAATCATACTAGATTGTACTCCCGATTCAAGTCATCAAGAACAAATATCTCTCATATTACGATGCGTAGATATTACAATAAGTCCAATAAAAATAGAAGAATATTTTTTAGAGTTTATTAAAGTAAATGATACGAGTGGAAAAAGTTTATTTGATAAACTTATAGATGTAATAAGTAATCTTGAACTAGATATTAATGATGTACAAGGACAAGGATATGATAATGAGTCTAATATGAAATGAAAACATCATGGTGTACAAAAAAGGCTACTCAATATAAATCCTAGAGCATTTTACACATCATGTGGTTGTCATAATTTAAATTTAATACTTTGTGATATGGCTAACTCTTGTCCCAAGGCTATATCATTTTTTGGAATAGTACAACGTATATATTTATTATTTTTCTCTTCCACAAAACGTTGGAAAATTTTACAAGATAATATTCAAGATTTAACTTTTAAGCCATTATCACAAACACGTTGGGAAAGTCGTGTTGAAAGTGTTAAAGCAATAAGATTTCAAGTTTCAAGAATAAGAGATGCATTATTGCAATTAGCGGAAACTAGTGAAGATCCTAAAACAAGGAGTGAAGCTAATTGTTTAGCAACATATGAGATTGAGAATTTTGAATTCTTATTGGGCATTACTTTTTGGTATGATATTTTATTTTCCGTCAACTTAGTTAGTAAATATTTACAATTAAAAGACATGCATATTGATATTGCTATAGATCAATTAAAATGTATCATTTCTTTTTTTGAAAAATATAGGGAAAGTGGATTTACAAATGTTATGATTTCATCTAAAGAGATTGCATGTGAAATGGGTATAGAACCTATATTTCGTGAAAAACGTAGAATTCGTAGAAAAAAACAATTTGATGAAAATGTTGATGATGAGGTAACACAATCTATTGAATAATCTTTTAGAATTGATTATTTTACATATATAATTGATAAAACTATTTCTTCACAAAAAAATAGATTTGAGCAATTACAAAAGTACGAAAATATTTTTGGTTTTTTATTTAACTTAAAAAAATTAAAATCATTGACCAATGGTAGTTTAAAACAATATTGTTTGGATCTCGAATGTTTTTTAAAACACGAAAATTTTTCCGATATTGATGGCTTAGATTTATTTTTAGAACTAAATGTTTTAAAAAAAATTTTACAAACGAAAGAAAATACTCCAATTGAGATACTAAATTATATAAAAAAGTTAGATTCTTTTCCAAATGCATGCATTGCTTATGTAATATTATTAACAATTCTTGTAACAGTTGCTTCTACAGAAAGAAGCTTTTCAAAATTAAAATTGATAAAATCTTACTTAAGATCGACTATGTCACAAGAAAGATTAACTGGATTAGTGATACTATCAATTGAAAAAGATATGGTAGCAAAACTTAAATATAAAAACTTAATTAATACTTTTGTAACTCAAAAATCAAGAAAAATTAATTTTAAATAAAAAATATTAATACTAAACATAGAATGCATCATTTAGAAGTATCGCTTTAGACCCCAAATTATCTTGAGCCACCCTGAATTTAACAAACAGTACAAGACAAGTAATTTAACAAACAATAGCTGTTTTAGATTGTTAAATAAAATATGTTTTCACACCTTGCCAGAAAATAAAATATAGCAACTTGAACAACTGAAGATGATACGCAGTAGTTGATCAACTATTAACAGTTCAAGCCAAACCATTTAGCACTAATATAATAGGAAGAGCACTGGATCATTAATCGAGTAAAACATACAGATTAAACTAAATATAAAATCAAAACATAGACGAATAAGATGTATTATGTTGTGATTGGTACTTATGATGATAGATTAATTGATGGAAAAACCAATATCTAATTAAAACTTGGTAGGATATAAAGTTAATATAAATATAGAGTATAAGAGTAATAAAAAGAGTTGACCTATTAGTCTGAGAGGCGTGTGATCACTGTGCTAAAGCAGCTAGACATCCCCATGTGAGAGTACTAATGAACATTAGCAACTCCAAGATTCAACCCAGACACTTGCAGTAATACCTCCTCAATGTTCACGTCCACTTAAACGTAAGAGTGAACATGACTCAAATCGAATTGTCCAAAATAAACTAAATCTAGATAATAAAAAATAGACAACTTTATGACATGTGATGGTTGAGACGGGAGGTCTCTGTTGACAGAATAGAAACAAGATAGTGAATTTAGTATTGGACAAAAAAAATACTATATAACCCAAATTTGCATCCCAAATGAATGGGAACCATTGGATGAGTGGGTCCTATCAATTTTTTTAATTGGGACCCACTGATTCAACCATCCTTATTGATTTGAGATGCATATTTGGGATACAAATTTGGGATATATAGCATTGCTCTTGGACAAAAGACAAACTAAGCTGATTTTTCAGTAGGATATTCTTTGGACTATTTCTTAAAATAGGTGGTTCATATTTAATCTATATCTATTTATATCTATCCTATTAATAAAAGAAAGCTAAGTTAAAAACTTTTGATTGATTATAATACCCTTCATAAAACATATAATTCCCTTGAACAATTTTCTTCCATTTTCTCCAATTCATTATATACTCCTCTACTATTATTTCATCTCCTTAAATTAGTTATGTAAATATCTATATAATAAAATACAATACAATTCAAATTTCAAAAGATAAACAAAATGACTTTTGATATTCACAGTTGAGATCACTTTAAATTTTACTTTAAAGTTAATCTAACGGCTAATATTAACACCTTAAATTTAATAGGAAAAATAGGCCCCTAAGAGTAAATTTTGGAGTGACTTTTTAAAAATACTTCTAGTAATTATTTATCATAAGTATTTTAAAAAAAATAGTGTTTGAAACTGCCCCACCACTACCTCTACCACCCCCCCCCACCGCTCCACTACCATCACCACTACCACCACCACCACCACCACCACTCCCACCCCCACCACCACCACCACCACCGTCGTCGTTGCCACAATCACTATCGCCACCCTACCATACCCACCACCACAACCATCACCGTTGCCACCACCTTACCACCACCATCACCACTTCCATTACCCCACCACCACCATAACCACTGCCCAGCACTACCACCACCACCACTTCCACCGCCCCACCACCACCATCCCTAATCACCACAGTTGTCGCACCTTACCACCACCGTTACTGTCACCATCACCCCCACCACCCCACCACCAACTCCAAGACCATCATAACTATCACCACCATCGCCAACCCACCACCGCTACCCCTACTATCGCCACTGCCCCACCTCCACCCCCACCCCCACCCTCATTGCCCCACCGCTATCACCATCGCTACCCATCACCGATTGCTACCATCGTCGTCTAGGGCCACCACCTACCACCATCGTCATTTTATTCTTATATTTATTATCATTACCACCATCATCCCACTACCGTCATCGCCCACCATCAGCACCCACCATCACCCATCGTCACCCACCATCACCACCAGCCACTGTCACCTACCCCCACCACACTTACCACTGCCACCATTCGCCACCACCCATCACACTTACCACTGCCACCATTCGCTACCCCCACCACACTTACCACTGCCACCATCATCGCCCACCACCATCATCATCATTGCCCACCACTACCACTGCCAACCACCATCACTGTCGTCCACCACCACCCACACCCACCACCACTACTGTTGTCACCTATGGCTGCCACTACCATCATCGTTACTCAAAACCCACCACCACCATCACCATTGTCAACCACGACTGCTACCACCACCACGGTCGTCGCCTTACCCACCACAACCATCACCATCACCATTGTCGCCCACCACCACTACCACCACCACCGCTCACCCCTGCTACAATCGATGCTTAAATTTTTGTATCTCTCTTCTATGTTTGTGATTTAATTTTGGGTGTGAATACAAATATGTTGACCATTTTTTTATTACTCCGTGCTTTCATGCACGGGAAATAACTATAGTCTATATAATAAAGTAGCTACATGATTTGTCTTTAGCTTTTCACAACTCAGATCGTTTGAGGATTATTGATCCGACGATCCTAATTGAACTTTGATTCCTTTTACAACTCTAAGTCTCCCATCTCTCATATAACTCTCTCTCCTTCTCTATCTCATACACCTAACTCTCATACGTACATAACTCTTTCTTTTTCAGACATTTTAAACATACACTCTTCCATCTCTCATATAATTCTCACTCTATTTCATATCTCTTTTAAATACACACTCTCACATCTCTCATACTCTCTCTCTCTTAACATTGTTTGTCTTGACGATCCTAAATTGACTTCTTTACTCAAAAAATTTCAAAGTCAAACTAATCATCAATACAAAAAATAAGTGATACCAATTGCACAAAAAAAAAATCAAAACTAAGCTAATCACCAATAATTAAAAAAAAAAAAAGTAATACCAATTGCACCAAAAAAAAATATATATTCAGAGCCAAGCTAATCACCAATAAAAAAATAATAAGTGATACCAATTGCATCAAAAAAATTAAAAAACTCAAAGTCAAGGTAATAACCAATAAAAAAAATAAGTGAATCCAATTGTAAAAAAGAAAAAAATATATATATTCAAAACCAACTATAACATTTTTTTCCCTTATTTGCATCACTTTCCCTTTGCTAATGTTCATATTTTTTTGAATGCTTGTATAATGCAAAATAGACACTGAAACTACAAAAAGTCACTCAAATCAATTATTTTTTTTTGAAGTGGTGAAATTTTGATTTTGTTGATTTGGTTTAATTGCAACGTGAGAATATTTCTATAGAATCCAAGAAGTCACATTGACAAAGATTTTAAATCAATTGTCCTCGTAACTATAAGTAGATCCGCTGAATAATATTAATTCGGTTGGGTTTTTTTTTCTATTTTTTGAAAATTTGATTTGTAATTAAATGTGGTTAATTCATTTGATTAGATTCAGTGATTTAATTGTGTGTTCTTAATGACATTCCTTATTAAAACTAGACAACATATTCATTAGATTTAATCACAAGTTCAAAAAATGAACACTCATTTGGTGGAAAGAAGAGTTGTCATGAAGAAATTTATGATATATGATAATTTTGTAATGATGTTAGTTTAAGTTTTTGGGGATTCTCAGATTATATTAATGTGATATAATTCTTTTTCATTTCAACCCTTGGACTTCTTTTATTTAAAACATTCTTGGATGGCCCCATTTGCTTGGCAAATTTTGTGTGTTAAGAGTGCCTTCAGACACTGGTAATGACTAGTATTTAATATTTCATGTATTCATTTCAACTTTAATTATTAATTTTTACTCTAATAATGTTCATATCATTATGAGTAATAACAAAACAGTACACTACAACTTTTTTGTTTCTCCATATAATAAACTCGACAACTTTTGGTCTTCTAATTCTAACCACATGAATTTATTTGAGGTTTTAATGTTTATAGGCCAAAATTTTTTTGTGACTACAAGAAATTTTGAAAATTTTCTCCTAAGTTGATGTTTGGGTTTTATGGACATGGAAAAACCAAGAGTTTATGGTAACTACAATAAAACTTTTAAAACTTTTTTCTCTCTTTCCTACCGGATTTCAAGGATTGCTACAAAAATTAATCGCGTGATGTATTTGTTTGATGTGAATGTGTCCTCGTTATATCGTAGAACTCGATTGCTAGGTAATCACTTTTATCCCTATTTACGTATGAGGGATTGCAATTTTCTTAAAAATAAAAAGGGCTTGTGGTCTTGTCCTTATATATTGATGGTTGAACAATTATTTTCGACTTTAACTCTTCATTATTTTTTTACACTTTATCTTGGAAAAAATATTTCAAGAAATTTGCAAAAGCATTGAACAAATAGCTAGAGAAGTAAGATTTTGTGATCCTCTATGTATCTGACATAACCACATATTAGATAGTATATCTTTTCATTGAGTGTATATTTACAATGTCAAATATAATTGGATTTTACAAAATAACGATCAATATATAGACACTATTTTATTGAGTTTAATCCTACTATTTTTACTTAATGCAGGTCAAATTAAGGTGTTGGAATTGCAATAATCACAATAATTAATTGGATTTTTACGTCAGAGGTTTGCTCCTTGAGCTTTATATTGAACAATAAAAAATTTAAAAAACATTGGTTTATGTACCTTTAAAAAATACTAGTTCGTGCCCCACGTACGTTGTACGTGGACTATTTTGAATTATAATTTGAGTTTTTATTTTCTACTTTTTATCCACATTATCTCCATATTTGTGGTTTATGTATGCATAACGTAAGTGTAATGTTGAAAAATAAAAGAGCCAGAATGTAAAAAAAATACATCAGGTTGTTGATTTGATTACTTATTGGTTTTATAATATTTATATTTCAAATATTTTGCTTCTACCATGGTTGTGGGCAACACTCACAAGAATTCATATCAAGATTATAGAGTTTCTCACCCCAAAATGCCTTTGGATTGGAAAAAGATTACAATCTTACAATAAATGTTAAACCTCAATAAAAGTGAATAAAAATTTAATTAACAAGTAACATTTGTGTACAATTGTTGCAAAAGTTAACAGTCCAATCTCAAGCCCAAGATCATGACAAATCAAATTTCTAAATCAAAAATCAAAAATAAAATAAATAAAAATATTAAATCTAAATAGTGAATAAGACAAATCACACTCTCTTAAAATCTTATATTACACTCAAATTAGATCATCAAAGCAGTTGATAGTAAGACAACATCAATGTTTCGCATTGATATAAAAAAAGAATCACATAAACAGTCAATAATTCTTGCACTTTAAGCTCATCATCTTCAATACAGTTTACAATGCTACTTTCATAAGATCCACGATAATTAAAGACAAAAATGAAGGTAGTTATGAAAGTTACAGAGAATAACTAAAATACTAATAGTCTCTATTATTTAAAGAAAAAAGATTTCTCTACTGTTTGAAAAGTGAGGGTTTGAAAGGAGGGGGCTGTTATTTTTATATTGTTTTGTAATTTTATCTAATGTTATGATATGAGAGGCCTTCCTATAGTAATACTATATATTCATTGCACTTGTAATTACAAATATTTACTCCTAGAAATGGAAGGGTCTAAGAGTTAAAGTGGAAAATAGGATATGATTGTCTTTATATGATTAAATAGGGGTAGAATAAGAAATCAAAAGTTTTTCTCATTAGTTTCCTTTTATTAGTAGTATAGATTATTTGTTTTAGGTCAAACAAATAGAGATTGAAACTTTTCCAACCTTTGATCACCACCTCCCAAAAAAAAAAAAAAAAAAGAAATTAAAATTACAATTTTATTGAGCTTACTTTAACTATTTGCAATGTCGGGCTCACATTTTTTAATTTTGGTGTTAAACAAAATATTTGTAATGAGATTGTCCATGAGCAGAGCACGTGTACATCAACTAGTTACTAATAAAAGTGGCTTAAGTGAAAAACTTTTGATTTTCTTATTTATCCTTCAATAATTCTATAATGTCTACTTTATCATTTTTAAAGTGGCTTAAGAGAAAAACTTTTGATTTTCTTATTTATCTTTCAAAAATTATATAATGTATATTTTATCCATTTTTGATGAATTTTTTTATTTTTTTATTAGTTGCATTAATTCAAATACACCTCCACTATTTTCTAAATCTTCACTGACACTCCATGTCAGATTAAAAGTGTTAATTAGAATATAATTTTATTAAATTGCCCATGATATATTTTAGGAAAAACTTTATCCACATCCTTTCTAGATATGTATATCTTCCATGAAACCCTCTTTATTTTCTAAATTTTTTTACGTATTAAAATTTGGGCCGATTAAAATTTGATTCGAGTTAATTAAATTTATTTTTTACGTATTAAAATTTGAGTCGATTAAAAATTATATTGTTTTACGTATTAAAATTTGAGCCGATTAAAATTCATTTTTAATCGATTCGAATCAAATTTTAATCAACCTGAATCGAATTTTAATTGAAATGAATTTTAATAAATAAAAAAATATAAATTTTAATCGACTTGAAGCGAATTTTAATTGGCGATAACAATTCATGTAGATCTCAAATCGGTTTAAATTTTAATATGTAAAAAACAATTTAATATGCTCGATTTTTAATACATAAAAAAATAAATTTAATTATTTCGAGTTGAATTTTAATCGGCTCAAATTTTATATAAAAAAAAATAAATTTTAATCAACTTGAATTTTAATATGTAGAAAAATAAATTTTAATCGACTCGACTAATCAAATTTTATGTAGAAAAATTGTTTAGGTTTATGTAAAGTTAATTTTGGTATTTTAGATGAAATTTTTTTTGTTAGATACGATGGTTTAAAGATAAGGGTGTCAATGATGTTTAAATATAAACTAAAAAGAGTGTCAATGATATTACGAATAATATAAGAGTGTCCTTAGGGGTTGTTTGGTATGGGGGTTTTGGGGGGGGGGGTTTGGAACATGGGTTGGGGTATAAACCCCTTAAACTCATGTTTGGCAACTATGAAGTATGGACATAATTTGAAATCCGGCCCGGTCATGGCCCGATCATGAAACCCACATACTTGGGTTTCATGAAACCCAAGGGGGGGTGGGTTTCATATGTGGGTTAATGGGTTTAAAGTGCAAATGACATTTATACTTCTATATATCCTATATACCCCATATATATAAATTGGTTAAGGGGCACAATAGTCATTTATATACAAATATATTATCATAATAGTCATATATCCCTGCGCATATCAAACATGGGTATGAACAACATTAAATGTTGAATCTCATCTTTGGGTCAAACCCGGGTTTGGACAATCCAATACAAACCCCTCTCAAAAAACATACCAAACAAGCCCTTAAAGATATGATAAAGTAGAATGGGTGTGGCTAAAATTATCCCCGGGAAGTTTTTAAAATTTTCCCTAGAACAAGCCCTTAAAGATATGATAAACCCTTAAAGATATGATAAAATAGAAGGGGTGTGGCTAAAATTATCCCCAGGAAGTTTTTAAAATTTTCCCTAGGAAGTTCCAATAGATTAGGGAGGTGGAAGCTTCCAAATTATTTGGCTTAGTCCATATGCCGTTTTGGACGGCCACTGTCTTGCTCTTCGTCTCCAACAACTTACACCTTTTCTTGGTGTACGGCAGTCGTTTCTTTAACTTCAAGGTCTCTTAGATTCCCAAGTCATTCTGTAATCTCTTTCTTTCTTGCTCGAATAGGTAGTTATTGTTGTCTTGTCTGTCAATACAATGAAGTCAGTGCTGTCCGGGCCACTTTCCATCTCTTGGTTCCTCCACAGCTTCATCATCATGCTTCACAACCTCCCTTCCTCCTCAGCCACTTCCATGGTTGCTGGAAACGACACGGACCACCTTGCGTTGCTCTCATTCAAGGCTAAGCTAACCTCTGACCCTCTTCAAATTATGCCGTCATGGAATGAATCCACCCACTTCTGCAATTGGGCAGGCATAATTTGTGATGGAAGATATCAAAGAGTCATCGTGATCAATCCGCGATCAATGAGTTTAAGTGGCACACTATCGCCTGCCATTGGCAACCTGAGTTTTCTTCAGAGTCTTGAGCTCTATAACAATAGCATCACGGGCAAAATCCCTCAAGAAATTGGCTGGTTATCAAGTTTGACGATATTAGGTCTTGGTAACAACTCCTTTTCAGGTGAAATTCCAGCAAATATATCGCGATGCTTGAATCTGGTAAAACTTCATTTATCTGGGAATAATCTGGTGGGCAGCATTCCAATGGAGTTCCAATCTCTGTTGAAGCTTCAGTTCATTTTTCTGCACTCAAATCATCTAACAGGAGAGGTACCAGCTTTTCTTGGGAACTTTTCTGCCCTTCAAAGAGTGGCTGGGTCTGAAAATAATTTCCAGGGAAGTATTCCTGATACTCTCGGCCAGTTGTGGAATTTAAAAGTTCTTTCATTTGCATTCAATAACCTGTCGGGTTCTATTCCTCCTTCAGTTTTCAATTTGTCGTCATTGATTTGGATTGATTTGCCCCTGAATCAAATAGGAGGAAATCTTCCATCAGATATAGGCCTAAATTTTCCCAGACTCAAATGGTTTAATATTGCACGAAATAAGTTTGTAGGATCTTTACCTGATTCATTATCCAACGCCTCACAGCTTGTGATGCTTGCAGTCAATGAGAATGGCTTTACTGGAAAAGTACCCAACTTTGGGGGGTTGCAAAGTCTGGAGCGGCTCATACTTAATAGTAATAAACTTGGAAATGGGGAAGCTGATGACTTGAGGTTTTTGACTCCTTTGAGGAATTGTACCGAATTAGGACTGCTAGCTTTAAGTGAAAACAACCTAGGAGGGGTTTTGCCCAAATCAATAGGAAACTTTTCGAAGCTGACTATGTTTACTATAGGAGCAAATCAAGTATCTGGAAACATACCCCCAGAGATAGGGGAACTCGTCAACTTACAGGGTTTATTTCTGGGGCCAAACCAATTCCATGGTAGCATTCCTGATTCCATAGGAAAACTTGAAAGGCTAAATTTATTGTCTCTTGCAGGAAACAGATTATCGGGGTACATTCCATCTTCTTTCGGGAATTTAACCACATTGACCAGACTCTACTTGGGACTCAATAATTTACAGGGTAGCATCCCATCTAGTCTAGCAAAATGTAAAAATTTACCATCGTTGAGTCTTTCTAGAAATAATCTCAGTGGTTTTATACCCAAAGAAGTTTTTGGTTTGTCTACCTTGTCAATATATCTTGACCTAGCCTTCAACCTTTTAATTGGTTCCCTTCTCTTAGGACAAGGTGACTTGGGAAATCTAATTTTATTGGATGTTTCCCATAACATGTTATCTGGTGAAATTCCCATCAGTCTTGGCAGTTGCACAAGCTTGAGAGAGCTCTACATTGCTGGTAACTCCTTTCAAGGGTCCATTCCCCCTTCTTTAAGTTCTTTGCAAAGCATTGAAATTTTAGATTTTTCTCGTAACAACTTGACAGGGAAGATTCCAGAATACTTAGAGGATCTTTTATTCTTAAAGACTCTAGATCTATCTTTCAATGATTTTGAGGGCGAGGTACTGCTAGGAGGAGCATTCCAAAATGCAAGTGCAGTTTCAGTTGTTGGAAATAGTAAGTTATGTGGAGGTGTTCCAGAGTTGCAGCTGCCTAAATGTAGCATAAAAAGAGCATCAAGAAACCATGGAATCTTTTATGCTCTAAAATTAGTCGCAATGGTATTTAGTGGGATCTTGATGGTATTGTTGGTGGGGTTTTCAATTTTTGTTTACAAAGGGAGACATACAAAAAAGGTGTATTGCTCTTTGTCTGGCCAGTCAACAAGGGATGTACTGCCAAGGGTGTCTTATGAAAGTCTTCACAGAGCTACTGATGGGTTTTCATCAACCAATTTGATTGGTTCGGGAAAGTTCAGCTCTGTGTATAAATGAATTATCGATAAAAATGAAACTGCTGTTGTTGTGAAGGTACTTAACCTGAAAGTTCGAGGTGCTTCAAAGAGTTTTGTGGCAGAGTGTGAAGCGTTTAGACTTATTAGACATCGGAATATTGTGAAGGTTTTAACTTCTTGTTCCAGCATTGACTTCAAAGGTAATAATTTCAAGGCTCTTGTCGGTGCATATATGGTCAATGGGAGTTTGGAAGGTTGGTTGCATCAGAACCCTAAAGTAGATACTGAAAGCAAGAAGTCTAGAAGGAGTCTAAACCTGCTGCAGAGGTTAAATATTGCCGTTGATGTGGCTTGCGCACTAGATTATCTTCATCATCAGTGCGGAACACCGCTGGTACATTGTGATATCAAGCCAAGTAACGTTTTGTTGGACAGTTCCTTGGTTGCTCATGTAGGTGATTTTGGGTTAGCAAGATTTCTTACACAGAGCACATCAAGATTTTCTTCAAACCAAGACAGCTCCATTGGAATTATTGGCACCATTGGATATGTTGCTCCAGGTAACTCTGTCAATGTCTTTTTCTCCATTTTTGAGCTTTCCTTGGCTAATTTTTTTAGGCTAATCATTTACCAAGGAGAGAGATTGGAATACTAAGTGAGGGCCAGTTTGTTTGTTGTTCATCGATTGATCAATCTTCATATTTTTTAATTTTAGGGAAAGAGTAAGACTTTGTTATCGTTCCTTTTGTTTTACTGCATATAAGGGCCATTTTGTTTTATGATTTTCAATGCTGAATCTTGTCACCACATGGATTGTTCACACTATCTTAGAATGACATGTTAAAATACTTAAGATTTCCCTTACACAAAGTGCCAGGAGGACAATTCCAATATTGGGAGTTGGGGGCATAGCCCCCTGGTTTTAAGGTGGCTTTGCCTCTGCTTAAAATTGCACGAAATAATTGTTTCAAACAGTCTATTGTATGATTGGTATCGTGCTACTGCACTCACCATGTATTGTTTTTCAATGATTGCCAATGTTGGTTACAAGAATCACACACTATTGTACAAGTAAAATACTAATAGAGAAAGAATAACTGTACTTTATTTATTTACACAGAGTATGGCATGGGCTCTGAGGTGTCGACACTTGGTGATGTGTACAGCTACAGAATCCTCTTGTTGGAGATGTTTACTGGAAAGAGACCGACTGATGGCATATACAACAACGGTCTCAACCTTCATAACTTTGTTAAGATGGCTATGCCTGAACGAGTTATGAAGATTTTTTATCCTGCTCTTTTTGAAACTGAAGACGAGGGGATAACTAAAAGTTTTCAAACTCTTACTCAGGCAAAAGATGAGAGAATTGAGGAGTGCCTCGTTTCAATTTTTATGATTGGAATTGCTTGTTCCATGGAATTGCCAAGAGAAAGAATAGACATTGGTGCTGCAACTACTCGACTGCAATTGATCAAAGACATTCTCCTTGGAAGTAGGATACCGCAAGAGGAAGGTGGAAAGTAAATCCATGGGACATACTCTGCTGTTACATTTCTGTGTAACTATTTTTTTTGGTACTGTTTTTTTTTCCTGAAAAGTTCATTAGTTTTCTGGAGAAAACTATGATAGATACTGTTGGAGTAAAAAATGGGTCAAACTGTTCTAAAAACTGTTTGAGGTTGACTGGGTGAGATTTCTTGTAGTACCTGAAAAGGAAGTCGAAGACCGAAGGGGTGCTCCAGGGGTCGACCCTTTGATGCTTAAGTTAGTATTTGAGAATTTTAAGGTGCATCAATTGAACTGAACTCAGCGCGCTTACCTGAGTCTTACCCTGGAGGTACCATTTTATAGTATTTTGATAGGTGTCTGAGTGAGAGTGGACTTTAGACTCTCCAAGTAGTTTAAATTTGTCTGATCTCCTTTTGGTTGAAGAGTCTTGGCTTCTATGGACTTTATCCCTTGTTGGGATAACCATCCAGAGTCGTAGTTGTGCTTGGAATCTGTTTGATCACGCAGATAAGACTTGTTGAGGGTATGGTCTTATTCTTATCTCTTGACCTCCTTATCTTCCCCATAATATTTAAACGAATCTGTCATTTGAGTAGGTCTTTGACAGATAAGGTTCCTAAATATTCGGGATAAGTTTTACCATCCTTCTAGTTTCCACCGGGCTAGAGAAAACTAATTATCTGAGTTCATTACACCTCCAACTTTCCTTTCTTGATTACAGGTCAACCAACAATTACATCTCTAAAGGTAGTGCCAGCTAGGACCTTTCCCTTAGTTGAGATTAAATTCTCCCCATTAGATACTATGGTAAAATAATGATGGAAATGGTGATGATCAGGTTTCTTGTTTGAAGAAAATAGTTAGCTCTTTGTTAATCCATGTGCACAAAGTAATCTTGCTGAATTTTTGTTGATGGTTGTCTTTCTGGGTTTGCTGAGAGATGAGCATAGTTTTTTCTTCTTTTTTTTTTTTTTATAATTTTTTTTGTTAGTTCTCCATATGTGAGGAGTAGCTGGGGATAAGTAGCAAATGGAAAATGCATTGTTACACCTCTGTTTGAGTATCAATGTAGTTGGTTAGATCTACTTTGTTAAGTTGTTGACACAACTCCTTGTTATCGTTGAATGAGTAGTGGGTTTGAGAGTTGGATAAGATATATTTTCAATTCAATGAGCGCAAAATATTATTTTTACAAGTTAGGTCCAAATAATAATATTGCAAGATTATCAAATCTGGTAACCTAGGCAGAACTACATGGATAAACTGGTTGACTTGTTTTCCACAGCTGTATTTATGTGTTAGGTCTGTAGCCCTCACAAATTGTAGCTCATGGGCACCCAAAAGTTTATTAATGTCAAAGAAACACACTAATGGCCTCAATGAATTTTAATGATCCAAAACTTTTAATTCTTTATAAAATTAGTTTTGTAGGGTTAATTGTACGGGAGGTCTTCAAAGTATGAGATTTGTTTTATTTTGGTCTCCAATATTTCAATTGCATTATTTTGGTCCCTGAAATATTGAATATGTTTTTATATAGTTCTTTAATCAGACAGCGTCCAGATTGCTAACGATTTTTTATTATAAATTTGTCACGTGCTACTTAAATATAGACAAAAATAATAATTTAAATAACTCTTCACCAAATTTCTACTCAAATTTTAGTTAAATAGCTACTCAAATTACACGGTGATGAAGCCACTCAAGGACTAGTGCCCACCCTCAATTTTTTTACCTTACCATTACCTATAATTTTTTTTTTTTGAAGTATATCCAATTATCCCCACCCTATTATTTTTTTGGAAAATGCTATTGAGATCTAAGTTGGAGACCTAATTCAATATAGTCATTGAATTTGAATTAGAAGTGGGCTCCATCTAACCTTGGAACTCATAGCTAATCCAACAGCTACATTAAATTAAGTCCCCAAATTAGGTCCCCTATAACATTACTCTGTTTTCTTATGATTGTGACCATTAGATTATCAGTGGGTTCTAGCATTAAACGCACTCTACTATCAATCTAATGGTCACAATGTATTATATGTCAAAACTATGTCCCAATAACATTAATGTTAGTACACACATGCCTACACGACTAACAGTAGACACACTTCAGACATATTCGGATGAGCAATGCTGTTGGGACTTAATTTATTGACCTAAATTGCTGACTTAATTCATTATGACCTTTGAATTAACCGTGAGTTCCACCAAACATTGAAACTTGGTGTTGATCCAATTATTCCACTAAAGCCACATCATTATGTCAGCAAATTAGGTCAGATTTTTAAGTCCAAATAACATTATTCTATTCGGATTAGTTTGGTCATAGGTGGTTCATTTTAAAATCTTTTGATCAACTTGATCATATATTATTGATGTGTACTTTAGCATTAATTTTAAAACCTAGAGAGATTTGTGATCTTGCTCACAAATTTTAAAATAAAAAAAATACATGGTATATCTTTTAGTGTACATATATGTAATTTTAGCGTTAATTGTACTAGTCATTAATAATAAAGTCATCAGACAACGCTATCAAAGTATGAAAATTTGTTGAGTCAAATTAACTAACTACAATTAACCTCATTTTGAATAAAAGGCTATAATTAATCTTTTTTATGTTGTACACATATATATGCATAGAATTTTTAAAGATTACTAATAAAATAAGTAGTATAAACGTGTCATCTTCTTTTTATCAATTGGGATAAAATGTGTTAGAGTGTCCACCCTAAAATATTTTTCTGGTTCGCATTAGTCAGGTAAGGCTAATCAATCCAATGATGTTTAACTGGTCTTTTTGGATGATTAGTGTCACATTGCGTCACATGTCACATTGGGACTAAGATACAGACTGAATTCCCACTTGAGGCAATAGTAGGGAATCTAGGAGAATGGGTGAAAGCCCAATCTAGCAATATCGCGTGAATGAAGAAGACAATGTCGCTTTTAAAGCTCTTTCGATGAGTGCCAGATGACTACATGACTTGAGGAAGAAGCCTCGACTATGTCTATGCCAATAACCATGGTAAGACGGGGAGGAGGGAAGTATTTGGAAATGACAGGGGGTAAAGGGTACATAAGCGGTGAATTGGGTTGAAAGTGAAAGTCACCAAAAATTGATGAAATGTTCTCGAAACCAAAACGAAGGAACGCCAAAAGTGAAGACAGCTATCTAGGTCCTTTGGGGAACGAACTTGATCAGATATCGTGGTAGTCCATCTTGTAAATGATATGTCCATTGAACTTATTTTCCTATTGAAATGAGTTCCTATAATGTTCAGTCCTTGGCATGTTACAAACTAGGTAGTTTGCATTGGCTAATCAATCGAAAACCTAAACCTCCTTGTGGTTTCCTCCAGAAGCACCTTACCTATTTGGTGTTTGAACATTACTCCCCTGTAGTTAGGTACCAAAGTGAAACAAGTGATTCCATTAACAGAATAATCAAATTACAATAATACTCACATTATAAATGAAAACTAGAAGCATGATTCGTTCTAGTATTGACCAATTTAGTTAGAGGGATAGAGAGTGTGCGCGGTAAATTTTGCACAATAGTAATGAAAGACAGATCTCTCCCTTGGTGAACTCGTGCGGGCCTTGAATGTCGAAGGTCTCGTGGCAAGAAAAGGGTTGAGATGGCCAAAGAGGGCCTTTGGAGTGGTGATGAATTGTTTCAAGGGGTCGTTTGATCGACTCAAGCGGGTCGGTAATGGTTCCTGGCACACAGAAAACAGGTTAGAAAGGGAGCCGGAGCGTTTTCCAACGTATCCCCTCCGACGGTCAAGTCAGTTCTTTGAGAGAGGGGAAAAAGAAAGCACTGTAGTATGTTCTTAAGGGATGATTTCGCGTACCTCTGCAATGTGTTTTTGAAAGTTATTTATACCCACCAAGGCTCATCATTGCTGATAGTCTAGATAGTAGATAGTGTCTACAGATGGGGCAGTGTGCCCCCTATTTTGTATGGGGAAGGCCCCATTATTAATTGCTCGGATCCCCGAGCAATCAATGCCATTTCTTTTATGCAAAGACATTAAATGCTTGGATCCCGGAGCATTCAATGCTCTTTTTTCAATGTTGAGGCATTAAATGTCCTGATACTGGAGCATTTAATGCTCCTCCTTCCTGGCTTCTTGAGTCACAGTTGGTGTCCCATCGACTGAGGATTCATTAAATGCTTGCCTGAGACAGCCGCATGTCATCAGGGGTATATCTGTCCATTCACCCCTTATTATGCACTTTATACCACACGTCCAGCCTCCCTTGGCGGAGTGTAGCGTTGGTCCTGCCATTCTGACCTCCTTGTGCAGAGCACCCCCATGACTCCTAGTCTAGTTGAGGCTGATCAGCTGTCCATCAATAGCCTTTCCAGAAGTCGGAGTGGCGTAGAAAGGCTAGAGCCCCAGTAAGCATCCCTCGGCGCCGAGTAGAGATTCCTTGGAGCCGAGGGGACCTTGTTTGCGTGCACCGGTGCCGAGGACACCCTGGTGCTGAGGACACGTGTCTTTTTCAAGGAGATCACTGTCCTCGGTTGCCGAGGGCACGTGGCCTTATTAGAGAGGAAAGATGTCCTCGACGCCGAGAACACGTGTCGCAGTCTGCTTCTTTCTCAGAAATGTCCCATCAGAGAGTTATACAGAAGGAGAGAGAAAGTGAGAGAAAAAGGAAAAGAGAAAGAAAGGGAGACGTTGCTTTGGCAGATTTGAGAGAATACAATGATTCTTCTTGTTTTCCGTTGTAAATGAGAGTGGATTCGCAAATCTGTGATTCTTCTTCTTTTCCCTTGTATGTGAGAGTGGGTTCACAAATCTGTGGCATTTATTTCGAAGATCTTGTTTGTTTGTGGTTATTCAAGCTTTGGTAAAGGTCAACTTTGTTCTGTCTTACGTATTGAGTGCATCCGCGTTTTTTTGCATGTGATTTATGTGGTTTTTATAAAAATTGTAACGCCCCAATCTATTTAGCAATATTCAGAGCGCTAATTACCAATAAAAAATAAATTGAATTTTCATTAAATGTCAAAATCACCAAATACCTCGAAAATGAATAAATAACTTCTCGATAACAATTTAAATTACAATCGATCGAAAAATCTTCCATTCGTTGGTCAACTCGATCTTCCACCAAAATTAAATTCTAATTCAACCTGCAACTGAGAGGGTAAATGGAGGTGAGCTGGGAAAACTCAATAAGTAATTTATTACATAATATATGATGTCAAATAGCGAAACGATAACCAATCAATTATTCGATAAACAATCGATGACACCAGAATTAATACGATAATTTATGGAGCACAAAAATATGACATGTCAATGAATTCGAATCCTCAAATAATTAAACTAATCATGATTAAACACTCGGACAACAAGCTAGGCATCACTCGATGCATTTTTATACAGTCATGTTCACCCCTCAGGGCCACAAACACAATCCACAATTATAACCACGCCACCAAGTGTACCTCACACAAGAGTCGAAAAATCTCGAGTATTCCACCAATACTAACATCACAGCGATTTAACGATACATCAAATGAAAATAAGACCGAATATTGAATTACTAAATGAAATATCATTTTGAAATTCAAAATTAAATGATACCACAATTCGAATATGACTAGGACGATATAAATAAAATATTATTTACAAAGAGATTAAAGGAATGTATATCATGTATAAATCACTCACACAATCCTCAATTGATATCATTAGAAATCAACATCTAATCCCGAGAATATCATACTTGAATTTCAACTCGAACGGATTGTCAATCACCTTTTAGTTCTCTTCTAAAACTCACGGTTTAAATCTTCATTTTTTTTTCCGTTCTCCTCACACTTGCTGCCGCCACCTCCCATTCCCCCATATAATATCTATATAATAAAATACAATATAATTCAAATCACAAAAGATAAACAAAAAGACTTTCGTTTTTCGCGATTGAGATCTCTTTAAATTTTACTCTAAAGTTAATTCGACGGGTAATATTAACACATCAAATTTAATAGGAAAAATAGGTGTCTAAGGGTGTGTTTGAGGTATTTTTTAAAAGTACTTCTAGAACTTATAACTACTTATAAATACTTAAAAAAAAAAAAAAGGTAGTATTTGGAACCGTTCCACCACTATCACCCCCACCTCCCCACCGCCAATCACCACTATCACCGCCGCCGCCGCCACCCCATCACCACCTCCACCGTTGCCATTGCCACCACCACTACCGCCACCCCACCACCACCACCACTAACCACCATCACCCACACCACCATCGTTGATGTCGTCACTATCGCTGCTGCCACCACTACTGTCGCCATCCCACCACCACCACCACCACCAACCCTGTCGCCACAGTTGCTCCACCATCATCGCCACCCACCACCGATTGCTATTACCGTCATCCACCGCCACCACCCACCATAATTTTCATCTCATTTTTATATTTATTACCATTATCATCGTTGCCCACCGTCAACACCTACCACTATCATTGTTGCTCACTACCACCCATCGTCGCCTACTATCACAACCCACCACCACCTATCATTGCCCACCATTGTCGTCAGTTACTGTCACCCACCCCCATCAAACTTACCACCACCAACCACTACTAATTGTCATCGCCCACCACTGTCACCCACCCCCACAACACCTACCACCACCATCACCGCTATTTACCACAACTCATCACACTGTCATCCAGAATCACCTGTCGTCGCCTACCACCTCCATCATCACTGCCCACAACCACAACCCACCACCGTCGTCGCCCCACCTCCACACTGCCAACCACCATCGCTATCGCTCACAACCACTACCGCCGTCACCCATGACTGTCACTACCACCATCGTCACCAAAAATCCACAACCAGCATCACCATTGCCACCGATGATTGCCACAATCACCACGGTCATCGCCACCCACCACAACCATCATCGTCTCCCACCGCCACCACTACCACAGTTCACTTCCACTACAACCGGTGTTTAAATTCTTTTCTTTGCTTCATGTTTGTAATTTGATTTTGAGTGTGAATATAAATATATTTATTGTTGATCATTTTTTTTATTATTCTGTGCCTTCAGGCACATACAATAACTATGACAACTAAATAAAATGCTTTGTCATGCTTAAAATCACATGACTCATCTCTGTCCCCCTTACCTTTGTTTAACATGTTTTATAGCTGGAGCCCCAACACTGCATCCAAGAACCAACTTTACATGCATACACTACAGGCTGCCACCACTCACTCCTTATTTCCTCCAATGTACACGTTGCACACACTAAAGTCTACGTCTTGAATGTTAGATAACACAATTCCAAGTCCAATTACTATTTACATCCGTTGGTCCCCATTTATCTATTTTATTTTGTTAATTTTTTTTCCTTCTTACTCGATAAATTTCGGTCTCAATAAATTTTGTAATATTTAACTCTTTCATAATTAAATCCTAATGTATAATTTGACCTCAATTTAACGTTCAACAATATCATAAGATCCAATTTTTTTTATTATTATTTAATCACTTTCGAGTTGAGGATCGGTCTTCACAAACATGGTCATGAAAGACATGAATTGCAATGTTTTTCTAGTTTAGCATAGATATTCATCGTAAATCTAATATTTCTTGAGGCAACACTTTTTTGATGTTTTGTAGTTACATGTAGGTCTTTGTGTTTTCGTAGTGGGTACTGGTCCTTGATGTAGGAAAACAATATTAGATTGTTCTTATTTGTTTATTACTCCCAAGTTCCATTATGTGTTTTTTTTTTTTTTGTTTTTCCAATTGTTTATTCATTTTGAATAATATCAGTGGTTTGTTAATTATGTAGGATATGTTGTATCATAGCCAAATGTTGTTTACAAAAAGGGTAAAGTATACACGGTATGCAAATGTGATCCAAGTAAGATGCCACTGTTTTAATTGAGAGAAATTTTGATGATGTGACCTCAAATAAGCCTGGTATTATAAACATGTGATACATACTCCCTGGTTTTAGCTTAGACAGTGGACTAATTGTCATTAATTCAAACAAGTAATTGATATGCTTCTGCATACAGAGGATGGGATGTACTTGTGAATATATATGGAGAAAAGGGCACAAACCTATTCAAGTAATATCTACAGAGGGGGAAATATTGATGGGACCCAGAATGTCAATAGGTTATGCAAAACCAAATAATGCCAACAACCTACAACAAAATCAGTGACAGTGGGGATCCCATTTGGATGAATGAAGGATTAGAGAGGCCTAGAGAGGATGACATTTTCAATGATACATATACTTCAGGGATTGGTCTTTGGGGGAGAAATAGGACAAAAACTACTAAGGATGGAACTGAAACTGAAACTAGGAGAGAAAATTATAGAAAAGAGGTATCAGGATCTAAACATGCTCAAAATACAAAACTAGAATTGCAAGTGCAGAAGTTTCATAGGCTCGTAATGGGGTCCAGCTCGTCTGCGGTTGGGTGGTTACCGCATATCATGCGGTTTAATAAAACGGCGGCGTTTTTGGCACTTTTTGCAATTTTTTTTATTGATCCTGTCCAAAACGACGTCGTTTTGGTCCAGCTAAAAACCAGATCCTTCTTCTTCTCTTTCTCCCACTTCTTCTTCGTCAAATTGTCTTTGGGACTCCCGCCTTCTTCACAGCTCATTGGATGACCTTTTACACCTCACTCCTTTGTAGGAGCAATATTTCTTCTATTATGCCACCATTATAGATGAACTGGAGGACCTTATCTCAGACCACAACAATCAAACGGGCTCAGCACTGTATGTCCATAAGGGTATTCTTTTCATTTTTAAGCCTTAGTTTTGCCATCTTTCATTCTGTAGGATGCATTTCTCATATGATTTCTTTTTCTGCAGCTTTATTGATGATCACAGCCGCTGCTGCAAAGTCCAACAATTTCTTATTCTCCAAAAAAATTGTAGAAACCTGCATTCCTCTGGTCATGTCTGTTTACCTCACCATTGAAATTTGATGCATGGAAATTTGGAGCATCATTGTTCTTGTAGGAGGAGGGATACAACTTATGAAGTAGAGTAGTTGGTCTCTGATCCCTTTGTTTTCTTCTTATGAAGTAGAGTAGGGATACATAATCTGCTTTCACCATTGTGATTTACATGAACAAGATCCATCTTGGAGCTGATGAAATATAGAGTTGTCTTGTCCTTGGATGTGATTTTCAAAGCTGAGTGACAATTCCTCAATACCCAAAGATTACTAACACCACGGATACTAGTTCTTGCAAGACTGTCTATGAGCCCATAAGCTAAAGCCAGCTTCTCGATATGGTAAAGTGATGATCCCTCATGTAATTTCTCTTCATATACACATCCTTGCATTTCATTCACCATTGAGTAAACTTTTGCAGACGGAGGATTGAATAATCTCCCGAAGAAGATTCATGAATACCACCATGTAGTTCTTTCAGACTGCATCATCACCACCTTCCTGTTTTTGCATTTATACTTGGAAGAAGCCCATAATCCTATTCATTCAGCTCTTCTATCCCCTTTTTTTTTTTGAATGGGTTTGTCTATATTAGATGTTAAATTGCATATTCTGCTAATTGGACATTGTTGTGTGTTGCACTTTATCACTTCTTCCATGTCCATAAAGATATTCTTTTCATTAAATTTCTTATTGTAGGATACTGTGATGGATGATTTGGGAGTTAATGCGACTGAGAATATACCTCATATTGGTATGCAATTTGATGCGGAGGAAGATGCTTATGCGTTTTACAATAGTTATGGAGGGTCTGTGGGATTTAGCGTGAGAAAAGATTTTCAGAATAAAAGTTTGAAAGATGGCGTTGTCATTTACAGAAAATATGTTTGTTGTAAATAAGGTCAAATGAGTCGTGATAAAAGAGAGTGCCAAATAAGGAAGCCTCGAGTAGAGACAAGAACAAATTGCCAAGCTCATATGTGCATATCTCTTAATAGAGAAATTGGTAAATTTGTTGTGGTGAAGTGGGACGACAACCACAACTATCTTTCGCACCTTGCTGAATGTATGCATATAATGCCATCCCAACGGAAGGTTACCGAAGCACAAGACATTAATATTGATATGGTAGCGGATTGTGGATTGTCACTTAATGCTTCCTATGAACTTTTAAGCATTCAGTCTGGAGGAAAGAAAATTCTTGGTTTTACTCGTCTAGACCAAAAGAATTACCTCCGTGAAAGGAGGCAACGAGACTTGAGGTATGGTGAGGCGGGTAGTTTGTTGAAATATTTTCAAACGGAAGCAGTGAAAAGTCCATCATTCTATTATGGAGTGCAATTGGATGCGGAGGAGCATATTACTAATATTTTTTAGGCTGACCCAGTGATGATTATTGACTATGGCAACTTTGGAGATGTTGTCTCATTTGACACTACTTTCAGAATGAACAAAGAGTATCGACCCTTTGCTTATTTTACTGGCTTCAATCATTTCAGGGAGACAGTCTTATTTGGAGCTGCATTATTGTATGATGAAACGGCAGCATCATATCAGTGGTTGTTTGATACATTCCTACAAGCTATGTCTGGAAAATATCCTATTACCATCTTCACTGACCAAGATCAAGCGATGGCTAAAGCTATTTCTATAGTCATGTCAGAGACATACCATGAGTTATGTACTTGGCACATTTGCCAAAATGCTTTGAAACATTTGGGGAACATATATAAGGATGGTTCACATTTTCCTGCTCGATTTAAAGAGTATGTGTATGGATATGAAGAAGAGCATGAATTATTTCAGGCTTGGGAATCGTTGCTTGCGGAGTATAATTTGCATGATAATATGTGGATGAAAGCCACTTGGGCATTGCGAGAGAAATGGGGGCATGTGTATATGAATAGGACTTTCACTACTGGAATGAGAAGCACCCAATTGAGTGAGAGCTTGAATTCAGCCTTACGGAAGTACTTAAAGCCAGACCATGACATTGTTCAGTTCTTTGTACATTTTGAAAGAGTTGTGAATGATAAGCGGTATAAGGAGTCAGACTCAGAATACCAAGCTCGGCAAAAATTACCTAGATTGAAGTTAAAAAGAGCTCCAATGTTAGTGCAAACAGGGCAGGTGTACACTCCTACTATGTTTGAGTGGTTCCAAGAGGAGTATGATATCTTTCAGTGTGCTATTGCGACACTATGTGATGTGTTGGATGAGTGGCATAAATTTGTGGTTCGATTATATGATGAACATAGAGAGTATTTGGTCTTGGTTAAGGCTAATGAGGAGATAGTCAATTGTAGTTGTCGGAAGTTTGAAATGGAGGGAATATTATGTGGCCATGCACTTAAAGTGTTGGACATGATGAATATTAAGCAAATTCCCAAGCAATACATATGTAAGAGATGGAGACGAGATGCAAGAAAGAGTTGTAGGACAGCCCCCATTTTAATGTCAAATGAAGAGAATCCCAAGTTAATGGTGGTGTCACGTTACAGGCAGCTTTGTCCTAGAATGGTACAACTAGCTACTCGATGCTCTGGTCTTCAACCTGCATATCAATTGGGGTCATGTGGTGTTAAAGAATTGTTCAAACAAGTGGATAGTATGTATGCATCAATTGGTGATGGTGGCGATGATTCAATCCATGAAAATGTTGACCCAAGTGGAATAGAAAATGTTGACCCAAACCTTCTCCAAGTTAAAGGTTTAAAAAGAAAAGAAGGTGGTTACAAGGGTTGGAGTCGACTAAAATCTTGGCATGAGAAAGCAACAAAGAGAAAAAAAAAGAGCTTCCCAACCATCACATATGTCTACGGTATCGTATAAATATAATTGTAGATTTTTTTAATTCACTTCATATTTTTTAACTCACTTTATATTTTTATTCACTTCATATTTTTATAAACATAATTGTAAGTATTTTTGTATTCCAGGTACAAGGTTTCAGTCACCCGTGTACATCAGCATATGGTCATTCGATGTCTTCTCAAGCTTCAAATAGTGTACAAAGTGTTATGGTATATTACCTTATTGTTAATTTTATTGTTTCACATAAATATCAAGTTTCTTTGTCTGACCCCTTCTCATTAATGTAGGGTACTCCGACTAATTCAACACATGTGCATTCTTTAAATAATGCTGAATCATTTTTTATGAATGAGGGATACAACTTGTAAGGATGCTTGGAGGATCAGTGCTTGGTCAAAACCGTTGTTGTTCCTAACCTCCTAATATCATCCCTTAATGTATATATGGCTTATGTGTGAAAAGAGTGTCACTCTCCCTCGGAATGATGTGGGAAATAGGGCAACAGAATGGTGGATGAATGAAGTGAACAAAATATGTGTGGAAATGATATGTGTGAACAAAAGTGCTCCCCAAGCGCAATGAGTCTTTTGCTTGTCGTGTTTCACTTGGAAAAGTATTCCAAGGTCGTCTCCTCAGGGAAGAAAAGTTCAAGTGTGTGAAGGTGATTTTGTGAAAGAAAAGGAAAATGTAAAATCTTTTGAGTTTTGAGTTTGGTTTGTGATAGTGTTCTTAATGAAAATGAAATAAAAACAAGTGTTGGCTAATCCGAAGGGTTCATTCCAATGGGAATGCCAAGTCGACTTGAACCCTTCCTCTAATAGAGTTTAGATGAACGATTGATTCATGGGAAGCTAGAGATGAAATGGAGGTGAGGATCTAAGCATAACTCGTGACCAGGCCTATGAGATATCAAAGACTGACAACCGTATCCACTCTCAACCCAGTCAAACCGAACCATCGTACTCTGAGAGGAGGAAAGAAAATGATTTGAAATGGCACACCCAAGAGGAAGTCTCCCTTGGATTAGCCAACTTAAAATCTAGCTACTCATGCTAAGCAAGAAAGACATAATGTAAAGAGACATAATGAAGAAATGAAGATTGGAGATAAACATAAACAAAATGCACAAATATAACTTCCGGATAATGTCAATCACCTTTTGCTAAAGAGTGAATGAGAAACTACTCACTCTTCATTGCTTTGATAAAGCTAGAAAAGTAAGTGATGCTCATCCCTCTAAGTAAAGGTATTACAAGGTAAGAACAAATTACACAAGGAACCGATCTTCGATAAAGAATGAGTGAATCATGTTCCACCCTTCACAGCTTTGGTAAAGCTCTAGAAAAGTGAAAGAGTTTCACTCCTCTAAGGGAAGAAGGAAGTTCAACAATAGAAGTAAAAGAAAGCCATAATACAAGAAAGTAAAGAAAACAATAACTATTTGGAGGGTTTTCCACAACCAAGATCATATAAGAAAGTAAAGAAAGCAATAACTACTTGGAGAGTTTTCCATTACCAAAAGGTGCTCTTTACAAGAAAATGATACAAATGAAAAAATAATATTTACAAGACCCAAGGGGTGGGTATTTATAGGCAACAAAGATGCTCTTTACAAGCCCCAAGAAGATGCCATTTACAAGCCCAAGAAGATGCCCTTTGAATTACACTTTGATCTCCCTTTGTTTTGAGCTTTACTAATTGGCACCTTATAGTTTGTAGCTTTGATGCACAAAACCCTGAAAAGAACAATAATTAATGCGTTATCCCTAATTCACACACTAACCCTAATTTGACTTATTAATACATAATTTAATTTTGTTTAACTAACACAATTGTCTTATTAACGTAATTAAATTATGCATTAATTAGGGTTAATCAATCAACAATTATAAGGATGCAAATGGAGGCTACTAGTTGCTTGTTGGATCATTTAATGAACCATTTATTTTAGTTGCATCATTTTGTTGAAAACTATTTATTTTTAATGAGACTACTATCAGATGTAAGGATGTTTGTTGTATTTTTAATGAATGTGATATTTTTTTAATGAATGTGATATTTTTTTGATGAATGTGATATTTTTAATGAATGATCTATTTTTTTTTTATGAATGTGATCTTCTTAATGAATGTGATCTTTTTTGATGAATATGAGCTTCCAAGTCACAACAATATACAAAAATTATAATTTCATTCAAATTAAACGCACAAGTTCATTCACAACAATATACAAAACCCATAATTTCATTCAAATTAAACGCATAAGTTCATTCACAACACAATTTTCATCACTACACCATTGCTCTTACAGCTCTAATTCACTAGAATCACAAATATAAGCATCACCACTAGTAACGTGACTATAAACATATTTGACTTCCTTGAACCTTCTTTAGCCTCAACACGTTGAACTACATTACAAAGTTCTTCAATCTGCAACTTCAATGTCATTACATCGTGTTCAATTCGTCGTACATTGTCTTCAATTCGTCGTACATTGTCTGCAATTCGTCGTTCATCCATCATTTCATTTGTAATTTCCGAAGAGGGGAGAGTAATAGGAGTCATCCACTTAAAAAAGTGACTGGAATCGTCTGGACATCTGCAGTATAGCTTCCCATGATTTTTTTCCGATTTGGAAACTTTGATAATCGCTCTTTTGCTACAGATGGGGCAATGCATATTGTGATATCTTAACTCGTCGTTGCTTGTTGCCGTGCTTGAAGATGTCATTCTTCAACACTACAAACATGAAAAGACATTATCAGCACAAACAATATATTCAGCATAATGATATTCAGCACAAACAATATATTCAATATAATGATATTCAGCACAACATAGCAGCAACCTTCATGAGGGTGCAACAAACATTGCAGCACAACAGCAAAACAGAAGCCAACAATTAACCAAATCTGAAAAGATGAACTTCAGAATAGTTGTGTGCCATGAATGATCCATGTTTGCATCCAATTGCATAAGAAACCTATACAAAAATGAGGGCTTGACTAATTGTTTAAGACCCCACATAGGGGCTGGAAATTACCAGAAAGGTTTAAGACCAAAATGTTTGTTAAAATTGATAGTCAATTAAAAGGAGAAAGGTCCATCCCCAGTCTAAAATGGGTGCACTCAAAAAGGAAAAGCAAAGGTGATAATAAAACATAACTCTATCTTGATAGAACCTTAACCGGGTTGTAATAAATTCAAATGTTACAAGTGATTGATAAGGAATATTAGAATAATACAAGTATGCAACATACTTGGTTTTGTAGGAAATGTGCAAGCTCAACTGTACACAGGAACAAAATACATACAATCAATTGCAGAATGCCAACTTGAACCCCAAGTTTATTTAGACTAGGCTCAAAGCCAATGTTATGCTTAACTGAGCAAGCATAAGTTGATTAAGATGTCGTATAAAAAGGATTTTGAATAGCTTGGAAGTTCTGTTTCTCATCCACATTCCACAAATCACAATAGACGAAATCTAGAATGATAAATAATAGGATAGAATTGTTGTTTGTCAATTTGTTTGAGTATCACTAGGATGAAAATTATAAACCCAAAACAGCCAATGTGGTGGTTGATTCTTATCATCCATACAACGTATAGTGGAGGGAAGAATTCAATTTCGACTAACCGTTTGAGAAATAATTGTATTTTTTTTTTGGATTCTATTCCTCAATTGTTGTGTAGGAAGACGTGGAAATCATGATGAAATTTGGCGTAAAAGCATACAAATTTTCAATATTGTCAGGTAAGAATACTAATTGATATTGGGCATGCAACTTAGATGTGCCAACAAGAACCTAATATGAGATTTAAGTGATTAGAAATTCGATATGTACCGGAGAACATAATCTCTAATTCTGTGAAATATAGTTGGGAGAAGCCAATATATATCATACATGCATAGCGTTTAATCAAGCCACTATAATTATTTGGGACAGATTTAGGATACAATAAATTTGTTGTGATAATCAAACAGTTGATGCCATATTTTGATTTCTTATATTTGATTTTTTTTTCTATGTTTGCCCTTGTTTTATTCATTTGATGATTTATATTTTCTTCCCACTATTAACAGATGGAAAACTAAGCAGAGATGTGAATAAGGAAGGAATCAAGTACTATAACAACCTCATAGATGAGCTTCTCGCCAATAGTTACAATTTAGTCTAGCATGACTCTTTCGTTGTCGATTGAGAAGATGTGTATATATACATATTCTCTCTAGTTTTAACTACATTCAGTCCACAAAATCAAACCAAATCTCATATTGCATTCTCTCTAGTTTTAACTACATTCAGTCCACAAATCAAACCAAATCTCATATTGCATTCAATCCACAAAATCTAAAATTAGGTCCATTTTAGCAAAATCAATAACCCACAATAGCAGCACAAACCTGGGTACTCCTCAGCGATCAGCGAGAGAGGGAAAGAAGGCAGGAGCTTTTTTGTCGCTGGAGGTAAGAGAAGAGAGAGAGAGAGAGCGAGAGATAGGAGCGCCTGAGTCTAACTAAGCCGAAGGAAGAAGAAGGATTTCAGATCTGGTTTTTGGCTAGACCAAAACGACGTCGTTTTGGACAGGGTCAATAAAAAAAAAATTGCAAAAAGTGCCAAAAATGCCGCCGTTTTATTAAACCGCATGATATGCGGTAACCACCCAACCGCAGACGAGTTGGACCCCTCATAATGAGACTGTAGATGCTGGAAAATGCAGAATCTGGAAAAGCTGAAAATGCAAATGTTCAAATTGACCAATGGTATTTTGATGTTGAAGATAAATAGGGCAAATTGAGTAAGACAACAAATCGAATGAAGAAACTGATCCTTTCATTAACAACCCCTGGTGGTAGTCTTTGATTTTTCACAGGAAACACCACAGGACCAATGTTTCTTTCCTACACACACTTGGTTCCTAATCGAAGTATTTGATTTTTGATTAATTGGTCCTGACATTGGTGTCTAGACAAACTGGACTTTCATTAACTCATGCATGACATTAACTAACTCTTGCCTAATGCCAGAATTGGGATTGTGTAGTACCTGTTTTAAATTCTGCACAAACTCTTACATCTGTAAACTATCGTGACCATTGGATTGACCATTCCCAGGATTTGCAAGCTCCACTAGATTGGTACTCAAACATGCTTCATGATTACCACTTGTTGGCGTCGCATTAATATCAAGAATTGGTGCTCAACAAAAAGGTTCCAAACCGTTGAAAGGCGAGGCGAATTCAAAGAAGGAAGAGAGAGGCCTGTCCACAAGCTTGATGTTCAAAAGCCCAAGATCAAAGTCCTTCACCCTAGAACTTGCCACTCTATTTTCATTGGTCGCTCCTTGATTAGAGCATGTCAATTTGATTCAGATTTGGCAATCAATTAAGAAGGAGCTGCCCGAGCATTTTCAAAGTTTCGTTAGTTCCAAACACAATCTTGTCTTGTTCCTTTTTCTCACCATTTTCCTTGATCCAAGTTAAGAATGTTGTCCCACTGGATAAGCCAAAAGATTGTTGCTCCAAAATCTGATGTTATCGACAGAGGAGACTCAATCGACAGATAGTTTTCAAGAGATTGCTAGTGATGAGTTCAATTGCCTTATTTCAAAACTTCCGTAGATGAAATTTAAAACACCTAAACACACAAAATCATGAACTAATAAAAGAGAATCACTTTATTAATTCAATCGAAGGGTTTTTCAGTTATAGAAAGACTGAATTAACAGTTTTGATTATGGCAGTAACTACTTCCTAAAAACTAACTTAACACTACTCCTAAAAATGCCTAGATCATGAGTCTTGTGGGGGTTTGAATGTGTCTTTCAACTTCCTCATTTTTCTACTTTTTTATAGCCACTATCTTCGACGGTTTCACCTCCATCGACAGTTATATAACTTGTAACTTTCAGGCGGTTATTCCTCTTTCAAATAAAGTTGTGTCTGACCATCTCCCGCCTTTTCTTAGATTCTGTCACGTGACCTATTTTTTTAAATATCTCCAAATTCTACAGTGACATTTTCGATGACATTGATAATAAAGTTATCATGCAACACTTTCAAAGTATGAAGACTCGTTGATGTCAAATGTAAATGGCTATAATTAGCCATATTTTTTTTTTTTTTTTATAGTCAACCTCTTTTTAGTTATGGTTTTGTTTGCATAGACTATACATACTTACTTTTGGAACATCTATGTTCAATTAATTTCTAAGTGTCATATATGATGTAAAAAAATAAAAATATGACACATTATTTTTATGTGATAGAGGACAAAGTAAAGTGTGTAGTTAGAGTGTGCTCACCTTCAAACATAATCTTGGCTCCACCACTCTCTATCTTGTTCTCCAAAATTTATTTGCGTTTAAACTATTTATCTCTATACCTCTAAAACAAAAACCATTAAGATCGAAGCAATAACTCAGGATACCATTCAAAACTTAAACTTCCTGATTGAGTCCAAAGAAAAGATCCCCTTGGGTCAGTACAACCTTATCTATGTTGGTAAGTTCATTGAAGATAACATGCAGTTATTCTCTATCAAAATACTTGTGAATATATTAGTGTAGAGTAGGGGTGGCAAATGGGTGGGTTGGGTTGGGTTAAATTGGATTGGGCTAAAATAAATCAAATTCATTATTCACTCACCTAGTAAATGAGTTATAATGAGTTGGGTTTATAACGGATTGGGTTAAACCGATTAACCCATAAAATAATTAAAATTCTTAATAGACACATTAGTACACCAAAATAAAAACACATACACACATTAGTAGTACACCAAAATACAAATATACACACACACTACCAGGTGGTATGTTTAAGCGTACGGTATCACCGAATTTTTTTTTTAATTTTTAAATTTTTTTTTTCTTTGTATTATATTTAAGCGTACGGTGTTACCGATTTTTTTTTTAAAAATTATTTTGAATTTTTTCCTTGTATTATGTTTAAACGTACGGTATCACCAGTTTTTTTTTTAATTTTTTTAAAAAAAAATTATTTTGAATATTTTCTTTGTATTATGTTTAAGTGTACAGTGTTACCGATTTTTTTTTTATTTTTTTTTTAAATTAATTTGAATTTTTTTCTTGTATTATGTTTAAGCGTACGGTGTTACCGGTTTTTTTAAAAAAATTATTTTGATTTTTTTTTTATATTATGTTTAAGCGTACGGTGTTACCGATCCGTGGGTCATGACTCAACCCATGGGTCGTGGGTTGACCCATGGATTGAGTTAGTTCATGGGACATGGGTCGATCCGTGGGTCATGGGTCGACCCATGGGTCATGTGTGGTGTATTAGTGCGTGTGTTTTTGGTGTACTAGTGTGTGTATGTTTTGGTGTATTAGTGTATATGTGTGTATTTTTTGGTGTAATAGTGTGTATTTTTTGGTATATTAGTATATTTATTTAATTTTATTACTTGTGTTATTTAATAAAAAGATAACTATTCAATCCAATGGGTACCCATTTGTAATCCATATTAACCCGCTTAATTAAAATGAATCATATTACCCAACCCATTTAGAACCATATTAATTAATATAGGTATCCAACTCATTTATTTATGGACGGGTTGGGCGGATTAATGGGTAATGGGTTAAGATTGCCACCTCTAGTGTAGAGTAATATATGTAGCAAAGCAACTTAAGGTGTGTTTGTTTAAGATGGGGTGTAGAAAGAAGTTATTGGATGAGAGAATATATGAGGGGTCCAACACACATTTCCTCCATTTTTTTTTTCTTGGCAAATAACTTACTATGTTTAAGTCGGACCCATTTTATATAAATGGGTCTCTTGATAATACATGACAGGTAATTTGTCAAGAAGAAAAGTGAAGGAAATGTGTATGTATCTTGATCCGGGAATAGTATGTATTTGGGGTGTATAGAACGGGGCGGATTTAATAGTTCGATTTGAAATAATTTAAAGGGGTGGGATTAGATATTTTTGGGATGTTTGCTTTGGCTTAGAAGTATCAAGTCCTTAACATCACTGCACCTCAAGAAGTTCAGCTAGAAGAAGCTCAACCCCACTCAGATTCGGAGAGAACACTGGCCTACATGAAAACAGGGGTGGCCCCAGCCAAACGGGGCCTTAGGCAAAATTTTTGGATGAGGTCTTATTATTACATTAAGAAATGTATTCCATACATTTTTAATATTAATGAAAATTAGTACCGATAATAGAAAATATTTCAATTCCCTCCCATGTTGGTTTGTTCAATAGGTATTATGGTAGGTCCTACAAACAACCATTTATTCTATCACATCTTGTATAACAAATATACCATTTTACCATTAACATCATCTATTCCATTACTCCGTTTGTGTAACGCTTTTGCACAATGTTCGGTATAATACATGATGTAATACCCCGTTCCATTTTGGCAAGGAACTAGTTAGGAAATATTATCTTGGAAGGAATAAGAAAAATTTTAAAGAAGAATCTAGAATAGTCTAGAAGAATCTAGAATGTTGGAGAAGTTTCTAGAAAGTTCTAAAAGATTCTAGAAAGTTCAAGAATAACCTAGAATAGTCTAGAAGAATCTAGAATGTTGAAGAAGTTTCTAGAAAGATCTGGAAGGTCTAGAACATCGAGGAACCTAGAGCACTCCGGAAGAGTCCGAAAGGTTTTAGAAGATTTTAGAGAGATAAAGAGTACTCCACAATGTCCTAGATTAGTATGGAGACTTCTAGAGATGTGGAGGATTAACCATTGTATAAATATCTACAATTGGAACCTAGGAAGTTCCAAGTAAGGAAGTGAAGGGAGAATCTAGAAAGGTTCCCCACACCAAGGAAATAATGACACATGTCCACATTCTAGAATATTCCTAGGAGTCCTGAAGGCCTATAAATAGGAGACTTGGTTATTGAATTAGGAGGAAAATACATTGGTGACCTCCCACTAGAGAGAGAGAGAGAGAGAAGGAAGGTTGAATACTTCATATAAGAAGAAACGAAACCGTGGAAGAACAATGTAAGGGATCAACAACTTCTCAATCAACATCGGGTGACAAAGCATTTCTTTTGGACTTGAGGTGAATGGTTTGGCATGCTACGTATTTTTCCCGTATCCCTAAACATTTTAAAATGATACAAAATGCTTGTTCTTTACTACCTTTACAATAATGCTTTAGTAATTGTCTAAATACTTGCGGTATACGATTTTGATTACTTTGATGAACTCTTTTGTGAAGTACTGTGACTCAATCACTTGTTTACATGGTGAGACTTTGTGATAGTAAATGAGACCATGATTGAAAGTCCAAGGAAATTATTCCTCTGTGTGCGGGTGACCCTGGCCACTAGGGAACAGACCCGGGGGAGGTTGAGATGACTTTAGTGCTCAACGGTTGAAGGAACAGTTCCTGGTGCGTCCTGGTGACCTTCACCGGATCGTCGTAGGGAACAGTTCCCGGGTGCCAACCCGTGGTGACCCTAAGAACGATGTTGGATCTAACCTTGAGATATATTCTGGCATTTGGTATTTGGTTCCCATCGATTATTGGATATCGTACAGTCTCCACAATTAGGATATGATTCACCATTGTGGTATGATTTCTTGTTGAAATCCGATTGTGTTATTCTTGAGAAATTGGTTATCTTGATGAAGTTATTTTTTCAAATCTTTGATTTACATGTCGTACGTCAAATATGTTTTTCAGGCACTTTGAATATGAATGCCTTTCCATTCACTGGGCTTTTTAGCTCATGTTTTGCAAAATAATATTTTTCCAAGTAAACGATTGGAGTGTCAATAGCGGACTCAGGGAATTGATTGGGGACTAATAGTGTTGTGACCTTCGTAGCATATATCGTATAGCCATTTTTACTTGTTTGGATAATTGGGGCAAACAAGTTAGGTATGCTGACTTTGACATCTTGACATAAGATTAATTTCGTGTTAATGTTGTTTTACAATCCTATATTATTAGTTTATTGTTAGGCATATGTGTTCCATAGGTTATGGATCTATGGTTCACGGCCGGTCATGCCCTTGGTGTTGGGGGTGTGACACATGATATGGCAATCCATACCCAAAAAATTCCGGATAATGTAAAAAATCCACATAAAGAATAAAGAATCTGATGTTATGAACCGGTGATACCGTAAAAAAAAAAAAAAATTAAAAAAAATTTGGTGACACTGTACGCTTAAACATAATATATGGAAAAAAATTCAAAATAAAAAAGGGTAACACCGTACGCTTAATCAAAATAATTTTTTTAAAAAAAATTTAAAAAAAAAACGGTGACACCGTACGCTTAAACATAATACAAGGAAAAAATTCAAAATAATTTTTTTTAAAAAAATTAAAAAAAAAAAACCAGTAACATCGTACACTTAAACATAATACAAGGAAAAAATTCAAAATATATTTTTTATATGTGAATTCTACACATATAAGGGTATTTCTATCATTTTTCTTGCTTGTACTGTTGGTAGATTTATACCAGCAAATAATACAACCTGGTAGGAGGTATTTATTAAAGTCATGTACTAGGGTTAAAGGCTACTGTACAAATCGGGTCAGTATTGCAACTCAAAAAATATTACTGCACATAAAATGCCAAACAAATAAGGTAATAGGTGGACCTCATGTACTATTTCTTACTATCCCACCCTATAATACCACAAAAACTCCCAAACAAATATGCCCTAATAGAATATCACATTTGTATAGTTATTTGGATATTTTAATCTATTTATTGGCAAATAATTTCCTTATTATTTAAAATTTTGATTTCAAATTTTAACATATCATTTAAATTGATAAAATTCATTTAAGGGCAAATAGAATATTAAGATAATAAATTCTAAGTCCAATACTAGATACTCAAGTGGTGTTTATATTGTAATGACAATAGAAAGAAGTTCTTAACAAACTCAATTTGAATTTAATCAAATTTAACTTATTAAAATGTCATTAAATTATAAAAAACCTACAATAAATAATTTTCAAGTTGGCCAAGTGGTTGGAAACTATACATGGAAGAAACAATTATAGAAATTTTTAACATATGGTAGGTTCTGATACATTAAATAGTTCTATAATATACGACAAATCTCATAAATGCCCCTTAAACTATGCTCTTCATTTTAAATTCACCTCTTGAACTATGTAATTAATTTAAATTAAAACTTTTTGTTAATTTTAGATGTTAAATGACAGATTTGAGCATGTGAGATGCACATGAGTGTTGGTTGGGGATTTAAATTTGTCTTATTTAACGTTTAAAATTAATGAAAGGTGTCAATTAAAATCAATTACATAGAGATAAATTGGGAGAAATTAAAGTTTGTGGGCATTTTAAAACAAAGGACATAGTTTAAGACGCATTGGTGAAATTTATCCTATAATACAATGGATCTTATATTAGTATAAAAGTTATAAAAAAAAATTAACTCCATTGAAACTGAGTCTAAAAGTTTTCCTCTAAATTTTGTAGGGGTCCTAAAAATAAAATATGATTTGATTAAACATTGATATGAATTGGGGCCTAAAACCAAAATTGGAGTTAATTAAATATGGTTCTGGAATTTTTTTTTGGAGACTTGAAAATAAATTAGACTTCACTGAATATCAGTCAAAAAAGTATAATTGAAAAAAAAAATTGTTCTTTACTGAATTGCACCTTGAATTTTTTTAAAACCATTAAGATAAAATCAGACTTAATTAAACATTGATCTAAAAAAAATTTTTGGGGCCTTGCGAACAAATTTAGATTTAATTGAACTTGAATCTAAAATTTTTAAAAATAATTTAAGCTTAATTAAACCTAGATTTGAAAAAAAAAAATATAGGAGCCCAAAAAATATGAGGCTCGAAGCGACTTTGATTGCTTAGCCTGGGGTCAGCTCTATATAGAAAAGGCAAACTACTCTATTAGCTTAGTAATGTATTCAAATTGAGTTTTTGAATGAATTTGTGATTGGATTTGACAATGGAGGAGGCTTTGCAAGGTGGTGGAGCAAAAAAACCCCTTAAATGACTGGTTAGTTGGAGGTATTTTTTTGTTTTCAAATTCTCTGTAATGGAAAATTATGCTTTGTTTTGTATAATGGAAAAATTGAATGATAGAAAGTTGAAAGGATTAAAAGTTAGACGAATAGGTAAAACATCATGTTTAGAAGGAAGAAAAATAAGAATGTTGAAAAAGATGATGATTAGTTTTTCTTCCAACTTACTAAAATTTATTCCTCAAAAATTGGAAGAAAAAAAATAGAAGAAAAGTTAATTATTATTAAAGTATTTTCAAAATAAAATTTTTTTTTTGGGTGGTTATTTTTGAAAAACTCTTTTTGATTTTTGAGAGAAATTGAAAAGGTGTGAAGTAAAAATGACATGAAATGTTATAAATTCAAAGTTAGTGACTTTTGGCTAAAGATACCAATCCAATTGGTTACATTATTTCATAAAATCATCATTAATACATTTTTGTTCAAATGTATCATTACAAATAGTCATAAGTTTTCATAAAGTAACATTTGATATCTCTTGGACTAAAATACACTATTTTAAATGGTTGAACATTTTCATAAAGTCAACATTGATACCATTCGAACCAAAAGACACCATTACATATGGTTGCACCTTTTATGAAAAACCACTAGTGAGTCTATAAATAGAGAATGCATTGCACTCTCAAAACATACAATTGAACAATTATATTTTTACCAGAATTGCTCTCATTCTTCTTCTCTTCATTCTCCCAAATTCACATGCATATATTCTTTTCTATTATATCTTGTATTCTATTTTCAACAGAGTTAAAATACTAGAAGTTGGTTATTTGATTTCCTTAAAATATTTGGGTCTTGTCTCCGTAAGTGCAATATGCAGACAGGTTTGAAAAGTTTTATTGTATCTTGAGAATAGATTAGAATAGATTTATGGAATTCTCAGTGCAGACCTTTCTAAACAACTGGTGGGAACAAACACTCACTACAAGAAAATTCCCTTTTAGCCGCTAGATTTAAATTGCAGTTACAAATATTGCCACTGAATGAATATGTTTAGTGGCAAAAAATTATTATCGCCACTGAAGGTATGATATTAAAATTATTTAATGGCTATAATTATTTGTCACCACTAAAGGTATATAATTAGTGGTGAAAAAGTATTGTTGTCACTGAAGATATGTTAGTGAATCTAATTAGTGACAATTTAAATGTTGCAACAAAAATATATTACTAATTCATCACTAATTCCAAATATTTATTGACAATAATTTAAATTTAGTCACTAATAATATAAAATTTTAGTGATAAATTTTTTAGTTGTAGCAAATATGTCGTGTTTTAAGCTGCAAATTTTTTTTTGCCACTGAATGAGCAAAAATTTATGGATTACCGGTTTTTATAAATAACTTAACAAATTTAACGAACACAACATTGTTTCACATTCACCCCCCACCATGTCATTTCTTCACACCGTCTCTCTCTCTCTCTCTCTCTCTCTCTCTCTCGATCTCTCAACTCCTTCGCCGTCATGATTCCCACTGGTTTGAAGACTCCCTCGAAGACACCTCCATCGCCACCACTGCCCTGGTTGTTGAGAAGGCTGAGCTCATTTCGAAAATCGCCGAGAAGAAGATTAAGGTGCCATCATCGTTCTCACTGCTTAGGTTAGTTTATTTTTGTTCCATTTTGTCAAATAGAGTATTCTTGCTATGTTTTGACTGGATTTCATCCTTTGGATATCCTATATGTTTGCTTTAATTAATCTCAGTTGGATTTACTCATGTTTGGATCTATCGAAGTTCCTATTATTCAGTGCATAATGGGAAATTTTCTAGAACTGTGAGGTAAATTTTCTAGAATTTATATAATACTCATTTATTTGATTGATAAAGCCCGTCCACTTCGTTAATTTTAGTGAAGATCTTGTTTGATTCGTCGAATTTTGTTAATTTTGGCGTTTTAGTTTGACCTAGGGTTTGTGATTTGGACATCTTTCTTGTATGGGCAATGAAGGATTTGATCTACTGGATTGGTTTCTGTTTAATAGGGATGATGACAGTCTCACATCTATTATTTTATTATGAATTTTCAAGTTTTCAGTGAATTGAGAATCTTTTTATCCACAAGATTCCCAATCTTTTAATCAATGGGCAATATCACTTATTTCTTCTATTTGTTTGTCTTCTCTTATGAGTTTGGTTTTTGATTAATGAGGTCAAAGAACAAGTGAGGGGAAAAAGGCTTTGTACCACTTCAATTATTGCAACAAAGATATAACATGGAAAATTCGTATCAAATGTGATGTATGTTCTGATTTTGACCTCTGTATCGAGTGCTTCTCTGTTGGTGCTGAGGTGAATCATCATAAGAGCAATCATCCCTATAGGGTTATGGTATGTGACAATCTAGATTTTAATTTTTTAATACCTTGCCGGTATATAAATTGTTATGTTATCTTGTTTTACTTGAAGTTAATCCCACATCTCTAATATTATTGAAGAAACATGATACTTGTTCTGTATTTTCAAGTGAATGAAAAAATTAAGGTCAAGTAAAGAAGACTTTCCTAACGAAGTACCTCTTCTTTGAGATGGCCAAGAAATATCAAAATGGTAATGGTTGTGTGTTTGACAGTGGGTGTACATAAGATGTGACTTGATTGTGCATGATTGTTTGGTGCATTATTGCGTTTCTCACATCCTATGCTCATGCATATTTGAAGTGTTGAGTTTGAGCTTTACTGGGCATTTTTTGGTACATAAGCTGCAATGGAGTTCCACTTTGTTAGTATCTTATTCAGTTATTTGGGTCATAGTGAAACGTGAAACTCTCAATCATTCTTTTTATGCTCTATGTTTTGTGATTGAACTATGTTCAAATAATTTTCACCTGATTTCATACTGAATGAAATGTAGCAAGCATAGTGGTTCTTACTTGAGGCTATTTGTTGGCTCACTGTGCTCTTGCTTCTTACATTGTCATTTCTACAGGACAATTTGTCTTTCCCACTTCTCTGTTCAAACTGGAATGCTGATGAAGAAATGTTGCTTCTAGAGGTGTTTTCTTTTTTGTCAATCCGTTCTTAATGTTTGATGTGGCTTGATTTGTGGATTGTATTACTAATGGACATCTGATTTGTATTCCATCATTTTCTTTTCTGATGTGCTTGATGTTTGCCCGTGCAATTAGTATTGATGTTACAGTCCGCAACTTAAAGAAAAAGATTTTTGAAGAGTTGTTGAAGATGTTTGACCTTTCCATAAGTGAGAGGCGCAAAACCTCGAATATGTTGGCTCATGACTTCGATCTTAGTAACCTTTTTTTGGCCATGCATGAGGCCGAGAAGACATAATTTGTTAGGGGAATATTAAGCGGTGTTATTTGAACATATCTATTTGGATGGAGAATTAATTTGTATTATGTAGAAAGTTGTACGATGAACAAAATTATATTTATTTGGTTTGTGGAACAATATACATATATTTTTTTATTTTTTTCTTGGGTAAATATTTATTTTTATTTTTTGGTGAGAACAAGAATATACATTCATATGATAATGAAATTTATGCATTTCAGCTTTTTTTATTTGTTCATCAATTTTAAATATTTTTTTCGTGAATTTTATATGATTATGTGTGTGATTTAATTGTGCATTTAATCTTACTTGTCAAGTTCTAAAATTAATAGGAGTATTCATCATAAGGTAGTATGTTAAATTAAGTTAGAAATTCCATGATAAAAAAAAATTATATTTTGGCCAAATTTCATTCTATTCCAGCATCAATAATTTAATCCAAACATTGGAATGGAATGTGCATTCCATTCCAAGACTTAATCCCAAGTTAATTGCCAAACATGGGAATGTTAATGCTTATTCCATTCAATTCCTAATGTCATTCCATTCTCATGTCGATTCCATTCCTATTTAAAGGTATTACTGCGAACCAAACGCAGCGTAACGGATTTATGAGTTGGAAAGGTGGAAACATGGCAACAGGCTTTATGGATTGAAAAGGCTATGGAATCTGCCAGTGCATCCAGGTGACCTTTTCTTTCCTCTTTCAATGTAACTCTTCAGGTATATTTTAGATATGTTCTTCAGCCCTTGTATGTAGCACCCTTGATTTGCTATTTATATGCATTTCTTGTGTAATAAAGCTCTGTTATGAAGTTATAGGAAAGGAGTAATATTATGCTTACCAAAATATTTATCAAAAAGTGTTTTTATTTGACAGCTCTACATCCAATCAAAATGTTTTTTATCAACATTTGGTGGGTCCAAGAATCGTCCAAGAATCATATGGAGCTGCCAACTCATTTGGTAAAAACACTTTTTGGTAAAACTTTTAGTATGCATAACATTTCCCAAAAGAAAAGTTGGTTGGCAGAAGACGGAAGATGTTTCAAGAAACTATTTTAGTTGTATCTTCTTGGTTAAAAACAAGGAGTTTTAACATTAAGTCGGTGACCTTGGAAAGTTTTGTGCTTCTTGTGTATGAATCCATATTTTGATCTGATGCATAATAAAATATATTATTCTGAACATGTCTATTCATTATAATGTTGTTGACTGAATTATGATATTAGATTATTAACAATTATTAAATTCTAAAAATTAACCTAATTATATTTCATTTGTCATGTTTGCAGGATGTCACGTGCAATGCATAACTCTTCAAAAGCCAAATGATCATTACATTTATTGCTCATATTATTTTATTTTATGGTAATGCATTGTACACATGTACAGTTAAATGATACTATATCAAAATATTGTTTTCACGTTAATTGATTTGGAAATATATTTTTTTACAGTATCGAGTGTTGATTATACTATTGTTTCTTCATTGCCCATGTAATTTTTTTATTTATGTGAATAGGTGAATTGCATAAAAATAATTTGTTCCAAAAAATTAATAATTTTTTTTATTCATTTTAACGTTTTAGTTGCAACAATAAGTTGTCACTAAAAACATGTTTCAAATTTTAGTGGTGATTTTAATTGTGGATAAAATTTATATTTTTAGTTGCAATTAATTGTTGTAACTTAAAGTCAGGTTTTAATCGGACTTTTAGTGGTGATGTAGTACATTTTAGTGACAAAATCACGTTAACTTGCTACAATAATTATTGCGGTTAAAGATTTTACATTTAGTGACATTTTTCATATTACGGCTAAAAAATTTACTTTTAGTAGCAACAATTAAATGTCATAACTAAATGATTTAGCCACACACATATTGTCGTGGCCCAGTGGCAATAAAAAAATTGTCACTAAAGTATATAGTGACAATTTTTATACATTTAGCCGCAATAATTTTCGCGGCAAAAAGACAAATTTCTTGTAGTGACTATTTTAGGAAAGTATTTTCGTACACGACTCGAAGGAATTTTCAGTGTTATAATACAATTCCTACGATCAAGTTTTCAGCGGAATGATGACTCAAAAGATTATTTTATTCAACAATTATGTGTGATAAAATGTGTATATTTTTTATTTTTATATCCTTTAATATATACATATATCTTATTTATTTTTGACATATTATGTACACATTAATATTATATATAAATATATTGATAAAATATGTATTTTTACTTTTTTCATTACTCTACTTTTTCATCCAACCAAACACAAAAGAACGAAGTAATGATTCATTCCTTGAAAGATAGAAAATGTATTATTCTTATTTTTTATACTTTCATTTTTTTCATTCATCTTACCAAACAAACTATTAGGTTTGCACTATATTTTTAAAATGTAAAGGAAATCAGTACAACTTGTAATTGTTGAAATCGGTGATGTGCAACTAGCACCAAGTTCAGCAGAATTTTTTGTAATTAATCCAAAAAGAAATAACGATAACAACAATGTTACAGACACTATTTTCTTACATTACTTTTATGTACCATGTTAACATAGACCATTAGATAAGTAGATGTTTTAGAGTATATTAATTATCCAATAACCTATATTGAGCCATGTCAAATGGTGTAAGCGAGATGGTGTGGTGTATAAAGGTGGTGTCACGGTATTATTATAAAGATAAGGGTAAATTACATTTAAATTCTCTGAGGTTTGTCACTTAATCACCTAGACCCTTGAGGTTGACGAGTAATTGACAGATGCAACAAAATTAATCAAAAGACCTAAATGCCCCTAAGACTGAGTATATAACCATTCCCGCTTTTTAGTCGTTTCCTAGTGTCTGTCGCACCTTGAGAGTCAGTTCACGTCGTTTGCTCTCCTCCAGATGAAGAAAGCTTAGGGCCATCTGAAGATCCTTGGTGTTTGACGATGGATACAACTCCAACTTCTTATCGAGTTTGTTCTCCTCCAGGTGATGAAAGGTACACATTCTGATTTGGATTTTCTTAAGAAAAACTAGGGTTTTTTCAAACAAATAAGGGTTTTTTCCCTTTTTTGTTTAGTGCAGTATACACCATAAGTAGAATACGAATGGTTCTAGCTTACAGTTTTTAGTAGGGCTGTCAATTTTTGACACGACACGAACCCGAATACGAAATTAAATGAGTTAATGGGTTAAAACGAGTCAACACGCTTAAACACAAAAAAAAAAAAAAAAAAAATCATGTCAGGTTCATGTCAAAATCAGGTCAACCTGATTTTGATCTAATTAACCCGTATATTTTAAACGGGTTGACATGATTTGGACACGAACCCGACCCAACCCATTGTAGTCCTGTTTATGACAGTATAGTTTACCTATTATGTATGACTGATGTGGTCTTAACATTATTACTTATTAGTTCTTGCTTCTACTATGGTAATTGGCAATATAGTTCATAACATTATTATGACAGTATACTAATATAGTTCTTATTTTAATTTTTGAGTTGAAACTTGATTTCATTTTAGTTAATTTCATTGATGAGATGTGATATATTATTTGTAAAAAAATTATTTGAAATTTTGGATAACTGATTGAATAATGTATTTAATGGCAATGAACAGGTGTGGAAACAAGTTATGTGTGTTAAAAAGGTCTGTGTTATGTGTACTAAACAAGTCAAAATAACATGTGTGCTAACTCGAAAATGACCTATTTATTAAACGTGTCAAACAGGTCGGGTTTGGGTAACCCGTTTAATAGCCAAGTCAGGTTAGTGTTTACACATCTCGACACGATTATTAAACATGTCAAGTTCGGGTTTTGGGATTTTTTACACAAACTTGAAATCAACCTGACACGAAATGACCCAACCCGACATGTTTGACACCTCTAATTTTTAGGGTTTTTTTATGAGTGTACATTGGTTAGGGTTTTTTTTATGAGATCTAATCACTGTAGATGTCATAAAAAACCTAGATTTTCTGGTTCTCATCCAATTATTTGTTTATTTTTCGGTTTTTTTTACTAAACTCTATTGATTAGGATTTGGATTTTTGAGAAATCTGTACTTAATAGGTTTCGATTTTTTTTGAAAATTGTATACTAATTAGGGCTTTGTTCTAGAAAAAAAATTGATTTTTTTTTTTGCGGTTTGGGTTTTACTGATTAGGAATCTATATTGATTAGGGCTTTGTTAAAGCACATCAAATCATTTTATTTTTTAAATTTTAAGAAAATATATGTATTAAGAAAATATCTGAATTTTAAGAAAATATCTGTATTTATTCTATTTCATCCCCTATTTTTGGTTTCCTTATTCCACTGTTTGTTTATAATCTGAAAAATTGTTCTCATGAAATTTTTGTTTTGATTTGTTCGATTGTAGGATGGCCAATGTTTGCTAACATGAACCTATTAAGTGATGTGGCTTTAAAAGATGTTCCCTCTGCCATAAGCATTTTTATAACATTGACATGTTCTATCCCTGGGATTACTCAAGAAATGGGTATAAGAACTGATGCAAATGTCCTTGAGATGTTCAAGTTACACAACAAGTGTGCAGTGATTCAGTTGTATATCAAAGATGTTCAATTTCAATGGCCATTAGCTGTGCAAGTTCCTAATCCCCGACCCTCTGGGAATGAAGGAAGTAATGGTGATGAGGAAGAAGTTGGGGTTGATGATGAGGAGTTACAATTCAGTGATGATGATGGGTGGTGTGTGCTCACTAAAAGTGATATTAGTTTGAGTCAGGGGATATTGATAGAGATACAGATGATGTGGCAGATGGTGGACCATTGTAAGACTATGAGTCAAATAGTGAGGGTGGGCATCATGTAGATTCTGATGATGAGCTTGAGGATGATCCATAGTTGTGTTAGGAATACCAAACCCAAGGAAGAAAATGCTCCATGGATTGCCAAAAAAACTAGTGAATATGTTGAGGGCTAATCCTAACATGACATTTTAGGAATGAGAGAAGAGTTGAAAAGGTATGGAGTGCAAACTGCTAGGGTGAACCAAACGCAGCGTAAGGGATTTATGAGTTGGAAAGGTGGAAACATGGCAACAGGCTTTAAGGATTGAAAAGGCTATGGAATCTGCCAGTTCATCCAGGTGACCTTTTCTTTCTTCTTTCAATGTAACTCTTCATGTATATTTTAGATATGTTCTTCAGCCCTTGTATGTAGCACCCTTGATTTGCTATTTATATGCATTTCTTGTGTGATAAAGCTCTGTTATGAAGTTATAGGAAAGGAGTAATATTATGCTTACCAAAATATTTATCAAAAAGTGTTTTTATTTGACAGCTCTACATCCAATCAAAATGTTTTTTATCAACATTTGGTGGGTCCAAGAATCGTCCAAGAATCATATGGAGCTGCCAACTCATTTGGTAAAAACACTTTTTGGTAAAAGTTTTAGTATGCATACTCCTAGGATACAATTGTATAGGGCAAGAAAGAAGGCTCTAGAATAGATTCAGGATAACCATGGCAATTCGTACGGAAGGCTGCTTGCATATGTTCATTTGGTGAATCAAACAAACCCGGGTAGCATTGCGAAGATTCATTACCAGTTGGATAACTTGGCAGTTTCTCGATCTTTCAAGAGAATCTTCATTGGATTCTCTGCTCTTAGGCAAGGTTTCATAAGTGGGTGTAGGGCTTTTTTAGGTTTTGATGGGTGCCACTTGAAAGGGCCTTATGGAGGTGTGCTTTTGTCAGCGGTTGGACTAGATAGAAATAATGGTTTGTTTCCAGTTGCATTTGTTGTTGTGGAAGCAGAGACCAAGGACAGTTGGTGTTTTTTCTTTCAATGGCTTAGTGAAATGTTAGATGGTTCCCAGAGGTTAAGTCATGGAATTTCATGATTGATAAAAAGAAGGTATTTTTTTTAATACTTCTTTCTGCAGTTTAATATGTACTTATTGTTCCCTAATGCTTTAAAATGCTTATGGATGCAGGGTTGAAAGGATGCCATTAATCAAATTGTGCCACTTGCCTTTAGTAGACACTGTTGTAGGCACATTTATAATAATTTTAGGGCAGCCTTCTCTGGGATACTTCTAAGGAGCTTATTTTGGAAGGTTGCATGGGCGCACACTCAACAAGACTTCAATTATGCCATGAGAAAATTAAAGAAGTGAAGCCTGAAGCATTTGCATGGCTTCTAAGGATGCCTACCTCAATATGGGTAAGGCATGCTTTTGACACTTCTGTGAAAAGTGACCATGTGACGAACAATTTGAGTGAGTCATTCAACAACTGGGTTGGGGAGTTAAGGGAAAAACCAATACTAATCTTACTAGAAAGTCTGAGGGAAAAACTCGTGAGTAGGTTGCAAAAAAGGTTTGAAAAGGCATGTATTTGGCATAACTCTATGACACCAAAAGTTATGGAGAAGTTGAATGCCGTCAAGCATGAATCAAGAAAATGTACCATCTTATCGTCTGGTCGTGATGAATTTCAAATCACAGATGGATTATTTGATTATGTAGTTGATATTGGTAATAGGACTTGTGAATGTAGAGTTTGAGATATTAGTGGCATACCTTGCAAACATGCTGCTGTTGGCATTGCATATAGGAGGCAAAACCTTAAAGATCTTTGTGATCCATGCTATTACAAGGATACATACATCGAGGCTTATATTGAAATGATTCACCCCACTTATGGCCTCAGTTAGATGGCATCTTTCCATCTCAGTTTTTTCCCCCACCATTAAGAAGACTCCCCTGAAGGCCAAGGAAAAATAAAAGAAGAGAGGTAGATGAAGCTGCCCCATCCATTCTGTTTAAAAGATCTTGCACTGTTCGATGTGTAAAATGCAAAGAGTATGACCATAACAAGAGGACGTGTCAGAGGGGTCCAATTAGGATAAGAAAAGGCCAAAGAAAGAGATGGACTTCAGACGTGAGTGTAAACTTATCAATTGCATTTAGCTTACATGGATGCTTTATTTTTCTTTAACTAAAAACTTGATAATGGTTGTTTGTAGGTTGGATTAGGCTCTAACACTGGGCAACAAAGTGGTGATGGTGTTACTAATAATGCAACAATGGTACACAGTTGCATTATTTATGTCAACCCGTTATCTATGCTCACACACATACATGTGTGATTTTCCTAGTTAGGACAGTTTATGCTCAAGAAAATTTAGGTCTTGCTTAGGGAAATTTTTTATTATTTTTGTGTTGTTGTGGTTGATTCTTGAAATGACATGGAGAGGCTTTGGTTATTGTTGTTGTGTTGATGTTAGTTTGGTTGACAGGGATGTGGAACTGGAACTACTATAGGTCGTCCACAAGGAGCTAGATGGAACTAGAACTGCTGCAAATGGCCCACAGGGAGGTGGGCAAGTAGGTGGAACTGAAACTGCTACAAGTGGTGGGCAGGGAGGTGAAACTGGAACTGCTACTACTGGTCAAGTTGCTTCTTAGTCTTTTGCAACTAATGCTAATAGAACTGATGCATTTCAAGTATAGTGAAATGACATTTGGTAAATTGTTAAATGTATTAAATCACATACATGTTGGAAATATATTGAATTTGGGTATGTTTGGACATTCACCTTTATTGTTAATCTTGTATGTTAGATACCAAATTTTAATTAAAGCAATGATCATATGACTAATATGTTCAAATTACTAATACATTTCTCAGGGACGAGGAAAGAAAAAAATTATGTTTTCAAGGGCTAGAGTAACAGAGACTGTCACTCAAAAAGGGAGTAGCAACAGCAGTGAACCAACTGCAACTAAAGTGGCCGTGGAGTCTGAATATGCAATGTTCTGATTTTTTGTCCATATGTTTCTAGCTGAGAAAATTGCTTTTGTTGTTAGCATGGTGTATTTTGAGTAGGTAGGGGCTTTTGTTGGCAGTTTATATTTTGTATGGTTTATTGAAAGTGCTTAGGTGAATGGCCTAATTTTTTGGATGCTTGCATATATTTTTGGCTCCCTGCATATTTTGGATGCCTGTCTAGTTGATGTAAATGTAAATTATGTTCAGTAATATTTGAATGATAAATAGAAAATATTGCTTAGTTTGTATTTATAGAATCTATTTGATATGCAGAGTTTTGCTTAGTTTAATTTGTATTTATAGAATCTATTTGATATGCAGAGTGGCTTCTAATATGACAGCATTAGTCCTTAAAGACAATGCTCCAACGATAATAGATGGAAAGTTGGTTTGGTTAGATAACCAAATGTCAATGGGCCCCATATAAAGAGTAGATTGAAAAATTATTTTTATATGTTATGATGACATCATGAAGTTATAATAGCATATGTTAACGGAGAATTGTGATAGGGTTATGTGTTACACGTTCACAAATTTTAGGGAGTTTACGTATAATATGTCAAATATGAGGGGTCTAAATAATTAAGTGACAAACTTTATAAGATTGGATATAATTTATCCTAAAGATAAAGATTAAAGTATGACAAAGCAGGGACCGGATGTAATTTACCCTAAAGATAAAGATTAAAGTATGACAAAGCAATGGGTCTCTTTTCTTCTGCCATGGTCCGTGGGTCGTGTTCCATGAAGCTTCGAAATGCTGACTCAGCCGCTCAATCAATTCTTGTGACAGCAATGTTTCCTGACTCAGCACATCAATCATGGGAGTTCGGATAATCATTGGATTAATCAAAATACCGTTATCATTCACCGCGTCTCTATGTTGTCTTATGTCGTGACGGCACATGCAAACCAAATTCAACAGGTTGTTTAATCACAAATATTATCTGGGGTCCACGATAATGACGGACAACCCCACCACTATCTCGATGAGTCTATCATAAACGTGACACGTGTCCTTGAACATTCCCCCCCCGTAATCTGGAACAAGAATCTTGTATTGCACACTTTGTTACGCAAGCATTTCTCTTCTGAAGTCAGGCCACGTGCGACATCTTGCTTTGTCACTTTACTGTATACTCATCCTATCCTATTAAAATGAGTTTCATCTAGTAGTATAATATATAATTAATTTAATATTAAATTAGATCTCCATGGATTAATGGCATGTTTGGTAGGAGTATAAGGGTGGTATAAGAGAGTGGTATAAAGAAAATAGTACGTGGGGCCTACCTTATACCTTGTTTGTTTGACTTTTTTTGGTCGGTATTAATTTGCGGGTCGCAATACCGACCCGCTATGAACAGTGCCGTTAATGCCTTGTACAAGGTGCTATTTAATACCACCTACCCGGTGGTATAAAATGTTGGAAGGAGGTATTAAAGTGGTAAAAGACTCAAATGCCCTCAACTACAAAGCCAGCCGCAATTGTTGACTTTTTTAAATAGGTATTACATAGATAATATTTGTGATACACAAACAAGGGGAAGGATGAGATTATAGTTTAAGACCGGGTATAATATACTATTGGATTGGAGTGGAATGGAGATAAATCTAATACCGGACTTATTTTATACTCAAAACAAACGGGCCCTAAAGGTACTAAATCGGGCATCTTTGTTTGTTTGTTGTTTTTATTTTGCTTAAGAAGTCCGTAGGTTGTATGCCGGCCGTATATAACTTGAATTGTGATGGCCACAATGCTTTAACTATTGCTGATCTCGCAAGACGTCTTTGGTTGAATGTTCACCCCTGATCTATCGTCTCCACTTCCTATATTCACTCTTAAAAATTGAAACAAGAATTGTAAAATTTTAATTTCTAGGATTACAAAAACTAAACTATATATTCCTCTACGTTGTAAAATGAATTCAAATGGCATGTTGGTTAAACGATTTCAAACGTTTTACCACAAAAGTTTGTCTAAACACACATTTGAATGCTTTCTTTCAAGGATTTTTCCTTTGCTAAATAAAACATTTTGTGGAAAAGAATTCACCATCCACACAACATGGACGATGCAATATGATTATTCCCTTTATTAATCGCGATGTAGGAATTTGTATAGACTGTCTCAGTCTTTTTCATAATATGTCAAAATTATTTTTCTAATTTTTTTAGATTTTTAAAAACAATTTTAATTTTAATATTAATATTATATTATTTGAATTTTTATTTTTTATTCTATTTTTTTACTCAAACTAACATTATTCATTTTTTATCAGATTGACATTATTCATCATTGATATTTGATGTCAAACTATCACGAACCCTACTCACACCAACATGTCTTTTTTTGTTACGTGGCACATCCATCAATTTGAGAGAGAGAGAGATAGAGAATTTGCAAGGTGGTTTCCATCGGTTTAGGAGGACAAAAGAGGAGGGACATATATATATGTGGACAAAGAGAGGCATTGACTTGAATGAGGTGACTGAATCAATACAAACGTGGCCGATAAATCCCATTTGAATTTGTACTTGTCCCTCTTGGACACCCTACTGACTTTTTCATCAAACCCTCTCCGCCACCCATACCTCTCCATTCTATTTAAGCTAAGCAAGCTCTCATTCACACACCCCAAAATAGCAATCACAGCTCTATCTCTATCTCTCTCTCCCCTACACACACATACACACACACACACACACATTTTTATTGATTGAGAGGATAAGCTGTCCTTGATTTTCTTCTTTGTTCTTCAAGAGAGAGAGAACCGAAAACATCTTCGTTCTTCTCTCTCCCTAGCTAGCTAGGTATTGGTTTGGCCATAAGCTCGGCTTGTCCCTCTAAACATCTGTGCGTTCTTTCTCTTTCTTTGGGCCTGTATACTTGAGATCCTCTTGTTTATATTCAACAACATTTTCATAGGTAAGCTTTCCATTTAATGATTCTCTACGTATTTGCTGTCTAATGTTACTATGTTAGCCTCCCATCCAGTAATTTTGCTTAGAAACCCAAAATTTGGAGGGTCTTGTTTAATAAATCCAATTACTTTTGTTCAAACGGCATAGGAGATGGAAAACTCTTACAATGTTTTGTGAAAAAATATGTTCAAAATGTATATGCTTCACAGACAATGCATCAGTTTCTTCCCTTGGCAAGATTGTATTGATTTTTCTCTCTCCATTGAAATGGAGGGAAAAATTAAGGAGTGTAATAGGGCAGATGCACTCAATTCAAACTTGGTTTAGATTTCGACCATTTTATTTACTATATCCTTTAAGCAATTGTTACTGTCTAATTTTGAAATGGGTAATGCTAGATTAGTTAAAACATAGAGTTATTGTCATAGCGGTTCCTTTTGTCCAATGTACATCTGATCTCCCCAAATTCTGTAGCACCGAGTTCCTTGTGCATTGGGCTACCTTTTATTTTTATGCAACATCCATTTTAAGCGAATGATAATGTTTTACATTTGAAGCTTGGAGATTTTGACTCTCTTTCTGTGCACATTCAGCAGTTAGCAGCATGAAAAAAGTTTGCTGGCCTTACTTCGATCCTGAATTTGATAATCTTACGGAAAGGATAAACGGCCCACCGTAAGTGATGTGTTAAACCCTAGATGCTGGACCATTGATTTGTGTTGCAGTTGTAACATAGAAGTTCTAAACCATGTAACGAAATTACCATGTTTTTTTCCTACAGATGCAGAGTTCTCATTGACAATGAAAGCTTAGAAGATAGCACTGTGGTAAAGGTAATAAATAGTATTGTCAATTTTCTGTGTGTTTCTGTTTGTGTGTGAGAGAGAAGCTAGCAATGAAGCAATCTGACAAGATTAGACATGACCTGCAAAACCAACATGACATTAAGACGGAATTTGAGAATTTAAGATTAAACACGATTCTTAGTAAGTTGTGTATAAATTGAACAAATTTTAGTACAACACAAGTTAAACACGACACGAACGGAATAACACAGTACCCATTTCAACCCAACTAACGAGAGAATTGATCTTGTTCAATGCAGGTCGATAGTGTAAACAAGCAGGGTCTACTCTTGGAAGTGGTGCAAGTGCTGACAGATATGAACCTTACTATCTCAAAAGGCTATATATCTTCTGACGCTGAATGGTTTATGGATGGTATACATGCGCTTCCTTATCTTCCACTATTTGATAATTGAAATGTGCAATTAAGCTCAGTAAATAAACTTGGATTATTTGCTATAGCTTCCACCAACGTAGTTAAATTCAATGACATTGACTGGTTTCTGCATTTTTTGCAGTATTTCATGTTAAAGATGAGCGTGGAAACAAAATTACAGACCAAATAGTCATCAATAATATCCAGCAGGTAATTCCATTTCTCACAGAAGGATATATACATTTTGATAATACATATAATTAAGTAACATTTTCTCTATCAGTACTATGAGACTTTACGTCTGTATTTAAGAAAGTAGGATCGACATACCGAATAGTTATTTTTCACTATTATACTAAAGTTATTACAAAATAAAATAGGGCTATTTGGGATCAATATATTCTAATATTTTTAAAAACTGTCCTAATTTTTTTCACTTTTCACTGATCTATTGAGTTGTGCACTATTTTTTTAGCCGTAACATTGGATTGTCCATCGGTTCTATTGGAATCCACAACTAATCTAATAATTTTAATAAATTAAGTCAATAAATTATGCCAGGTCTAAATAACGATTCACATATATACATATACGAATCCTATATATTCTGCATGTATTTTATAGTTCATGCAACCCTAACACGTGATAGAATATTGCAGGCCATAGGAGCAAACAAGGAGACCTCCCTAAAAGCTAAGACCCAAACCAGTCAATTGCTCGAATCTGACCCTCCTTCAGAACCCACAGCGATTGAACTGACCGGAACAGACAGGCCCGGTCTATTTTCAGAGATCTCAGCTGCCCTAGCTGAACTCCATTGCAACATCGTCGAAGCACATGCATGGAGCCACAATGCTCGTTTAGCCTGTGTCGCCTACATTTCCGACCAATCTTCCGATACCCGAATCGATGACCACCGCCTCGCCACCATCGAAGACCACCTCACCACTGTCCTCCGGGCCACCAACTCCACTAAGTCCTCCGAAAACAACTCCAACCAGCAAGAAGTAAAGACTGCCGGCCTTCCCGAGGGCGAAGGCACTGTGACCACCGTGGAACGCCGTCTTCATCAGCTCTTGCTGTCTGTTCGGGACTTCGATGAGCCCACAAGCTCTGCCTTGGCGGTATTGAAATTGGAGGGTGGTGAGGAAGAAAGGAAGCCGAGTGTTTTAGTGGAAAATTGTGAGGAAAAGGGGTATTCGATTGTTACAGTGCAGTGTAAGGATCGGAGAAGGCTCATGTTTGATACAGTGTGCACTCTTACTGACATGCAGTACCTGATTTTTCATGCTTCTGTGGATTCTCATGGAGGTTGTGCATTTCAGGTATGTATTAGCTCCTAGATTTGGAATCAAATAGGAAATTAATGCTCACTAATTGTTTTTTTTTAATGAAAAAAGAACAAAATATATTTAGACCCCCCTAAACTATGCACCTCGTTTTAAACTTCCCCCTCTACTAAGTTAAACTGTTAGTTTGAATTTTACATAGTCTTAATCGTTAGCTTATGCCCAATTCTTCACAGTAAATTAGGAAAAAAAGAAATGAAAATTTTCCCCGTTGAGAAGGAATATGCAACATCTCCTAACATTTTCAAATTATATTTTCGGCCTTATTTTGAGTGAAAAATTGGAGAAAAGATAAAGATGAAAGCAATGCGAAACTTAAACCAATAATTTAAGGTGCAAATGGAGAAAGACAATAGTTTAAGGGCCAATGTAAAATGATGAGTATAGTTAAAGGGATGTAAGTGTAATTGGAATTTTGCCCCGTTGATTTTTCATTTTTTTTTTTTGAACTGGACTAAATTGATGTTTATCACAGGAGTACTTCATCCGCCACGTAGACGGTGGCGCTTTCAAAACGGAGTGCGAGAAGGAGCGAGTAGTAAAATGTTTAGAGGCTGCCATAGAACGCCGGGTTTGTGAGGTGAGGATTACACTTTCAATTAATATATATTTTTTTTTTTAAGAATACCCCAACCTATATAGACTTTGTGGTTGCATAGCAATACATTGTGGTTTCAACATTTTTAAAAATTTTAGAAAATACTTTCTATATATTTTGAATCTAAATTCTCTCTGTTATATTTACTAAATTTCATTCAATATTAGATCACCCACTATAAATAGGCGAGGGAATTTCAACCCCGGCCTGATGCTGGTTGTTGTCAATATGAACATATGATAAATTATACTTTGGTCCCCTTAACTATGATATCAATCTTTTTTTGTCCCTTGAACTATTTAATTTCTCGTATTATTCCCTCAACTATTTGAATTTATTACACTATGCCAAAGCAAATATTCGTTATTTTTCGAACGAAAAATGTCCATTTGTTGGGAACAAAGTAAACAAAATCACATAATACGAGAGGGATCGGAAGAGGAAAATTAAGGCAAGTTTCCGTCAGATTCGTAATGTACTTTAATAATTGAGACAATATAAAAATAATAACAATAATTGAAGATGAAACATAAGAAAAATGATAGTTGAGGAGACAATTTGAAATAGAGAGAGGAGATCCTAACTGACAGGGTCACAATATAATTTACCCAATCATATGTTAATAGTCTGGTTTTTTTTCATTCATGCATCTAACATTCGAATTTGTGTTTGTGTAGGGCGTCAAGTTAGAGCTAAGTGCAAACAATAGAATAGGGTTGCTCTCAGACATAACTAGGGTTCTACGAGAAAATGGCCTTGCCGTTGTTCGAGCAGACGTAGCAACACGGGGAGAGAAGGCTGTGAATGCTTTCTACGTGAGAGACGTTTCAGGCAGCGACATTGACATGGAGTTCATTGAGTCCATGAAGAGAGAGATGGGGCCAATAGATCTTGCAGTAAAGAAGGAGACGCCGCCGAGATTGAGCTCCCCAGAAAGGCATCGATTTTCTATTGGAGACATCCTCAAATCTCAGATTGACCGGTTCTCTAACCATTTTGTGGCCATCAAGTGATGTAAATATGTAGACAAGTTTGATGTGTTTGGTAGTTCACATATTAAGGTTGTACATGAATGAATACTACATGGAATAATGCATTGTTTTTAGGGTTGTAAATAAATATCAATAGGATTGTGATGCCTGAATTCTAGATTAAAACCTCTCATTTCTAATTTTTGCCTCTTTTTTCTTCCTATAAATTGAGACCATTTACCAACAGAGTTCCTCATCAATTCAACACTATCATGCTTTTCGACTGTTTTACTCCTTTTAAATAATGAGATTGACCTTGATCATCCAAGCTTATTTTGATTCATTCACACCAATGATTGAATCCAACTCCATTACAACACAATCGTGATATAATTTCTTTAGGCACTTGGTGATACATATGTATGACTTTCACTTGATCATTTTTAAAAACCATTGTTGGTGCTAGACGCAACATCTCGATTTCGGCTTGACCTCCGCGCGTTCGGGAGTAGCCTTTTACCCCTCAGTACCCGGAGGACTGCGACATGGAGGCACGCAGCCGTCCCACATCGACTGAGGGTCGTCCTTCCCACCCCCATATAAGCCTTCAGGCCATATGAGGTGGTACCCATCCCAGCAGATCTGCTTGGATGGGTACCACCTCATATGGGCTGAAGGCTTATATGGGGGTGGGAAGGACGACCCTCAGTCGATGTGGGACGGCTGCGTGCCTCCATGTCGCAGTCCTCCGGGTACTGAGGGGTAAAAGGCTACTCCCGAACGCGCGGAGGTCAAGCCGAAATCGAGATGTTGCGTCTAGCACCAACAACCATGTATCTTTAAAAACTGATTTTAGCTTATTGTTATGTTTGTTCACAACTTTAGCTTTGCAATTGCATGGAACTGGAATCAAACCTGCCACAGTCCCATATTGATGGCCTCCACTAGCCTAGCAATACAACCTAAAGCTTGAACCTATACTAATGGATCGAGAAACGCAATTGCAATCCTTGAAAGAACAATTCACAATGCGGTCAAATGATCCTGAAATTAGTTGCTTGTTACTATTTATTTGTAGTGCATGAATATTTCGTCTAAACACTCATAGTAAAAGGTGGGTATTGAGATGTATTATCAAGAGGATGAATGGAAGCACATGTTTTTGATTAAAAAAAAAAGGCCCAAGGCTTTAGTACATAAAATTTCATACTCAACATGATTCACGTGCAATGCACATTACATGTGTGCATCAATTAGTATGAATAAATGTGGAATATGCATAGAAGCAAAAATTACTAAAAATAGTTGAAAATAAATTAAAAGAGAATATGGACTATTGAGTCTAATTCATACTGACTTAGGTGACTTAAAACAAACGATGACAAGAGGTGGCAAAACATATTATTTGACTTTTATAAATGACTATTTAAGATATGCTAGTGTATTGTTGTTAAGAAACAAAGACAAAACTCATGGCATGTTCATAAAATATAAAAGTGAATTGAAAAATCAACTAAAAAGGAAAATTAAGAGACAAAGATCCGATAGGGAAGGTGAACTTAACCCACTTAATGAATTTTGTGAAAATGAATGAATAATTCATGAGATAACGCCACCTTACTCATTGGAATCAAATGGAGTGGTAGAAAGGAAAAAATAGAACACTTAAAAAAATAATAAATTCTATGCTAATCAGTTCAAGAGCACCTAACAATTTGTGGGGGGAAACTATACTATCTACTTGCCATATGTAAAATAGAATAACTTACAAAAAAAATATAAAGACATCATATGAGTTGTGAAACAGTTATACACCCAACTTGAAATATTAAAAATTGTGGGAGTGTTTAGCAAAAATAATGTTACCTGAATCAAAGAAGAGAAAACTAGGCTCTAAAACATCAGACTGCATGTTTATTAGATATGTTCAACATAGTGTTCCCTATAGATTTCTAGTGCTTAAAAGTGATGCAATTGAGGCTAATACCATAATTGAGACAAAGAATGTTGAATTCTTTGAACATATATTCCCTCTTAAATCTAAGTTAAAGAAAATACATTCAATTTTATGTAGTGAGATTGAAAAGAAAACAAATAAAATTTAGAAATAGACTTGAGAAGAAGTAAGAAACAAAGGAAATAAAATAACTATGGAGATGAATATTATTCCTTCATAATAAATACTGATTCATTAATATATACTGAGACTATTGCATCTCTAGATGCATCATTCTGGAAAGAGGCAATTAATAATGAGGTTGGTTCAATTATGTAGAACCACATTTGAGAATTATTAGACTTACCTCCTAGGAATAAGACCATTGACTGTAAATGGATATTTAAAAAGAAACTTAAACCTGGTGGATCAATTGATAAATTTAGGGTTAAATTGGTAGCTAAGGGTGTTACACAAAGGAAAGATGTAGACTCAAATGTTATAACAAGGGCACTACACTGAAAGAGTCCTTAAGAAATTTGGACTTCATGATAGTAAACCAACCTCTACGCCTGATGATGCTAACACACACTTAAAGAAGAATAAAGGTGATAGTGTTTCTCAATCTGAATATACCCAAATAATTGGTAGTTTGATATATTTGAGGAATTATACACGTCCTGACATTGTTTATGTTGTTAATAGACTTAGTTGATAAACTCATAGTCCTAACTAAGATCATTGGTCTGCTTTGATGAGACATTTATTTTATATAGTGGATTTCTTGTTGTACTAGAAGGGTACATCGATGCTAACTAGATCAGTGGTTCGGATGAGACAAAATCTACTAGTGATTACATGTCCACCCTTGTTAGGGATGATCTACCGTGAAAGTTTGCCAAACAAACTGCTATAGCTCAATCCACTATGGAATCAAAGTTTTTTGCTTTAGAGATGGCAAACAATGAGGCTGAATGGCTTAGAAACCTCTTAGTAGATATCCTTTTATAGATGAGACCAACTCTATCTGTATCTATGCTCAGTGAGTACCAAGATGCTATAGCCTATGCAAAGAATAAGATATACAATGGTAAGTGGAATTAGGATTCTGAGCACGTTCTTAGCATGCAAGTAGTACTAATTTCTAAAAACAGACATGATATTATTTCCAAATGCACTTCTTCTAAGGAAGAACATCATTTGTGTGTGAACAACACAAAAATTTAAAGAAATCACGATTTTTGTGCGAAATGGACCATTTCTAGGAGAGGTCATGACTCCGGTACCAACCGGTCTTAATATGAAGAAAACACGATTCTAGTGAGAAAGACACTGATCGTTTCTATGGTACTATTTTGCCAAAAGAAAAAATGATTTAGATGTGTAATGCGCTTAGTCTGAAGGAAAACCATGATTTTTGCTTTCAAATTAGTGGTTCCTAATAGTATTCTAGATTCAACTTCACTCTGTTCCAGAAGTAAAACTTGTAAAGTAAACACGATTTCGGTATCAAGGACCCTTAATTTAAACGAAAGCATCATTTGAGTGTTGGATAAAACATGATTTTGATGTCAAGTGCACTAATTTTGAGCAAAAACATGAGTACGCCTTCAGGTGCAATATTTCTGAAAAGGAAAAGGAAGTCTTATGTGTCAAATACTTAAACTTGAGACAAAACATTATTCTAGCGTCACCATCAGTCAATTTTTGGGCATGAAAACATTCGGGATGATAAATGCACTAACTCTACGAGAAAAAACATCATTGATTAACAACTACACGAAATCTGAAAGAAAACTAGATTCTATGGTCAAATGCATTGATTTAAAGAGAAAAAACATCAATATTTTATTTCTTTTCCCACAAAGTGTTCCAATAGTCCTACCAACCAAAATGCCAAGAAAACTCAGAAAATAGAAGACAACACCCCTTCATATGGAGATGTTACCAAGCTCCTATTAGGTGAACAAAGCCGGCCGAAGACCCTGAGCACCATCCACCATGCGACTCGGCCAGAGACCTAAGCACCATCCACCGTGCGACTCTTACATTCAGAGTGGTTGAACTAGGGTCCAACTGCACCATTCACATGCCCATTGCTGTGAATCCCGACACCATTTGGGATGAGAGAAGGGGGCAGTCCAACAGCCATTGGTGGTGGTGCGGCAGGAAACAACCCAAGATTATGTGGAAGGGTGTGGGGGCTCACTAGAGGACTGACCGCTGAACTCCCTTTATGTTGTTGGATGGCATGAATCTGCCTGAGGCCATCTTCATGTATCCGCGAAAGTGTTTCCAACTCCTTGATGGATAGAGCTTCCAACCCTGCACCATACAAAGGAGCATGTCGCGACATTTCTTCCTGAAGTGAAGCCTCGAGGGTGTGTATGTATTGCTGCAAATAAATCAAGGGATTAGTCCACATCTGCTATTTATACTAAGTGTACATGAACGTGTCATTGCAAAACCAATCATAGACGCAGGGAAGGAGAATCACACACTAGAAATATTAAAAACTCAACAGTTTACCGAGGAAACAATCATGTGATGCTAGCAACTAAATGTTATATCAGGGACTAAACCTCAAGTTCAATCATAGATTTGACGTAAAAAAAAAATATATCCAAAAATATTTAAGAAGATGTTCAACATAAAACAATTTTTCGATCCACTGGTGAGATCTTGTGGCTCCTCAACCACTACATATAATTGAAGGTCATCCAACTAGTCTAGTAAGTGAAAAATCCCTTTGACTGAACAGGGTGAAGAGGTTGAGTGACTCATTCTCACCCACTCCATACTATCATTAGTAATGCAATAGATCCAATCAATTAGACATCAAGTCTTTGAACTACATGATTTTAGTCAGCTATGGTTTTATATGATTGACATCATCTATAAATCCACACAATAATAAGGAGTTTGAATATAATTTTAAGATAAAGCTCAGGAGATCAATAATAAGTTTTTAGTGGACTAACTTATTATTAATGGGCTATAAGATGTTTGTTCTGAGTTGAACAAAAGAATCCTAAGCCCATTGGAAGCCCGGTCCTTATTTTTCCTTAGGGTTTCTGTTGTAGCCTATATACAGACGTCTAGGCTCTCTAAATCAGCATCAATTCATTACTCACATTTTGAGAGAGGCTGAGAGAGAGAGTAGAAGTTTGGAGGTTCTTGCAATCCACTATGCATCCGAATTTTTGGCGTTTAGGAATATACGACAGAAGATCGTGAGGTTAAGCGAGCTACCTTCTACGTCTGTCTTTTGTTTTCTGCGTTCGTGCTGAGACAAGATCAAACCAGAGTGATCTCGAAGGTAAACCCTACTTCCGCCTTGTAGGGTTTTAAAGAAATTTTTTTTTTGTATTCGATACATACGCGCTATCAATGATTCTTGAGATTTTTGTTCCAACAGTACAGTACCTAGAATGGTTTGCCAATGTAGTACTAGTGAAGATGACCAATGGGAAATGGTGTATATGCTTCAATTTCACAAATTTAAACAAGGCGTGTCCAAAATGATTGTTTTTCACTTCCCAGAATAAATGTTCTTGTTGATGCTATAATAGGATATGAGGTACTCACGTCCATAGATGCTTTTTCGGGCTATAACCAGATCAAACAAAAAAAGTAATAAGGGAGGAACCTATTGTTATATGGTAATCTCCTTCGATAGAAACAATGTTGGAGAAACCTATCAATGGTTAGTCAACCGAATGTTCAAGAATCTTAAGTGGAGCTCCATGGAGGAGTGTGTAGACGATAAGCTCTTTAAAAGCCTCTAGGCCGGAAAGTGGGTTGAGCTCCCTGAGATGGATCAAGGCCTTTAACAGGCCCCATGGAATATGTTTGTGGATGGGTCCTCCAACTTATCTAGAGGAGGAGCTGGACTGATACTTATATCACCAACTGAAGAGAAGATTGAGAATGCTCTACGCTTTGGGTTTAAGGCCTCAAACAATGAGACCGAATATGAAGCACTTATTGCGGGCTTGAGGCTTATTGATACCCTCGGAGTAAAGCATTTGCATGCATACAGTGACTCAAAGCTAGTGGTTAGATAGATGGAAAGAGACTATGAGGCTAGGGAGCCCCGTATGAGCTGCTATTTAACCATTGTAAAGGAACTTGTATCGAAGTTTGAGCATTTCAAGATTTCTCAGATACCTCGATCTTAGAATTCATACGTAAACTCCCTTACAAGACTAGCATCAACCTTATTTGATGGCCTAGTCAGAACCATTTCCATTAAATTCTTACCAAACCCTAGCACCTAGAGCCTGCCCGGATTTTCAGCTAATGGCTCAAGAACTGAGCTGGATGGACGAAATCTTCGTGTACCTCCAGCACGGCTCTCTCCTACAGGTCACACAGCAAGCTCTGTAGGGGGAAACCATGTATGCTATACTAAACTAAGTTCTTTTCAAGAGAGGGTACTCACTGCCATACTTGAGGTGTTTAGGTCTCTGTGAGGCAACATATGTGCTCGAGGATCATGAAGGAATCTGTGGAAACAATTTGGGAGGGCAAGCCTTGGCCCACAAAGTTCAGAGCCAAGGATATTTCTCTATGAAGAAGGATGCTCAAAGCTATGTGCAAAGGTGCGAGAAGTGCCAAAGGTTCGCTATCGTTCCCAAATAACCTCCCCTAGAGCTCATCCTTATATCATGCCCATGGCCATTTTCTTAGTGGAGAATTGATATTGTTGTTGTTGCCATAGATTACTTCACTAAGTGGGCAGAGACAAAGCCCCTGACAACAATTATTGAACAGAAGATTCAAGATTTTCGTGTGGAAGTCCACTGTCTGCAGGTTTGACATACTAGCTATCATAATCAGTGGCAATGGGAGACAATTTGACAACGAGAGGTTTAGAAGGTTCTGCTTCGAGCTTGGGATTCACAACTACTACTTCTCGCTTGGCTATCCACAAGTAAATGGACAAGCAGATGTTACAATTCAGACCCTACTTAAGAGCATCAAGACTAGAATTGATCTCTCCCAAGGAGTGTGGTTGGAGCAACTCCCGAGTATTCCATGGGCGTACAAGACTACTATTCGGATACCCATTGGTAAGACACCTTACTCTTTGGCGTTCGGCACAAATACTGTCATTCCAGTAGAGATCGAACTACCTACCTACTGAACCAAGGAGTTCTGCCAAGCCACAAATGATCAACAACTAACTTGCATCCTGGACTAGTTGGAAGAAAATAGGTAGGAATTGCAAAAAAGGGATATAACTTAACTGAGTAGGATGACAAGGTACTACAACTCCAGGGTTAGCCCACGAGGGTTCTTGCCAAATGACCTAGTCCTAAAGAAGGTTATTGCAGCCACCAAGGATCTCAAAGATGGGAAGTTGGAGCCAACTGGGAAGGACCATATAGAGTGGTAAAAGTGCTAAAGTCAGGAACCTATCATCTGGAGACCTTAGGAGGAGCTAAGTTACCACATCCATGGAATGTTGAACATCTAAAGAAGTTATTTCAATAATTTGCTTTGTTCTTTAGCTTTAATATGGCACTTTTTTCAGCCCAATAGTTATCAACCCAAAGTAGCTTAAGTTTTTAATCCTAGCTACAATCCTATTCAAGGAGCTCTTAAAAGCATTTTTCCTAACTCAAAAAAAAAATATCCAAGATAGTCAGAAGTAACTCAGAGGGGTCAACACATAAATGGGAAAGATAAACTTTGTAAGCAAAAGAAAAGGTCTTCTATTGATGAACTGGAGAATTAAATACAAAAATAAGGGAGAAAAGTATATGGTATAAAAAAAGAAGAAAGTCTACAACTCTATTCAGCCTAGCCATCCCCTTCGGCCTCCTAGTCTTCTTTAGCTTTGTTGCTCACTTCTTCCTTATCTTCCTCCTCTTTTTCCCCTCTAGCTACAAATGCTAAGTTATGATCAGGCACGAACTTGGTGAAGTCTAGCTCAGGATACTCCTTTTTGATCACTCTATGAACTCCTCAAAGCTATCCACATAGTACTTGAGAGTCTCTTTCTTGAAGTCCTCAGACTCCTGATACTTCTTAAAAACAACATCTTCAGCAGACTTCACCACAGCAACTACCTCCCTTCCCTTCTTCTCCAAAGAAATGGAGAGCTCGAAGACATTGAGGGAAAAAAACTTCCTTAGTCTTGATCGAGAGTTCCAAACTCTGGGCTTCAAAGGATGACAGTTTCACTTACAGCTCGTCCCTCACTTTCTCTACCACAGCCAAAGAGGTCAAGACCTGGTCGCACTTTTGCATCTCCTCCACATAGTACTTGAGAGTCTTGAGAGTTTGATCACTCTATGAACTCCTCAAAGCTATCCACATAGTACTTGAGAGTCTCTTTCTTGAAGTCCTCAGACTCCTGATACTTCTTGAAAACAACATCTTCAGCAGACTTCACCACAGCAACTACCTCCCTTCCCTTCTTCTCCAAAGAAATGGAGAGCTCGAAGACATTGAGGGAAAAAAACTTCCTTAGTCTTGATCGAGAGTTCCAAACTCTGGGCTTCAAAGGAGGACAGTTTCACTTACAGCTCGTCCCTCACTTTCTCTACCTCAGCCAAAGAGGTCAAGACCTGGTCGCACTTTTGCATCTCCTCCACAAGCTTAACCTGCACGACTATTTTCTCGTTGTCCCTCACCTCAAGCCTAGTGTGGAGGTCAACAAATTTTTCCTCTTAGGCCTTCTTCTCACCAAGTGCGATGTAAGAAAGGCTGGTAAAAGAATGGAAAGCCGAACAAGAACATGGAAAAATTAGAAAAGGCTGTCAAATGCAAAGGTTAGAAAGAAATGAGTTCAGGACCTACATTCCCAATGGTTTGAGCAAGGTTTCTGGTCACCCAGGCTGGACTAAGGCCAAAAGTGGCCTCCAGCTCCTCTTGGCCAATGAATTTCTCAAGTCTGACCATAGCCTCATACACACTATTCCACATAGAAGAATAGGAGAGCTTAGAACCTTCAATGGCTTCAGGGGCTTTCTTCTCCTTTTTCTCAACTACTTCAGAGACTTTGGCCTTCCCTTTATCCTTTAAAGGTGCTGGGCGAGAGTCCAAATTTATTAAGGGGACCTTTGGAAGACCCACCCCTTCGTTGTATGTGGTAATGAGGTTAACACCCTTCTCGGTGATACCTTTAGAAAGAAAAGGAGTCACTGGTGTAGTAGGAGAACTTGAGGCCTTCCTTTTAGGTCGGGTAAGGGTCAATCTCAACCTCTTATGAAAAGGCGAGTCAACTTTAAAAACCCTTTTAGCATGAAGCTCCCTAAGGAGCCTCTTGTTAATTTTATTGTACACATTCTTGGCGGTTATTGTTGTTTCAAAAAAAGAAGAAGGTCAGAAAATAGCAAAGGCAAGAATTGTAAGGGAAGAATTTTACCGTTGGAAAGAGAAAGGCTAGGAATATAAGGGCCAGTAACTGTAGGGGCAGGATCCAATTTACAATCAAAAAGTATATGGTTAGTCACTAGCTCAGAGAAATCTTTGACAGGATAGTCTAAGACGTCATTAACTCATTTCTTGAGCTCAGGATCAAAGGACCAGATTTGCCTACATAAGCAAATGGGAGTTCAATAAAGGCCGAAGAGCAAGCAAGCAAGGAAAAAAGCACGTCACTTATGAATAGAAGGAGGAGGATATCCACAGAGCGAGGGACCAAGAAAGGTTTATTGGAGAGGACCTCTTAAGGTCCAAACTCCTAGTTGAGACCAGAGACATAAAATAACTTTTCCTTCCACTCATTGACATTGGAGGAAGAGCCCGTCAGGAGGTCAATCCTCTCTCGTTTTCAAAAGTAAAACCACCTCAAGCTCTGCCCTAAACATGTGGTGATTTTGTAGTAGTGCAGAAGCTCGGTGGTGGTTAGATGGACACCAACACTATTGGCTTTGGCCCAAAGAATGCCAATGCCAATGCCAATTAAGAATCCCCTATTGTTCGGGATTAATTGAGAAGGAGCAAAGTTCAGATAATTAAGAGCCTCCCTAATGTATTGAGGTTTGGGAATTTGAGCCCATCCTCGATGAAGGATTAATAGAAGCAAACTTCAGTGGGAATGTAAGAATCAATGGTTTCATCAGGAAAAGGTATCCAGAGATGAAAAGACTTAAGGATTTGATAAAAATCCCTAATTTTGTTAAGGGTGTTCCCATCAAGGAACTTCGTACGAGCTTGATAAAAGTGTCTACTCTGAGTCACTAGCTATAGCAACGAAACTGTCGTGATTGATGTAGAAAATTTGAGGAGGAAGGCAACCTAGTATGTGGGTGAGTAGTTAGAGGCAAGAATAAAGAACTAATTCTAGCCAAACACGGGTGGATTGATCTATGAAGAACCCTAGAGGATCAAGGTTGCGAGCAAAAGCAGTTAAAGTGAAATTGAAAGGTGTGGCTCCACCCTATATACTCCAGCTTGCAGATTTCTAGCGAAACAAAAAGAGAGAAGAAGACCAAGATGAGGAACAAGGGGCAGACCAGATTTCTTGAAGATGTGCTGAAAGACGGTGGAGAAGAGACATTTAAATTCCGACCCCCACAAAAGTTCTTTGACGGTTACATTTACATGCTTCGCATTCTCACTTCCCTAGGTACTTACAAACAAATACATTAAATGCAGGCCATGTACCAGTGATGCTGAGCTAAACTAGGGGCAATTGACGATGGGATTTTGAGTACATTCTCGGCATAAGGAGCTCGCTAGGTCACCCATTCTCCAACATGGAAAAATCTTGTTCCCTTACAATTTTGATTAATTCAACTTAGCTGAGTCTTTCACTCGCACAAGGAGTCCACCTCCACTATGCCACTATAACCTGCCTCAATTCAAATAAGGGATAAGAATCCTACAATGACATGATTAATCAGCCTATAAAAAGGAAGAACGGAGATCACAGAGGTAAGAAACTCTAATCCCAATTTGAGATTCTCCTTCCTAAATTCATTTTTTGACTTAAACATTGGAGGGTCGACCCTCAGAACCCCTCCGGTCTTTGAATTTTCCTTGCAGGTGTTCCCCTTGGTTGTTCAGAGAACAACTTCGGTCAACCGTGTGCTTGGAGCTCGGAGGACAATTTATGGCATCAACAATAAGAGTAGACATATGCGCCTAAGACACAACATTGTGAGATAGTTACTTAATGATGAGATTATATCCCTTGAACATGTTAGGTCAGAGATGAACTTGGCCAATACTTTGACCAAACTACTAGGAAAGAAATTAATACATGATACATCGAGGAGAATGAGACTAATGCCTATCACAATTAATCAAGAGTGATGGTAACCCAACCAATAGGAGACCCCATAAAGTAGGTTTATATAGGTAATAACAAGTTACTTGTTAACCTGGTGAGCATTGTAACCTATTTTTTGGCTTATGTCTTTTTCCTATGGTGTACACAGTGCTAAAATGCAATGATTGAGAGTTGAGCTATGCTCTTAATGAATTTCATATCCCTTATGGGTGGTGGGTCTAGTGGCAATGCATGCTTGATGGATTCACCTATATGAGTGTGCAATGGGACTGGTTCTATGAGAACTTAGGCAGGTTCTCTAGAGCACTCATGAATATCTAGGTAAGGCGTATAGCCTATTAGTACCATCCCGCGATGAATAACCTTACTAGTGAGGGTACTTTGTGGATGGTAAGTTTGTTGGTTTACAACAAGGATTTATGGTTCATAGAAATTTTACATTTCACCATAGTTCTTTGAATAGCAACTTTTGCATCCTCGGTCTAGTTCGTGACCAGAAAGGCACCAAATAGAAAGCATTATATTCTTTTTAATTACCTCAAATCCTCTATATTGTCTTTTGAAGTATGTGGGGGATTGTTGTAATTCTTGAGTTAATAGTGGTATTTCAAAATCCAAAGAGCTTCTTGTCTTGTACTGTTTTTAGTTGGACACTTCATCTCTCTCTTTTGCCCTTATCCCACCTCGATTAGAGAGCAAAAAGTTTTTCACTTTATATATTATTGCACTACAAGGCTTTAGAAATTGTGAGCTATGATATATTGGTACACTCACGCGCACGAGACTAGATGGAGGCCCAAAGAATTGGAGAGACTATTCTAGAAAAAAAATAATCCCCGGATTGCAGACAACTTGAGTGCAGGGGGTGAAATTCCCCGGATTCGTACCTCGTGAGTGTGTATGACATAACCCGAGTTTGGCCACTTTGGCCATTTATTTTTACCACATGTTTTTCTTTTCAAATAATTAATCCTGAGATTATTTTCCTTGATTAGTGGCCAGATTAATTTGTCTCACATGTTTAATTTCGTTGTCAATTAGTTAGTCATTACAGCTTGATTAGCTCTGCTAATTTATTTTTTTTCATTTTTGTTTATTATTTTTTTCTTGTCCTATAAATTGAGATCATTTCCCAACAAAGTTCATCACCAATTCAACATCCTCCTTTGAAGAATGCCTATTCTTCTATCTCACTCTCAATCTTTGTTCTCATTCTGAGTTCTGGCTGTTTCCAGCTCCTCACATTACGAATGCATATTTGTGAGAAACAATTGTTGTGTCCTGAAGGTTGGTGCCATTGATCTTCTATATTGAGACTAGTGCTCCAAGAGGAGAAATATATATTTAAGAGCAGTGATCTTTCACGCCTTAGTTGATAAGTACTCTTTATTTATTCTTGACGAGCCCAAATTCGACTGGGCTAAGCCTGATAAAAATAAGTCGAGAAAGGCCCAAATACTAAAGGGCCCAAGAAATAGTCCAAGTCGCCAAAACCCATCAAGCCGGGTCAACCCATCTAAAGAGAGTGGAGAAGAGGTGAAGGAGCCAAGGGAGGCCAAGGGGCGCCACATGAGAGGCCACCCAAGCCATATGGGCGCCACCCTTGGGCGCCGCCCAATGGTTGAGCTCCCCACTCCTCCTCAACCTCTCACTTGTTTTCTCCTCATGCCATGATGCTTCAAGTCCAAGAAGGAGCCCAAGTCACCCTAGAGGAACCCAGAAGGAAGTCAAATGGATAAGGGAGATCAAAGGGGCGCCAAGCAGGGGTCACCTGAGCACATGGGCGCCGCCCATAGGGCACCCCGCACCTGGACGCCGACTAGGGAGCCCCTTGGGCGCCTACCCCTCTTTGCTCCTCCTGCCTTGGTACTCCAGTATGAAGTTCAGCCCACTCCACCATCAAGTCCAAGCTCAACATCAAACTTTTCTCCGACTGAATAGGAGCACGAGGGAGAGAATGTCGGGATAGGGAAATCTATTCCCACCTTAATTATGCTTACCAAAGAGGTTTACTCCTACCATGATTGTACTTACCAAAATAGTGGAAGACCTCTTCCTCACGTCACCGCCTCACCGCCTCACCGCCTTACCCTAGCTATATAATGTAAGCCCTCTCAAGGGTAAAGGCACGCCTCCAGTATCTCACATATCACTATACACATTTATCTCTCTCTCCTTCTCCTTCTCTCTCAAAGCATTGTAACTCTCCGGTGACTGATATATTATCAATAAAGAACACCAGGCCACCGCTACCATTCCCAAAAGTGGAGTAGGTCATCCGAGACCGAACCACTATAAATCCCTGTGTTGATCTATTGATTTATTACTTTTATTCCTTGATTGTCATTGATTGCTTGTTAATTGCTCATTAATTACACCTATTCATATTCTTGACTGTTGATCTTGCCAAAGACAATTTTGTGCATCATCAGTTTTTATTACTCTACTTCTTTACTCATTGAATCCATGGCAATTACTACGAGGTCGAGGTCTCAACAACCAGGGGACAACAACCCTGCTCACCATGAGGAGGCTCTGCCTCCCCTCGCACCTTCGGAACCCTCTGCCACGGCAACTCCAGCCGCTGGACAACAGCAAATCTTGCAGACCATGCAGCTGCTGGTGAAACAGAACCAGCAAATTATCCAACTAATGCTCACCCAAGGGGGCGTCGCCCCTCACCCTGCGGGAGGAGCACCACTCCCTCCAACAGTAGAGGAGCAGGTCGCCCCTCACCAGGGGGCCCTTCGCCAAAACGCCCCGAGGCCACAGGGCACCCCTCGCCCAGCAGTCCCTCCTGAACGCGCAGGAAGCTCGCGTGTTCCTCGTCTTTCACACGTATCTGCGCAGGAGGACGAAGACGGCGAGAGTCAATACGGTGACCATCAAAGCCAGTACCACCATCCTGCTGAAGATGTCCCCAACCAGTGGGACGAGAAGATTAGAGAGGTGCAGAACCAGCTTGGTGATGCCCTCAACGCCATCAAGGCACAGGCGCCTGAGGCCATAGACTACCTGGTAAGACGTACTGATATGCCTTTTACTGCTGGTATTGTCAATTATCCTCTACCTTCGAAGTTTAAGATGCCCAATATCGAGATCTTCGATGGCACCAAAGACCCCCTTGACCACCTGGACACCTACAAATCCCTCATGCAACTCCACAATGTGCCTGAGGAGGTTATGTGCAGAGCCTTCCCTACCACCCTGAAGGGGTCTGCCCGCCACTGGTTCTCCAAGATCAAGCCTTCCTCCATCCACTCTTTTGCAGAGCTGAGCAGGTCCTTTGTCTCCCACTTCATTGGGGGACACCGCCATCAGAAACCAGTGACCCACCTGCTCACCATCAAGCAGGACAGGGATGAAAGCCTCAGAGGCTACCTTGCTCGTTTCAACGAGGAGGTCCTCCAGGTTGAGGAACCAGATGATAAGGTGGCATTAGCCGCTTTTATCGCTGGACTCCGCTCCTCCAGTTTTATGTTCTCTGTACTCAAGAAGTCGCCCTCCAGCATGCCCCAGCTGATGTCCAGGGAGCAGAAATACATGAATGTTGAGGACGTCACCAAGGCCCGCCGGGGTGAGTCCTCCCGAAAAGAGGAGAAGAGGAAGGAAACCAGTGAAGATAGGAGAGAAACTGAGAATAAGAGGAGGAAAGCCGAGAGAGTCTCCGTGAAAGATCGTCTCGAACTACTACCTCCGAGAGACCGGTAACCTTTTACCCCACTCAATGCCTTGGTGGAGCACATACTGCTCCAGATATAGGATGACCCTGTCATTCGTTGGCCCGGAAAGATGAAATCTGACCCTAAGCGCAGGAATCCCAGCAAGTGCTGCCGCTTCCACCGCGACTATGGCTATGATACAGAAGACTGCTTCCAGCTAAAAAAGCAGATTGAGGAGCTTATCCAGCGGGGCCATCTGAGGCAGTATGTTGTTGGTCGAGGACCAGCCCCACCACATGAAGACCGCGAACGCCAGCAGCCTCTTGGTGAGATCCAAACCATTGCAGGAGGTTTAGGATGAGGAGGTGACTCCAACTCTGCCAGGAAGGCGCATGCCAGGAAAGCCAGACAGGTAGAGTCACATGACTCTCGCCCAACGAAGACACCCTGACATGGGGAAGAGGAGGTCATCACTTTCTCAGACAGGGACCTTGAAGGGGTCCAAGCTCCACATGATGACCCCTTAGTTTTGACCTTGATGGTGGCCAACTACTAGGCCAGGAGAGTCCTAGTCGACAGTGGTAGCTCAGCCGACATCCTGTTCGCCACAACCTACGACAGCCTTCATCTCGGCAGAGAACGACTACAGCCAGTCAGGACTCCCTTGGTTGGCTTCTCAGGGGAAAGAGTCCATCCCTTGGGATCTATCACCATGCCTGTCACAGCAGGAACTGCACCAAGGAGCTCTACCATTATGATAAATTTTCTTGTACTAGATTGCCCTTCTGCTTATAATATAATTCTTGGACGCCCTGCCCTCAATGCCCTAAGGGCAGTACCATCGACATACCACCTTCTCCTCCGTTTCCCAACCTCCTGTGGGATTGGGGAGATAAGAGGAGATCAGGTCTCAGCCAGAGAGTGTTATGTGGCCTCAATGAGGGCTAGGAGACCGCACGAGACTCTCCAAGTCGAAGTGAGTGATCCCAGGGAAGACAGTACCTTGGAAAGGGGTGAACCAGCAGAAGAACTTCAGCCCGTAGTGGTCAACGACAACCTTCCGGAGAGGAAGGTCTACATAGGTTCCTCACTCTCCCAGGAGCAGGCTTCCGCCTTAGTAGATTTTCTCAGGCGGAACACCGATGTCTTCGCCTGGTCCCACGAAGACTTGGAGGGCATCGACCCCGAAGTAGCCTCCCACCAACTCAATGTTGATCCCGGATACAAGCCCGTCCGCCAGAAGTTGAGGAGTGTAAGCACTGAAAGGGGGCAAACCATGGAAGAGGAGGTAGACAAGCTGTTAACAAATGGATCTGTGAGAGAGGTAGCCTACCCAGATTGGCTATCCAATGTGGTAATGGTGACAAAAGCCAATGGGAAGTGGCGCCTCTGCGTAGACTTCACGGAGCTCAACAAAGCCTGTCCCAAAGACAGCTACCCACTCCCACGTATTGACCTCCTTATTGACGGCACTGCTGGGCACGAACTCTTGAGTTTTCTGGACACCTACTCCGGGTACAATCAGATCAGCATGTTTCCCCCGAATCAGGAGAAGACTTCGTTTATCACCCGAAAGGCACTTACTGTTATACGGTAATGCCTTTCGGACTTAAGAACGCTGGAGCTACATATCAGTGCCTCGTCAACAGGATGTTCGAAGCCCAGATTGGAAAGACGATGGAAGTCTATGTAGACGACATGTTAGTGAAAAGTGTGGTAGCCGCATATCATGTAACGCACCTACGAGAGACCTTCGAGGTGTTGAGAGCTTACGGAATGAAGTTGAACCCCGAAAAATGCGCCTTTGGCGTCGGCTCGGGAAAGTTTCTAGGCTTCATGGTCCACAAGAGGGGCATTGAAGCCAATCCAGATAAGATCAGAGCCATCATGGAGATGAAGTCCCCTTCCTCAACAAAGGAAGTTCAGCGCCTTAATGGAAGAGTAGCAGCCCTCAACAGGTTTGTCTCTAAGTCAGCAGATAAATGCCTACCTTTCTTTAAAATCCTGCGCAGGTCATTCCAGTGGGGACCAGAGGCCGAGGAAACCTTTCAGAAGCTTAAGGCCTACCTTGCCACACCACCCCTACTCTCCTATGCAATACCAAAACAGAGGTTGTACCTCTACCTCTCTTCTTCACCTTTTGTTGTGAGTTCTGTCCTCATCAGGGAGGATGAGGGCACCCAGAAGCCCGTCTACTATGTAAGCAGAGCCTACCGAGGAGCAGAGGTAAGGTACTCGGAGTTGGGAAAATTGGCCCTTGCACTTGTTACAACAGCTAGATGCCTGCGCCACTACTTTCAGAGCCACACTATTGTAGTGGTCACAGATCAGCCACTTAAGAGAATTTTGGGGAAGCCTGATGTCTCCGGCAGGCTGCTCAAGTGGACTGTGGAATTGAGCGAATTCGACATACAGTACCAACCTAGGGCTACCATCAAAGCTCAAGCCCTCGCAGATTTCTTAGCGGAGTCCACATCCTCACAGGAGTCCCAAGATAGGGTACCAGGGGCCCACACACCCACCTACTCAGTGCACACTGACTCCATCAACCAAAAATCAAGTCCAGATAATGTCCAAGGGCAAAACCACTACCCCGAAAAGAAGGATGAGGCAGCTCCGCTGACTGGGCAGCCTTGGGCGCCGCCCACCTTGCCAAGGGCGCCACCCATCAGCCCCTGGACGCCACCCACTAGGCCCTGGGCACCTCCCAGCCTCCCTGGGGCTTCGTCCTCTCAGCCCTCATCACATCCTCCTCCATTACCCACTACACCACTCTGGAAGCTTTACGTAGATGGGTCCTCCACTAGCGAAGGGGGTGGAGCTGGACTTGTACTGATAAGCCCGCATGGCACACCCCTGAAGTATGATGTCTCTTTACACTTCACCACATCAAACAATCAAGCAGAGTATGAAGCCCTCATATCAGGCCTAAGGTTAGCGTTGGAGATGGAAGCACTCAGCTTCACAGCCTATAGTGACTATCAACTCATAGTCAACCAGGTGAGGGGAAATTTTGAAGCCAAGGAAGAAAAGATGCAAGAGTACCTCCTGGTGGTACAAGCCCTACTCACAAGGTTTGCCCACTTTGACATCCACCATGTACCTCGGGAAGAGAATGTTATGGCAGACGCCCTCGCAAAGTTTGCCTCTGCCAATATACTCATGGGTCCAGCACTAACAGGTCACCAGTTCGAACCCAGCACCACCAAACCTGAGGAGGAGGTCCACTGCGCATCCTCAGAATCCAACTGGACGACTCCTATCCGAGCTTACCTGCAGGAGGGCACCATCCCAGATGACCCAATGGAAGCCAGAAGATTAAGGATGAGAGCATCCAGGTATGTCATGTCATCCTACAGAACACCCTTTACAAGAAGAGTCATTCTCTCCCTCTACTCCGCTGCCTCACCCCCGAAGAGGCTGACTATGCCATGAGGGAAATCCATGAAGGGGTGTGTGGAAACCATTCAGGGGGGCGTGCACTAGCCCATAAAGCAGTTAGACAGGGATATTATTGGCCTACTATGATCCGAGACGTTAAAGACTTCGTCAGGAGGTGTGATAAGTGTCAGCGTTTTGCAACTGTTCTCAGACAACCACCTGAAGAGCTCACCACCATCCAGAGCCCAAGGCCCTTCTCCATGTGGGGAATCGACATCCTAGGTCCCCTCCCTGTGAGTCGAGGCCAGTGCAAGTTTGTAGTCATAGCCATCGACTACTTCACCAAGTGGGCAGAGGCCGAAACTTTGGCCAGAATCACAGACCAGAAGATAAACGACTTCATATGGAGGAGTCTAGTCTGTCGATTTGAAATACCACACGCCATCGTGAGCGGCAATGCCAAGCAGTTTGACAACAAACTCCTCAACGGTTTCTGTGCAGACCTCCAGATCAAGCAACCCCACTCCAGCCCCGCCCATCCACATGCGAATGGCCAAGCAGAGGTCACGGTCAGGACCATACTCCGTAACCTGAAAGCTAGACTGGAGACTGCAAAAGGGAAATGGGTAGACGAACTCCCAGGAGTACTATGGGCCTATCGCACCACACCAAGAAGTCCTACGGGCGAGACCCCTTTCTCTCTAGCCTATGGAACAGAGGCAGTGATACCCGTTGAAATCGGGGTACACTCCCTTAGGGTCCATCATCATGACCCTACCACTAATGAAGAAGGCCTCCGCATCAACCTCGACTTGGTAGAGGAGGAGAGGGAGATAGTCCTGCTCAGGAATGCAGAGTACAAGCGCCGCATGACCAAGTACTACAACTCGAGGGTGAAGTCTCGGTCTTTCTTACCCGGTGACCTGGTCTTAAAAAAGGTCATATTGTCTACCAAAGACCCCCGGGAAGGAAAACTAGGACCCAACTGGGAGGGTCCCTATACCATCACAGAGGTAGTAAGGCCGGGAACCTACAGAATCAAGAACCTTGAAGGAAAGATCTTAGCTCATCCATGGAATGCAGAACACTTAAAGAAGTACTACCAGTAGCTGGGGGCAGTGAGTTATGAGTCGAGGACCACCACTTTTACTATTTACCTTCTAGTCATTTTGCTATTTTCTGATTTTTTCAAATGTTTACTTGGAATTGAGAAATAAAATTTTAAAATACTTTCCAAAAAAAGTTGTGTTTCATTTAAACCCATGAGCTTTTTACAAAAGATAGACATAGTCTGTCAACAAAAAAAAAGTACAAAGCTATTACTCCTAATGACCCTCGCTGCTCCCACTCACATAATCCCCCTCATCATCATCATCAGAGTCAGGGGCCTCATCAGGCGGAAAGATAGATAAGTCATTGTAAGGATATGCCGCTGTGACCTTCCTTATGAGCTCCTCGTAGCCGTCAACGAAGGCACTAGCCTTGCCCCTCTCAGCGACGTCCCGCAACTTCTCCATCTCCACAGAATGAGCCTCTGTCCAGGTAGCTCTCTCAAGTGCTGCCCGAAGATCGGCCTCAAGCTGGGCAGTCCTCTCGTGTGCTCGCCTCAGCTCCTCAGCGGCATCCTCTCGGGCTTGCCGTGAAAGCTCCGCGGCATCCTCTCGGGCCTGCTGCTCAAGTCTAAGCTGCTCCTCGGCAGTCTCACGCGCCTGCCTCTCCCTCGCCTGGCCGTCGACTGCCTCCCTTATCTTCAGAGTGTTGTTGAACAGGCAGGGTAAGGCTGCAGCCACCTATATACATCCCAAGATGAAATACAAGAAGAGTCAGGGACAAAACCAATATATTACAGAAAAGCCACATGCAAAGCGAGGAGTGCAGAACTTACCAATGCAAGGCCCTCCACAGCAGCATCAACTACGCCCTTGGGACCTCGAGAAGCAACCTCTTGAATCTCGACGCCAGTCACATAATTGAGAAGTTTCCCTTTTGCCAATCTCACGTCCTGCAGTATAGAAGCACTTGAAGTGGGAAGACTTGGCCGGTCCTCCGTACTAGCGGGAGACGGCATCAGATCCTCAGCCCCCGTAGTAGTATGAGAACAATCTCTCAGGGGAGAGGAGATGTCAACCAAGGAAGGAGGAGGGGCGTCACTAGGATCAGCCTCAGAAAGACTTGCCTGACCAGTATACTCTGGTCGTGAAGAGCTGGGGGCACTGGTTTTAGCCCTCTTGGGAGGGTGAGCGGTGGAAGGCATCGCCCTGGAAGAAAAAACTTCCCCCACCAGTGACCTATCAATAGGAAGGCCTGCAGAACCAATGTAAGTCAAGAAATCATATCATGCTGTGTTTTCGAAGGGACAACGAAAGGATTTAAGTACCTTTTCTCCTCGGCCTTGTGAGAATCGTAGGAATATCGGACGCTGACATAATCTCGAAAAACTTTTTGGTCGGATTGTTACGGACCATGTCGAGTAGCCTCTCTTGAATCGGAGTCAGAATCGGTGGATCTGCAAAGAGATGGTGGCACCATAAGAACAAATAGGCAATAATCAAGGTAGAAGTAGGAGGTGAAATATTTACCTTTTGTGATCCGGGGGACTGTATCCCATCGTGTGGGCACCATGTCGCGGTCGGACTCAGAAGCCCACTCTCCCCCGACAAAGAAAAATCTCCTTTTCCATTTGTAAAGGTTGGACGTAAGCTCGTCAATAATCCTGCCGGACTTGGGGGCAAAATGATACCACCCCTGATAAGGGGCGGGGTTCTCACGAAGCGCATGAGTAGCCAGGAATTCTTCAAACGGCAGGGGGACAGTAACAGGGTGAACCAATCGCTATAGTGAAAAGAATGCCATAATCACCCTCCAACCATTAGGAACCAACCTCCCTGGAGCTAGAGACAAGTGCCCAAGAACCCGACATATGGGCCCAGGGATAGGAAACTGCAAGCCAGCCTCCAACATACCCTCGTAAACGACGATCTCGCCTAAAGAATCACAGCATGCAGACTCGTCGATCTTGGGACGACGGCACGTCACAGAGGGTGGAATACGGTACCAAGTAACTATGTCGGAGATGTCTTCATCATATTTAAAAGAGCTAAATATAGAGGCTACCTGAGAAACATTGTCCCCCTCTGCACTTGGACCTTCGTCAAGGTCTCCGGCGGGTTCCCCCTCATCTGAAAGGGTACCCCAGAAGCAGGCTCAAGCCATTGATAAGAAAAAATTTATCATGTTGACAGAAGAATAAAAAGAACATTAAAGCATACCTCGGGAGCTAGGCCTATCCAAGTCAGCGATTGGTCGTTTTCTGGATTCGCGAAGGGGGAGCTGCACCACGCCTGGGGTGTCACCTGAAGACCCCTGGGCACCGCCCACCACATTAGGGACACCACCCGAAGACCCCTGGGCGCCACCCACACCACCTGAGGAGCCCAGGGCGCCGCCTGGACCATGGGTACTGCCCTCGGTTGAAGATCTACTTCGTTGCCCACCTGTGCCTTGAGCCCTTGTTGATATGCTGAAGGGATTGACTGAAGCCTTAGTGCTTGAACCCAACCTTGGACTGATAATTCCAAAGGGCTTCTCTCCACTTGTGGACATCCCCACCATGACACGGCTGCCAATAGGGTGACTAGGAGGGCAGGACCCCAGGGCGCCACCTGGGCAGGACCCTTGGGCGCTGCCTAGGCAGGCCCCTTGGGCGCAGCCTATGGGCGCCGCCTATGGCAGCCCCTTGGGCGCAGCCTGTGGGCACCGCCTATGGCAACCCCTTGGGCGCCTTCTCCTTGCTCCTCTCTTCCACCATCCCTTGAACTCCTAGTCTTCATTGTTTGGTTTTGGGTTGAATAAGGAGAAGGCTAAAGGAAAAGAAATGGAGAGGAAGTATGAAGTGGGGATGAACAGTGAGCTTTTAGAATGCCTTTAAATAGAGAAGACAAAGCTTCTTGAGGAAGCTTGGCAAGGCTTCTTGAGGAAGCTTGGCAAGGCTTCTTGGGGAAGCTTGGTAAAACTTCCTATGAAAGTTTGGTGGTTTTGAAGAATACTGAAAGGAAAGGCCTTCAGAAATGAGGAACTACGAGGAAGAAGATGAAACAGTGGCCTCGACTCGTAGACAAAAAAAAAAATTATTATTATTATTTCCCGGTAAACTCAGCGAACGACCCGACGAAGGGGTGCCGTGAAGAGTAAGGAAAAATCATGATGAAGCCGAAACACATGCCCTCGACCTCTTTCCTTTCGAGAAAATCAGAGCTCGGAGCATGGGGGGCAAATGACGAGCCCAAATTCGACTGGGCTAAGCCCGATAAAAATAAGTCGAGAAATGCCCAAATACTAAAGGGCCCAAGAAATAGTCCAAGTCGCCAAAACCCATCAAGTCGGGTCAACCCATCTAAAGAGAGTGGAGAAGAGGTGAAGGAGCCAAGGGAGGCCAAGGGGCGCCACATGAGAGACCACCCAAGCCATATGGGCGCCGCCCAATGGTTGAGCTCCCCACTCCTCCTCAACCTCTTACTTGTTTTCTCCTCATGCCATGATGCTTCAAGTCCAAGAAGGAGCCCAAGTCACCCTAGAGGAACCCAGAAGGAAGTCAAATGGACAAGGGAGATCAAAGGGGCGCCTACCCCTCTTTGTTCCTCCTGCCTTGGTACTCCAGTATGAAGTTCAGCCCACTCCACCATCAAGTCCAAGCTCAACATCAAACTTTCCTCCGACTGAATAGGAGCACGAGGGAGAGAATGTCGGGATAGGGAGATCTATTCCCACCTTAATTATGCTTACCAAAGAGGTCTACTCCTACCATGATTGTACTTACCAAAATAGTGGAAAACCTCTTCCTCACGTCACCGCCTCATCGCCTTACCCTAGCTATATAATGTAAGCCCTCTTAAGGGTAAAGGCACGCCTCCAGTATCTCACATACCACTATACACATTTCTCTCTCTCTCCTTCTCCCTCTCTCTCAAAGCATTGTAACTCTCCGGTGACTGATATATTATCAATAAAGAACACCAGACCACCGCTGCCATTCCCGAAAGTGGAGTAGGTCATCCGAGACCGAACCACTATAAATCTCTGTGTTGATCTATTGATTTATTGCTTTTATTCCTTGATTGCCATTGATTGCTTGTTAATTGCTCATTAATTACACATATTCATATTCTTGACTGTTGATCTTGCCAAAGACAATTTTGTGCATCATCAATTCTCATATTAGCTACTTATTGTTTGTTTTATTGAGTCTATACCATAATTTTATAAAACAATTTTTACCGTATGGCAAATATTTTACAGCTTTTATAATAATTATTATGAATATAAATGATGAGATTTTAATACTTAGTGGTGATTGTTTTTGTCACTTTTGATATTGCTTTAGTGATGATTTTGAAATTGTCACTAAAAGTGGAGTCTTTTGTGTCAACTCTCTATCTCGTCATTGTTAATTTTTGGTGACGCACTTATAATGGCAACCCACTCACGATTTTTTTTTTGCCAGCGAGATTCTTGTTCCTTGTAATGAAATTATATATGTTACTCATACTAAATTGATGGAATATACATTGAAGGTAACATTTTGTTAAATACTTTGCATCTACAATTAATTTTTATAACTTCTTCAAATTTCTAAACAAAGTACAAAAACATAGTAGGATGACAAAGTATCACGACAAGTATTCTCCAAAATCTCAACCGATGAAGACAACTCAAAACACATTAATTTCAACAACGTAAAATGAAGAAAATTTAATTCAGTATCACTTTTGTCAAAATCTCTAACGCAGAAACCCCCACAATCACAAAAACTGTAAAACACGACCCTCAACCCCCGTTATAAATTAACTATTGAGGAAGTCATATTTTACAATAATATTAACTAAAAAGCTATATTTGTAGTGTTAAGCTTTTGAAATGTTGATTGTTTACTTGATGTGAAATTAGACATGATGTTTATTGGTGATTGTATTATATACTTTGATTTGGTAGTCATAGGAGAAAATCAGTCCATAACTGAGGGTAAATTCCATAATATTTTTCTTTCTTTCATGGTTTAAGCTTTAAGAGCATCACTTGTTACTTAACTATCAGACTTTGTCCAATTAGTCCAATCTAATATATCATTTTTTTTCTTGTTTGATACATAAAATATTAACCCACATCCATATATCAAATGATTCACATGTACTTACACTTACATTAGTCTCATTACTTTAATTTTAACTCATCAAGGAAAACTACACCACACGTATGGAGCATCTTTATAATAGTATCCCGCTTAGAGTATTCAAATAATCTACAACTTTTTATATTCAAATGCACTCACATTAGTCAAAAAAACCTTACTATCTCACAAAAATGTGCTCTAACTAGTGCGCCTTTGCACCTTCTTGTTGTTGTATCCTAGTTCCAAGGAGAACCTCTTTGATCAAATTCAGTTCAGCAGTTGCATCACCAATGCTCATTCTATCCAATGGCAATTCCATGGAACAAGCAATTCCAACCTTAAAAACTGAAACGAGGCACTCCTCAATTTTCTCATGTTTTGCAGTTTGAAAGCTTTTAGTTATCTCTTCGTCTTCATTATAGAAAAGAGCAGGATCATAAATCTCCATAGGCCGTTCTGGTATAGCCATCTTAACAAAGTTGTGAAGGTTCAAACCATCGTTAAACATGTCATTAGTGGGTCTTTTTCCGGTAAATATCTCCAACAGGAGGATTCCATAACTGTACACATCTCCATACGTTGACATCCCTGAACCCATGCCATACTCTGCATAGTGTAAATATAAGTGTTAGTAATTCTTTGTCTAATTTTTAGTTTACTTCTAAAGCATGGGTTTGGTGCAATAATAAAATGCTCAGACCGGCGTCATGTCCTCAGTTCAAAAATAAAAGTAATTATTTGCGCAAATAATATCAAAGATTTAGGTTTTTATGCAATTTCTCTCCTCAGAAATATGGTAACTAGACTGCTTGTTTTGGCCTTAAAATCACATGTGGGTGTGTTTTCAAACAATGATTCAAGGAATTTGGCAGGGGTGAGAAGGTGGGTTCAAAAACAAGAATTGTCACTTTGTGCAAAAGTTATTTTTTGAGAAAATATTTCCTATATTTTTTACTTTTTAAAATTTTTTTTGGGCAAAACAAACACTACCTTTTTCTGCTTTTTAAAACAAGAAAAAGCAAAATTAAAAAAAGAGTACTTCAAATCAAAGTTTGCCAAATGATACCTAATTTGCAACTCCTCATGCATAACACACCAAAAATAATATCTCAAATTTGGTCAGCTTCCTAAGATATTCAAAAGTGACAGTGATGGAAAGTGTTGGATATCATGTTTATTTCTCAGTCCGTAATTATAGGATCACGTCCGTTACGATTCTATAATTACGTGATTTGGTTTGACCATTATATATTTATATTTATTGCTTTTTATTTCCTTCCTTTCTTGTAATATACTCTTGTGAATATAAATATATTGCCTGGCTCCTCCATTGAGTAAGCCAATACAATTCCCTTTTTGGTATCAGAGCCAAAGCACGTAACCTTCAATTCCCCCTCCTTCTTCCTCCCATTTATTCGTAGACCTAACCCTATTTCCTGTTGCAGACAAACAGCGAAACAGGGGAGATTTTTGCTATGGGGGCACTCTCTTTGGTTCCTCTCATGAACTAAGGGTCCTTTGCTTCCTATTATGTTTGGGCTGCTGGTGTTTTCGGCGGCAAAGATTTGACGAACTTCTCCGCCGAGTTCTTTCCGGCAGATTTTTTTTTCCGGTGGTCTTTCTAGACTTATTGGGCTGTTTCTTCAACAGATTTTTTGGACTGTTCGTAGCAGATCTTTGGACTGTTTCTTCAGCAGATTTTTTGGACTGTGTTCTTTCCGGCAGATTTTTTTTTCCGGTGGTCTTTCTAGACTTATTGGGCTGTTTCTTCAGCAGATTTTTTGGACTGTTCGTAGCAGATTTTTGGACTGTTTCTTCAGTAGATTTTTTGGACTGTTCTTCAGCAGATTTTTTGGACTGTTCGTAGCAGATCTTTGGACTGTTGGAGGCTTGTTCGTGTTATACTCCGTATTGTTTTTCTCGTACAATCCTATTTTTTTTGTTATGGGGGATTTTAGTGGTAAAAGTGCTGATGTAACTCCTGCTCAACATACACCTGCCCAACGTGTGACTAGTGTGCTCTTGAATGGTACAAATTTTGCTTCTTGGTCTCGATCATTTCGTCTTTATTTAGGTGGAAAAGGAAAGACAGCGTGGATTCTTGGCACTGAAAAAAAACCGGCGATAGGCGATCCCAAATTTGCCCAATGGGACATTGACAATTGTACAATTCTAGGCTGGCTCTTTAATTCTATGGAGCCTAGGATTTACAATATGTTCATGTTCCATGAGACCGTCTATGAATGTTGGAGTGCTTTATCACAGATGTACGCACATGCTCGCAATGAGGCAAGAATATTTGAGCTTTATCGGGATATCTCTCGTGCGTCTCAGGTTCTTTTACAACTATCAGTAGCTGATTTTTTTGGGTACCTGCAATCTAGATGGGAGGAATTGGCTCAGTATGAGCCTTTGAGCGAATTTTCAGCAGATGCAGCTACTATAGTGGTCAAAAGGCTCAATCGGCAGCACACATATCAATTTTTAATGGGGTTGAAACCTGAGTTTGAACCTCTTCGTGCTCAGATTCTCAACACCTCACCTATGCCATCACTGTATGAGGCCTTTGCCACTATTGAGAGTGATGAGCGTCGCATGCGCCTGCTTCAGATGCCTCCTACTCATGCCTCAATTCCTGAGTCAGTTGTTATTCCTGATCAGATGGCCTTTGCAGCTCATTCTGGGACTCGTCCTACTGGAGGCCCTATGACTTGCCATCACTGTGGGGCAATGGGTCACCTTAAGGCCTGTTGTTTCAAACTTCACCCTGAGCTAAAACAGAAATTTGTGAGGAACAGGCTTGGGGGGTCTTCACGTTCTGCTGCTGTTGCTGAGACAACTTCAGGACCCGCCACTTCTCAGTCAGATTTGAGCCAGCTTCAGGCACAGTTTGGTCTTCTCCAGCGCCAACTTGGCTCTCTTGTTCAGCGCAACGCAAGTACAAGTGTCACTCCTACTGCCACAGTGGCTACAGGTACTCCCACTGCTCTTCATGTTAGGCCTGAGACACCTACTTGGGTTCTAGATTCAGGAACCAATGATCACATGACTGGTGAGTTATCACTTTTTTCCTCTTCTGTTACTCCTATTCACCAGTCTGTTTGCTTAGCTGATGGATCCACTACTCAGATACAGAGTAAAGGCAATGTGTCTTTATCTCCCAATATTACTCTTTCTTCAGTTCTTTATGTCCCAAATTTTGCCTTTAACCTTTTGTCTGTTAGTAAACTTGCTAAAAGTTTTAATTGTGCGATCATTTTCTTTCATGATCGTTGTTTGTTACAGGACCTGAGTTCGAGGAAGATTTTTGGCAGGGGATATGAGCGCGATGGGCTTTATTACTTTGGGGATCCTCCACCTTTACCTCCTGAAGCTTCTGTTCTCCAGGCCTCTATGTTACCTGAGTCATACTCTTATGTTTTTTCTTTAAAAACATTGTCTTTATGGCATGCTCGTTTGGGTCATGTCAATTTTCAGTATTTATGCAAATTGTTTCCATCTTTAATAAAAGCTTGCAAGACTCATAATTTTCGTTGTGTGGTTTGTGAATTGTCAAAACATATTCGCTCTAGTTATATTCCCCGTATGCATCGTGCTTCTGCTATATTTGATCTTATTCATTCTGATGTGTGGGGACCCTCTCCTGTCACTGCCCTTTCTGGTCACCGTTATTATGTGACTTTCATAGATGACTATTCCAGGTGCACTTGGGTTTACCTTCTTAAGAAAAAATCTGAAGTCTTTCCGCTGTTTTCTCAATTTCTTAAGATGATTCAAACTCAATTTAATACCACTGTTAGGAATATTCGATCTGATAATGGTCGTGAGTACATTTCTAATGACTTCCGATCTCAGCTTAACCAACAGGGCATCTTGCAACAATTAACGTGTCCTTACACCCCTGAGCAGAATGGTGTGGCCGAACGAAAAAACCGACATATTATGTCTGTTGTTCGCTGCCTTTTACATGGCATGGAGGTTCCCAAATATTTTTGGCATGTGGCTGTCCTAACTGCAATTTATTTAATCAATCGCACTCCTAGTAGAGTCTTGTCCGGCAAAGCCCCAGTTCAGCTTCTTTATCCTGATCAAGTTCTTTTTCCTATTCTTCCACGGGTGTTTGGATGCACTTGTTTTGTCCAGGACCGACGTCCTACTCGTACCAAATTAGATGATAAGACTATCTGATGTGTGTTCTTAGGATACTCTGCCATGTCTAAAGGGTACCGTTGTTATGATCCTGTGTCCAAACACCTATATCACTCATTTGATGTCACGTTTTTAGAAGATGTTCCGTTTTTTGGTCTATCTCCTTCTGTGCAGGAACCTCCATCTCTTCCTCCTGAAGAAGCTAGTCCCGTTTACCCTTTACCCATATTTGATCCTTCTCCCGAACAGATGTCATCTACACCTATCCCCTCTCCCCTACAGGTTTATTCCAGGCGCCCTCGTCCTCAGAATTCTCTGTCAGAAGCATTCTTGGATTCAGGTATACCTTCTTCCCCTATCCCTGTTCTTACTCCTCATACTTCTCCACGTTATCCTACCCGTATCCGTAACCCCCCTAATTGGTATGGTTTTTCTAGTAGCACTAATCACCCAATATCCCAGTTTGTCTCTTATGATGGCCTTTCAGATTCTTATCAGGCTTATTTGGGGAAGTTTGACTCTCTTTCTATTCCCCGCTCTGTATCTGAGGCTTTTCAGCATCCACAGTGGACCTCTGCTATGCGAGCAGAAATGGATGCTCTCCAGAAGAATCACACTTGGGATCTAGTGACTCTTCCTCCTGGTATGAAGACTGTGGGATGTAAGTGGGTGTTTAGTCTGAAGTACTTACCTGATGGTTCCATTGAGCGTTACAAAGCTCGTCTTGTTGCTAAAGGATTTACTCAGGTTCCCGGGAAAGACTTTAGTGCTACTTTTGCCCCGGTGGCAAAGCTGACTACAGTTCGGTTGGTTATCTCTCTTGCAGCATCTCATTCTTGGCCTCTTCATCAGCTAGATATCAAGAATGCCTTCTTGAATGGTGATTTATTCGAGACTATTTATATGGATCCACCCCCTAGATTTCGGGCTGAGGGGGAGTATGCGGGAAAGGCATGTTGTCTCCGCAAATCCCTTTATGGGTTAAAACAGTCTCCAAGGGCATGGTTTAGCCGTTTCAGTGATGGAATTTTATCCATGGACTTTATTCGTTGCCAATCTGATCACACATGCTTCACTCGTCGTCAACCTGATGGACGGTGTATTATTCTTTTTGTGTATGTTGATGATATTATCATTACTGGAGATGACTCAGTGGGTATTGCTCAAGTTAAGAAGGATCTTGCCAGCTTTTTTGATGTTAAGGATTTGGGCCTTCTTCGATACTTCCTTGGGATAGAGGTTGCCAGATCTAGTCATGGGATTTCTTTATCTCAAAGAAAGTATACGTTAGATCTTTTATCAGATACGGGGATGCTTGGATGCAGACCAGCTTCTACCCCTATGGATCCAAATCAGAAGCTCTCTGCAGAATCAGGAGATTTACTTGATAACCCTGCTTCATATCAATGTCTGGTAGGCCGTCTCATTTATCTGACCAATACCAGACCTGACTTAGCTTTATCAGTGAGTATCGTGAGTCAGTTTATGCATGCTCCACGCACAACTCACTTGGATGCTGTCTATCACATCTTGAGATATCTCAAAGCGAGTCCAAGCCTTGGATTGTTCTATGGTTCGGGTACTCAGTCTGGAGTCTCATGTTTTACAGATGCTGATTATGCTGGATCCAAGACAGATAGACGATCTACCTCTGGCTTCTGTACTTTCTATGGTAAACACCTCTTATCATGGAAAAGTAAGAAGCAATCTGTTGTTTCTCGATCCTCTGCCGAAGCAGAATATCGTGCCATGGCACAAGGCACCTGTGAGATTCTTTGGATTCGATCGTTACTTACTGAGTTGGGATTTCCAGAGACGGATTCTTCTTACTTATTTTGTGATAACAAGTCTGCCATAATGCTTGCCTCCGATTCAGTGCTCCATGAGAGATCGAAACACATTGAGGTCGATATCCACTTTATTCGAGAGAAAGTTCGAGCTAGCATTATTACTCCATCATTTGTTCCGTCTTCAGAGCAGACAGCAGATATGTTCACAAAGTCAGTGGGGCCATCCCTTTTGAAGTCTTCTATAGTCAAGCTTGGCTTGATTAACATATTCGCTTCAGCTTGAGGGGGAGTGTTGGATATCATGTTTATTTCTCAATCCGTAATTATAGGATCACGTCCGTTACGATTCTATAATTACGTGATTTGGTTTGACCATTATATATTTATATTTATTGCTTTTTATTTCCTTCCTTTCTTGTAATATACTCTTGTGAATATAAATATATTGTCTGGCTCCTCCATTGAGTAAGCCAATACAATTCCCTTTTGAAAGTATATAAAAACTAATAGGGACAGTTGAACTACCACCATAGACATATAGTTTGGCCATCTAAAAAAACTGAAATAAACAGCAAAGGATTATAGATTACCTACTACATTTTCAAATAACAAAAAAGTGGCCAGTGAACGAGATTTCCACCACGACGAGGTCTAATAGTATATCTAATCTTGACTCAAATTTTTACTCAAATTAGAGTCAACATTTGAGTAGAGAGTTAGAGGATAAATCCAAAATTAAATGAGGACAAACTCAAATTTAAATGAGGATAGAATATGACCAATAATTATATATTTAAAGGAGAATAAAATCTAATCATTTGTGATTTGAATAGATGTTTGAGTCTTCTTTAATTTGAGTCCTCCTTGATTTGGTATAAATTTAAGTATAGCATTAGAGAAGATTTTTAAGAATTTTTCACAGTTTCAAATAAACTAAGGGCTGGAGATGTTCTAAAAGGGAGTCAGATATACATTACCTAACTTCTACATGTAAAAAGACTATTTCAACAACTCAAACGTGATGTTCAAGTCGCAATAAAATAAATTTAGTTGAACTATCACATGCTAAAATAATCAACACCGGGCATTGATTTTGGAACTCCCAGGAATATAGTTTCTTTGACAATCACATTGGAAATGAAGAAAAAAAAAAGGAGGGGGGGGGGGGGGGGGGGGGAACTTAGAATGATGTAATTCCCTGTTTACTTTTGTTAAGTTCAATGGATGACATGCAAAAAAAAAAAAAGTAAGTACCCATTGACTTGACAAGTCCGGGGGGAAGAACATAGGCCACTTGTAGGAAGGAAAAAACAAAAAAAAAGTTAAAAAAAGAGTGAGAGAGATGCTTTGGATAGACAACAACTAAATTGTATCAACAGATCAAATTTGAATCAAAATTTCAATCGATACGAATCTAACTAATCGATACGAATCTAACTAAAAAACTCTAATCCCAATTTGACCCGAATGTTTAACGAATATTATTTTGAAAGTGCATATCGAGGTCTGTTAATAATGGGATATTCGATCCAAAAACCTAATCTGATCCGAATAACTCACTTAACTTGAATTTAGCAATTTATATCTTATTTTTTATTCAACTTCACAAATAATCTCTTAGTTTCGTCATTAGATTCGCAGAGGTAATACATATATGATTCGGATTAGATATTTTTATATATCCAAATTGAATTCATGAAAGAAGATATAGGAGATTCGAATTTAGATTTGGATTTATGGGAAATAAACATCATAGACTCATCAGACTCTAATTCATAATCTGATCATTGACAGGCTCATGGTGATGGTCAGCCATGAAAAATAAGTGTCAAAAAGCTCAATAATAGGGAAAACTATACAAAAAGGAAGGCAATTACCCGGAGCGGCATATCCAATGGTCCCAATTATTCCTATGGAGTTGGAGTGGTTTGAAGAAAATGTTGGTGTGGCCTCTACAAGAAACTTTGCTAATCCAAAATCACCTACATGAGCAACCAAGTCACTGTCCAACAGCACATTACTTGGCTTGAGATCACAATGCACCAATGGTGTTCCACAATGATAATGGAGATAATCAAGGGCAGAAGCTACATCAATGGCGATATTTAATCTCTGCAGCAGGTTTAGCTGCCTACGCGGCTTCTCATTTTCTGCCCCTAATTTAGGATTCTCATGCAACCAACTATCCAAACTCCCATTATCCATATATGCATACACCAAAGCCTTGAAGTCATTTCCTTGAAAATCAATGCTGGAACAAGAAGTTAAAACCTTGACGAGATTTCGATGCCTGATAACTCTCAATGCTTCACACTCTGCCACATAACTCTTTGAAGCTCCTCGGACTTTAAGATCGAGCACCTTCACAGCAACAATTGTTTCAGTTTCGTCGAGAACTCCTTTATACACGGAGCTGAACTTTCCCGAGCCAATCAAATTGGCTGATGAGAAACCATCTGTAGCTCTGTAAAGACTTTTATAAGAAACTTTTGGTAGTATATCCCTTCTTGAATCAGCAGAAAAAGAGTAAGACACCTTTCTCTGTCTCCATTTGTAAATAAAAACAGAGAACAACACCAAAATTAACACCAAGATCCCACTAGATATGGGTGCTGCTAATTTTACAGCAGGAGAGATTCCATGTTTTTTCGATCCTTCTTTGGTGCTGCATTTAGGCAGCTGCAATTCCGGAACACCCCCACACAGCTCACTATTTCCGACAACTGAAACTGCAGTTGCATTTTGGAAAACTCCTCCTAGTGGTACCTCACCCTCAAAATCATTGAAAGATAGGTTTAGATTCCGTAAAAATAAAAGATTCTCTAAGTATTCTGGAATTTGCCCGGTCAAATTGTTGCGAGAAAAATCTAACACTTCAACACTTCTCAAAGAACTTAAAGATGGAGGAATGGTCCCTTGAAACGAGTTACCATCAATGTAGAGCTCTCTCAAGCCTATGCAACTGCCAAGACTGCTCGGAATCTCACCAGATAGCATGTTGTGGGAAACATCCAATAAGACTAAATTTCCCAAATCTCCTTGTTCTAATTGAAGGGAACCAATTAAAAAGTTGTAGGATAGATCAAGAAATATTGATAAGCTAGAAAGGCCAAAAATTTATGTGGGTATGTAACCACTGAGGTTATTTTGAGAAAGACCCAATAAGAGTAAATTCTGGCAATTTTCTAGACTAGATGGGATGCTACCCTGTAAGTTATTTACCCCCAAGTAGAGTCTGGTAATGGATGTTAAATTCCCCAAAGAAGATGGAATATGCCCCGATAATTTGTTTCCCGCGAGAGACATAACATTTAGCTTTTCAAGATTTCCAATGGAATCAGGAATGCTACCATGGAGTTGATTCGGGCCCAAAAATAAACTCTGTAAGTTGACAAGCTTCCCTATTTCAGTGGGTATGTTTCCATATATCAGATTTGCTCCTATGGTTAACCGGGTAAGCTTCGAAAAGTTGCCAATTGATTTCGGCAAAACCCCTCCTAAATTGTTGTCACTGAAACTTAGCAAGCCTAATTGGGTACAGTTGATCAAAGATGGCAAAAACCTCAAGTCATCTGGTTCTCCGTTTCCAAGTTGATTTTTATTAAGTAGTAGCCGCCCCAGAAACTGCAGCCCTCCAAAACTGGGTACTGTTCCAGTAAAGCCATTCGCATTCACTGCAAGCAACTCAAGCTGTGAGGCGTTGGAAAATGAATAAGGTAGAGATCCTGTAAATTTATTTTGTGCAATATTTAGCCATTGGAGTCTGGGAAGACTTAGGCCTATATCTGATGGAAGACCTCCTCCGATTTGATTCTGGGGAGCATCAATCATAATCAAAGAGGACAAATTGAAAATCAAAGGGGGAATAAAACCAGAGAGATTATTCGTGGCGAGTGCAAGAACTGTTAAGTTTCTCAACCGGCCTAGAGTATCTGGAATACTTCCTTGAAAATTATTTCCTAACAGAGATATTCTCTGAAGGGCTGAAAAATTCCCAAGAAAAGCCGGTATCTCTCCGGTTAGATAGTTTGAGTACAGAAAAATGAACTGGAGTTTGAACAGAGATTGGAACTCAATCGGAATCATGCCCACAAGATTGTTCCCAGCCAATTGGAGTTGTATAAGATTCAAGCATCGCGATACATTGGCTGGAATTTCACCCGAAAAAGAATTGTTACTAAGGCCTAATATCTTCAATCTTGATAACCAGCCAATCTCTTGAGGGATTTCGCCCGTGAAGCTATTATTATAGAGCTCAAGATTCTGCAGAAAACTCAGGTTACCGACTAAAGGCGATAGTGAGCCACTCAAACTCATGGATTGCAGATTGATCGCGATGACTCTTTGATGTCTCTGTCCACAAATTATGCCTGTCCAGCTGCAGAAGTGGGTGGAATCATTCCATGAGGCCGTGATTTGAAGAGGGTCAGAGGTTAGTTTAGCCTTGAATGATAGCAACGCAAGGTAATCCGTGTCATTCCCAGCAACCATGAAGGTGGATGAGGAGGAGGAGGGGAGGTTTTGAAGAAAGAAGATGTAGAAGAAGGGGAGGAACAGATGGATGGAAAGTGACCCGGAAAGTGCCGACTTCAATGGATTGGGAGAAAACATTGTTTACCTCTAGGGAGTATGAAAGAAAGAGAAATGAAACCACGTTGTAGATGGAGGAGAAAAGAGTACCCTATACAAGAAAAACAATTTCCCTGTAAAAGTATAGTCTAAACTTCAATTCACTCCATGGCTCCTTTGTATATAAATCCGTTGAAACGTAATTCTCATAGTTTTTAAAGATGAAAACAACCTTATAGTTTTTTGACATTCCTGTCTTTTTCTTTTCTTTTTTTTCTTAGAACCAAAGATCAACACTGCCTTGGATAACCCCTTTTTTTGTTCTAGACACCACCTCCGCCAAACCCATCCCTCCAATCCAAGTTTCCAGCCGCCTCCTACCCCCAATTGCTAAAAATTCTCATCCCATTAGATTCAAACAAAAAATCACATACACATACATAGGCAAAGATTCATGTCCCGTTTAGCAATGTTTTTATTAAATAATTTTTTAGTAAAAAAAAAAATTGGTAAAAAGTAATCTTAGTAATTTTTTTCTATCTTATATAACAATCAATTTGGGTATGAAATGCACTCACTTATTTAATTAAGAATCTCCAATCAACTACTGCCACCTACACCTTACCAGCTACTACATTAGCCCATTATCCCACGTTCTGTTAAACTACCCATTTTATATAATGGAAAATGCTACATAAATCAAATAAAATTTATCTCTTGGATGAGTGTAAGATGAGTAGGTCCCATTGAAAAAATTGATTGGACCCACTCATCCAATGGATAATATACATTTGAATTACAAGTTTTTGAGTTTTATTTGGGTTTTGTAGCATTACTCTTATATAATAACCATTGCATTACAAATTTTCATCCATGCTAAAAAACTAATCTATATCTGATGGAATACCTACTCTCTACATCTCTAGGATTCACTCACCAGAAAAGGACCACCAAAAAACTCGGAGAAGAAACCACCAGTCAATATAGATGACCGGTTCTCATAGAGTCATGGATGCTCACTTTGTAAGGTTAATTACGCGGTAATGTATGCTCACTTTGCAGGGTTAATTACACGGTAATGTATTGCCAAATCCAGTCAAGGTGAACACATCTCTCTCTCTCTCCACTTGAATTGCAAAGATGAAGTTGAAACAAAAAAAAGGTGCAAATATGCATTCAATTACATGTGTCGATCATGCATTCAAGAGTCTTAACATTAATGGGTTTGCTGCTATACAGTGGTTGTCATGCCATTGTTTTATTTACGAGTTTGGATTTGTTTTGGTGGGTTATGCTTCAAGCCTTCAATTCTTAGTGGGTTATCTTTTTTTTTTTCTCTATTTCTCATTTGTAATCATTCACACCCAATTTTTCTATCATGGTTTATGTGTTACTTTCTTCTCCGTCTCAACTACTGTCTATTTGCATGAACTAAGTTATTTTCAATAACCAATACTGAAAATTGGTGGCATTTAGTCTTCATATATTTAATTGTTTTTACTGATTTATTCTATTACAGATACTTATAGAGAGATATGGTGAAATTCTTTGAACTTTTTGCAAGGTGAAATACTCCATACCATTATAAGGTGAAATTCTTTGCCTTTTTTTATTTTTACTTTTCTTTTCGTCGCATGTGACAAATACCAAGTGCAAATCGATTAATGTATTGGCAAAATTATTCTTATTATTGGTGTGCAAATTGTTGTTGATTTAACTTTGTACGATCTCTTAAAATGCAAGATTTCTTGTAGCTTGGTAATGCTATGTACAGCTCCAACAATACCACCTACACTCATCACCACAGTTGAATCTACGGTGACTCCATTTTGTTTTTTGACTCTCTATTTAATAGTGGTGGTGCCCTTCTACACTCTATTATTCCTTAGGTTTGGAATAAGTTCACTAGCATTTTTAAGCACTCCAATTTTGGTGTATTATTCCTTGGGTCTCTATATATGGAATTGCATGTCTGTTTTTTTTTTTTTTTAATAAGGACCATGCATTGCATGGGGTCAACACTAGTAACATATATAATTATTAATGTGCAAAAGTTATCGGCATTTCGATACATAAATATATTGAAGTATAAATACTTAAATTAAACTATGTCCAACAACTTCAGTTTTTTGAGTAGATAGTTGTTTAATATGGTATCAGAGCAGGAGGTCCTGTATTCGAATCTCGCCAGAACCCTAATTATTTAAAAGATTTCACATGTTAAATCCAAAATTTAATTTGCACGTGAAGAGCGCATGTTGAAGTATAAATACTTAAGTTGCATTTACTCCAACGACTTAAACTTTTGGAATAGGTGATTGTTTAATAAAATAATGCACTCATTTATGTGTATACTTATATTATTACAACAGACAATAGTACCGACGGAGATATCATACTAAAAATTATAATTTTTGTGGTTTAAGTTACGTTTCTTAGATCAAATTATAACAAAAAAATTTGGATGAACACTATTATTTTAGAGCATCTCCAAGGGGAGTTGCCAAAAATGGGGTGCCAAATGCCATTTTGCAACTTTGAACAGTATTTTGGCACCCCTACAAACACAATCTACTCCAATGATAGGTGTCAAAATGGGGTGCCAAAATTTCAATTTTAATTTCAAGTTGTATTTTCAATTCCAATTTTAATTTCAAGTTGTATTTTCGATACATAGTTTTTCATAAATAATAGCAACATAATAAATAATGACTAAAAAATAAAAAATAATAGCAACATAATAAATAATGACTACAAATTAAAAAATAATAGCAACGTAATAAATAACGACTAAAAATTAAAACCTCACTTTTTCATAATCTCTATCTTCAGGCTATTCCAATATATTGCAAAAATCTGCCTTTCAATTTCTTGCAAAAAAATTTAATGGTGTAATATGACAATACAAAAAAATTTTGGGGTAGAATGTGTCATTTGCCCTAAAATAAATACTTGCAACACCGATTCAGACCCAACCCTTCCCCTTCCCCTTCCCCTTCCCCTTCCCCTGCGATTCAATCCCTACCCCCTTCTCCTTCTCCTTCCCCTTCCCCCTTGTGGTTCAGACCCTTCCCCTTCCCCTTCCCCTAAACCCTAAACAAAATCACCCAAACACCCACAACCTTTTCAAGCAACGATTTTCAAGCAAGAGACACCAACGATTTCAGGCAAGTAGACACCTCCTTCCCCTTTCCTCTCTCTGTATGTTTATAGAATTTTTAGGTGAATATAGCCGTTGGAGGAACAGTTGGTTCTACAATAGAACCAACGGCTGTTTTGCAACCTCTCAATTCTCTCTCCAAAGTTGCCAAATATACCACCCCAAAGTCCTTGATGCCATTTTGCCACCTCTGATGCCACCCCCGTTGGAGTCCGAATATTTGAAGTTGGAGTGGCATTTTGGCGGTTAAGGGTTTGCCACCCCAGATAGCACTCCCCGTTGGAGTTGCTCTTAGGATCCATTCCAAACGAGCTAAAAAGTTGTAACGGATCCCAAAAAGTGTATGTTTTAGTATAGATCCCAAATTTAGGATCAATATCAAATACCTAGACTGACCCTTATAAAATTATAATTTGCCATATGGTACCCTACAAAAAACTTTTGGTACCATATATTTATCCTATTATTACATACCAGTGTTATCAGAACCGGACCGGACCGGCCGGTCGGACCGTGAACCGGAGCCTAGGCCGGTCCGGTTCTTGAGTTAGACCGTATAAGAAAGTAAACCGCCTATTAACCGTTAAACCGGCCGGTTTTGTTCAAAACCCGCGAACCGGTCGCATTGATTAAACCGGACGGTTTGAAATTTAAATGATATTTTAAAAAAAAAATTCATTCTGGCAAATGGCAGGCGACTCTTTTTACTGTCTGTGTACGCCTGTCTCTCTCTGTGTACGCCTCCTTTTACTCACAGATGGCAGGCGGCTCCACAGATGATTATGTGCAACTTTGACTTTAATACACATGTTCTTTTAATTGCACAATTTTATCTCTCCCTCTCTTTTAATTTCATTTTATCAAAATTTTTGTGATAAATTAATTTTTGGGTTCACTATTAAATTTTCACTTACCTATATTTATTTTTTTATTTTTGTCAAAGTCCTAAATTTTAGATTAATTATTATGTTTATAATTTTTATATTTTTTAGCTAAATTATTATGTTTTATAATTATTATATATATATTTTATTTTTTTATTATATGACCGGTCCGACCAGTTAACCCACTAGTTGAACCAGTGAACCATTGACCCAGTCCCCTAGCCGGTTCGATGACCGGTCCGGTTCTGATAACATTACTACATACTAGATGTGATTAAGATTAGAGGAAGTACAAACGGTACTTCGAAGAAACACTTAAAAAATCAAAATGAACAACAAAAGTTTTTCCCAGAAAAATAATATCAAACTCTTAGAAGATCCCAAATGTTATGATCTACTATTGAAAAAAATTCAAACTCTTAATGTGAAAAATGCAAACAACTTTTTAGATTGAATGTGAAACTTTAATTTAAAAAGTGAAAATCTCATTCTAATATAACAATAGGAATCTAAAAGAGTACTATGGTCAATGAAATGAAATGAAAGAAAGATAAGATTTACTTTTTAAATCTCCCAATTCAATATAAGGTGGATACCCTAATTACCTCAAATTTTACTCTTCCTTACACTACAAGAAAAATCACTTTTAGCCGCTATATTTAAATTGCAGCTAAAAATGTTGTCACTAAATACATATCTTTAATGACAAAAAATTATAATTGCCACTGAAGACATGATATTCAAATTATTTAGTGATTATAATTATTTATCACCACTAAAGATATGTAACTAGTGATGAAAAATTATTATTGTCACTGGAGATATGGTAGTGTATTCAGTTAGTGACAATTTGAATGTTGCGGCAAAAAACACATCATTAATTCACCACTAATTCCAAATATTTAGTGACAACAATTTAAATTTAGTCACTAATTAAATTTAAATTTTTAGTCAACAAAAATTATTATTGTCACTATATATAATATAATAAATTTAATGAGTGACAGTTTTATTGTCATGGCTAAAAAGCTAACTATTTGTCATTAATTCTTGATGGAAAAATAATTTAGTGGCAACAATTTATTTTTATCACTAATAATCTAGATAAACAATTATTTTTAGTCACTACAGTTTTTTTACTTCAGCTGATTCTCAACACTCACATACTCTCTCTCTCTCTCTCTCTCTCTCTCTCTCTCTCACACACTGGCCCTCCTCTCTCTCTCTCTCTCTCGCGGCCTCGCGACCTCGCGACCTCTCGACCTCACACACGAGCTCAGTGATCGGCTAGGGAACAAAGTCTTATCTCTATTAACCTCTCGGTGATTGCAGACCAAATCTGAAGAAGATGAATCTATTAATTTGTGTTTTGCATGTTGAGATACAAACACAGGTGCATGCCGTGCTTCAAACTCAGCTCACCACATTTTTTCAGCAAATGAAAGAGTCGGGGCAAATTCTTACCTCTCTTCATTGTGATAGGGTAAGATCTCTTAAATTGGAAAAGTTCTATTTCATCGGTTAGTAATCTTTCTTTTATGTAGTCTTGATATATAATATCTTTACATTTAAATTGAGTAAACTATTTATCGTACTTTTATGTAGTCTTAATTTATGTTAGGTACAAACCATTGGAAGCTCTGAAAACAGCTTTGGAAGGCTCGCTGATTGAGGTCCAATAGTTACATTTATCATTGAGAAAGATTAATTATTTATTCATGAAAGTATGATAAATGTGGTTAATTAATTAAAGAATAGTTGCTATGTTAATTGTGTATATTTTGCAGAGGAATAGCATCAAATTAGAAGAAAGGAAGGAAAGATGGAGCATAGCTGAAGATGAAGGGCACTGGATTACGCGTCCGAACGGTTCAACCCCATGCGTCCGGACGTAAGTGGCAGAAAGGCAAGGAGATGAGAAAGAGTATACTGGAATACGCGTCCGGACGACTGAAGAGCACGCGTCCGAACGCGTGCGGGTAATCTGCCAACGCCAGACTAAGAGTTTTACTCCAAGTCAACCTTTTTGAGAAAAAAGTATAAATAGGAATTGAAGATCTTGTAATAGGGATCTTTTTGTTTTGGGGAAGAATTCTTTCATTACTAGTTTATTTTTTATTGATCATGTCTGGCTTGAAGGCTGAACTAGGGCTAAGGGAGAACTCCTCAATGAAGTGCGGTAACGTTATTGAATTCGATTTGAATAGTTTATGATATTTTGTTAATTTTACTTCTAATCTTTTAGCAAAGTTTTTTTGCTGTGTAAAAATCCTTGAGTTGTTGTGCCATGTACATCAATTGCTTGAATTTCCCTGCGAGTAAATAACTAGTTATTCTACGCTTGGAGTAATTATAATTAGTTCATAAAATAATATAATTGGACGGTTATTCAGGTTCCTGAATAATCCGTTGATTATAACTTTTGGTTTCCTTACTTGATTTGTTTCTTGAATCAATCGACATCTGATTCTGGTTTCAAGTTAAAGTTTGATTCTTTAATCGTTATTGTATGGAATTGAGAGGGGGATTCCCGATGCTCTAGTATATTTATTATCTTGTTTAAGTACTCGAATCGCTTTTCGTCACTCAGCACATCTTTGAACTGCTCATTTAATTTTAAGTTTGTTTTAGTTTTTGTGTGATTGTTTTCTTGTTACAATTCCTTGAGGGATCGACCTCGGTATTCCAAGAATTATATTACTTCGCTCAACCTGCGCTTGGGTTTACATAATTAAAGTTGAAGCAAGTTTTTGGCGCCGTTGCCGGGGAATTGAAAGACAAAGAGCCATCACATCTGTCGAGGTTTTCGGTATTTGCGTTTCGTCGGGTATCTGGTAATTTCGTTCCAGTTTTTATTTATTTATTTGTTTTCATTGCAATCTATTCCCTCTTTGTCATTTAGTTTAGATTCCTGTTCTATTTAGTTTGTTTACTTGTTTATGAGTTCTTGGCATCGTGATTCAAGTGGTCGTTTGATAAGAGAAGATTTAGATACTCTGTTTGGAGATTTATTTGGTTCATCTGACTCAAATCATTTGTTGCACACAATGGCTGCTAATCCTAATAACAATAGGCAAAACAATCTTCCTGAACGTGAGGATCATGAGGATAGGGTAAGTAATCATGATGAGAATGATGTGGATAATTTAAATGCAAATCATGGACGGACTTTGCGTGATTTTTTGCAACCTGCACGCCACACTGCACCTTCATGCATCTTGTTTCCGTTAAATGCCACAAGTTTTGTTTTTAAACCTGGCATGATAGTATTACTTCCAAAATTTAATGGCTTGGAATCTGAGAACCCATACTTGCACATTAGAGACTTTGAAGAGGTATGTGCTACATTTCATGATCAGACTGTGTCAGTGGATATAATCAGGTTGAAGCTTTCCCCCTTTTCACTAAAGGAAAAGGCTAAGACTTGGTTGCATGCACTAAGATCTAGGTCCATAGGCACATGGTCAGAGATGCAAAAAGAATTTCTGAAAAAAAAATTTCCCATACATCGCACAAACTCTTTAAAAAGACAAATAATGAATTTTTCTCAAAAAGAGTCTGAAAATTTTTATCAAAGCTGGGATAGATTCAAAGACCTTCTTGCGTCTTGCCCACATCATGGTTACGAGAGCTGGTGTGTTATAAGTTTTTTTTTATGAGGGACTGAGCCCATAAATGCGTCAGTTTGTAGAGATGATGTGCAATGGTGACTTCATGAATAAGGAACCAGATGAGGCTTTAGACTATCTAGACCAATTAGCCGAGAATGCACAGTCTTGGGATACGACTTCTCAAGAACCTCCTAAAGGTAAGACCACACAATCATCATCAAGTGGGGGTAAATATCAGCTGAGGGAGGAAGATGACCTAGGAGCTAGACTTGCCATCTTAGCCAGAAGGGTAGAAGCCATGGAATTGAAAAAGGTTAATGAAATTGACACAGTACTTGTTGAAGAGGTTTGCAGTATTTGTGAGATTCCTGGACATCCCATGAAGGAGTGTCCAACATTACCTGTTCTTAAAGATGTGTTACAAGATCAAGCAAATGCTGCAAACACTTTTACAAAACCATACAACAACCCTTATTCAAATACATATAATCCTGGGTGGAAGAATCATCCGAATTTTAGTTGGAGGAATGAGAATCAGGCATCACAAGCACCTAAACATAATTCCTCTAACTTCACACCCTATATCCCACCCCCAAAGAGAAATCTTGAAGAAGTGTTCTCACAATTCATGCAGAGTCAGACCGAATATAATAGACAAAATACACAGGCTATTGAAGATATGAGGAGTGCAATCACTAAATTGACCACTGACCCTTGCCATCAGGAAAAGGGTAAGTTCCCAGCCCAACCCCAACCAAATCCACAAGGTCAATTTAATGTGAATGAACCTTGCACTTCCAACAATATTCATGAGCAAGTAAAGTCTATCACCACACTCCGTAGCGGGAAAGAAATTGATAAAACTATTTCTACTCCGGTTCAAGAATCTAAAAAAATTTCAAAACCTATAGAGAGTGGTGATGAACTTGCCCCAACCAATTTCAATAAGCCTGAAAATTATGTCGCACCTGCACCATTCCCACAGAGATTACTTACCTCTATCAAGCCAAATATGCACAATGATATGTTAGAGATTTTTAAGCAAGTCAAAATCAACACTCCCTTGTTGGATGCCATCAAACAAATACCTTCTTATGCAAAAATTTTGAAAGAGTTATGTACTATCAAAAGGAAATTAAATGTGCAAAAGAAGGCATTTTTAACTGAGCAAGTATCCTCCATCATACAACATAGATATCCACCAAAGTATAAAGACTCAGGTTGCCTAACCATCTCTTGTGTTATAGGCAACCACCGAATTGAACAGGCTTTATTGGATTTAGGCGCTAGTGTGAACTTGCTCCCTTATTCAGTATATGAACAATTAGGGTTAGGGGAGTTAAAACCTACCTCGGTTACACTTTAATTAGCTGATCGATCTGTGAAGATACCTAGTGGTATGGTGGAGGATGTTTTAGTACAGGTTGATACATTTTACTTCCCTGTGGATTTTATAATTCTGGATACTCAACCTGTGTTAAACACTAATGCTCAAATTCCTGTTATACTAGGCAGACCATTCCTAGCAACTTCAAATGCTTTAATTAATTGCAGGAATGGTGTGATGAAATTAACTTTTGGGAATATGACATTAGAGCTCAATATTTTTAATGTGTGCAAACAACCAGGAAATGTTGATGAGGATGTGCATGAGGTTAACATGATTGAGTATCTTGTTCCAAGCAGAGTATATGATTCTTCTTTATTTGATCCACTTGAGGCATGCTTGCTTGAACAATATTTTTTGTTAGAGATAGATGAAAATAATTCTGAAATTTCTGCCTCGATTGATTTGTTGAATGTTTCACAGGTACTTGAAATGAGAGAGTTGAGATAGAAATTTGAAGAGCTCCCACCAAGAACCAATTCACCAATCCCATCAAGTATTCAAGCTCCCAAGCTTGAATTGAAGCAATTACCGGTAGACTTGAAGTATGCATTTTTGGGAGATAATGAAACATATCCGGTAATACTTTATTCTCAGTTAAATTCAGCACAGGAAAATATGTTGCTACAACTTCTTAGAAAGCACAAAAATGCCATTGGTTGGACGTTAGCTGATATAAAAGGAATTAGTCCATTGGTTTGCACTCATAAGATTTATCTGGAGGATAATGCTAAAACTTCTAGGGAGATGCAACACAGACTCAATCCACATATGAAAGAAGTTGTAAGGAATGAGGTGCTAAAATTGTTAGATGTAGGAATAATTTACCCTATTGCAGATAGCAAGTGGGTAAGTCCTACCCAGGTAGTTCCTAAAAAGTCTGGAATTACTGTAGTTGCTAATGAGAATAACAAACTTGTACCAACTAGGACAGTCACTGGTTGGAGAATGTGTATTGACTACAGAAAATTAAATTCTGTAACTAGAAAAGATCACTTCCCTTTACCGTTTATGGATCAAATTTTAGAAAGGGTAGCATCGCATTTGTACTACTGTTTTCTAGATGGCTATTCAGGATATAACCAGATTGAGATTGCCCTAGAAGACCAAGAGAAAACCACATTTACTTGCCCTTTTGGTACTTTTGCGTATCGAATGATGCTCTTTGGACTTTACAATGCACCTGCGACCTTTCAAAGGTGCATGCTAAGTATTTTCAGTGACATGGTAGAGCGTTTTCTTGAAGTTTTCATGGATGATTTTACTGTTTTTGGTGATGCTTATGATGAATGTTTGTCGAATTTAGAGAAAGTGCTTATACGATGTGAAGAAAAGAACTTTGTGCTTAATTGGAAAAAATGTCATTTTATGGTTCAAAAGGGAATTGTTCTTGGTCACATTGTTTCATCTGAGGGAATCCAGGTAGATAGAGCTAAGATAGAATTAATTGCTAATTTACCTTCACCCAAAACCCTTAAGGACATTAGATCTTTCTTGGGTCATGCTGGTTTCTATCGAAGATTTATAAAAGATTTTAGTTCTATATCTAGACCACTTTGCAATCTCCTAGGGAAAGATATACCTTTTGAGTGGGATGAGTTATGCCAAGAGGCCTTTGATAAGCTAAAAGGCATGCTCATCACTGCTCCAATTATGCAACCCCCAAATTGGAGTCTTCCATTCGAAATCATGTGTGATGCCAGTGACTATGCTATAGGGGCAGTTTTAGGGCAAAGGGATGAGAAAAAGCCACATGTCATTTACTATGCTAGTAGAACCTTAAACAATGCGCAGATGAATTATTCTACCACAGAAAAGGAATTACTAGCAGTAGTGTTTGCCCTGGACAAGTTTAGGTCATACTTAGTAGGGTCACCTATTGTTATCTTCACAGACCATGCATCTCTCAAGTACTTATTAACTAAGAAGGATACTAAGCCAAGACTACTAAGGTGGATCCTCTTACTCTAAGAATTTGATTTAACTATTAAAGATAAAAAAGGAGTAGAGAATGTAGTGGCCGACCATTTGTCTAGACTTGTGAATGATAAGGCAATAGAGACAGTGCCGATCAAGGACACTTTCCCTGATGAACAATTGCTGGCAATTTCTGCAACACCTTGGTTTGCTGATATAGTGAATTTTCTTGTTACAGATAACATGCCACCAACTTGGACTACATTGGATAGGAGGAAGTTCTTAGTTGAGGTTAGAAACTTTTTCTGGGATGACCCTTACCTTTTCAAATACTGTTCAGATCAGATTATCCGAAGATGCGTGCCTGATGATGAGGTAAGTAGCATTCTAACTTTTTGTCATTCGGGAGTATGTGGAGGCCATTTTTCTATGAAAAAGACCGCTGCAAAGGTTTTGCAATGTGGTTTTATTGGCCGACAATTTTTAAAGATTCGTATAATTTTTGTAAGGTTTGCGAGCGATGTCAAAAACTAGAGGGATTAACCCGTAGAAATATGATGCCCCTAAACCCAATTTTGATAATAGAAATTTTTGACTGCTGGAGCATTGATTTCATGGGACCTTTCCCCCCATCTTTTGGATATATGTACATTCTAGTGGCAGTCGATTATGTCTCTAAGTGGGTCGAAGCTATACCATGTCGGACAAATGATCATAAAGTTGTTTTGAAATTTCTAAAAGAAAACATTTTGTCTAAATTTGGTATACCTCGGGCCATTATCAGTGATGGGGGATTGCACTTCTATAATAAACCTTTTGAAGCTTTAATGAAAAAATATGGAGTGACACATAAGGTTGCAACCCCCTATCATCCACAGACAAGTGGTCAAGCGAAGTTAGCCAATAGGGAGATTTCATACATTTTGGAAAAAACGGTTAACCCTGATCGTAAAGATTGGTCGTTACGATTAATCGATGCATTATGGGCATATCGCACAGCATATAAAACCCCGATTGGCATGTCTCTGTATAGACTGGTATATGGAAAAGCTTGTCATTTACCTGTGGAACTAGAACATAAAGCATACTTGGCCATTAAGATGTTCAATTTTAGTTTTGACAAAGCTGGCACCGTACGGAAATTACAACTAAATGAACTTGAGGAGATCCGGAATGAGGCATATGAGAATTCTCGAATTAGCAAAAGAACGAATGAAGGTGTTCAATGATAAGAATATTGTGCGTAAAAACTTTACACCTGCACAAAAAGTTCTTCTTTATAATTCTAGACTACACATTTTCAAAGGCAAGCTTCAGACTAGATGGAGTGGTCCGTATATTGTGAAAGAAGTGTTTCCCTATGGAACAATTGAGATTGACAATCCCAGCAATGGGAATAGTTTTAAGGTTAACGAACAGCGACTGAAACCGTTCCTAGAAGAATGTATAGTTGAAGTGGAATCCATCGAATTGGTGGATCCCCACTACGAATGATTCTTCTCTAACAATTTTGGGTATTTTAATGTATTGTATTATATAGTTTTTCTTTTATTTTTGAAGATATTGCAGATTCAAATGCACGGTATAAGCGTATCAGGTATGATTTTTTTTTTCCCATATATGTTACATGCATATTCATACATTGAGGGCAATGTAAGTTTTTGAGTGGGGGGGTAGGACCATACTGTGTTTGATCGATATACTATGCACATACAAAAAAAAACAAAAAAAAAAGATTTTCTTAGCTTTGTGTACATTTTTTTTTTTGCCTTAGAAATTTTTAGGAGTAGAATGGAACCACTTGGGAGAAAAAGAGCTGAAAAAAGTGAAAATTTTTTTAAGTATAGAGGAATCAACTCACTGGAAGTCACGTCCGGACGCAAGAAATATAGAGCAAAACCTACTGGAAGTCGCGTCCGGACGTGACCAAAGAGGCTGAATTCTCTGGAATACGCGTCCGGACGGGACTTCGTCATGCATCCGGACGGGAAACCAATCGTTTCGAATTCCATAGGCGCGTCCGGACGGGATTCACCCATGCGTCCGGACGCGTGACTTTTAAGGCTAATTAAGGCGGTAGGTGAGGTGCGTCCGGACGGGAGAACCCCACGCGTCTGGACGCGTATGAAAAACTATAAATAGATGGAGTCATGACGAATTTTTCTATCCTCTCTTTCCCTCTAGCCCATAGAACACTCCTCCAGTCTCCCCGCCATGGCACCTCCACGAGCAGCCACATCGAAGAGACCCAGGACTAGCGCTCAAGAGTCCCAAGAGGAGGATACCACATTTGACCCAATTCGCTTTGAAACCCTAGAAACCCGAATCAGATTTTTTAAATATTACGCCAACAAGCCTATTGTCTGTGAGAGGAAGGTAGAGTATAAGGATTTCGCTCGTCTGGGAGTCCGAGACATCATTACCTCACGGAGGTGGTCTGGGTTCATGGGCAGGGAATGGCGAGTCATCCCGATATTGACACGGGAATTTTATGGTAATGCTAACGACTGTGGGAATGGAACATTCACCACCTACATTCGAGGGAAGCATATCAGAGTGGATGCCACTACCATAGCTGGTTTGACTGGAATGCTTCAGGCCCGAGTCCCCAACCCCGACTACCCCACGAACTACTCTGGAGATATAGTGGGACAGGCACTTCTGGGAGATGAGAGCTTTGTTTGGCCAGAGAGTCTTCGGTTCCTTCAGCAGGGAGACTTGACAAATAAGTACAAGATCATTAATCTGATATCAGTCTCTAACGTTTTTCCCCTGCTGAGAAACAACCACATCTACCTTGATCAAGGCCGACTTCTATACGCTATGGGTACTGGAAAATCCATTGACCTCCCCTCCCTAATATTTACAGAGATGAGGCGAGCTATCGTGGACCCGAAGGAACCATCTCTTCCCTTTGTTGGCTTGGCTACCGCATTGTGTGAGCAGGCAGGAGTGGTGATTGACACCACTATGGAGCAAGCCAAGAGAGTGGTGGTACTAAACTCTGGCTCCCTTTTGAAAAGTCAGAATGTAGCCAGGCCAGTCGCAGGTGAGAGGGGTCCAGGGGGTGAGCAAGCAGCACCTGAGGGGATGGCACCGGAGGAGGACTGGGATTAGTTCCTCAATATTGATAAGGACTTTGAATTGCCGGTGGATGAGGATACTGATCCCAGGACTGATAGGCAGATACTTTTTGAGCTGTTGAAAGGTCAGAGGGAGATGAAGAAGAAGATGAGGGAGTTGAGAGCACAGATGATGGGCTTAGGGCAGAGTTCTCAAAGTCAGGCAGGCCCCTCATCTTAGCATGTTTCTTCTAGGTCCTAAGTGGGCGTTTTTCTTGATTTTCTTTTTAAGTCATCTGTAGAAATCAAAGCCTATTTTGAGTGGTTTTTGTTAGGCTTGATTTCTTTTATCTTGTGGGTTATGCATTGTATGGAAATTCTAAATATTATATGAAATGCGTAGTTTGTTCAGTTGTGTTATCAAATATCTAAATAACATTTTTATGCATAATTTGATACCACAATATAGAAATAATTTGCTTAACTTTAAATTTGCAACTGTTTAAGCATCACATAGAACTTTATTCTATATTTTTGTATCTCATATCATGTTCTTATAAAAACTCACAATTTGTGCACTTTAGACTTTACCAAGTTGAAAATTTATTGGGTATTTTACCTTGAGAACTTGACACATATAGTGGAGATGAATAAAAACCCTGGTGAGTTTTTGATCCAATTTTTTTTTTTTTCGAGGGTTATTTACACTTACTCGATAAAGAATATTTTTATTCAGCTAATCTCCTTCAATAGTCTCATTAATTTTGTTTTGCTCAACACCAATATTGTGAATGATTGCTAGACTTTAAATTATTTGCATGGAAGTGTGTTATCAATAGCTCTTGAGATATGATTTTAGGCCATCTTTGATATTATTTGAGCCTAAGCCTTATTCTTTGAATATTATTATCCCTAGAAGCCATGATTGAGCATTTGAAGAAAAATTTTATTTCTTATACCAAACATATAATAACCAAGCCAATAAAAAAAAAATAATATCCTTTACCCTTGGTTATCCCGAGATTGAGCGTTTATTGTTTATGTAATTTGGGAGATGTTGGTCTAGAAAAAAAAAATGAGCAAGTGTTGTAAATTGTGCTTCTAAGTGATGGAGAGTGAAAGGCTATGGAAAGAAGTTTGGTTGTGTAATGTACATGTTCTCTCGGGATAATTTTTTGAATTCCTGAATATCCTTCATTTCAAAACCCTAATCCCAAGGCCCCATTACAACCTTAAATAAAGACTTATTTGATCTCAAGAGTGTATTGATGGATGCATGACTTGTGTGAATAAGGAAGAGAATGGTGATTATTTATTTATTGTGTGTTTATTTCCTTTCATGAGATTATGTCAAATCCTTTTCTTTTGGATTACAATTATTTTAATAGACATGTGAGCATTAGTTTGTTTTGACTTAAATATATTCTTCTCACATGTAGGATTTGAGGGAATAGTCACAAGAATTTGAGAGAATCTTTTATGAGTGAATTATCCAGTGAGATTTGGCATTGAGACGAATAGTTGACTGTTGTAGAGGTGATTATCGGATAAGTTATTGACTTGGTATAGTTAATTCACACTACACACGAGTTTATATGAGAATATGATAAGTGCATACCCTTATATAGCGTAAAATTCTGTATTTTTGCTTTGCATGTGCTTATAAAGAGAATTACAGTTTAGAATTCTTGTATTGTGGTAGCAATTTGTGTTATAAAATTATTATTCAGATAATTGATCACAGGGTGATGTTTGTGGGTATCATCTCTGGAAACCCTCACGAGACTATACTCGTCCACTAGGGGGAACCTAGGGGTTTAAAGGCTTGTTACATATGCTAAATGCAATCGTGAAGCCTACGAAAGTGGTTTTGTTTTGTTTTGTGTTATTTTGTTTTAATTTGTCTGTTTTGTTGTTATTGCCTTACTAGGGACTAGCAAGGTCTGAGTTGGGGGGTGTGATTGAGGTCCAATAGTTACATTTATCATTGAGAAAGATTAATTATTTATTCATGAAAGTATGATAAATGTGGTTAATTAATTAAAGAATAGTTGCTATGTTAATTGTGTATATTTTGCAGAGGAATAGCATCAAATTAGAAGAAAGGAAGGAGAGATGGAGCATAGCTGAAGATGAAGGGCACTGGATTACGCGTCCGAACGGTTCAACCCCATGCGTCCGGACGTAAGTGGCAGAAAGGCAAGGAGATGAGAAAGAGTATACTGGAAGACGCGTCCGGACAGCTGAAGAGCACGCGTCCGAACGCGTGCGGGTAATCTGCCAACGCCAGACTAAGAGTTTTACTCCAAGTCAATCTTTTTGAGGAAAAGTATAAATAGGAATTGAAGATCTTGTAATAGGGATCTTTTTGTTTTGGGGAAGAATTCTTTCATTACTAGTTTATTTTTTATTGATCATGTCTGGCTAGAAGGCTGAACTAGGGCTAAGGGAGAACTCCTCAATGAAGTGCGGTAACGTTATTGAATTCGATTTGAATAGTTTATGATATTTTGTTAATTTTACTTCTAATCTTTTAGCAAAGTTTTTGCTCTGTAAAAATCATTGTGTTGTTGTGCCATGTACATCAATTGCTTGAATTTCCCTCCGAGTAAATAACAAGTTATTCTACGCTTGGAGTAATTATCATTAGTTCATAAAATAATATAATTGGACGGTTATTCAGGTTCCTGAATAATCCGTTGATTATAATTTTTGGTTTCCTTACTTGATTTGTTTCTTGAATCAACCGACATCTGATTCTGGTTTCAAGTTAAAGTTTGATTCTTTAATCGTTATTGTATGGAATTGAAAGGGGGATTTCCGATGCTCTAGTATATTTATTATCTTGTTTAAGTACTCGAATCGCTTTTCGTCACTCAGCACATCGTTGAACTGCTCATTTAATTTTAAGTTTGTTTTAGTTTTTGTGTGATTGTTTTCTTGTTACAATTCCTTGAGGGATCGACCTCGGTATTCTAAGAATTATATTACTTCGCTCAACCTGCGCTTGGGTTTACATAATTAAAGTTGAAGCACTCGCCTCCGAAGACTAAAGACGAAAGATCTAATAACCGGTAGGTGTTGCCAGTTCTTGTTCATGTTCTTATATATTGAATGAAACCAACATGGCAACTTAGTGCTTGTTCAATACAATTCATGCAACTTAGTGCACGTAATAGAATTTTTAGAAAGCAATCTCTTAAATTTTGCTAAGTTTGGCTGGCACTGAATTGGAAAGGGATATCTGCAAGTGTGGAGGTTTCTTAAATCTGTTGATTTATCTTGAGCCCAAGCACGTAATCTCTCAAAGGAATAAAACATTGTGAACTTGCATTGTGTAGGGGAGGGAAGATGGAGGGAGAGGTCGTTTCAAATCACATTCAACAGCCCCTGCTCGAATTTCTGACAGAGAAAAGAAGGCTCCCTTGAAGACATAAGAGACATTTGCATCGAGATGCTACTTGGAGGACTTGTGCTTCGTATATCACTGCTTGAAAGTAGTGTTTTTTGTGGTAATTAGAGATGCTAGAAGTTTATAAAGTGGCAAATGAACTATAATGTGGGGGAGTAGCTAGAGATTTCCTTAGCATTCTTTCTTGGAGTCTCTCCACTGTGATTGTTATTTGCAGCTTACATGTTGTAAACCCTAAGCAGTTATTCATTGAGATGCCCTCGAAATATGTGTTCTCTGAAGTGGAACAAGTGGGAACTCTGGGAAATGTTGGCTTGCTTGCTTTCAGTAAAAATATATGTTCCTTCAGGTCTGCTTTTGTGTGCAAATTGTTGGGGAATGGAGAATCGTTTCAATAATGCCCTGAATTTTAGAGTCCAAGAAAGAATGCTCTTGAATTTTAGGCTGATCAAGTCTGCCTCTTCATGTCCAAGAAATCTCTGATCAGGTCTGCCTCTTCATGTCTCTGGACTGGGGGATTGAAGAATGTACAGATTGGTTGGTTTTTTTTGGAGTGATTAAAGCCTTGAATTTTAGGCTTTTCATTGTTTTGATTCTTGTAAAATATGCTTCTTGTAATACTTGATTTGAAAATATTGAAAAATAAATTCTTTCACATATGCGATAGGTTTCTTTGTTCATTTTAATGTATTAATTAGTAACGACAATAAGTTGTCAAAAAATCATGTTTCAAATTTTAGTGGTGATTTTAATTGTGGGTAAAATGTATATTTTTAGCCGCAATTAATTGTTGTCACTAAAAGTCAGGTTTTAATCGGACTTTTAGTGGTGATATAGTATATTTTAGTGGCAAAATTTAGTTTACTTGCTACAATAATTATGGCGGCTAAAAATTTCACATTTAGTGGCATTTTTCATGGTGCGGCTAAAAAATTTACTTTTAGTGGCAACAATTAAATGTCATAGCTAAATGATTTAGCCACACACATATTGACGCGGCCTAGTGGCAATAAAAATATTGTCACTAAAGTATATAGTGACAATTTTTATGCATTTAGCCGCAATAATTTTCGCGGCTAAAAGGCAAATTTCTTGTAGTGTTATTTTCCTCTTTCCGTGCATAACAATTTGCATACATCGCATGTGTTTTTCTAGTATAAATTAACCCCAAAGAAATCTATTTTTCAAATTCAATATGCTCATTGGTTCTGTGGAAATTTTGAATCATCAAGTAAATTAGGTCCGCAAATCAAATCTAATGAGAATTACTCTTAATCGTGTGAAAGTGAATAATAGGTAGCTCAACAGCAATTCACCAAGATTAACTTGTCTACATGGCTTAACAAGGCTAACTTTCTTCTTCAAATAACAAGAAAACTGACCATTCTCTTAGCATAGTATCTAGTATAGTTTTCTCCAGACAACTAATGAACTTGTGAGATTTAAAAGTCAGATAAACTAGATCAAAGCAGAATTAGTGAACATTAAACACAGCAGTCGGTAGAAAAATTGCTAAAAATTCATGTCACAGAATTTATAAAAAAACACAGAATACAATTTCAAATATATTTCGAGCTAGATAAATTCCCACAACACGACTTTCTATATCCATTTATCATTTAAGAGTACTAGTTATTGTCTGTGCCTGAAGGCACAGAGTAATAAAAAATGGTAAACAATAAACATATTTGTATTCATATCCAAAATCAAATCACAAACATAAATGAGAGATAAATAAATTTAAGCATTGGTTGTAGTGGGGGTGACAGGTGATGGTGGTAGGAGACAGTGATGGTTGTGGTGGGTGGTAATGACCGTGGTGGCGACGGCGGTGATGGTGGTAGCGGCGGTGGTGGTGGCGGCAACGACGGTGGTGGTGGTGGTGACGACGGCGGCGACGGTGGTGGGTGGTGGCGGCGGCGGTGGTGGCAGTGGCGACGATGGCAGTGGTGGTGGCGACGGCGGCGGTGGTGGTGGCGACGACGGCGATGGCAATGGTGGTGGTGGTGGCGGTGGTGGTGGTAGAGGTAGTGGTGGTGGTAGAGGTAGTGGTGGTGGGGGTAGAGATAGTGGTGAGGCGATTTCAAACACTATTTTTTTTTTTTAAAGTACTTATAAAAAATAATTTTCAGAAGTACTTTTAGAAAGTAACTTCAAACACACCCTTAGGGACCTATTTTTCCTCGATTAACTTTAAAGTAAAATTTAAAGCGATCTGAACTACGAAAAACAAAAGTAATTTTGTTTATCTTTTTAAAATTTGAATAGTAAACTATTTTATTATATAGATATTTATGCAGTGGGTCATGATCATGGTTTAAATAGATGAACGGAACTTGACAACTAAAAAGGAAAGAAAGAACGCTGCAGGAAACGTCCACAGCTACTCAAGCATATCTACACTGTCAAAAAGATCTTGGGTTACCAGTAAGCGGGTAAGGTTTGTCAGCAAGGCTGATCTGCATTTTGTTAGCAGTAGTATGAAGTCCATTTAGCTAAAAAATTTATAAACACACACAACTAATTAGCAAACTGCAGTCCAAATGTAAAATACCCATCTAACTTACCATGTCATACAGGCATGCCAGTGGATATAAGACCTATTTACATATCAGTTCATTTCCATACCCAGGCTTATTACGGTATGTGTGGTCCAACTTAATACAAAGTTTCAGTATCCTCATCAGGCATCATCTTTAATTACTGTTGCTTTCAATATCAGACCGTTTTTCTCCTATTTTCTTTTCCTTCCTTCTAAAATAATGGATAAAAAGAATCAAGTTAGAGACCAAAGTCGAACAGGAGACCGTAAGAACAAGGAGTAAAAAAGGATAAAAATAAAGCAGAGCATCACATATAACAGAAGGACAAACAGCATAACAAGGAAAAGAGAGAAGTAAAAGCAGAGGTACATATGTCCCAATATGAACTCCTCGGTTATACTTCTCGAATTTACTTATCTCGTTGCACCCTAGCTCTAAGGAGAATGTCTTTGATCAAATGCAGTTCAGTAGTTGCAGCACCAATGTCTAGGCAATTTCATGGAACAAGCAATTCCAATCCTAAAAATCGAAATGAGGCACTCCTCAATTTTGTCATATTTTTGCCTGACGACTAGTTTGAAAGCTCATACTTGTCTTTTCTTCTTCAGTATGGAAAAGAGCACATTGAAGTCTTCTTTATCTTAGTGCAGAAAGGAAAATATTCATGTAACTTACTGCCTTACAAGAATCGAACTCTTATATATTTGTGATATAGTAGAATTTCAACATGGGAACAAGTCACTAAATAACCTCAGTAAAAACTTCTAGAGAATTATAAGACGCATTCCACCAGATGCACTAAAGGCTATTTTTCTCACTGATTGTAATCATATTACATTCCGGTGAATATAAGTTTGGCAGTTCAGATAGGGAAAAAAAACTATAAAGCATGCCTGCGGATATATGTCCTGCATACATACCATGCCATATTCGTACTCGAGCTCATTATGGTACGTGTGCTTTGACTTACTATGAATTATCCCAAAAAATTCAGTATTACAAGAGAGACTTTGATTACCATTGTTTTTAAACAGCAAACTCTTTTTTTCCTATTTTCTTTTCCTTCCTTCAAAAGAACTAATGTAAGAGACCAAAGAGCAAAGAGTAAGAAACCATAAAAGTACGGCACAAAGTGAAGAATAGAAGAGACAAGTAGCGTAATAGGACAGATACAGGAATAACAGTAGAGGTAAATGGCCCAATTATGAACTACAAAGTCATACCCCTTGGATTTACTTTCCACCCTCTTCTTCTCGTATCCTAATTCCAATGAGAACGTCTTTGACTAATTGGAGTTGAGCAGTTGCAGAACCAATGTCCATTCTTTTACTAGGCAATTCCATGGAACAAGCAATTCCAATCATAAAAATTGAAATGAGGCACTCGTCAATAATGTCATATTTTGACTGAGTACAAGTTTGAAAACTTTTAGCTGTCTCCTTGTCTTCAGTGTGAAAGAGTGCTGGATCAGAAATCTCCACAACTCGTTCAGGTATAGCCATCTTAACAAAGTTATGAAGGTTTAGACCATTGTTAAACATGTCATCAGTGGGCCTCTTTCCAGTAAATATCTCCAACAAGAGGATTCCATAGCTGTACACATCACCACATGTTGAAACCTCCACGCCCATGCCATACTCTGCATATTATTAACAAAAGTATTTTTTTATTCTTTTTATTTTACTTCAACAATTGTACGTGTTTGGCGCAAAGACCACTACTTGGAATCATGACAAAATGCTCTGGCAAGTGTTAGAAGATGAGCTAAACAATCTTTTTTTGTGAAAAGAACCCTAAATATTAGGTCTCTATGCAGTTAAATCACCTGTGGGTAAGCATGCACTCACTTTGATGTGAAGGTGTGAATATTGCAAAGCATTGTCCAATAGACTGTTGAAACAATGATTTCACTGAATCTCAAGCAGAGGCAATGCCCCCTCAGGATTAGGGAGACCATGTCCCCCCCTTCTTCTAAGTTTGGAAAATTGGCTTTTCGCACTTCAAACTTGAAGGTAATTTTTTGGTAGATTATTTCAATGTGATCTTTAAAGCTTGTATACTATTTTTTGGCCCATAATCAACACTGCTTCCTATTTTTTTCTTAAAAAAGCAGAAAAAAGAAGTCCCTAAAAAAGTTGTCAAATGGTATCTTAATTGCTACTCCTTTATCTTGGTATCTATGAATCTCATGCATGCTTACCACACCACAAAAAGCTAAGATTTCGTCTGCTTCGCAAGATGTTCAAAAGTGACAAAAAAAAAAGCCTATCTACGGCACAAAGTAAAAAATTAAAACTTGAGTTTGGCCTGCAAGTATAGAATTAACGCATTGACTAGAGTTGCTCTCAATTGAGAAGTAATAAGTGACAGTTGAACTAAACAGAGAATAAACAGCAAAAGGGTTTCAGATTACTTGCTCCATTAACTCATACCACATGCTACAATAGTCAAAACCACTCATTCATTTTTGAAATTCAAGTAATTTAACTTTTTGAATATCCAATAAAAAAAGGGAAAAAAGAAGGCCTTAGGATGACAATTACAATTATACGTCAAAATGAATATGTGTCTGGTATACAGCCAGCCTTAACAATAAGCGAAGGAAAGCTCAGAAATGCAGAAAAATATAGAAAAAGAGAAGACAGAGTTACCTGGAGCAGCATATCCAATGGTCCCAATTATTCCTATGGAGCTGGCTTGGCTTGAAGGAAATGTTGTTGTGGCCTCTGCAAGAAACTTTGCTAACCCAAAATCGCCTACACGAGCAATCAACTCACTATCCAGCAGAACATTACTTGGCTTGAGATCACAGTGCACCAATGGTGTTCCACAATGATAATGAAGATAATCAAGTGCACAAGCTACATCAATGGCGATGTTTAATCTCTGCAGAAGGTTCAGCCGCCTCCGAGGCTTCTCATTTTCAATCCCCACTCCAGGTTTCTCATGCAACCAGCCATCCAAACTCCCATAATCCATATACACATACACAAGAGCCTTGAAATTATTGCGCTGAAAATCAATGCTGGAACTAGAAGTTAAAACCTTCACAAGATTCCGATGCCTGAGAAGTCCCAACGCTTCACACTCTGCCGTGAAACTCTTGGAAGCTCCTCGGACTTTAAGGTTGAGTACCTCCACAGCAACAATAGTTTCAGTTCCGTCAAGAATTCCTTTGTACACGGAGCTGAACTTTCCTGAGCCAATCAAATTGGCTGATGAGAAACCATCTGTAGCCCTATAAAGAGTTTCATATGACACTTTAGGGAGTGTATCCCTTGTTGAATCCGCTGACAAAGAGCAAGACACCTTTCTTGCATATCTCCATTTGTAACAAAAAACAGAAAACAACACAAAAATTAGCACCAAGATCCCACCAGATATCGGTGCTGCTAATTTTATTGCACGAGACATTCCATGTTTTCTTGATGCTTCTTTGATGCTGCATTTAGGCAGCTGCAATTCTGGAACACCCCCACACAAATTACTGTTTCCAACAACTGAAACTGCACTTGCATTTCGGAATACTTCTCCTAGCGGTACCTCACCCTCAAAATGGTTGAAAGACAGATTTAGATTCCATAGAAACACAAGATTTTCTAAGTATTCTGGAATTTGGCCGGTCAAGTTGTTGCGAGAAAAATCTAAAACTTCAATACCTTTCAAAGAACTTAAAGATGGAGGAATGGTCCCTTGAAAGGAGTTGCCATTAATGTTGAGCTTTCTCAAGCTTGTGCAACTGCCAAGACAACTCGGAATTTCACCAGATAACATGTTGTTAGAAACATCCAATACAGCTAGATTTCCTAAGTCACCTTCTTCTAATTGAAGGGAACCGTTTAAAAGGTTGTAGGATAGGTCCAGAGAGCGAGATAAGCTAGAAATGCCAAAAATTTCTTTTGGTACATAACCGCTAAGATTATTCCGAGAAAGATCCAATATCAATAAATATTGGCATTTTGCTAGACTAGATGGGATTCTTCCCTGTAAATTATTTACACCTAGGTCGAGTCCAATCAAGGTGGTTAAATTTCCCAAAGAAGCAGGAATATACTCCGATAATTTGTTTTGACGGAGAGAGAAAAGCTTAAGCTTTTGAAGTTTTCCAATGGAATCAGGAATGCTACCATGGAATTGATTCTGCCCCAAATATAAACCCTGCAAGTTGACTAGTTCCCCTATTTCGGTGGGTAGGTTTCCAGATATGAAATTTTGTGCTATGGCAAAACTGGTAAGCTTCGAAAAGTTGCCAACTGATTTTGGCAAAACCCCTCCTAATTTGTTGTCCAAGAAATTTAGCCATTCTAATTGGGTAGCATTGATCAAAGATGGTAAAAACCTCAAGTCATCTGCTTCCCCATTTCCAAGTTGGTTACTATGAAGTAATAGCCGCCCCAGAAACTGCAGCCCTCCAAAACTGGGTACTATTCCAGTAAAGCCATTCAAACTGACTGCGAGCATCTCAAGCTGTGAGGCGTTGGACAATGAATGAGGTAGAGATCCTGTAAATTTATTTTGTGCAACATTGAGCCATTGGAGTCTGGGAAGTTTTAGGCCTATATCTGATGGAAGATCTCCTCCGATTTGATTCTGGGGCACATCAATCATAATCAGAGACGACAAATTGAAAACTGAAGGAGGAATAGTATCAGACAGGTTATTTGTCGCAAATGCAAGAACTGCTAAGTTCCGTAACCGGCCTAGAGTATCTGGAATATGTCCCTGGAAATTATTTCCTAACAAAGAGAATCTTTGAAGGGATGAAAAGTTCCCAATAAAAGCCGGTATCTCACCTGTTAGATAGTTCGAGTACAGAAAAATAAACTGAAGCCTCAATAGAGATTGGAACTCCGTTGGAAGCCTTCCCACAAGTTTGTTCCTAGCCAAATGAAGTTTTGCAAGATTCAAGCATCTTGATATATTGGCTGGAATTTCACCCGAAAAGGAATTGTTATTAAGTTCTAATGTACTCAATCTTGACAACCAGCCAATCTCTTGAGGGGTTCCTCCCGTGAAGCTATTTGCAGAGAGCTTAAGATTTTGAAGAAAACTCAGGTTACCAATGGCAGGCGATAGTGTACCACTTAAACTCATGGATTGCAGATTAATCGCGATGACTCTTTGATGTCTTCGACCACAAGTAATGCCTGCCCAGTTGCAAAAGGGTGGATTCATTCCATGAGGCAGTGATCTGATGCGGGTCAGAGGTTAGCTTAGCCTTAATTGACAGCAATGCGAGGTGATCCGTGGCGTTTCCAGCAACTGTGGAAGTGGAAGAAGAGGAGGAGAGGTTGTAAAGCAAGAAGACGGAGAACAAGGTGAGGATCAGATGAATGGGAAGTGACCCGTAAAATGCTAAAATCATTGGATTGAGTGACAACATTGACTACCAATTTCACAGAGATGTAAGTATACTTATGTGTGTGTGTGTGCGTGTGTGACAGTTTATCTCTCTTGCCAGGCAGCATAATATAAAATGTGAAGGGGCAGGGGATAGAGCTAACGAACAATAAAAGTTAGACTATAAGAACACCCGAGTTCAAACACGACTTGAATACATCATAACAATTCCCTGCAGGCCAACGAAAGCTGTTAGTCTGTGGCCGGTGAGAGGCCAAATTACAAGCTTTTTACCTCTTATGCATCAGTTGGACTGATGTCTATTGGATGCATCAGTTGGACTTATGTCTATTGGATCCATCGGTTTGCACTGTAGTTTTTGGAAGGACTTTTGCAGTTCTATTTTGCATTACCTTGCCTGGAACACTGAGGTACAATATTTTCATCCACACCACGCATAGATTACCCTATTTTCAAAAACAACCGGTAGTTCCCCATCCTGCCACAGCTCCTAACCCACTAACAGCCCTATAACCTCTCCGTGTACCCCTCTTCGCAACATACCATTAGCTCAACCAGGCTTGCATCAAAATTTTGTTTCGGTACAGTCACTTAAAAAATCGAAACATTTTAAAACTACTTCAAAAACATTTCTAAAACATAATGAAAACCAATAAACAGTTTGAGAATTTATTTCTATAACAATCCAAAATATTGGTGAAAATATTTCGAAAAACTTACAAATATTTCAAAACACCTCGAATCAGTGGCATTTCCATTATTCGTTTAAAACAAAAATATTTCCGATGTTTGGATCATTTCAAAACGAAATTTTGATCTTTCAACCCACCCCTCCGTCCCCTCCTCTTCAATTATACTAATCAGCACCTCTTCCATTACTGTAATCGTCTCCATCTCTATTCGACCACCATGAAAACTATCAAAACCCAAACCTGAAGATCCCAAAAAGTACGTTCCACCAACACCAAGAACCCAACTCAAAATCGAAGCGTCAAAGCTGGCATCACGCCCATCCACACAGCCACCCCACCCATCGGATAATCCACCAGAGCCACCCCCAGCAACCACCGTCATCACTCCTGATATGAACCCATAGGTAGAAATTACCATAAGAACCGGTTTTGCAAGGGAAAGAAGCTCAAGCACATGCACACTACTATTTTTAACAATGTTCAAGAATTTATATACATCTAGTCTAATATTTAATGGAGAAGCTATTTTTACCCATGCTATAAGAATACCACATCTATACTCACCTTATTAAACTAATAAATATACTTTTTCACCCCACTATATACTCCTCACACAGACAATTCTCACCCCACTATACATACACCCCCATTACAAATTATGCCACCCTATTAAAGCATGGAATAACTATCTTTTGCAAATACAATTTTAGCAAGTCTCATCCTTGGGATTTTCTCAGCATTTAAAGTATAAACTGAAAAGACCACCAATACATTTGCTAAGGTCCCAATTCCAAGCTATTGGGTCTGAAGAGAAACATCAAGCATGAAGAAAATGGTTAAAAGATCATAATCTCAGCAAAGTAACATTTATCAACCTATGAATTCTAGAAGTACATAAATTTCAAAAAATGGAAACAATTTCAGCCCATCTTGACAGCAGACCTTCAACTGCTATTGTTTTATCTCAAACTAGAGTCAAAATAAAACAAAACCAATATTCATTTGAGGCAAAACGATACAACCAAGGACGGAACCATGATTTTATCACGTGGAAGGACTAAACAAAAATAGTTGCACAGTAAAAAACTTTATTCTATAAGATTATTGAATAAGTTATCTTTAATATTTTTATAAAATTTGAAAAATCAACTTTTATATTATATGAATTGCAAAAATTAGTTTAAGTTATAAATCTAAAAATTGATTCTAATTTGTTGTCGTAAAACTAACTTATGACAATGTCATGGTCCACTTATTCTCTCTTTCATTATATGATACAATGACTACGAATAAATTGTTCTCGTAAATATTATTTTCAAATGATACTATCATAAGTATTGATTATGATAATATATTATTATGACATATTTCATGTGTAACCAAAATATTTTTTTTTCTTCTTCTATTTTGCGCTAGTCATAAGATTCATACAAACATGTGTCTTAGTGTATAAGAGAAACACTAATTTATGTAACTAATATTACAATTTTGTTATAAAATATCAAGCCATTAGGGTTTTTGAATATATAAATTCAATTTTCCTACATATATAAAAAAAATTGAAAACTTAAGGGAATTATATGGTATTTTTTTTGGGGGGGGGGGGGGGGGGGGGGGGGGGTGCTGGCCCCAATATAGTTCTGCACATGGATACAACCATTGCCCAATATGCATGAAAACATATAAGTATTCTGATTTTGCAAAAATGAAAAATAAGTTTTGATTTTTTATAGGCTATGTCATCAAAGAATTGTGTGGTATAATATGTTACAGGAGTGTACATATAGTGGGGTGAGAATTGTTTATGTATGGGGTGTATATAATGGGATAAAAAATATACTTAATGGGCTAAATATGGACATGATGGGCTTGGTCATGAATGAGTAGTTATACAAAGAGAGGTTAATAGTTTCAAATAAAAAAAAAATAAATGTGATAGAGAAAGATATTTCAAAGGTAGAAATAAACCCACCAAAAATTTAATCGATGTGAGGAAAGTACAGTTAGAAGAAAAAAAAATGGAGTGTAAAAACTTGTTAAAATAATAATTTTTTTGATTTTTTTTTTGTTATTTTTAAATGGGTTAAACGAATCATGTCGTGTTACCCGTTTATTAAACGGTTCATGTTCGTGCTGAAAATTTTTACCCGTTTATTAAACGGTTCGTGTATGAGTTTGTATATTTTTTACCCGTCACCCGTTTAACCCGAGACGTAACCGTTTAACCCGACATGATTGACACCCCTAACATCAACATTTTGGAGTACTGGGCTTATATTCTGATGGGTCCGATCCTGCCGAAACCCAGTGGGTCCAGTCCAGAAGAGACCCAGATCAACTCAGGCTCACCAAAGCCCCAACAGTCACGCCATCTTGGAGTGAAGGAGTCAGCGATGCCATCTTAGAGCCTCATCCACGCAATCCTAGAGTGAGGAGGTCTGCCATGCCATCCTGGGACTGGTCTTGAGGAGAATCTTCACACCCTCTCAGCAATTGCCTCACTTGTTGATAGGATGGCGCCTATTCCACCAAATCAGTCTTTCTGTTAGTCTCAATCTGTTAGGAGGTACCTATAAATTATAAGTCACGTCTACACATAGGGGGCATCTCCCAAATCTTGAATCTGGCATCTCACACCTGAGCTCTCATTACTCTCACCTCTACACTCAAACAACAATAAAACACCCCGGTAACCAAAGCCTTTCAAAGTGGAGTAGGTCACCCTGACCGAACTACTCTATATCTGTGTGTTTTTGGTGTTGATCTCATCATTAAATTTACTACATTTATTACTTATATTAATTACTCGACTAAGTTTTCTACTGTCTTTATATCCCTTCCTACTTTCTTTCCATTTTATGGCTCTTACGACTAGGTCCATGAATCAACAAAGATAAGAGTATGATTCACCACGTCGCGACGAGGTCCTGTCTCCACCAGCAAACCACGTTGCTACGGCAAATCCCGTAGTCGGACAGCAACTACTGAAGACAATACAGCTATTGGTGAACCAAAAGCAGCAGATCCTCTATTTGATGCTAGCCAGACACCCTTAAGGAGTTGTACCCCAGCCTCCAGGAGAAGAAGCACCCAAGGCAATCCGACCAGGGCGCCAAGGCACCCCTCAGCAGGGCCCCTAACGCTAAGGCGCCAAGCACCAGGGCGCCCCCTTGCAGCGCCACGGCATCCCTCCTCAACGCCCAGGCACCCAGCACCGGGGCACCCCCTTGTAGCGCTAGGGCATCCCTCCTCAACGCCCAGTCGCCCAGGCTCCTCCTCATCTACCGGCTCTATCCTCACGTTGGTGACCCTCCTATGCATGAAGACAATGGGAAAACTAGTACATAGACCATGAAAGCCACTACAACGGTCCTTTAGATGGTATCCCTAACCAATTGGATAAAAAAAAACAAGGAGGTGTAAAATCAGTTAGGTAACGTCTTCAACACCATCAAGGCGCGGGCACCGAAAACAGTCGACTATCTTGTGAGGCGTACTGACACTCCATTCATAGCTGATGTGGCCAACTACCCTCTCCCCCCAAAGTTCAAGATGCCAACCGTGGAAGGTTTTGATAGCTCCAAACATCCACTAGACCATTTCGACACCTACAAATTCCTGATACAGCTGCACAACATTCCTGACGAAATCATGTGCAGGGCATTCCCAACTACTCTCAAGGGATCTGCTCGCCAGTGGTTTGCCAAGCTTACCCCAGCCTCTATAGGCACTTTTGCTGAACTGAGCAAGTCTTTCGTCTCATATTTCATTAGAGGACGACGACACCAAAAGCCTACCACCCACCTGCTCAGCATCAAACATGACCGGGATGAAAGCCTGGGGAGTTACCTTATTCGTTTTAACGAGGAGGTCCTCCAGATTGAGGAGCCCGATGACAAGGTCACCATGACCGCTTTCTTAGGAGGCCTACACTCATCTAGCTTTCTCTTTTCAGTGATGAAGCATCCACCAAAGAGCGTGCTAGAATTATTGACAAAAGCTCATAAATACATAAATGCCAAGGACGTCACCAAGGCCAGGCGAGGTGAGTCCTCGCCATCATCATCGCCACATGCGCCCGACTCCTCAAAGAGAAGTAACAAAGGCACAAGCATTAGCAAATTTTGTGGCTGAGCTCACACTGCCTGAGGAGAGAGATTGACGAGAAGACTCAGCGCCAGGCGTCAGGGGCCCAACAACGCTCCTACCCAGGCGCCCAACTCCTCAAGCACCAAGCCCCCAAGCCCAACTCCTCAAGCGCCTAGCCCCCATGCCCAACACCTCAGGAGACGGGACCCAGGTGTCTAGCACCTTATGCGCCAGGAAGCGGACGCCCGGCCCCTTAGGTGCCAGCACCTCAAGCGCCCAACACCTTAGACGTCAGGCCCCAGACGCCCAACACCTCAGGCGCCAGGCCCCAGGCACTCAGCTCCTCAATGCCCTCCTCATCTCTATCTACTTGAGTGAGCCTCCGGCTTAGTGGCCCTCCCATAGGCTAACCTTCAAACTCTACCTCTGCTCCCATGCGGGTAGCCTCACAGTTGGCCTATCTCCAGTTTAGTGACTCTCTCATAGGTCGCCAAATGCTCGGTCTCAAGAAGTGCAGCTCTATCACGAACAACCCTCAAATTATGCCTCTACTCTCATACGGGCAGCCTTACAGTCAACCTACCTCCAGCTTAGCGACTCTCTCATGTGTTGCCAAAAGTTCGGTCTCAAGAGGTGCAGCTTTCTCACAAGGAAACCTCAAATTCTGTCTCTGCTCTTATGCGGACAGCCTCACAGTCAACCTACCTCCAGCTTAGCGACTCTCTCATGAGTCGCCAAAAGCTCGGTCTCTAGAGGTGCAGCTCTCTCACGAGCAACCCTCAAATTCTGCCTCTACTATCATGCGGGTAGCCTCATAGTCAGCCTACCTCCATCTTAGCGACTCTCTCACAGGTCGCCAAAAGCTCGGTCTCAAAAAGTGAAGCTCTCTTATGAGCAACCCTCAAATTCTGCCTCTACTCTTATACGCACAGTCTCACAGTCAGCTTACCTCCAGTTTAGCGGCTTTCTCACGAGTTACCAAAAGCTCGGTCTAAAGAGGTTCAACTCTCTCAAGAGCAACCCTCAAATTCTGTCTTTGCTCTCATGCGGACAGCCTCACAGTCAGCCTACCTCCAACTTAGCAGCTCTCTCGCGGGTCGCCAAAAGCTCGGTCTCAAGAGGTGCAACTCCCCCACGACTAACCCTCAAACTCTACCTCTACTCTCACGCAAGCAGCCTTTATTTCTTTATAGCCCGATGTGTCTGCCTCTCTCTCCATGTAATCATGTTGGATATTTTGATGCTGGAATAACATTGTTTTTGCCATCTCTAGGCATGCTCTTGAACTCAAGCAACCTGCAACCCGCGGGACTACATTAGATTAAATGTCAAGAATCGGGGCCTCATCCTTTTTGCGGCCATCCGGCACCGCCGCCTCGTTGCCACAGCACTCCCGTGCTTAACACCCAGCGCGCACAAAGTCTGTTTGTTCTCCCAACACTAAGGATCTGACACCTACTCCTGGGTACGAGCTCCCCTACTCTTGGCACCCTACTCCTAGTGCCCAGCTCTTGTTGCCCTGTCTCTGGCACCCAGCTCCTACACCCCCTGCCTGCTCCCATGCTCCAGGCGTCCTCACCCTCGCCAATGTTTGCGATGCTCGGGGTGCCCACACTAGTAGTGTCCCTGCCTGCGTCGCCCGCGGAGCCCGCTGCCTGGGCCGCCTACCTCCTCGCCAATGCCGACAACCTCTTGCAATTCCCTTCTCCCTGCTGCGCCACCCTCCAGCTGTCTCCCACCACCCTGCTCAGGGACAGCCCCACCGGCCTCTGTCTACTTGCCACCACTATTTGACATATCTCCAAAGATTTCTTTCTCAAGTGATAGGTTGGGATGGAGGTTTCCTAATCAAATGGGGATGACTTAGAGGGACAAGCCATATCAAAAAGGAAAAGGTCATCAGTCAAGAGGAGTCCTTGTCAACCAGAATTTAAGCTCAGCTAATGACCTCTCCTCCAAATCTTATTGGACTCAGCGCATGGGGGGCAAATGATGGGCCCGGTCCAGACGAAGCCCAGTGGGTCCATCCTAGAAGAAACCCAAATCAAGTCAGGCTCACCAAAGCAATGACAGTGACGTCATCTTGGAGTGAAGGACTCAGTAACGCCATCCTAGAGCCTCATCCACGCCATCCTAGAGTGAGGTGGTCTGCCACGCCATCCTAGAGTTAGGAGGTCTGCCACGCCATCTTGGGACCTAGTCTTAAGGAGATCTCCACGCCCTCTCAGCAACTGCCTCACCTATTGCAATGATGACACCCACTCCACCAAATCAGTCTTTTTGTTACTGATAAGGAGCCTCAATCTGTTATGAGGAGCTTGAAAATTGTAAGCTCCGCCTACACATGGGGGGGCATCTCTCAAATCTTGAATCTGGCATCTCACACCTGAGCTCTCATTGCTCCCACCTCTACACTCAAACAACAATAAAGCACCCCAGCAACCAAAACCCTTCAAAGTGGAGTAGGTCACCTTGATAGAACCATTCTATATCTATGTGTTGATTGTGTTGATCTCATCTTTATATTTACTGCATTTATTACCTATATTAATTACTCGACAGGTGATGCATAAATTCACTTTTGTGCATCATCACATTATGCAAGTAAAACAGCATATCGTTACATTATATTAATTTGTATGTAAGAACAAATAATTTGTGGTCTCATGCTTGCAAAACGAGTTGAACATTGCACTGGCTAAGTTGCTACATTCGATGATTGACCAACATTGGATAACTGAGCAACATTAGATGACTGACCAGCACTTGATGACTAAGCAACATTGGATGACTAAAAATCGCCAATCAAGCAAATGAAACATAACACTAAGAAATGAACCATAATTCCATTGCCTTTAACTTCTTTGATTTTGGATGGATCAAATTCTTGCATGATCTCTTGTAATGTCCAATCTTGAAGTATTTAACACATATCACATTAAGATGCCTTATTAATGCCTTTTGTGGATTTCTAGGCTCATATAGCCCTCTCTTTCTATTGCTCCAAAATCTGCTGGGATCGAGAGAAATGTCTCAATCAATAGACAACTTTCAAGCAATTATTTGGAATTGGTTCAAATGCCTTATTTCAGGACTTACTTAGATGAAAAAACGACAAAGATTCTCACTGTGCGAATGCGAAATGAAAACAAAGAACTAATAACAGGGAATTCTTTTATTAATCCAATCGAAAAAACTTCGATTACAAAAGATTGAATGAAACAACCTTAATTATAACACTAACTGCTTTTAAACTAGCCTAAAAATTACTTCTAATAATGCCTAGATCATGGGTCTTTTGGGGCTTTGAACGTGTCCCATCTTCTTCACTGAATGCCTTTTTTATAGCCATCTCAATAGACGATTTCCTCTCCATCGACAGTTACTTGATAGTAACTCCTAGTTTGTTACCTCATTCTTTTCAAATGTGGCTGTAATTGATCATCTCTTGCCTTTTTTCAACTTCTATCATGTGGCACCTCTTTAGCAAATCTGGAATGCCAGGTGTCAATACATTGAATATTTAGGCCCAAACAATGTCCCCTCGTTTATTTGAGTTTAATTAATAACTCTAATAAATGAACAATCATAACTGTTTAGGCTTCAGACACCTATTTAAAGGATTCGACTGCTATACTATTCACTTAACTCTACTTTCACGTCTCTTGTTATCGTCTCTTATGTACTTCCAACAATCTTTTTTCTTGCTTTTTGATCTTAGACTCCTTGAAATGGCATCGAAATGAAAAATGGGTCATTTAACTTCCTCTGTTCCTTCTTCAGATACACCTTTCATTCCTCGCTTTCCTGTCAACATTGGGTATGTCATTTGGAACTCAGTAGATAACAATGTCTTAATCCCTTCGTTGGATTATGGCTCAAACTTTGCATTGGACTCTACTTTTAATTCAGATATCTTCCCAGATTATCTGAGTTATATCCCATTTCACAAGGGGAAATTCTAACTCTCCACCACCCTCATCTCTGGTGGAAATCTTTGGATCAAGGGTTTAATCCTTCGAAGTCTTGGGTTGACCCAGACCAACAATGGGTTGATTGGGTAGAAAGAATGGAGAAGCATTTTTCTGATCAATGGAGGCAACAAAGAATTTATTTGCAAATTAAGCTTTAAACAAGTTTGTTATACATGAACCATTGGCTCATAGGCCCAGCCACCTATTTCTGGTCGCAGTCTTGCAATGTCACACTTCTTCCTCTTAGCATGATATCTTCATCTATCCTTGATGTTGTACACCTTATAGGACTCTCGTTGACTATAATAGAGGTAACTGCATGTTTGAAACCTAAACATGTTTTACTTGATCTTCTAGATAACTTCAATTATTTAGCCACATTTCCTTCTTTTGTAAGCTAAATTATGTTCCTCCATCATATGATGAACACGTGGCTTTTCTCCTTTATTGACTTTGTCGTTTTGTCCTTTGTATCCCTAGTATCAAAATTACTAAGGAATATTTTTAATATTGATGTGCTCTTGGCTGACTAGAAGGTTTTGGCCTTAGCTCCTTTTGTTTTAGGAGCTCTCTATAGAGCCTTTTTCACCATGGTCGAAAGGGGAATTGACACAAATTGTGGAGGTCCTTTCTGGCTATTCCAAGCTTGGCTATATGCCTATTTTCCTAAGATTTCAGCCATCAAATATCTTCCTCATCCCAAATTTTACCCTATCAATTATGCACATTTCTTTCTTATTTCAGTTTCTCTAACTCTACACAAGAATTTTGATTTTTATTTCAAGGCATTCTTTGGCCTAGATTTGACAAAGACTCTTATCCCTTTTTGCCTTTTTCTAAATGCCTTTACTCATCCTTATGCCTTAGAACATTTTTTAACGGCTCCATCGATCCAATTGACTAACAAGCCAATTTCTTCCATAAATTCCGAGGCAGTGTTCTCCTTCCTCGCTACCTCCATGTAGGTAGCACAATTATTGATTTGAGAACTACTCTCCCAGTTAATTAACTAGACAATTTGGCTTTACTTAGCACATCTCAGTGTTTTTCATGCATTCTTTCATCGATGAGCCTACTACCCAAAGGCTTAAGCTTACAAACTCGTACTCAGTCTATCAAATTTCTTTGGCCTATAACAAATCACTCAAGGCCTTTCGTTTTGAGCATCTTCATGGAAAACCATCTGTCACTCCCCTATTTGTCAATTGATGGCAAAACGTTTCAACTCTGATCTTTGAAAATGATCCAAAAGGTGCATATCCAGATTATGCTTTGCCAATCAAAAACCAAATGACTTATCCCTTTTGTTAGCCGATTTACTTGACAAACTTCAGGCAGGGCATCCATGGTCAATCCATTAGAGTTCACCATTTATGTCGGAGGTCATCTTGTAACAGATCCTCTTGAAAACCCTGTTGTTGAAGATACATTTTTTTTCAACAAAAAGGTCAAAAACAACAATCATGGGGCCTGTTGTCAAGGAATAAGATGTTTCTTTTTCTAGGCAACCTATCCATGTGGCAGAGGAGAGTGCAACAAGTGGAGCTAATTCAGAATTTTCTCCAATTTGCCAAGGGATGCCTCTCGATAGAACACTGTCATCACCAATGCCATGTCTTGGAGTGGCAAGTTATGCATCTGAACTTCCTTCCACTGAATACTCTTAAAATAGGAAAGCGTATGATTCATTAAAGAAAACAGAAGAATGTAAGCCAAACAATGGTTGTTATCAAAATTTTAGTTTTTTTTTTACTTTTGTCTCCCTTCTTCCTTTTATAAACTAGCCAAACTCATCTGGCCCTTCGATTATTTGAAACTATTATATAAATATAGGAATTTTCTTTTCCTAATGTCTAGCTTTAGTTTCTCTTTGTTTCTTTTAAATCAAAACCATTATAATGTGCATGGCCAAACTTAGTGGCCTTTTCGTGTGTTTGTTTTAAACTGCACAATAAGCTTCCCACATGGTTGGATGATATTTCTTTAAATATCTTCCATTTATGGGTTTTCTATGTCTTTCTCCTTCTAGAGACTGTAGATGATAGGCCCCACCTTCAAATACTTTGCCTATTTGAAATGAACCTTCCTAGTTTGGGGATCATTTGTCATATTCTTTGTCATTACTACCCAAAGGTAGAAAAGCTTTCCAAACTAAATCCATTTCAACAAAACTCTTGGATCTAACCTTCTTATTGTAGGTATTTTCTATTTTTTTTTTCTAAAATTGAATATGGTTCAACGCTTCTATTCGAATTTCTTCCAAGTCTTCTAACTCAAGGAACATCGCTTGAGTGTAAATATCTGTTGGCATATCATGATGTCTTGTCATTCTTCTTGAACTTGTAGTGGATTCCATATGTATCATAGCATTATGTCCATACACCAATTCAAATGGTGTTGTTCATGTGCTTATTTTCTTAGAAGTCCTATAGGCCCATAAAACTTCTAGCAATAATTAATGCCACTGCCTTGAGTTTTCTTCTATAGTCTTTTTTATAATCAACTTCAAAATCTTATTAGTTGATTTTGCATGTACATTGACTTGGACATAATAGGGTGATGAATTTAATATTTGAATCTCATGTTCAAATACAAATTATGTCACTTCTGCCCTTGTGAAAATGGTATCTTAATCGACTATAATAATCTGAGGCAAACCAAACCTGGATATGTTTTTTAATAAAACCAATCAGCTGTTGTTGGTCTACAATCTTCATTGGTACTATTTCTGCCCATTTTGTGAAATAATTAGTAGTCACTATAATGTAGGAATGTTACTTAGAAGATAAAGGATGAATCTGACGAATCAAATCAATTGCCAAACCTCTAAATGGTCATGGTTTCACAATTGAATGCAATTCAACTGCAGAAAACCTTTGTGAATAGGTCCATGTTTTTGACAAGCTTGACATCCCTTTGTATAGGTGATGCAATCTTTCTCATAGTTGGCCAGTAAAAAGTCATACTTATGAATTAACCATCTCATCTTGCTTACTCTTAAAAGTGGGTTAAATTATCAAAGAATTTCTAAGCGTAGGAAAAGTATCGTATTTGTAACTCGATCGATTATCGAGGTCATCTCCTCAGGGAAAAGATTGGTTCATGGGGTAATAGGCAAAAAGGAAATAAAAACATTGAATCTTCGAGAGCTTGGTTGTAGAAATTATCGACTAAGAAATAACAATTAAAAAAAAGACTGATTAATCAGTAGAGTTCATCTCACCATGAACAGATATTTTGACTCAAATTCTATAACTCACTTGAGATTGTACTCAAACGCACTCAAACGAAAAATATTCGACTAACAACCAAATGTAAATAACAAATATGTAATCAAGTCAATTGATTTAATTTTGAAAGAATTACATTCACTTCAATTGCATTGATTTCAAGAATTACACGTGTCAGACTTAACTGTTTACGGGTAAGAAAGAAGATATAAATATCAAAAGTGTTTTCAACTTTAATCATTCAAATAACTCAATCGTTGGAAAAACCCAAATTTGGTCAAAATTCCTATACACGGATGAGACTTCCTCACCCGATCAAATCGAAGTATGTCTACTCACTCATAATGAAATTGGAAACAAAAGCAATTAAAAAAGACATAATTGAACTTAAAAGCAAATAAAACTTGAATTGAAATTGAGAGTAAAGGTAAATTACCTTGAATTAAATTGCAATAATTTAAATTGTTCACAAAGGAAGTATTGAAAGTAATTGCGTTGCAAGAATTAAAGAACTTGAAATTGAACAAAGCTTGTAATTGTAACCAATGGAGAAAAACTCTTGAAAAGAAAAAAACTAATTATAAACCCTAGGAGAGAAGAGCGATGTTGTGGAGAATTAAACGATGAATTGGAGACTTCTAATCATTCCATTCTCTTTGGCTAGGCTTGGGTATTTATAGGAGAACATATGCTGATTTTCCTCTCTTTTAATCCACCAATCACGGTCTTTTAATATCCTAGCAGATTGACTTTCCAAAATAGTCCTCACAACAAAATTGCACCGACCTACCGGTAGCAAGCACAAAATGACCTACTGGTAGAACTGCTCACTATTCTACATGAATTTGTAGATTTTCCTTGTTATTGGCAGAACAACATTCTGTTTCAAACCTACCGGTAGAAGAGTATCAACCTACCGGTATAACAAGTCTTTGTTTCACTTCCATCGGTATGAGTGAACTTCTACTGGTACAACCGATTTCTGCCTCCAGTTGAACCAGTAGAAGACCTACCGGTAGCACTGGCCTTTTCTTCAATTTTGCTTGTAATGCCCTTGGCTTTACTCCTGGATCTTCTAACTCATCCTCCAAGTCCTCCATAGCATTGAAACGTGTGAAAAACCTCATTTTTAGAATAAGTCACCTATTATCAGATGTATTTATGTTGTGTTTATCAACATTGACCTTAGTGTTCAAATCATTTTGTAAACTGTCTGGTTCAAATGACAGAATGTCAGTAGATGATGACACTGATGTAATGGAGATGTTTAGTAGGCACGAGAATAGAAAACACATAAACATACATGTTATTCCACTAGAAATTTGAAAATTTGATGTTCACAAAAACAATGTGGAGAATGTGGGCAATGTGGAGAATGTGGGCAGTTTGAGAATTAGGGCAATATGGAGAATGTGGAGAATTTGGACAATGTGGAGAATGTTGAGAATCTAGCCAATGATGAAGCTGGAAATAGTGATGATGGTGATTTTGAAACTAATGATGTATATGGAATTAGGTCAGAAGATGAAGACTATGGAGAAGAACATTATACCATAGATCATGAGTTTAGGGTAGATATGGATTTAAACAATGATGATGGGTTGTCAGCTTATGCATCTGGGGATGATGATTATAGTAATTCTAGCTTAAACTCGGATGATAATGTGGACAAGGCAAGAAACAAAGCTACTGCAAAGGCATTTGACATGAATAGGTATGGGAGAGAGTTTCAAAGATAGCTTGATGGGACAGTGCAATTGGAGGTTGGTCAACTATTTATGGATATACATCACTTCAGGGAGATTCTAAAGAAATATGTTGTGCAAGAGGGATTTAAGCTAGTAAGGGAAAAAAATGAGAGGAAAAAGATTGCATGCCACTATGGCAATAGTGGCTGCAAATGTCACAACAGAATAGTTTGTGTGACTACACATGGATGCTAAGTATTGTAACTATTTTTTATGTATGCGAATAGAGGCAAATTGCATACTAGTTTATGTGGTTGTTTAGGTTAATATATGTGCAGTATATGCTTAATGTTGTGCAACAAAACAAAACCAGTCATACTAAATAGAACAAAACCATGTGTAGCTTCTACAATAGAACAAAATAAGAACTGCAACAGAACATTGAACAATGTGTATTAACACATTTAAATACTAGTCATACTACATAGAAGATTTGCACAATCAAAAACATCAGTCTGCTACTACTTCATTCCAACCAAAAGGTGCAAAACTAAAATCACAATTATAATTGTCATCATCATCGTTATGCATTGTAGGGTGCCCTCTATCAACGTCATTCTTGCAGCCAAATCGTTCAATTCAACTTTTGTCTATGTGTTGCAATGCCTTATTCTATACCCTTCAGGTTGGGCGATCACTGGTACAACAAATATTGGATGACACCATGCAAAAAATCTGCTTGACCTTTTTTCGCAATTGTAATACAGTCTTCCTTTACTAGTCTTCTCATATCCCACTATCTTAGCCATAGCTTTTTTGTCACAATAACATGGTTTATAACTATATCTTATGTCAAAATCCTCCTCTCCTATGTCTCTGCCTCCACCAACAATTGAAGTAGACATCAATCTATATAATAAAGTACAAAGAGTTTCAAACCCCCAAAATTATAAGATCGTTTGAACATCTCAGATCATTCCAAGATTGTTGATCCGACGAACCAAAAGCTTTCTCCGAAAAAATTTCCACCCATACACTCTCCAAAAGGCAGTAGGACAATATTTTTAGACTCAATGACTTTCCCACTCACACACGTTTCTCTGTGCCTCCCAAACAAAATGAACTCTATTTTTATTTATCCAATCTATCTCTACTCTCTCTACACTCCCCCAACTCCTCTGTCTCTCTCACGTCCCTATCTCTCCCCAGCATCTCTCTCCCCCAACATATATCTCTCTCTCATTCACTCATGTCCAGAGGCGGTAGGACTCTATTTTCAGACTCAATGACTTTCTATTTCACACGTCTCCGCTGTGTATCCCAAAAAAAAATGGAGACTATTTTTAAATTTACTCAATCCCCAATCTATCTCTATCTCTCCCCAGCATCTCTCTCTTACTCACTCATTCACGTTTCTACGAAGAAACGCATCATCTCTCTCTCTCATTCCTGTCTCCACGAAGCAACGATTCTCCAGGAATGGCCAAGCAAAACACCAATAACTCTTTCTCCTCACTCTTGGTGTTTATAGATTAAATTTTTTCTCTCTGCTACACTGGTAACTCAAATCTCTTTAAAGTATCTCGTCTCTCTCTCTCTCTCTCTCTCTCTCTCTCTCTCTCTCTCTCTCTCTCTCCCCCCCCCCCCCAGCCCGTTCGTAACCCCACCTAAAAATCCTTTCCTATTCTTCCCAGCTCCCTACACACCAATTGTTGAATAAATTGCCAAGCTGATATTTTCTATAACCTTTTTGTCTGAGCACTTTTTGTTAACAGTAGGTCTAACATTAACTGTTTGATTCATTGTTTGTGCCCTTTTTGTTAAATTTTTTGAATTTTTACGTGTTGATATGTTTTTAGGTGGGTGTATGATTTCCAACATCGTCGAAAATCCACCACAAAAGAATTGAATCACTAAATGAAAAATCCACGGCAAAAGATTCAATCATTAAATGATAGTTATTTTTTTGGTTTGATGAATATCTATTTTTCTGCCTTTTTTTTTTTTGGTCTTTGATTCCGCGTAAGCGTTGTTTGCCCGTTTCCAATAATAGTTCGTGTGCGCTTGTAATGCTCCCTTTCCAATAGGATCATCTTGGATAGTCATATTCAAATGTGAGATTCAGAAATATGAAAGTAAGGGACACTTTCAAATTGCCCCATCAAACCGCCCACCTTCGCCACAACCCCAACACATACAAGCAACCGCAAAGGGTTGTGGTTATGGTGTCGTGTTAATGCATCCAAGCTGCTAGGCTCCCGATCATAAGGCACATGAAATGTTTGTTTAAATGTCAGGGAGATACTAAATGTTTATCATCTTTATGTTTAACTTCAATCAGTAAATGATAGTTTTTTTTTTTTGGTTTGATGAGTATCTATTTGTTTGTATTTTATTTTTTTTTTGGTTTGAAGAGTATTGATTCTATTTATTGGATGCCTTTATGTTCTAATTTTATTTTTTTCGAGTGTTGTCTCAAAGTAATAGCTATTGTTGTACTTATTTGAATTTTGGAATTATTTGTGTTCCTTTTGATTTGAAATTATTTTTGGCGTTTTCTGTGTTATCTCATCTATATAAATGGGAAATTGTTTGACTTTTTTTAAATAATGTCTTCAGTAAAGCTGTTCGGATTAATTTGATTAATTTTTGTTTTTTGGTGAAGTTGATTAATTTTCGGATAAAAATTTTGTCATTGACAATGAATTGTGCACTGTGCACTTTTCTTGACTACATTTTCTGTTTTTGCTTAACAGTTGTGGCATTTGAAAAGTTGACTACGTTTTTAGTTTGTGGTTGAAAGCTTTTTTATTGGTTGCCTTGGTTTTTCTACTCTTTAAGGTGCGATTGCTTAATCTAATGTTTCCATTTCTTTCATAATTCAAATATACTTCTAATTTGCACACTCATATATACTTATAATTTCAATGCTTGCTTCACATGTTGTTTTTTCAACATTTTGTATGACCAAAAAAATATTTTGCATCGACTACTTATATACTAAAGACAATAATTTTGTATTAAGTTTTGTTTGTTGTTTGCATTTATATTTCTTATATTTTTCATATATGGGTTTAATTTATTTTTATCCAAGTTTTTACTCCATTGACTATATGTACGTTCTCCCATGAAATCAATTAATTTTTTATGTGATTATTCATTAATTTAATCATTCATTTTATAGCGCTTTTATTTTTCAGTTATTGAATGAGGCAAGTTGTTTTATTTTTTGGGTACCATTTTTTTTTTTTTTTTTTACTTTTATGATTATTTGTTTTATATAGAAGTAGTGATTTTTTATTAGTTTAAGTTTAGTATTTAATGTTTTATACAGATGTTGATTCATGACTGTAGCGTGATTTAAAGAGAACAAAATATATACGTTCAATTGAGTGGCTAACATGTACACTTTCAAGGACATAATTTTATGTCATTTAGTTATCCCTAGTGAGTAAATTTTTTATAGTTCATTTGGGAATTGAAACTTGAATTAAAATTGTTTGAAAGTTGGAATTTAAACATTTATAGTAGGGTTGTTGCTAGTCAACTAAAGCTAACGGTAATTGTCCGTTTATGCACGGTTCTTCCATCTAGCTGCAATGCTATGCTAAAACGTTTGTAGAAGAAATTTTGTCAAAAAATTTAAAAATATTAGTGGGTTAATTTTGATCTTTATTTGTTGAAATTTTACGAGTAACATAGTGTCTTCAAGCACGAGTAATTACTAGTCCTAAAATAATACATCACAACATATTTGACATAACAAAGTGCAGGAAAAAAAATTTAAAAATCTGCATGAAATTAAAAAAAAAAAAAAACTGAATGAAAAAAATTTAAAATATCTGCACGAACAAAATTAAAAAAATATGCATGCAAAAAAGTTTTTAAAAAAAAAATTCTTACCAACTTAGATAGTGGTCACTGTGGAGAACGAGTTGAAGAAGAATAGCTGGCTTTAGCAACAACTCCAAGTCTTCAGCAACAACGGATCGTTACTAACAAAGGGTAGGACATATATAATGGGCAAAGGGTTGAGGGCATTTTAGTCTATTTACATAACAAAGGGTAATTTTGATATTTTCACAAAAATATAGTCAAATCGTTACTTTATGTATGACAGAGTCAAAAGTTACCGTTAAGAAGATGTCTTTAATTTGAAAGTATAAATCAAAAAAGAGTGCAGTAAAGTTTCAGAACCGGGAATAGATGTCATTGAATTTAGACTTAACAATAGGGAGTGTGGATGAAAATTTTCAAATATTTTATAGAAGTTAACATTTGATTAAAACTCTCAACGTGTCAATTGAAAAGACTACCACAACTACGGTCTTACATTTTTTTAAAATGCAAAAATAAATTTCTAGAAGCCTATTCTCTAAATAAAATAGATTTTTGACATCTATCTAATATTATAGATAGAAAGTTGAATTCCAACTTATAAAAACACAATAATAATTAAGATTGATTAATTTTAATCTACTTCGACCCAATGGTACAAAATTTATCTAAAAAAAATTTCTCTTCAAAACACCATATTCTCTGCACGGTTTCTATGTTATACAACTCAATCAACACATTCTCCAATATCACCATTAATTGACACCTACGTCTCTCTTTTTTTTCTCTATTCATGCTAATTTTAAATTACATAATTAAATAAAAAATTGTCATTTAAAATATAAATGTTGCACGATTAATGCTCATCTATTTCAAAGTTAGCCTACTACAAGAACGGCTTAGATTTCATCTACTTTAATTGTAACGGCTTATGTCTCTTCTAAGTTAAATCCAATGACATACAATTCATCTATTTTAATTTAATGGCCCACTATTTATCCAAGCCATTCCAAACAGTATTTTAAAGGGATTTTTGGAAGCCGGTACACCTAATTAGAGTTATTTGGCAAAAAATACAAATTAAAAAATGTCTTGGAAAAAAGTACATTACATGGATACAAAGACCTAAATACCCCCTTTAGGGTCATTTAATTCAAAATCTCTTATCTTTAATGCACCTTGATTCATGTGTATTTGTTAATACATATAAATACGTATATATATATATATATATATATATATATATATATATATATATATATATGAATCACAAGAAGAACGGATGAATATGAATCACAAGTTGTAGATATAAACAAATAATCAAATATATTCCAAAAAATATAATTAAGGCAATACTTACAACACTAGCACTAGTGGGCTAGTGGAGATAAGGTTGCAGAAATAAGGATTGCAGAAATAAAGCTCTTCATTTGCATTATTATGAAGACTTGGATACAATATGAGAGGGGTAAGGAGAAAGTAGTTTCAAGGCTTGTAATTGTCTAACAAGACTGAAGTTACAAATGAGATGCAGAGACTCTTATATAGGTGTAAGGGAATCTCTGAAATGATTTCTTTTTTGCTTTAACTCTGGATAGAAAGACTTTCACCTTCTGCTTTCGATGGAAAAGGTGGGGTAAATGCTTTAACTCAGAGTAAATGCTTTCACCTTCCGCCTGATCTCCAATTTTAAGAGAAAAACATAAGTAACCAATTTTCTGTCCAGTCTAACAAACTCTATGAATGGAACATAGATGGTTTGAGTGAACAAGAAATTTTAAATAAAATTCATCATATGTCTATGGTTATTAACAGCTATGTCAGTAACCTTGATAGCCCTGAACCTGATTTAGTTGACTTAGTCACCTCAGGATTCACAGGTGTCTTAAGAAGTTGGTGGGATAATTATCTTACCCAAGATTCAAAAGATGAAATTAGACATGTTGTAGTTCTTGATGATGAGGGAATCCCAGTCTTTGATGAAAGGATTGGAAGAGCAAAGCCTGATGGACTTAATACCCTTATCTTCACCATAATTAAACATTTTGTTAGCACACCTAGTAATATTGAAGCTAGAATCCATGACCAGCTTAGTAACCTCAGGTGCCCAACACTTAGTGATTTCAGATGGTACAAAGATGTCTTTGTATCACGAGTAATGTTTCGCCCAGACTGTAATAAATCATTCTGGAAAGAAAAATTTGTAAATGGTTTACCAAATCTATTTGCCCATAAGATTAGAGAAGCCCTAAGTAAGGACACAGGAATCATAGAATATGATTCACTAACTTATGGCCAGCTTGTCAGTACCATTCAAAAGGAAGGTCTTAGAATGTGTATTGATATGAAACTTAGTAAACAATTACAAAAAGATAAGAAAAAGGCTAAATATGAAATGGAAAATTTTTGTGAACAATATGGTCTCCCCCCAGTAGCACCATCAACCAGCAGAAAACATAAACCCCATAAAATTTCTAAGTCTTATTCTAAAAGCAAATCTCACTACAAACGTAGTAAGAAAACATTCTCCAAACCTGATTTTTATAAAAAATCTAGTAGAAAACCCTATAAATCTTCTAAGTCTAAGACTTATAAGAAAAACTCAAAAGGAACAAAGGGTAAAGGTAAAGCCCAAGATGATATTAAATGTTTTAACTGCGGTAAAACAGGCCACATTAGTCCAGACTGCCCAGTTAAAAAACAAGTTAAAAAGTTAAATTTAGCTGAAAATGAAGAAGAAAAAATTCTTAGAATTTTTATACTAAATAACCAACAAGATAATGAAGAAAATTCAGACTCCACTAGTAGTACAGAAAGTTCTTCAGATTATCAGTCAGCCCCTAGTGATTGCAGTGAACCTGACATCAAACTAGGATGTAAGGACAATTGCTGTAAACAGATTAGAGTAATCACCAAACAGGCTGAGGAAGAACAAATCCTCATAGATTTGATCAGCAAAATTGAAGACCCTGAACTTAAAATTAAATACATAAAAAATCTCAAAGATTTATTTGTCAAGAAAGATAACAAACATCTTTCTAGTGAAAGACAATTAATTAGTATTAACAAAACTATGGAAAGATTTAGTAAGGAGAAAAAGAAAGAACTCACCTTACAGGATCTCCAAAGTGAAGTTAACAAATTAAAAAATGAAATAAAATACTTGAAAGCACAAGATAAGATATTTGCTGAAACTTTAAGTTTTTTATCCATGTCCAATACCAGTACTCTTGAGCCCTGTCCCCAAAAATAGCCTCAAGATAATGAACAATCTGATACTGAAACATCAACCAGGACATTTTCCCAGCGGACACCAGTAAACTCCATCTCTACTATGGAAAATCCTGGTTTAACTAAGCTGCCGTCGCAAGATGGGTGTCTACAAACTGAAAATCAAATTAATTCTGGTAATAAAATTAATTTACAAAAATGGTATTCTCAAGTAAGAATTATCATCAATAATGATTTTATACTTGACACTATTGCCCTTATTGATACAGGCACAGATGTGAACTGTATTCAAGAAGGAATTATTCCTACCAAATATTATGAAAAAACATTTGAAAGATTAAGTTCTGCCAATGACAGTAAAATGAATGTTGCTTACAAATTGCCAAAAGCTCATAATTGCCAAGATAATGTTTGTTTTAAAACATCATTTATCTTAGTAAAAGATATGATTGACAAAGTTATTCTCGGATTACCTTTCATCTATTTGTTGTATCCTTTTACCATAAACATTGAAGGTTTATCCACTAACCCTTTAGGGCAATCTGTAACATTTAAGTTTATTCTTAAACCTGAAGTTAAAGAATTAAAACAACTTAAAAATGAATCAATTTCTAAGTACCTCAGAATAATTAATCAAAAAACCCATCAAGTGAAATTTCTCAAAGAAGAAATTAAACACAAAAGAATTCAAGAACAGTTAACCAATCCAATCTTAATTGAAAAAATTAATCAATTTCAGAAAAAGATTGAAGAAGAAGTTTGCTCTAACCTTCCTACAGCCTTCTGGCATAGGAAAAAACATAGTGTAAAACTTCCTTATATAAAAGGATTTAGTGAGAAAGACATTCCAACTAAATCTAGACCAATTCAGATGAACCATGAAATAATGGAAACCTGTAAAAAGGAGATTGTTGAATTACTTAAAAATAAAATTATTAGCAAGTCAAAATCCCTTTGGTCATGTCCGGCTTTCTATGTTGTCAAAAATGCAGAATTAGAAAGAGGCACACCAAGACTTGTTATTAATTACAAATCATTAAATGCTGTTTTGGAATGGATCAGATACCCTATTCCAAACAAACAAGATTTAATTAAAAGACTTAAAAATGCTGTCATATTTTCAAAATTTGATTTGAAAAGTGGTTTCTGGCAGATACAGATATCCCCAGAAGACAGATATAAAACTGCATTTACAACACCCTTTGGTCACTACGAATGGAATGTAGTACCTTTTGGCTTGAAAAATGCACCCAGTGAATTTCAAAATATTATGAATGAAATTTTTAATGCTTTAAGTCATTGTTCTATAGTTTATATAGATGACATTCTCATCTTTAGTAAATCTATAGATGAACATTGGAAACATCTACATGCATTTTTCGAAACAGTTAAACATAATGGTCTAGTCATCTCAGCTAGCAAGATTAAACTATTTCAAACCACTGTGAGATTCCTTGGATATAATATCCAACAGTCCACAATTGTTCCTATCAGCAGAGCTATTCAATTTGCAGATAAGTTCCCTGATGAAATTCTTGATAAAACCCAATTGCAAAGGTTTCTAGGTTCCTTGAATTATGTTTCTGACTTCTATCAGAATCTTAGGCAAACCGTCAAGCCTCTGTATGACAGACTCAAAGGAAAACCTTCTCCTTGGACTTCTGAGCATACATCTATTGTCAAGTAAGTCAAAAAATACATCAAAACTTTGCCTTGTCTTGGTATTCCTTCAATTGATTCCTTCAAAATCATCCAGACTGATGCTTTCGATATTGGCTGCGGTGGTATCCTCCTTCAGAGAGAATCTCCTAATTCTCCTGAATAAATTGTTCGCTTTCATTCCGGAATTTGGAACAAAGCACAAGCAAATTATAGTACTATTAAAAAAGAATTTTTATCTATTGTCCTGTGTATCTCAAAATTCCAGGATGATATATTGAACCAAATATTCCTTGTTAGAGTTGATTGCAAATCTGCTAAATATGTTTTGGAAAAAGATGTTCAAAATATTTCTAGTAAGCAAATTTTTGCAAGATGGCAATCTATTTTAAGTATTTTTGTTTTTGACATAGAATATATTAAGGGCAGTAATAACTGCATACCTGATTTTCTAACTCGAGAATTTTTGCAGGAACCCCATAGCGGACAGGAAATCCAATAAACTTGGTACTTCCTCAAAAAACCCGGGGAAGGATGATAAGAAAACACAGTTAGTTTTGGCCCCTCCTAGTCCAAAACCAATTACCCAATTATCTGGCCCATCTAGTGCCATTGTTATTGCTAACCGTTTCCAACCACTAGGTAGACCAGTCGGCCCTCTAGTCCGACCTACCCTTGTTAACCCACTTACTTTCTCCCAAATGGCCCAACAAGCGCCACCAAAAACTGACCTCCTAGTCAACCCATATTACCATTATGGACCAGCCCCAAAAGGTCCAAAAACGGAATACATTGATAAAAGTCCAGCTCATAATGTGTTCGCTATTGAGCCATCCCATGCTCACCTTAGCAACCCAAAAGATGTGGTTGATGCTTATCTTAGAGAAGGATGGAACCCTTTGAACATGTCAAAACCGGACATAATTTCTAAAATTCAGCGGGTCGGTTTTAATACTTCCAGACCCATCTTTTTTTTAATTTTGGACTTCCGTAAACATTTTAACTTTAGGGATTTCGGGGGCCGGTACCTTTTTTTGAAAATATAGGTCAAAAAGTACCATATTTAAAAATATCAGTCAAAAAGTACACAACACATATCAAATCTCTAAACTACCCCTTCTGTAGAAGGGGAACAGTTTCATAAATATTTACCTACACAGTCAAAACATCAGGGATATCAACTGTTACCCATAAAACTCCTTCAATGTCGCCGGAAACCTCCATTCTTCCAATATTTATGAGAAAACTTCCCTAAAACCTCCATTCTTTTCAAAACATCATAATTCCAATGGATCCAGACGATTTTCTGTGATTGAAAAACCAACTCTCGATCAAAGTATCGACGAAGTCCAAATCTTTTTGTTTCCGATCAAGAGGACTCATTGAGATCGCAAAACTCTCTAAGGACTTGAAGCACAAGGTTCCGAACATTCTCGATGTTGAGGTGGACTCCAAAGGAGGGTCGTGGATTCTAGAAACTACCATGAATCTGTACATGAAAAAGGAGGATTTTGAGAGGATTCATCTTCTTCAAAGCTTGCAGACCATGGAGGCGGCGTTCAAGAGATGTAATTATTTTTTGGGAAAATTTCAGCCACACCCCTTTTAGTTGACTATATCTTTAAGGACACCCCCTCTATTATCAAAAACATCACTGACACCCATTTTAGTGTGACATTGGCTTATATCAGTGTGACATTGTCGTGTACCACTGTGTCAATACGACATGTACTACTGTTACTTATAAACACATCGAATAACATACATATAAATTTAAATTTAAAATATCCATGGAAAAAATACCCATAACAACCAATGATATTATATAAGGTGAAAACATATATTCCTCATTACGATTTATAAAAAAAACAAATTATACAAATGTGGAAAAGACATGAATGTTTGAATAAAAATGGATGTTTGAGTAACTTCAGTTGAATGAAAGAGGAAGATATAATTTAAAATTCAAAAATGTTATTACATAAATTTAGGAAATTGAATCATTAATATAACTGTCATATTTGTCTCCCATTAATAAAGGAAAATAGCAATTTCGTAAGACAAAAAATTATAATTCAGCAAAACTGTACCTTTTCACCAAACATTTACACACAAAAGTACTTATACACATGTTTTATATTAAGGTATTTTTAAACAAATAAGTATGAAATTGTGTACCTTTTCACAATTTTTCCTTAACTTTAGCTAATTGTCCATTGGCCCACTTTGGACCACCTCAGCCACAATAATTAGAATTGGGCCATCAAGCCCAAAACCCTACTTGGTCAACTAAGGGCATGTTTGTTAGAGGGATTAAATATGGGTGATATTGGAAATGTATTCCTTATATTTCTAATACTAATGGAAATTAGTACCGATAATAGAAAGTATTCAAATCTCCTCCCATGTTTGTTTGTTCAATAAGTATTACGATGAGTCCCACAAACAACCATCTATTCTATCACATCTTATATAATAAATATATCATTTTACCCTTAAAATCATTCATTCCATTACTCCGTTTGTTTAACGTTTTTGCACAATATTTGGTATAATACATGATATAACAATTCATACCCAAAAAATTCCTAATAATGTAAAAAATTCACATAAAAAATAAAGAATCTGATTTTATGAATCGGTGATACCGTAAAAAAAATTAAAAAAAAAAAATTCGGTGACACCGTACGCTTAAACATAATATACGAAAAAAATTCAAAATAATTTTTTTTTTTTAAAAATTCAAAATATTTAAAAAAAAACCAGTAACACCGTACTTTTAAACATAATATAAGGAAAAAATTTAAAATAATTTTTTTTAAAAAAATTAAAAATAAAAATCGATAACACCGTACGCTTAAACATAATATAAGGAAAAAATCAAAATAATTTTTAAAAAAAAAATTAACACAGTACTTTTAAACATAATACAAGGAAAAAATTTAAAATAATTTTTTTAAAAAAAATTAAAAAAAAATCGATATCACTGTACGCTTAAACATAATATAAGGAAAAAATTCAAAATAATTTTTTTTTAAAAAATTAAAAAAAACCAGTGACACTGTACGCTCAAACATAATACAAGGAAAAAATTCAAAATAAATTTTTTATATGTCAACTCTTAACAAAGGAGGGCATTTGTGTCAATTTGCATGTTTGTACCGTCCTTTCATTTAACCCACGAAGATAATACCATCAGGTAGGTGGTATTCATTAATACCATATGCAAGGTTTAAGGGACACTGTTCAAACCGGATCGGTATTACGACCTGAAAAATAGTACTGTGTGATTGTGTATTATGATGATTGTTATGCATGATTGTGAGTTCGGTAGACTAGACATGTTAAGATTTTATTGGGTTCCTATTTTTAGGAAAAACTTTGCCAAAATTACGGGTTTTTTTCAAATTGCAAAGTACCTTTAAGCACGGGTTCTCACTCTTTAATGCTACAATCCATTTACACACACAAGAACCATAACTATCAATGACTTGAAAAAACTAATTAGCTACGTTTGAAGTCCATTTGAAATCTCATTGACACTTATGTAAATCAATATGAAGAATTATTTTGGATTAGGTTATCATAGCGATTGAAAAGTAGATTCTTGATTTGTTGTCTTAAGGCTTTGTTTTTATGGGTTTGTGTGTTTGTTGTAAATTTTGTCATATACATTTGTTTAAGAGGGAACCTTTTTTTTTTTCTGTTTAAGATGAAGCCTTGATAAAGAACAGAAATTTAAAGCATGTATGAATTTTTTAAGGCATGTCACATGATTGGCGATTATTAGATTTTTCTTTGTTTTCTTTATAGGTACTTGCATGGATTTGATGCTTTTTATTGAGAGTTGAGTTTAATGAAAATTGAGAAAGACAAACAATTGAGTTTTCTTTTGTATGCTGAAAATCTATCAACCCCTTTCTATCTTTGTTTTTCATGTATCTATGTGACATGGATTTCATTTCTCTGTTTTTTTTTTTTTAATGGGTTTGAATTTGACAACCTTTATTTGGTTTGAATGAGTTTTTATGCAATAAATGTTTTGTTTTGATGCAGTATGTTGTGGTTTTTAGGCTTCCTTTTATAATGTCAGGAAATGTAGCATGTGATATGTGTGGGTATGAAATGTTGAGTTGTTTTGGTGGTTGAGTATGAAATGCCGATTTTGGGGAAAATGGAAATGAATTGTAATTGTGCATTATAATGATTGTTATGTATGATTGTGAGTTCAGTAAACAAGTTGAGATTTCTTTGGGCTCTTATTTTTAGAGGGAGCTTTGCTGTAATTTTTTGAACAAATAGTTGGGGTTAGATTGATTTCAATTTTTTTAATTAAAACAAATTTAAAAAAAAATTTCAAATTAACAAGGTTTTTTTTGGTTGCAAAGTGTCTTTAGGCATGGGGTATTACTAGTTTTTTTATATGATTGAATGGAACTATTGTTAATTTTTTAATATTAATAAGCTCTGAGATATTGATTCAATTTTCGTGATGGTGAAGCCCTTTTAGTCGTAACCAATTTTTATTGGCAAGTGACGTGAAGCTAATAATATTTGGGAGCAGACTGTTCCCTAGTACAACATACCACTAAAGAGCAGTTAAATCATCTAGAAAGAACCAAAAACTAAGGAAAATACTATTCGGAATTAATTTAAGAATCTAATTCACTATATCTATTGGATTAAAGGTGAGTTTCATAAAATATTGAAACTTACAATTAATTCAATGATTATATGGAACTCATTTCTAATTCAATGAATACATTTAATTAGGTCCTTATAATTTTGCTCAAAAACTAATTGGACACTGACGGGACAGGACATGGTCTGATGAACCTATGGGGAGAAAACACGTGGAAGAAAGAGGACATAGAGGGCGTGTCGAGGGGCCTCAGCCTATCAATGCTCGGGCCCGAACAGTGATAGTATACAACAGCTAGGCTTTTCGACACAATTTGACATGATTGAAAAGACATAGAGAAATAGATGTCACATGAAATAACGGCTCTACGCCCCTCTTACACAAGAAGCTTGGAAGAGGACATGCATAAAAGTACTAATTTTGGATAATGGAACCAATCATACGACGCCTCGATGGAGTTGTCCATTTAGTGATAGGGCCCGAACATGCCCAAAAGGACAAATGTCAAAATCTACCAATTAGGGGGCATTCAATGAAGAACGTCGAATTAATGCTCTCTCTCTCTCTCTCTCACACCCCTACATCCCCCCCCCCCCCCCCCATATTTTCAAAACTAGCCTATTCCCCCTTTAGGGTTTCAAGAATTTTATGTCCTTGTAAGTTTTCAAAACTTTTTTTTTTTTTTTGTATAAAGGATATTCAATTACTGTATTCAAAAAGCATAATAGCATGATATTAAACTTATAATAATGTGAGATATTGTTCAAATGGACGAATGGAGATTCTTATAGAAGAAAATAATTGTTTGGGTGAATTTGATAACTAACAGAAAAAAGAAGAAAATGTGCTATAAAATCAAGGAACAAATGTGATTTTATATCATCGATAATGTACCGACTCATAATTAACATTTACAATGGTATCATGTGAATATTTGTGATGGTATATAATTCAAAAAATTTGCGACATGCCATAAATGGGGAAATATGTGATTTGTGAAATTGTCACACATTAAATTTCCTAATAATAAGTAAAAAAATAATTTTTGAATTTTATGAACAAAGTTTTTGTGATAGTATCAATACAGGGTCTTCCTAATTAAAAATATGACAAAATTCAGTTTACTCCCCCTGAGGGCAAGCCTGTTGCACATGACCCCCTATGATTTGGAAATCAACAGATGACCCCCTCATAGTTTTGGACCAATCAGCACCACTAACACTGTTAACGACTACTATCAAATGGCATTAATGTTCATACTCCTTTCTTCCTCATTTTTCATCTTCTGCATGTAGCTCTTCATTTGTGCATGAACAATTCAACTACCTAGCACAACGCCCACTAGTGTGCACTACCACTATCCCAACCCACTACCATCACAACCACCACCGACTGGTCACCACCATCAGTAATCATTCCATCCCTACATACACTAAATCACACCACTGCCACCCCTTGTTTCACAATACCTTCAATATGCACATCCCCATTTTATATCCCAAACCAAATCATACTTCAAACATAAAAACCAACAAGTATAACCCAATTCGACCAACATCGAATAGATAAAGATGGAAACCAGATCAAGCACCCGTGATCACTGCCTACAACCACAACAACCACAACATCCAGAGTAACATCTACCTTCACCCACAGCCACAACATCCATAACTATGCGGGAATAAATCCACACAAAGAGTAACCACCTCGTACAGACTAAGAAGGTGGTGAGTAAACCTTGGGTTGCAAGACAAGAGCACACCTAGGTGAATCGATGGCCGAAGGCGGCCAAAGGGACTCTGATGCTTAAGTCAGATCGCAAGTCAAAGAAAACTATGGAGCAAATTGGCTCAGATTGAATCCCTTACCTGGTACCCAGAAGCCTTTATTTATAGTGGTAGAGAGATGTGTCTCAAAGGAACTCGTACTCTAGTTGATATTGGCTCAACCTTGTCACCAGGTCCTAGAAGTAAGGGATAGAGTTAGATTAGGACTCGTAGTCCCAGGTCCTTATCACCAGCTCCTGGTTGCATGGAATAGTATTTTACTTGGACTCTAACTCCTTTGTGCCTCATCACCAGCTCCTAGGTATTCAAAGTGGTATTAGACTAGGACTCTAGGTCTTAGGTTGTACCTTAGTTGAATAAGACTCGCTTAGAGGAAGTGGGCTCAATGTGGAATTGTAGTAGCTCAAGTGGAAGCTCCTGGTAGCAAGTACTGGATGACAAGTTCTTCCCTCATACTAGTGTCGACTGGCAGTGACCTAGCCTAGTCGTATACCGACTGACAGTAGCCAGCCCATGTGGGTGCCGACTGGCTGTTATGCCTTTTTCTCCTCACAATTGCCCCTCATACCTCTATTAACAAATGGAGTTAATTTGAGGTATGTTTTTAAAGATCAAATATCTCGCTGGCCTAACTTATTGATATCGGGCTTCTTTTGCCTAGAAGATTAAGGTTTCGATTGCCTAAGTAGCTTAGAGCTTTAAATTCCCTTTCTCCTTCCTCCTTCCTCCTTCCTTTATTCTTCATTTCATTGCTTTGGAGACTGGCTGATAGAGGGAAAGGAGAAGCATCCATTGTTGCTTGTACAGAGGACTGACTTACTTTACTCATGAGCTAGTCAAGCGATAAGAGTTGCTTGAGAGTCAGGCTGAGTCTGATAGGGTCAGGACAGATATGCTTGAGAAGTAACTTAAGGATTTTAGAATGGAGAATTCCTTCTTGGAGAAGAAGGTTACTGAAGTAAAAACTCGAGCTAGTGAGGTTCAAGAGGAATTTGCTAAGTTAAGAAGGAGAATGCTGAGATAAATAAGCAAGTGAAAAATGTTGTATGCGATCATTACTCCTAGATTCTGGACAAATTCAAGACGAAATAAGACCTTCGGAGATGGTTAAGGATGAGCTCTCAAAGCAACCAAGATTGATAGGTCATATCCAATTTGGGAGGATGTTTCATGGCCTAAGAGTGACTTGCTGATTTCTGAGATCATGGAGAAGTTCCTTGGTAGTAGTGGTTCGAGTCTTCTAACACTTGTGCCCCCCATTCTTTGCTGAAAGGAAAGAGTCGCCACGAGTTGAGGTGTCTGATACTCGTAGATGGCAAATCCTTAAGAAACGCTAAGTAGCCTACTGAGTAATTGTAGAAGTTGTTGTTCGTCTGTCGAAGACTGAGTAACTTAAAGGGCAACCTTAGAAGTTGTATGGAGGCAAAGTAGCCTGAAAGTCAACCTAGGAGGTTGCATGGAAGCCAAGTAGCCTAAAGAGCAACCTTAAAGGTTGCATGGAGGTCAAGTAGCCTGAGGGGCAACGGTGGAGGTTCCATGGAGGCCAAGTAGCCTTAAAAGACAACCTTAGAAGTTGCATGGAGGTCAAGTAGCCTGAAGAGAAACCGTGGAAGTTGGCTTGAGGTGAAACCATAGAAGTTGGCTTGAGGTGCAACTACAGAGATTGGCTTGAGGTGCAACAAAAGAGGTTGGCCTGAGGTGCAACCATGGAGGTTGGCTTGAGGTGCAACAAAAGAGGTTGGCCTGAGGTGCAACTATGGAGGTTGGCTTGAGGTTCAACCAATAAGGTCGGCTTGCGGTACAACTACGAATGTTGGTTGTAGGTGAAACCAGGGAGGTTGGCTTGAGGTATAACCATGGACGTTAACTTAAGGTGCAACCACGAAGGTGGGCTTGAGGTGCAACCACGGAGGTTGGCTTCAGGTGCAACCACAGATGTTGGCTTCAGGTGTAACCATAAAGGTTGGTTGTAGGTGAAACCACGGAGGTTGGCTTGAGGTACAACCGCGAAGGTTGACTGGAGGTGTAACCACAAAGGCTACAATAATCACAAAATAGAGGAACATTTAGAGTTTTGAAAAACAAATTTATCTTTACTAATTAATGAAAACGAGAAACAAATGTTTTTGAAGACTTAATGAAATAATAAGACGCTCTCGACTAAGCTAAAAGTAAAACTTAGTTATCTGGTTGGATTTGTTGCTCTTCTTGCTCCTTGGCAGTCTTTTCCTTGTCATTATACCAAGAGATGTGGCCTTGTTTGACCAATTCTTCTACGTAGCGCTTGAGTGCCCAACAATTCTACGTCTGGTGGCCTTTGTCCTTGTGATAAGAGCACTGAAGGTTTTGATCCCAGTTTGATGGATCTCTTATCGTCTTAGGTGGCCACCTAAAATACTCCTTGTCTTTGATTTGGTTCAAGACTTGATAGATAGGCTCCTTGAAGACAATGTTGGCTCCTTGGTAGGAGTCTCTCATTCTTTTGGATGACCCGTCTCTACTTGATGGGTTGGAAGTGTTGTCTGCCTCCATCTAGTTCTTCTTTGGCAGCTATTTCACTAGTCCCTTGTCGTCTTCCACCTTCACGTACCTCTTGAAATGCTTCTGTAAATGTGAGATACTCGAGGGGGCTACATGGTGAGGTGTTTCCTCAATTCGCTTTCCTCGGGGAGGCCCAAAAGAAAAGAGATAATGGCGGTCTTCTCATCCCACTCTTCTATGTCAGTATAGGTTTCTAAGTACTTCGTGGCATACTCACGGAGATTCTCTCCACGTTTCTGGCGCAAGGCCAAGAGTGTGTCAATCGTCATCGGCTCTCGACTATTGGCTATGAATTGAGAGACGAACTCCTCGGCGAGTTGTTCTCAAGAGAAAACCGAGTTCACGGGCATCACATGAAACCACTTAAGATCCAATCTTCCCAAGATGGAGGGGAACATCTTACACATCAACACCTCATTGCTCATCCAAAGAGTCATCTTATTAGTAAAGGCCCTTATGTGAAGCACGGGATCAGACTTACCATCATACAACTCGAAGGATAGAGGAGTGAACTTACGTGGAGGTTCGACTTCTTGTATGGATCGAACAAAAGGAGTAATGGTCATTTTTACCAGGGTCTGCCTTGTCCTCTCCTTGACTGAATATATGAGATCATCTTGGCCAATGTCACGATGGAGATGATAGTGACCCTCACAGGCTCTCTCAAAGCAGGTACGTTGCTGTCTTTCGTAATCGTCATACCACTCATCTCATCTATAGTGATGGTTTGAACTTTCATTTTTTTCTCTACGCTCCTTAGGGCGATGTTCCCTATATGGCTTGCCCCTTTCTCCTCGTAATGAGGGGGGTACTTTCTAGGTGAAGGGTCCCTAAGAAAGCGTTGAGAAGTAGAGCATCTCGATGAGTACCTCCCTTGGCAGTGACCATGGGTCGAATAGCTCCTTATTGGAGACTTGTTCCTACAACGGGTAGATAGAATGAGAGCGATCGTTGTAGTGGTCACTTTGATGAGGTGGGTGTTGAACATGACTAGCAAGTTTGTTTCCCTTTTTGGTGAAGGAGCCCTTGCTTGAGGGCTTCTAACTCCTCCGTCTTCTTTTCTATTGTTTCCTAGTAGGCCACCTCAGTGGCTAGTTCACCTTTTGCGTCAAGGATTGGTAGATTGTGACGGAGAGTGTGTTGCTCTTATGGGCGCTTCTACCAATCTAGGAGCAGCGTTTGATTGGGCACTTGGTGGCCATAGTTTGAGGGGTTTTCAAGGATTGGAGATAGCGTAAGAGCCATGCAGCTAGTCGCTAGGTCATTGGTTCTTTTGCCAAACATGGTTCAAGGCTTCTAAGTTGCCGAAAAACTTAGTCGTTTCCCACAGACGGCATCAATTATGTAGGAATAAATCCACACAAAGAGTAACCACCTCGTACGGACTAAGGAGGTGGTGAGTAAGCCTTGGGTAACCTGCAAGATAAGAGAACACCTAGGTGAACCGATAGTCAGAGGCAGCCAAAGGGACTCTAATGCTTAAGTCAAATCGCAAGTCAAAGAAAAATATGGAGTGAATAGACTCAGATTGAATCCCTTACCTGGTACCCATCATTCATATTCATCAATAGGCTCAGATTGAATCCCTTAAAATTGGTTCCAATATGTTGCTCTTCGATTCAGATTCCGTTAAAATTTGATGCACATATCATTCAAGAATATGAATGATAAGTTTATATTTTTGTCCAAAAGCAACACGTGGGTGGCATGTGCATCAAATTTTAATAGAATTTGAAATAGATGTTAGTTCAAGGACCACATTGGAACTAATTTATGATATTCAGTGTGCAATGTGCGAAAATAATCTTTCGTAGTGCAAAGTGGAAATCGAGACATCTTTTGGGGTGCAAAGTGAGAAAAGCCCTTCTATTTTTTTGTTCTACCAATAGTGGAAGATGATGAACAATGGTATTTTTGTCTTCGGAAAAGATTACAAAGGAATATTTGAACTTTTAAAATGAATTTTGACTTTAACTTAAATTTTTTTTCATCCACACTCTTGAATTTGGTGCGTGCGTTTCAATTTCCATCAATTTGGACGAAATTAGTAACATAGCACTTCAGTCCAAAACTATAAGAGGGTCATCTGTTGATTTCCAAACCATAGAGGGTCATGTGCAAAAAACCCCAAACCACTAGGGTAAACTAGATTTTGCCCTTAAAAATGTAATATTAATAGTAATTTATCGAATGATCTCATTTCATTAAATTTTTAACTATGCTAATATTTTATTGGTCCACTCGTGATAAATTCCTGGTTTCATCCCTGGAAACACAAACAATACCATCAATTCAAAAGGTGGCTTATGGAGAACTTCAATCACCGAATTACACACTTATAATCCCTTAGGGTATGTTTGAATCGCAGGTTAAAGAGGGATAATTATGGTAGAATATAATAAAAAATATGTGAGGTCCATATATCCTACGTTTGGTAACTAAAAAATACATCAAAAATCTCATTCGCATTTTATCTCAACCCGATTTGAAAAGTCAACGTTAACCTATCTACATGGGTTAAATGAAACCCAATGGGGGACTGGGATTTTTTTGCCAGACAGGATAACTAATGTAAATGACCGAATTGCACTGTTCTCTTCTCTTGCTCTCTCTCTCTCTTGTCTGCTTTGTCTTCTCCTCCTGTATTTTTACAGATCTGATTTTTTTTTTCAACAAATTTTTTTTTCAAAGTAAGACTATGTCGGCATATCTCAAGATGGCCAAATGTCTTCTCCAAGAAGACAACTAATTTAAATAATAAACTAACTCTAATAAAATAATATCCTATTTGGACTAAGATTAATTAACAACTAATAATAAAATAACTTATTAATGAGAACTTTAGTTAATTTCTCAATAGTTCTTGTAACATATAAACAATCGTCTAAAGGATATGAAATTACATTTTTTTTAAAATTACATATAAGAAAATTTTATTTGGAATTAATCAAAGGCTAATTTATAAACCAAATATGGTGTTAGATTGGATATGTTAAGAGACAAAACAGTTAATTGTACCATATTCCATCACCATTCTCCATTGGTCCCACATAAGTGCTTATGTGTTATCCAAACACTAAAAATAATAGGATATAACCATTAAATTCTAACCAATTCAATGAGAGGTGGGTTTAAATTTGGTAGGAAATAATATTTTTTTAGATTTCTGATTTAGTCCAACCATCATCCAAACACACCCTTATAGTCATCAGGTGGTGTCATATGAAATGTGTTGTGTCTAACTAATATTGTACAAAACCCAACTCATTGATTTATATAGCCGGTCGGTTCATATTATAATTTGAATGGAAGTCGTGTTTATTCATATCCGGAAATGTTATACTAATTTCATGTCCAATTGGCCAATCGTGTTGAAAATTGACAACCGTATTCCTTGCAGTGGTAACTTCCAACGAATACTCCAACAACAAAATGTTAGGGTTGCCTCAAAAAATCCAAATTACAACACAGTTGGGTGCAAAAAATCTAACAAGGATCAAGTTTCGAATTGTTTCTTAACGACCCCCTTAAGTTTAACTTGACTTGTTTAAGTCGTAACTTTCAATATGATACTGGAAAGTAAGTTTTAGTACTGCAGTCTTTCCTAGAATAAATAACATGGCACCAGAGAGAGATCTAACATGAACACCCCTTCCACCATCCATCAGTGAATTTGATCAATAACTCAAAAAGAACAGCAGAAAAGGGGTCAAAATCAGAGTAGAGAAAAAATGAACAAAACTTTTCTAAACGCCTTTAATCAATTCAAGGAAAGAAGAACGCAAATATGGCATTTGCAACTGTTAGTGCTATTGGACTCCTCACACCGAATTACCAAACACTACCCTTCCCATTCATCCATCTCCTGGGAATATATTTTATTTCTTTTCCCACAATGTGTTCCAACAGTCCTACCAGCCAAAATGCCAAGAAAACTCAGAAAATAGAAGACAACACCCCTTCATATGGAGATGTTACCAAGCTCCTATTAGGTGAACACAGCCAGCCGGAGACCCAGGGCACCATCCACCGTGCGACTCTTGCATTCAAGAGTGGTTGAACCAGGGTCCAACTGCACCATTCACATGCCCATTGCTGTGAATCCCAACACCATTTGGGATGAGAGAAGGGGGCAGTCCAACAGCCATTGGAGGTGGTGCGGCAGGAAACAACCCATGATTATGTGGAAGGGTGTGGGGGCTCACGAGAGGACTGCCCGCTGGACTCCCTTTATGCTGTTGGATGGTATGAATCTGCCTGAGGCCTTCTTCATGTATCCGCGAAAGTGTTTCCAACTCCTTCATGGATAGAGCTTCCAACCCTGCACCATACAGAGGAGCATGTCGCGACATTTCTTCCTGAAGTGAAGCCTCGAGGGTGTGTATGTATTGCTGCAAATAAATCAGGGGATTAGTCCACGTCTGCTATTTATACTGAGTATACATGAATGTGTTACTGCAAAACCAATCATAGACGTAGGGAAGGAGAATCACACAATAGAAATATTAAAAACTCAAAACAGTTTACAGAGGAAACAATCATGTGATGCTAGCAACTAAATGTTATATCAGGGACTAAACCTCAAGTTCAATCATAGATTGGACATAAAAAAATATATACAAACAGATTTAAGATGTTCAACATAAAAAAAAAATTCAATCGACTGGTGAGATCTTGTGGCTCCTCAACCACTGCATATAATTGAAGGTCATCCAACTGGTCCAGTAAGCAAAAAATCTCTTTGACTGAACAGGGTGAAGAGGTCGAGTGACTCTCATTCTCACCCACTCCACACAATCGTTAGTGATGCAATGGATCCAATCAATTAGACATCAAGTCTTTGAACTGCATGATTTTAGTCATCTATGGTTTTATATGATTGACATCATCTATAAATCCACATAGCAAGACATGTCTATCTTCTTACCGCTTGGCAAACCACTTCAAGTGGAAAAAAAGAACATTTCAAAACTACATATTAAGAATATCTAAACACCCCATGGGTGTGCATGAGTGTGTCTTCAGGTGCATGAGTGTCTGCAGGTCCTCAACCACTGCATATAATTGAAGGTCATCCTACTGGTCCAGTAAGCGAAAAATCCCTTTGACTGAACAGGGTGAAGAGGTCGAGTGACTCTCATTCTCACCCACTCCACACTATCGTTAGTGATGCAATGGATCCAATCAATTAGACATCAAATCTTTGAACTGCATGATTTTAGTCATCTATGGTTTTATATGATTGACATCATCTATAAATCCACATAGCAAGACATGCCTATCTTCTTACCGCTTGGCAAACCACTTCAAGTGGAAAAAAAGAACATTTCAAAACTACATATTAAGAATATCTAGACACCCCATGGGTGTGCATGAGTGTGTCTTCAGGTGCACGAGCACATTGGTTAGTTCATGCATGGTGCATGTGTGTCTGTATTTGAGAGAGAGAGGATTCAAGGTAAACTTTTCAAATGTTCAGCTCTACAATCATATCACGTGGTAGGACCATGGAAACACCAAAAGACATAAGCTATGTTTGGAGGAAAAACCTGGCAGGCCTGCAATTTCGATTCCATGCCATCAATATATGCTTCACATCGGGCAACCTGTTCCTCCTTTTCACGCTTTTCCCCTTCAGTTTGCCCAACAGTTTGTGTCAACCGTCGGACTTCATCTTCAAGTGAGTGCCGGATTTCTTCTCGAGTCACTTTTTCTGTGGCATAGCGTTTCAGTTCTTCATCAAATCTTTTACGTGCAGCTTCAGCACCCTTCAGCCTTTCAGCTAGAGCATTCTTCTCCTTCATTACCCTCTGTGACAATCATGGTTTGTTGTCAGGACGTACTAAAACGCAATTTGCTAAGGAAATAGCATTTTCTAACAATGGTCAATCTCATATAGGATAAAAAAATGGGCTTTCAACAGAGATGAAAGGGACAATCAGGAGATATTGAAGATATTTGAATACAAAAAGAAGTGAGGTGCGAAGAGATGAAAAAATGCCCAAGAAGGAGATGTTAAAGAAATACAGTAAAGAACATAACAAAAAGGAGAGGAATACAACAAAGGGAGAGTGAAGTCCGTATACTAAATTTGGCATACAAAAACATAAAGCTCCAACTTGATTGTACAAATCAACATCTAGAGAAAACAATGTAGACCACAGAATCGGAAAACCAACAGTTACGTATCCAGTCCAGTGCTCCTTATGATGCATTCAATCAATCTTGTTAAGAGTATTATGTAAATACTAGTTGTAATAAGTATACCACTAGAGGGTATACACGTCTTTTGTATGGTACGAGTTAACTATAAATACAAGTGGTTTGTGAGAGGTAGGTTAAGTTTTTTTACCACTCTCCGTCTTTCTCTAATATTGTGTTAACTCTCTAAACTTAACAAATCTCTCCACAAAATAATCCCCAAGTTTGATCCCCCCTCCCCAAAAATAAAAAAGAAAAAAAGCATTATATTACCACTACCTCAAATCTGAGGGAAGACATTTCTCTACATAATACCAAAAGCTAGGTCTATACGCAGTCCATCCAACTAGCACCTTGGTTTACGGGAACCGAAAAATGCAGCTGAAGAAAAATGCATGGCAAAACCAAAAAAATACAATTGTTACCTTCAATTCATCACGTTTCCGGGACTTTAATTGTGAGAGTTGTGACTCTGCATCATAGAAACGATCCTGAAATAATTTCTTCTCTGCACTGAGTTTTGCAATTTCATCATCCCGTTCTGAGCGAAGCCATTCAAGTTGACTCTCCACTTCTTGTATCTGTTCAGAAAGCTCTTTTCTTTCTCGAGCGAAACGATCCATCTCAGCCCTCATTTCAGACTGCCATTTCAAAAAGGTTTCAATTCTAACAATACTCAAATGATCAATTAGAAGTGATAGCAGTTATCTAGATACAACATCAATTTGAAAAGACAAGTACCTTAAGGCGGTTATTAGTAGCCTCGGATTCACTCAGCTTTTGTGATAACATAGCTTTTTCCTTAGCCATACTGGAAATTTCAGCTTTTCTTTCTTCACGAATGCGAAGAATTTCATCCTCACTGGCACATAATTGATGCCAAAGAGCTGCCCGATCAACATTTGCAAGTTCGGCAACCTCCCGCATCATACTGAGAACTGGCCTAACAGTTTCTTGCTCCTCACAGACTAAAATTACCAATATTTCCAAATCTAAATCTACCTCACGAGTACTGTCTGTAGAACTGGCGGCACGGTCAACAAGTCTCTTCAGCATCCTCAGCCGATAAGACTCGTCAGCATACCATTTAAACAATATAGTGTAAAGCATCTTAACGAATCCTTTCACAAGGGGGTCTCTAGAGAGGGATAATGTCTCGGCAAGACCAAGAACTGAAGCAAAATCATCTTGCTGGGCTCTCAGCTGCTCAATGGTTTCTCCCTCTACAACCACATCCGTAGGCTGAAAGTCTTCAGCAACGAATTGTGAAGTCAGGTTTAATCGTTGAGCAAGGCGTCTTTCCAAGACCATCGCTACTGAATGAGCCACAATCGCCCCTCGAGCTACTGCTCTCTCAAAAGTTTGGGAAGCTTCGACAGCAATGAGAGGAATCGACAACATCTCAATCAGCATATAAACATCAGCAAAATGACGGCTAGCATGGAGAGCTTGCTCATCCAATGCATGCAATCTTTCTGTAGGCCCATTTTCACCAAACAAGAAAAGCCCACAGGGTATAGCTGAGCAATTGTCACAGAAATCATCATCGCAATCAATATCTCTTAGAATAGCTTCAGCAATGTCTGCACAACTATTTACCGTTCTACTTAAATAATCAAGAACACAGGGGGAGACTTCAGTGCCCAAATTTTTTAGCCCAATACGAACAGATCTGACCTACAGAGACGAACAAAAGAAGATTACATAAATTCAAAGAAAGTATGACAATACCAGATATCAAGCCATAGGATCACCGATATAATGTGATTTTCAAAAAAAAAAAAATGATGCATACTGCTTCAGGAAGATGCTGGCAATGCAGTGCAGCTTTGAATATAAAATCCACAGTCGCTGCAAGAGGTTCATCATTTGAGTCCACCAAAAGCTCAAACGATTGAAATAGAACACGTTCCCACACTTCACTGCTGCATTCTAACTGGCTAAGTGCACCAAAAACCTGAGAAACATAGATTTCATAATGAAAACACAAATGGCTACAAACTATGTTGCAATAGACTACAATCAAAAGGAATGATAGTCCCCGAATGTCACAATGCATATACCATCTCTAAACTCAAAGTAAAAATGACTACAAAACACTTCCAGATAATCTTACTGGCAGTCGTAATGAAGGTTCTGCATCGGGCTTTTGAAGTCGATCTAGAAGTGCACAAGCAGCAAGCGGATGCTCTGAATGCTCAACCAGTTTGGGTACCAACGCAACTAGGTCTGGTTGCAGATGCTTAGGAGCTTTATCTAATACAAGAGCAATTTTTTGTGCAGATTGTGGCCTTCGTCTTGGCTCCGGACAACCTTGCGGAACAGCTCCATCTAGTGCTCTCAATGAGTTCACAATCAATCCCAGGAGCTCCTCGGACTGCTCTGGCCATTTGGTCTGAAATTACAACTTCCTTGATCAGTCAATACCAGAAAATCAAGCTAGGAACTTCACCACTTGAGCGGATGTTAATTGTACCTTAGTGCGGATGGAAGCATTTTCTGAAGAAGCAGTGGCAGAAGTTTCTGGTGGACAAATAGGCTGCCCAGGAACAGCCTTTTGAAGAATACCAATCCCATTCATGTCCGAGCTTTGTACAGCAGATGTACTTGTGCTATCATCCACATCAGAATCCAGTCTATCGTGTCCGAAGGGCTGGGCAGATTCCATTGCTCCATTTCCTCTATCAGATTCCAGCGGACTAATAGCTCCACTGCCATCAGGAGAAGGTTTGGAATTCGCATCTGAGGAATCATCATTAGAACTTCCTTCTGAAGGTTGGCAACACTCAACCATAATATCCAAAAGCAAGTCAATGATTGCCTGCTGCAACACTTTAACTCCCATCAACAAATTCATCAAACTGGGGGAAGATTCATCATTCTTAGAAACCTTCTTTCCATCATTGCTACCAGATAGCTTTGTTGGAAGAAGTAAGCGTTTTACTTTAGCAGGGTCATCAAGATAAACGCGCAGTCCAGTCAGAAAACCAGCTATTGCACCAGCATCCATGAGAAGTTTTTCTCTTAAAGTGACTTGCGGCTGTGAAGGGTTATCTCCATATGTTAGGTGAAACCCTGCTCTGGAGAGAAGATTTCTAAAAATGTCCTCTTCATCTCCACTTATTCCTTCACTGACCTCAGAATCAATCAGTTCATCAGGATCAGTTGTAAGAGCATCCTGGTCATCCTCAGAAGCCAAAACCTGAAAAAAGAAAGACCAAAATTGAACAAGTGCATGTGCATTCACAAATCACAATAAATAATAGAAAAAAAGTTCAAAGCTATTGCACACAGAACAGATTAGTACAAGTTTACAGTACAGCATACGCAATTAGATAAGTATGAGAGTAGCATGTTTGGAGGTTAAAATTCAATCAAACCAAGTGGACAATTGCTCCGTCAAGACTGGCAAGGTTTATACCATTATACAACATTGCCCAGACAACAATGAAAATTACAGAGGTAACAAAAGCACTTCTCTTTGCCTCTTCAGCAGAAGGACGAGAAAGATTTACTGGTTCTTTCTCTTTTTCAAAACTTCTATGGGCCTATATGTTAGTCTCTTTATAGAGTCGTCACACCCTAGATTAATTTGGCCATTCAAGGAACACAAGCAAAGAAGTTAAACAAATCTTTGGTGAGAACTAACTGTAATCAAGCTACAAATCAACAGCCAAACAGAAAATATCAGAGTTGTCACTGGAATATAAGGATGACAAGAATAACTTATTCTATAACTGGACTGTTAAAGACTAAAATGGTGCATGAGAGTCAAGGTCCATACTCGCAACTGGATTTAATAAGCATCATGGAGAATAGACTTTTATCCACAAAACTAGTGTAAGTCATTGTGGTTCTGCGATCATCTGCCTTTCGACATTCATGAGTCTACTTTTTCCCCTAAACTTAAAATATAAATTCTAATCCTGCTTTGAGAAAAAAAATGAAGAATAATAGAAATGCATAGGTTGGCATTTTACAGATCACAAAACTTGGTATTTTTTATCTCCACCAAAACAAACCTAATTTTTAAAGATGAAATGAGACCTAATTCTCTAAAATCATTGATGCCTTCAGTTCTCATCCTGTGAAAGAGCTCCATGTCTTAAAAAGGTTTTTAAAAAAATGATAATCATCTTAATAACCATCATGATAATAAGAAGAGGTTTCATTTTGAATTTGATCAAGGTAATCCATCTGTTGTGTACAGCGGCGGAGCACCCAAGAACCAGGGGGTCCCAGGCCCACCCTGAATTTTTTTGATATAAATTAAGTGTATTTTAAATGCTACTTGTTACATATTTTATTAGATTCACCAAAAAGCTAAAACCTTCCCCCCTGTGGTGTATAGCAAAGTAAGCAAGTAGCAGTGTACTCTTCATCTCTCTCTTTTTGTCCCTTTACTCTCATAAGTCATCGCCAAATCTCCACTCCACCCTAGTCTCTCTCCATACTCTCATTATCGATGCACTTCACACTTTAGAATCTTACTGTTATCTATTGGGAGAAAGAAAAAAACCTAAAATTTGTAGGTCACATCCAAGAATAAATTCCAGGTTCCAAAAAGTGGTCCAATGCTCGAGGCTTCGACTGCTACGGGGTCTAGGAAGGGTCAAATAGACACAGCCTTACCCCTTCATGCAAAAAGGCAATTCCCGCGACTCGAAGCAACCTTACCGCTGCCCTAAGGCCCGCCCTCAATTAATCTTCAGCAGTTGGAAATATTCACATTTCAAATTTTCATTGGGCAGGAATTTATGATACTATCTAGTGACTCACAAGGAGCGGAATGACACACCAAGTGCAGTAATTAGTGTTGTTCAAGGGAAGTCATTAAAGGAGCGTTGATAAGTAAAAGTCAAGTGAAGGGTAGAACAGTCAACTAATGAAGGTACTAAAGAATAGACTTCAAATGATAACTCACAGCTAGTGCTCATGTAAGAAAGGATATTATACTTACTGTCTGCTCGACTTGTTCCTAAATGTAGAAGTTTGGATTTCTACAAAAAAAAAAAAAGAAGTGGGACGGCCGGGCATTCATATCTTATAATCCATCTCATACGGCATCTTCTTACAAAAACCTTGGCATGCTGCAAAATTTAGTGACATGATATCATATCACTGTTCAAAGCATCTACCAGTTACTTTGATAGAAACCGTGAACACCACTGTATGGCAACTGGTAAACCTAGTTCTCCCCTTTTTAACCAAACGCTCTCAAACTATTGCCTTAAAATATCCTAAACCCTTCTTTTTTACATCTTCAATCAATCTCTAAATACATTCGTTATTTTTTTAGCCCTGTCCTTTAAAAATCCTTCTTAAAGTCTCAGAATAGGAAAATATAGGGAAAGGAAGAGGGAGGAAGAAGAAAATAGAACGCCTTCTAAGGAGTTTGGCAAATCATCAAATTTGTAACCTACTTGCCATTTTATATGTTTTGTGCAGCTTAGAATGTTGTTTTGTATATTTATTGTTCTGGTTGAATTCACAGTCTGTAATTTCATTTTCTATGTCCTGTTCCATTATCAATTATTATTTAAATCATCACATGCTTAGCACATGAAGACTTAAGTATACTACAAGCTCTTTAAGCTCTAGGTGCAAATCAATGTAGAATTTGGGGATCTAAGAGTTGCATGTAATCTTAAATTATAATGCTGCAAAGGGTTGTACTTTTCCCTCCACCATTCTATGCACCCAACCTAACAATTGGCCGCTATAAAGTTAGTTTTTGGGAAAACAGCAAGAATTTTTCCTCCTCTCTTCTTCCCCTTTCTCTTCTATCCTCTAAATTTCTCCCATCCACCTTCTTTGCCGGCTTTGTAGGAGATAGAAGGATTGCCAAGCCTAGAAGTCCACATTGCATTCTCCCTCTTGGTAAGGTCTCCCTCTGCCCCTCTCCTTCCTTTCTTGCCTTTCATCTTTATTTCCTTCTAATCCAGCCCTAGCTTCACCATCTTAATCTTGCCACCGTTGAGGCATTGTAAGCCACCAATGTGCAACCACTGCTTTGCTTGTTAAATAATTCCAGATTGTTTCCACTGCTTGCTTGATTGGCTTGATGTCTGTTTAAACTGTGTGATTGCTTGCATTACTAGGAGTTAGAAATTTGCTCAAATAAAGGTTCTTAAAAAGTGTCTTATCTTCTATCCATAACCATCCTCATTCACGCACACATTCACTATTTCTTCTCATATTCTTGTTCCTTCTTGTTCGGCCATGTCTCATATTTCGGTTCCTTAGAATACATGTGCCAGCATGTGCTCACACAAAGACATCAGTCCAGTCAAAGCAGCATTTGACAGTCACTTTTACCACTTTCAAGATGCATCAACTATTATGAATGAATGCAGATTCAATACAGATTATCACACAAGCACAATAACATCCATTATTTCATACAAAACATTGTTTGTCTTTATTAAAGCAATCTCTAACACACCCATCCATTATTAATTTGAACAAGTAGCCAAAGCCAAGTTAGCTGGACAATGAAGTGAAAATTAAAGTGTCAAATGATAGTGCCTAAAAATTAAAAAGATTCTTATCTCCAGAGTCAAGATTTAGTCAGTCCTAACAATCACAGAATTCTCACAATGGTCAAAAGTCCAACATATATTTAAATAAAAAACTTCTGAATCACCGGGGAAAACTGGGAGATGAACGTAGATGAAATGGGTCAATGTATACTAACCTCTAGGTCTGAAAACTCAAACCAAGGGCAGCAATCCAAAATTTCACAAACAAACACAACCGTGTCACGTAAAAGAAATCCAGCATCTGCTTCCAGCATATCTGAGACCTTCATGAATTGGAGAACAGAATTGTTCCATGTCTTTGTACAAATAGAAGACTCTTTCCAGACAGTCTTGGCTGGATTTTTTTGATTCACCACAGCCATCCTGTATCTGACCCAAAAGTTCTTATCAGGATCACTGCCAACTGACTGATCACTTTCTAGATATATGCATATGGTGTCAAAGGACTCGTAGACACCTGCATCACCCAAAAAATAAACCATCATTCCAGGAAGAAAAGGCTAATAAATGCTAGCGATGATATAGAGGAGAGGGGGCATCAAATAAGACAATCACCCACCAATCCGCAGTTCACATCCACCAGCTTGAAAGAATTTGCTAAAGATTTTCCGTGTTTCCATTATTTCCTTGAAGGCCAAGAAATTCTCCACCTTCCAAGTAAATGAACTCTTTTTCCCAACTCCATCTACTTGAGGATTAGCACTATCTGACTCAGTATCCTGATCACTAAATTCCTGTTGTATGGACGTCTCTTTCAAGATAAGAACTTCTGCAGAGAACACAACAGTATCCTGTATGAGAAACCCAGAGTCCTGATCAAAAAGACTAGTGAGGGTTACAAATTCACGCCAGCCCCAGTCCTTTGCAGCTTTAGAGTACCGGTTCTGGGATTCTTTCGTAACAGACTTGTCCTCCATTTTCTGGTTCACAACTGACAATCGATGGCTCACAAAACAACTCCAATCACTGGCAGTATTTCGTGAATCTGTAACTTCAAGAAATACTGAAAGGTGACATGGTGGCTGAGACTGCCCTGATACCACAAAGATAAGTGAGATATTCATCGGTTCAAATGCTTATGTCAAACATGAACAACTAGTTTAACTATTTCCAATCAAAAGGTTCAAAATAAAAAGAAAACTGGCAATCTATATGCATTTACGGTTATTAGGAAATAAAGGACCTACTCACCCTCAGAATTCGATATGTTCGCCAATTCACTTCCATAAGCATCACTTAAAGCAATTGTAAGTCTAGCAATCACAATTTCAAGTGCAAAGACACATTTACTACTAATGAGCCAACCTCTCAATTCCACAGGGAAAAAAAATTCTCTATCCTATACACAGACCTCAGCAATCATATATTAGCCCAGACAAATGGTTAGCGTAAGAATGATAAACCACAGCAATATAAAAGTTGCAGAAGCAAACATGCCTATGTGATGCATACTAATCCATTGTCAACAATTTGCAACTATCAACTGTAAGAATTTCAAACAACAGATAATTGAATTATGCTGTCCCAACATGTTAGATACCTCTAGGGTAAACAATAAGCCGACAATCCCGATTCCCGATCTGAAACCTCCTACTCTTGATGCAAAGCCCCGTAATCTTCCTCTTCTTCAAAAGGTCCTTCAACCTCGAGAAATTTTCAATCCTCCAAGTAAATTTCCCCATATGCCCATCAGACTTCCTCGTGCCACTCCCACTCCTCATTCCTCCAATGAACCCCCCATTTTTTGAAAAACTACTCAATTCCTTAATCACATGAAAGGAAGTACTAAAAATTGCTGTATCATCCACCAAGAACCCTGACTCCATTCCCACAAAATCCGACATCTTCATATAATCATTCCACCCCAAGCTTGTATTATCCCCGCTCTTATTATCAGCTGCAAACCTCCCATACGAGTCCCTGTGCATGTGGTTCAACCCTGGCTTTTGGTTCAACACCGACATCCGAAACAAACACCAGCAACTCCTATCCGAAACAAGTGTCTTCTCCGTATCCTTACTCTCCAAACACATGGACAAGTAATCGATCCCATTCACCGAGCTCTGATACACACTAATCCGCAGATTACACTCCCCGGCTGGAAAAACTGGGCTCATAATCTTCTGGGTCTTAATCATTTCCTTGAACAAACTGAAATTATGAACTTTCCAAGTAAATTTCCCACTCAATACATCTCCAACCGGACCAGTAACAATCAAATTTGACAGTATATTCGACTGCAATTCATTATTATCACGGGTAAAATTTACAGATTCATTCAAAATTAATATATCAGCAGTAACAAGTACGCAATCATTGTTGAATAGAAACCCTAATTTCGGCTCGAGGATTGAATTGGAGGGGGTAAAATCGCACCAACCGTGGGATTTCTTCTTCGAGGAGAATCGGTGCCAGGAATCGCGATGAATGGATTTGGAGGAATCGGAAACATTTTCAACGGCAAGGCGGTAGCTGGCAAAGCAGTCCCACTTAGACGACGTCGTATTGCGAGGGTCCATGATTTGGAGGTAGATGGAGATGTACCCAGGCAACGCTTGGGAGTCTCCCTTAGGGTAGATTAAGAGGCGACAATCGAATCCACCGACCTCGAAGTACTTGCTCCAGAGAGCTCGCGCCTTGACTTTTGGGAAATTGGCGATTGTCCATTTACAGACGGCGGCGTAATCCCCACGCCTCTCGATGGTGACGGATTCCGCGGCGGCGCCTGAGGACGTGTCTCGGGAGGCTGCCGGATCCTCCACCGCCGTAGTCGATGACGATGAGGCCGACGTTGATGAAGTCCTCTGAACGGACGGATGTGGTTGGTCGGAGGTTGATAACGACGACGATGATGAAACGGCTTCGGAGGATGATGCTGACGGCGATAAGCTGTGGTGTTTCATTCTTGGTTTTTGAGTGTGTATTCTAGTAGGTTTTACTTTCCCTCTCCCTCTTTATATCTATGTGCATGTAAGAGTGCGTGTGAGAGAGAGAGAGAGAGAGAGAAAGGGAGAGGAGAGAGGGGTGAGATTATGTGGTGAGAGAGAGTGAGCGTAACACAGAGGGATTTGGCCAGATAGGGGCGGACAATAGATGGTTAAAACACAAAACCTACTCATACTCAGAATTTTTGCTTTGGTCCTTTTTTTCAAGTTTTCCTCTTAATGGAAAGTAAGACCGACTGAAAATGGAAATGATATACTTTTTATTTTTTAAAAAAGAAATTAAGAATGATGTATTTTTTTTTTTTTTTTGAGTTGAATAAAATGGATGAAAAAATATAAATTCATAATATATAATTGATAAATATGATATATATGTATATATTAAATAATATATAGACAAATAACATAAATTTCAACACACATAATTAATTTTTCATCCACTTTTCTCTCAATTTTGGAGGAATTGATTTTGGTGAATTGAAAAAAAAACTAATTTATGAATTTTTTCATCCTTCCTATTTTTCTTCTTTATCAAATATAATATTTTATCTATCATTCCAACTAGGGTTGTTAATCAAATTGAGCTACTCAAGCTTGGCTTGAGTTCAGCTCGAGTTCGGCTCGTTCAGACTCGGTTCGTTTTCTAAACGAGTCCAAACTTGAACAAATTTTTAGGCTCGTTTAGAAAACAAACCTTACAAGCTCGGCTCAAACTCTACTCGTTTATGTGCAAATACTCGGGCTCGACTTGTTTTTGGCTCGTTCAGGCTCGGCTCGTTCCCTATACGATCCGAACTTGAACAATGTTTTAGGCTCAATTAAGAAACAAGTTTTTCAAACTCGGCTCGAGCTCATTCGACTAACAACCCTACTTCCAACTCTCTATTCTTCCATTTTTTCATTATACCAAATGGTGTATTAATAATATAGTTTTAGAAATTTTTAACTTTATGTTTCTTTATTTTTGGAAATTATGAGTGCTCAAAAAATGGCCTAATTGTATTTCTAGTTAATTTTTAAAAAAATTAGATATTTCTATTAATTTTAAATTTTTTTTAGGATTAATAGCACTTTTTAATTATTAAAGTATGTACATTTTATTAATTTGGTCATTAAAATATTATTTTATTAATTTGGTCCGTAAAATATTCAATTCATGTTTAAATAGTTTCTACACAGTTAAACCGTTAAGTTTTTTCTGGAATGATTATGTGTTGGTCACGTGATACCGCCTGAAAGAATGACACGTAATCACTTCTAGTAAAAAACTTAACAAATTGTCTGATTATAGACCAAATTTACACGAATTGACACTTTAAGAATTAAATTGACAAAATTAATACAATGAGGACCAAACTAAATAAACATGCATATTTTAAAAACTAAAAATACTATTAATCCATTTTTTTAAAGTTTTTCTATAGAGGTGGATTACGTAAGCAAATGAGAAGATATGGTATATTTTATAACTAGCGATAATCCTTTGCCTGAACATACTTGCAATATTAAAAAACGAACATTAATTATGCAATATTTATATTTTAAATAATAATTTATTTTTTAAATTATACAATTTGAAAATTGAGAGGAAGAGAGAAAAGAGAGGTAGGTGGATTGATGAGATTGTTTGACATTAAAGAGTACGTTGATGTATTAATTAAGTTGTCTGACGTTGATAGTCGTATAGAGAAGAAGAAGTGTTTTAAGCGGGAGAAAAATTTTTGGAATGAATTTTTATCATTGGATCAAAATAAATGAAAATCAAATCAATTTTAATAATTGTTGTATTTTTATAAGTTGATTTGTCAACTTCCTAATTGTAATAGTATATCGAATTTTCAAAACCTTTGTTGATGTTATTAGACATGGTTTCCATACATAATTTTACATATTCAAATCCTTTCGAATATACTTTTTCTCGATCTTTGTTAATGATATATAACCACTGTTTTTTGGATGGGGAACTAGTAATATATTTGGTCCTTGGTTTTTAAGTTTTTTCTCTTAGTAATATAGTTTTAGAAATTTTTAACTTTATGTTTCTTTATTATTGAAAATTCTAAGTGCTTAAAAAAAATGGGCCAATTGTATTTTCTATCTTGTTTTTTAATATTAGATACTTTTTCTTAATTGTAGATACTTTTATAAAAAAAATTGTCTACAAAGGAAGATGTGGAAGATCTATAATCTATAATTTATAATATAAAACAAGATAGACTTCAATAAGCACATCCGACGTTCTCAAGTAGACTCATCCAACGATCACCAACACCTATCTCAAAACTATCCTTATTGCACCATGCTTTCAGATACGAATTACCCCTAATAATAAACATATATGCTATATTTTTATAATTTTTGAAATCGTTTTGTACTATTAGTATCTTTCCTAAAAATATAGTATGTCTCATTTTATTTCATGGTACATAACAATGAAGGAAAATTGAAGAAAAGTATGTTGAAAGAATGTACTAAAGTAAAATAGGCAAAGACTTTCAAGAATGATGCATCCTATTATGCCATGTTTTCAAGTCATGTAAATTATGTTATCTCATAATTTATTCAAATTATGTCTAACTCGTTTATAATCGTATGTAGGACTTGTTTGGAGATAGTTTTTAAGCGCTTTGGAGTAAAATAAGTCAAGTATATTTAGACCTTAACTTTTTTATTAACTTATTCAGAAGTTTTTTGGATTCAAAATATTTAGGCTGACTGAAGAAGCTTTATGAGCTTTTCTTTAAACTTTTAGACTTTTTTCGTAGGCCCTACATTATTTTTTAGTTTATTATATTTATAAAATAGTAATAATGACATAAAAAAAAAATTGATATTCATATTTTGTGAACTATTATGCATAATCTATACATTCATGTAATTATTTTTTTTATTTTGACACAAAAAAGTTAGAAAATGACTTAAAACGGACTTTTCTAACTTTTTCAACTTTTTAAAGAACATCCAAACAGTTTTTGAAGACTTTTTTTTAACTCTAACTTTTTTGCGAAAACTTAGTTTTTTACCTAAAAAAAAATTCCAAACAAGCCCATAATCGAACTCATGTAATATCGAAAATGTATTGTATATAAGTTGTATTTGATTGAGTTGAATTGTATCTATATTATATTTAACTAGATTCATATCCATCATTTATTTGACACATCAAACTATTTATTCATTTATCATTCGAACTCTCTAAAATTAAACTTAAAAGTGTTTATTTTTTGCCTTGAATCAGGCATAGTTGCTCATAGTAACAATTATATCAAAAAAAAAAAAGGTCATAGGAACCGGGCTTAAAATCAAAGTAAATGTTTATTACAACAATAATATCACGTGATCGGTGACACATCGTATTATCAACCAATAACAATACAACATCTAGGATAAGTGAATCCCACTATTATAGTATCATCTCAATAGTAGAAGAAAAATGCGTGGGCTTTAAGCTCCAAATATAAATATAGTTAATTAGGCTAGTGCCCCTCGTACAGTGTGTAAACCAATTTTAGTTCAACTAAATTTTTAGTATAAAAAAAAGTTTTTCGGTTTTTGAAAAAACTTGCATGCAGTGGTCCCTATATTGACGCGAATGTTAAGAGATTGGTTAGTTTATGGTGTTTATTATCCATTTTGCCCTCATCACATGATTTTAACCTAAAATATAGTTAATTTTTTTTTCTTTTCTTTTTTTGTGTTTGTTATTGAGGTTTTTGAGGTGTTGTCTATCAATTTTAAAATTAAAACTCGTGAACTAAGCAATTTGGACATTATGATAACATCTGATGATCTGTGTTTTAGTGTTCCTATCTGACGATATGTGTTTATAGACAAAAATGTACATTAATGTTCTGTATTTTAGTGTATCTGTCTGACGATCTGTGTTTTAGTGTACATGTCTGACCATCTGTGTTTTAGTGTACATGTCTGACGATCTGTGTTTTAGTGTACTTGTCTGATGATTATTGCATACCTGTTATTTTTTTTTATTGCGTACCTATTATTTTTAAATTTTTTATTGCGTACATGTTATTTTTTGGCTTGAAAGTGTACATATATATTTTTTAATTGCGTATCTTTTTTTTTCAGCGTATCTGTCTTACGATTTGTGTTTATGGAGAAATATGTACATTATGATGACGTAGTTTTTTAGAATAAATGTTTAAATTAGGTAATGACATTGTCATTATTTTTTACAATTATAAAAGGGCATTAATTATGTCCATTACTTTGATTTTTCAATAGAGACTTAGTCCAAAAGAAAATTCGCTAGTGGGTTTTTTTTTTAAATCCTATTGGACCGAGGGATCGGCCTATAAATCCCTCATATAAATAAGGCCTCAAATTTTAGAGGGCGATAATTTAATATAGATTAAAAATTAAAATTCAATACAATTTAGTCCAATAAAAAAGCTCAAAAAGAGTAAACCAACAAAAATTATTTTTAAAATTTAGACCCAAAAGTCTAATTCACTTCACACAATCAAATTTGTTGAAGGGCTAAAATAGTTAACAAGAAAATCTAGCACCAACTATTTTTTTTTTTTTGACTTTCTCCTATCAAATACAATATAATAACAATTAATCTTTCTCTCTCGTCTACAAAAATAAAAATAACCTTAAAATATCTTCTACTTGTCTCAAATTCGATTTTGTTGTTATTTCAATACAAAAACACTAATCAAGCTATTCATTCTCATAAATGATCCAAAATGAAATTAATTTAATTTCAAAAAAAATATTTTGAAAAAGTTGTTTCTTGTAACAAGTAAAATATAACAACAAATTAGTTGAAAGTTGAAAACATAAACAAGTAAAAGATCTTTAAAAAAATGAAAAAATAGTGGAATAATTCAACAAAAAGATAAAAATGAATGAATTTTTAATAATAGTCAGTCATGTAATACCACAATTTCGGTGAAGCATATAAAAAACAAATAAGAAGAACACAAAAATATTAATAATAAATAAAATAATAAAATAATTGGATAAAAAAATTTAATTAGTAATTATGAATCTCAAAAAATAAAATAATAAATTTTAAGTTAAAATTATTATAAATATAAAAAAAAGTTTCATTAACATTTATCGCTTAGGCTTTATATATTCTTGAGCCACTCCGGTACTGTTATAAGATATTAGTTAATTAGCATTATAATTATTGAAAATTATAAAAATAATAAAATTAATTATACATATATAATATATTATCATAGATTAATAATAGCACGTGTCATTGATATCGTAATATCACCATTGCAAACTGTATTTATTCTTAAAACTCTTAAAACCGAGTAGTGATTTTGCATATTGCGGGCAATGAATGTGTGCACGTGTGCTGAGACCCACACAGTCCAAGGACACGATCATCACTCCACGTGCCGGCTTAAATCCTCCGCGTCCTTTATTATTAATTTTTTTTTGCTTTTTTTTATTGACCCGAAAACTACTCATGGGTCAACAGGAACTTCTTGCAAAAGATATATTTAAATTAATATTTAAATAGAAAACTTAATTTAATATAAAGTATTTTAATAGATAAATTCAAAAATAATAATTAATAAACTCAAATTTAAAGGATGAAATTTTAAAATTAACAAAAGTGAAATCCAAATATTAATTTTTTATTTATTTATGAATTCGAATAAAGAATTTGAGTTTATTTTTACTCTAATTTAACTTTAAATAAAAATTGTGTGCACCTTGGATAATTTTTTATTTTTTTTAAGAATTCATCGTGATGTATCTGATTCATGCATAATATCAAGAAAAATAAATACAAAATTTTAATTACCACTTAATATCTGTAATAGGTCTGAAAAACTATGAGGACCCTTTTGCAAATTATATAACAGTTAGGTTAGCATTTCGCATTTTCATTAGATTCCCACCATGCATGTGATCGGTCATTTAGGCAGAGTTTAGGCAGGGTTACTGTGCTCTATAGTGGTTGTTTGAAGCTGACGTGTCCTGTACGGTTGATACAATTAATCTCAAAAAATTTTTTTTTTGGAGAGGGGATTTCAACATTTTTTTGACTATGATTTTATAAGAAAGTAGAATGTGAGTGCGGGGTGTTCAAATTTTCGATTAGCAGCAATTTTCTATTTTATCCGACCTTATTGAACAGTTAGCCAAAAAAATCGGGTAGAAATACAGAAAATTTTTTGATCTTTCGATTAAATCGGATAGGAATGCGGAATAACCATTAATTTTCGTATTTCTACCGTACTCTATCCGCATTAATTTATATATATAAACTAAAAAGCCTAATTCCCTAACCATATGATTTAAACTTAAAATAATTATTATTGTATTTGTGCAACAATTATGATGGATTGATGTTTATGTTTTCTTGTGTTTTATTGTAATTGTTGTTGTAATTGTTTTAGGTTTTAGTGTTATTGGTTTATTGTGCTGTTAAATTGGTGCATGTTATTTAATTGAATGATCCAAAAATTAATAACTACAAAAGTGTTCACCTGATTTCCGACCTAACTAATTTGGCCGGAAGTCGGATATGAATACCACATTTGATCGGGTAGAGTAGATCAAGAAAAAATTCTTCCGCAAAATATCGGATATGAAGACGGTAGCCCATACTTCCTACCCGTAGGGTAGGGTGAACACCCCTATGCAGCGGTTTGTAAATATTATCATCAATATACACTATTTTTAAATTTATTTATTAAATTATGATATTTTTTAAAAATGGAGTCAACAATTCTATTTTTTTAACAAAATCAAGGTCTACAATCCCACTTCTAAAAAAAAAAAAAACATAGTCCGCAGAAAACTTGTGGGAACCACAGAAAACGTGTTTACTGACAACGCTTTTAATAAAAAAACATGGTTAATAAACACTCTTTTTAGGAAGCATGGCAATGCAAATGCACATGGTGGATCATTTTTTCTTCACTTGTTGTCTCTTCTATTAGACATATGAAAAACGTATTTAATAACATGTTTTTTGAAAATCATGGTTAGTAAACATGTTTTTCATGTTTTATGCCCTTAGTATCCCTACAATTATTGATCACGTTTTTCATTTAAAAGCGGGTTGTTGACCCTATTTTTTAATAAAAACGGTGTTATTAATTCCGTTTTTAAAAAATGTCATAATTTATTAAATAAATTCAAAAATATCGTATATTGATAATATTGTTTGCAAATTATTGCACTCCGATAAATAACTCTTACAATCACTTAGCACAATTCTTACTTCTTGCTATTTGGAAGTAGTTTTCAAATAATTTTTTGGCCATTGTGCCATTAAAATTTTCATGCATCATATAGGTTTTGCCAATTAAAGCAAATTTCCTAATTTTTGTTCTCTCTCCTATTTAGCATTGATGTGGCATTTTCTATGTCCTTCATTTTTTTTCAAGCCAAATCTTTTTTTTTTTTAACAAATTATTGCACAAAACACACGCCCACACACACATGACATACAGTACATGTAGGAATGTTGAAGCAACTAACAAACATTTATCCACTACCACTCTCAAAATTGCAACACTATATAGACTTAAAATGTAAATTTGATCAATCATTGTCATTAATTTTATTGTGAGTCCCAGTATTTATTGGAACTCGTTACCTATTCAATGGTTGTGATTGATTAAGTCTTTCTCTCTCTATCTCTCTATATATATATACTAGTTAGTGCCTGTGCCTAAAGACACAGAATAATAAAAAAAATGTCAATAATAAATATATTTGTATTTACATCTAAAATCAAATCACAAATATAGAGGAGAAAAAAAAATTTAAGCACTGATTATAGTGGAAGTGAGCGATGGTAATGGTGGTGGGTGGTAGTGGCGACGGTGGCGATGGTGGTAGTGGTGATGGTCGTGAGGAGTGGTGGTGGGGCAATAGGGGTAGTGGTGGTAGGGGTAATGGTTGGACAGTGACGGTGGTGGTAGGGTGGCGGTGGGGTAGAGGTGACGGGTGGTGGTGGTGATGGTGGTGGTAGGGGTAGTGAGGATGGTGGTGGTCGGGCGATAAGGGTAGTGGTGGTGGGGTGGCGATAATAGTAATTGCAACGGTGGTGATAGGAGAGGTAATGGCAGTGGTGGTGGTTGTTGTGGCAGAGGTGATGGAGTGTCAGCGACGGCGGTGGTAGGACAGTGGCGGTAATGGTAGGGTGGTGGTGGTAGTAGTGCAGTGGTGACATTGGTGGTGGTGGTGGGGTGGCGACAATAGAGGTGGTAGTGGTAGTGGTGATGATGGTGGGGGGTAGTTTGGTGGTGGGGTGGTTCCAAATACTTTTTTTTTTTAAGTACTTATAAGAAATTATAAGTATTAAAAACACTTTTAAAAAGTCACCCCAAACACACCCTTAGGTGCCTATTTTTCCTATTAAATTTGGAGTGTTAATATTATCCGTCGGATTAGCTTTAAAACAATCTCAACCGGGAATAGCAAAAATTATTTTGTTTATCTTTTGAGATTTAAATTGTATTGTACTTTATTATATAGATATATATTACTAATACTGATATATTAATAATATAACATCACTTGCATGTAACACTTAAACATTAGATACATACATATTAATAATATTACATCACTTACATGTAACACTTAAACATTAGTTACGTACACACATATATATGTGTGTGTATATAAAGTATACATAAAGTGCTTGAACATTGGGATTTGGTGGAAAAGTGAGACTTTGTTTGGTTTACGTTTTCAAAAAATAATATTCAAAAACTATTTTTGAGAAAAGTTCTAGAAAACTATTTTTGGTGTTTTTTGTGTCGCATAATTATTTGGTTATATGATTCCAAAAATAGTTTTACATAAAAAAAAATAATAAAATTTGTTTGGACAATAATCTAGAAAACAATAAAAATAGAAATATAATGGTGGTGATGGAAGTGTGCTGGTGTTGGCGGAAGGGTGGTGGTTATTGTAAAAAATAATTTTAAACAAGGTTATTTGAACAACTTAATGCTTAAATAAAAGTGAGACTCACACCTCGAAATTGGTGGGACCAAGTTTAAATAAGTTCTCTTTCGCGAGGAGATGAACGTCATATATTTATTTGTTTAAAACCATTAAGTATTGAATGAAAAATTATGTCTCAAAATGACAAATTTGAAGTGATAAAATAAACTAAGATAGGTGTAGTGGAATAAGGCTTGTTCCACATTAGAAAAACACCAACACTGTGAGTTAATATACTCTTAGTTGACTTCATAAGTTGGGTTATAAGGCGTACTACACTTCTGTGAGTGGAGCAAGCGCCTATATACTACCTTGATTACCACACACACGCGCCGCTTACCCGCCTCACCACGACCCGGCCAGGCTTAGGCCAAAAAGATATAATCTTTTTGGACAAAAATTACTTGGAGCGATGCGGATTATGGGTCAACCCAATTGGATCCGAACGCAGATCGTAATTAAATTTCCAACCAAAATTTGAATCTAACTGGATTTTTAAATTTCCTATTCGTTAAAATTGAATTTGACACCAGAGCTTGTGTCTATTCTCTAGAGGTGCCTTCTCCTTTCGTTGCTGTTCAAGATTAAAGGTATGTCTCTTTGATCCGAACACGTTCCATGAACAGGGGCGTCTTGTGTCTCTTCAGGTGATCTAAACAGCCACCAAGAGTCTATAAATAGACTGCCTTCAAGCCATTTTCATCCATCTCAATTCTGAATTCAGTATTCATTAGAGTTTCTTCTTTCTCTTCTACATATTGCTGCATTAGTCTTTCTTGTTTGGTTCAAGTATAACCACAAAGTTGTGTTCGCTGGAGTCTTGAAAATTGAAGTGCTGCTTCTTTAAGAACGAAATATGTTATATCTTGGAAAACAACTGCTTATCAATTTTAAGCACCGAGAGGAAGTAAATCTATCTTAAGAAAACTGTGATTACACAGCTCAAATTAGTATTAGTCTTTGGTTTTCTGAATTTTAATCGTACAATTTTGCGTCAATATAAGTGCATTATTGTTTATATTTTATTAAATTAGTTTATATATAACACTATATTTAGTGATTTAGATTTAGTAATTAGTGATTAATTCTAATTATATACATATGTTGGATTACAGTGGTGATGGTGGTGTGTTGGATGTGGTGGTGGTGTTTTTCTAAATTCTAGAAATGTTGTTTCCAAAAATACACAAAACAATTCTAATTTATTATTTAAATCTGTCCAATTTTTGTTCTCAGTTTTTTTTAAAAAAAAAAAATTGATCAAACGACTTTTCTCCTAAAAACTGTTTCCGAAAGTAGAAAATAGTTTCTGAGATGCAAACTAAATATGACCTATATATATTTTTTTTTTTAACATTCAGGTTGAGTTCTGATTCGAAGATTGCTACGAAATGCAATTTTAGATAATTTTAAAGTTAGGTATTGTATCATAGGTAGAATTTTCAAAAGTCCATTTGCCTCATAAGCAAAAAAATTACTATCATAAAAATATTGTCTGAGGTGTCTTGCTTAATGACCTTATCTTCTTTGTTTCATTCACTGTTTTCCACTTTTCAAATTTGATACCACCCGTTTCATATACAACATCACATCCTCTCTCTTAATTCTTTCGTAGGTCATGTTTAAAAAAAAATTCTTTTTTCTTTCTTATTTAACTATTTTTATTTCATAATTAATTCATTGATTTCCTACTAATACACAAAAAACTCATATATATATATATATATTCTCTTTATTTATTGTTATTATAATTATTTATGACTTGCCAGTCTTTAAACCAGAGAATACATCTAAACCAACCTTTTTACCACCTAAGTGGGACCGAAGAACACATTTCCCACTAAAACAATTTCCAGCATCGTCATTAACACTTTTCCTATAAATACATATATAATTATCTTTATACCTTTCTAGTTCTAATTTATTGTTTTTCGAATCTATTTACTTTATTGAGTTAAAGTTTTTTTTTTGTATGTATTTCTATAATTTAAAGGTTTTAACAGTTTTAGTCGTTCTGAAATTCTTTCACGTGATCCACGTTGTCTTTATTTTTTCATTCTAGGTTGTCAAATTTTTAATAATCTATCAATCGTTGTTATCTATTAATTTGATTGCAATAATATGTTTTCGTAATGGGCAATCCAATAAAACTATCTTATTCTCATTAAAAAGTTTCCTTATTTGGCTAATGTAGAGATTGCTGGAAAACTCAAACTAGAGGGGAGTGTAGTATAATTTCAGAAACTGCAAAGATACCCTTTGAAATTTCTAAAAAATTGTAAAGGATGTCAATGTATTCTCTCATAGCCTTTAAAAAGCCTATATTTGTTGATTCTTCCCCCATTAAAGTCAATATAGATGCTTCTATTTGAAATTAAGACATATTCAATAACTAGTAATAATTTGTGCCTAAAGACACTGTACAATACCAAAAAAATATGTATTGATTGTGCAATTTTTATATTTTAAATAGTAATTTATTTTTTATTTTTTAATTATACAATTTAAAATTCAAGTGGACAGAGAGAAAATGAGAGAGAGAGGTGAATATGCATTAATATGGTAGTCTGATATTAAAAAATGTGTTGGTTGAGTTGTTTGACATTGATGACCATAAAAAAAGATGAATAGACCATTGAATCAAAGTAGTTAAAAATTAGATGAATCTTAATTATTGTTGTATTTTTATAACTTGAGAATTTAACTTCTAATTTTAATATTAGATAGATTTCTTAATACAAATTTGATCCGAAAGATTGAAAGACTTTAATGTTTTAAATTCTGCATGGGTTCAAATTTTTGTGGGTTAATGCACTTTTGGTCCTTAAAGTATGTATTTTTTATCAGTTTAGTCTTCAATGTATCAATTTTGTCAATTTGGTCCCTAAAGTATTCAATTCGTGTCATTTTAGTCCCCACATAGACGAACCGTTAAGTTTTTGACATATTGATTACTTGTTGGGCACGTGATGTTGTCTAAAAAAATAACACGTGACCACTTCCGTCAAAAAATTTAACGGTCCATCTATGTGGGGATCAAAATGACACAAATTGAATATTTTAAAGACTAAATTGATAAAATTGATACATTAAGAACTAAACTAATAAAAAATACATATTTTACGAACCAAAAATGCTATTAACCTAATTTTTGTAAAGCATTCATGGGACGAGCTAAGATAGAAGTAAATTTCCTAGTTTTAATGAAATCAATTGTTAGGGATTTTTATACTTTTAGCTATTTGGCCAAGCTCAACCATAAAGAGAATAAGTAATATCTTCGGCATTGTTCTGCAAAAAGTGGAACTATTCCTTGATCGTTTGACTCCATTATTAATTAATACTAAAATACTTGGGTCAGCTAGCACCGGAGTGGCTTCGGAGGTACAATATAAATTATTTCATTCCCTTTTAAACTTTTTCTTATCGAGGAATTAATGCTATGCACATCAAAAGTGTGCACCAAAATATGCACTAAATTATTTGTAATCATCAGATTAATAGGTCTTATCACTGATTCAAAGGTTGTAGAAGATTTAGTGCACATAATGTTATCCTTTCTTATTACTTTTGAAGATGAGTTATCATATTCAACTTTATCATTTATTTTGCATGTAAAGATACTTTGCAATGCTAAAAATTAAATATTAATTATATAATAATTATATTTTAAATAATAATTTATTTTTTAATTACATAATTTAAAATTAAATTGTATAGAGAAAAAATAAGAGAGAAATAGGCGAGAGAGAAAAAGAAGGTATATGTAGAGTAGTTGAGTTGTCTTACAATGAGAAATGTGTTGTTACCAGGGGCAAAGCCAGTAATTTATATGAGGGTGACCACTAACTACAAATTTTAACTTTTGGCTTCCTACCGATTATAGTTAAATGATACATACATTTTTTTAAATCATATATAGTACTTAAAGTTTCATTAACACCTCTTTTTTGTGGTAATAACTTTTACTCGGACTTTTTTTTAAGTACTTTTCTCTGATTGTTTCAAAAAGATTAATGTTATTAGAATATAAAAAATTGATCTAATTTGTTGACATAATGATGTATCAAGTGATAGAGTCCCAATGAAGAAGTTCAAGAGTTATAGTCATAATATTAATATTGGACCATGTCACTCCAACATTATTAGGTTATCAGATTAGGTCAATTTTTTGAATCTCAATTAATGGAGAAATGGTGGTGATAAGTAAATACAAGGACACAACGCGAAAAATTCAAGCAATATAGAATACAAAAACAACAAATTGAGATTTCTAATTATAACTGATGATACCTGAAATAAACCCTGAACCGGAGTTCAGGGTATGAGCTCAGCCCGGGAGCTCGGAGAAGAGAAGCAGAGCTCATTCAAGCCATAGTTCGAGCTCGTCCACGGTACTAAAGCTCCTCCAAATAAGACAATAGGATAAAAAGGCGAGGAAACAACAAGATGACAGAAGGCACTTCCGAAGGAGGAGCCAAGCTGGAATTTGGGCGTAAAAACCTCAACTAACCAAGATCTTTTCCGGTTGTGTAGGGAGATCCCATGATAGAGGGCAAAGATCTCGGGATATAGACCATCAGAGCCAGCTATATGGAATTCAGGGATAAAAGAGAGAGAGAGGGGCGAAGATCCCTCCATTATAGGAGGCAATATCGGATTAGGGGTAAGCAAGAGGCTGTAAAATGAGCAATAGAGCCATAAGAGAAAGGCTAATTCTTCCTTACTACTTGGTAACACTCTCAATATCATCAATAAAATTTTAGGAGCAAGAGTCTCCATTGCCGAGTGGATTAGCTGAGCTCTTGAGCCAGTGAACCACTATAGATCTGTTGTGTTATCTCCCTTTCCTCAATTCCCCTCAATCATCTCTCCAATATTGCTAGTTACGAGCCTTGTAGCTCAGATACTACACATTATTCCACGCATATTTAACTCTTAGCTCATATTCGATAGATTTACACCATCAGTTTGGCGCCGTCTGTGGGAACGACTGTTCTTGTTAACAAATATACTGATTTCTCAGTAATTGATGGTCTCTACACGAAACATGAGTAAAAGTCAGATGAATCCTTCAAGAGCACTGAATCCCCAGGAGGTCACCAGTGGGAGGCAACCGGAAAATTTTCATGATTTCATCCCCACTGCTGAAAACGACCCTCCTACGGTGGATCCTCCCGCTAACAACGAACTAGACGCCCTTCGCCTAGTCAATCAACACCTGCTCCAACAAAATGAAGAACTCCTGAAACTCTTACAAGATCCCCAGCATGCACAACCAGCTCGACGAGGCCCAAATGATCCTCCCCCTAGGGAACGCCAATGCCATGATCCCCTCAGGGAAGTAAATGAAAGGGGGGAAAATAGCCAGGCACCTTATCAGCCCCCAAGAAGGGGAATGAACGAAGAAGCGCAAAGTCAGAATGAAGGATTGGAGGGGAATGATTTCCTGCCTTTCCAACAGGAGAGAATGGAGCAATATTGGGAGGACCGTTTCAAAGACATTCAGCAAGAACTCAGCCACATGAGAGAAGCTGTGAAGGTAAAAACCCCAATAACGATGGATGCCTTGGTGCAGCAAACTGAATCCCCATTTACTCCAGGGGTATTGCATTTCCCCCTTCCTCCGAAGTTCAGAGTGCCTCAGATGGAGATTTTCGATGGGACAAAAGACCCCGTAGATCACCTCAACACCTACAAAAACCAAATGGAGCTGCATGGATACCAGAACCCTGTGCGATGTAGGGCCTTTGCCATCACCCTGAAGGGATCTGCTTTAGCATGGTTCCATAGGCTCCCCCCAGCCTCGATCTCTTCTTTTAAAGAGCTCTCCATTTCCTTTGTGTCTCACTTCATCGGAGCTCGGATCTACAGGAAGCTGAGCTATCATTTATTGAATATAAAACAGAGGCCCGACGAGAACCAACGATCCTATGTACAAAGGTTCAATTCAGAATCCCTGAAGGTAGATATTCCTGACGAAAAGTTTGTCATTACTGCCTTCATTGCTGGATTAGGAGTACAGTCAAAAGATTTGATGTTCTCTGTATCTAAGAACCCACAAGCAAGCATGGCCGAGGTGTTGGCCAAGGCAGAAAAGTATATAAACGGTGAAGAAGCACTCCTTTCCGAGGTAGGGAATACATCCTCACGAAAGGAGAAGGAAAAAGAAGAAAAGAGAAAGGACCGAAGTCCCAGGAAGGAAAAAGGGCGAGAAAGGTCTCCAAGGAGGGATAGAGATCGCTCACCTAAGAGAAGAGGAAATGTTAGAGACCGCTTGGGCCCCATGCAGCCTGAGCTACAACCTAGGTACAGGCCCCAGCATTTCACCCCACTCACCGCCGCTGTATCCCAAGTCCTATATGAGGTCCAAAACGAAAAATTCCTGAGATGGCCACCTCGGATGAAGGCTGATCCCGCAAAAAGAGACCCCACAAAGTATTGTGACTACCATAGGGACCACGGTCACCATATTGATGATTGCATCCAGCTAAAAAAGGAGATCGAGTTCCTAATCCAACGAGGACAATTGCGTCGTTTTGTGGCCCATGATAACCAGAACCGAGCTCTTCCACCGCTGCCACCTCAACAGCAGGCACCTGCACCACATCAACAGCCTCTAGGTGAGATCAGAGTAATATCTGGAGGATTTGCAGGAGGCGGAGAATCCAGCTCAGCCAGGAAAGCTCACCTCCGACGAATCAGAGCCGAAGAAGCTCTCGAAGTGCATACTGTATCCAAAGCACCACGCTTAGACACAGATATCACTTTTTCAGATTCTGATTTGGAAGGATGCCAATACCCCCATGATGATCCATTGGTGGTAAGAGCCGTAGTGGCTAACAGGACTGTTCATCGAGTTCTGATCGATAACGGGAGCTCGGCAGACATCATTTTTGCACCCGCCTTCGACAAGATGGATGTAGGAAGAGAAAGACTTGAGCCTGTAAGTACTCACTTGCTAGGCTTCTTGGGAGAGAGGGTGCTCCCCCTGGGTTCAATCCAACTCGTGCTTACCCTAGGGGAACCACCTTGCCAAGCCACCACGACCGTAAAATTCCTAGTGGTTGATGCACCCTCAGCATACAACATTCTGCTTGGAAGGCCTTCCCTTAACTCTATGAGGGCAATCCCGTCTGCTTATCACTTGGTCATCAAATTTCCTACAGAAAACGGAATCGGAGTGGTCCGGGAAGACCAGCGTATTGCAAGAGAATGTTATATGGCGTCTGTAAAGATGAAAGAGGTCGAGAATATCCAACTAGATGAACTCGACATGAGGGATGAGCTGGAGACAAGACCAATGCCCTCAGAAGAGCTGGAGCCGATTCAGCTTGACAAGGAACCAGAACACCTCGTTTATATAGGGTCCAAGCTGAACAGAGAGGTAAAAAACCTTCTCATCCAGTTTTTAAAGAAAAATATAGGAGTGTTTGCTTGGAAACAGGAGGATATGGAAGGTATTGACCCCACGATCATCACACACAAGCTCAGTGTAAATCCTACCTGCAGACCAATCAAACAGAAGCGAAGAAGTTTTGCCCCAGAACGCCAAAAAGCAATTAACGAAGAGGTCGGCAAGCTCCTCCATGCAAAGGCCATCAGGGAGGTTGACTACCCCACCTAGCTAGCAAATGTGGTACTTGTCAAAAAGACCAATGGAAAGTGGCGACTGTGCATCGATTTCACGGACCTCAACCGAGCATGCCCCAAGGACAACTTTCCCTTACCTCAGATTGACTTAATAGTGGACGCCACAGCCGGACACGAGCTCCTTAGCTTCATGGACGCCTTCTCAGGTTATAACCAGATCAGGATGGATCCCAACGACCAAGAGAAGACCTCTTTTATGACTGAGCAGGGAACATACTGTTATTAGGTCATGCCTTTTGGATTAAAAAACGCTGGAGCCACTTACCAGCGGTTGGTGAATAGGATGTTCCAAAAACAGATAGGAGCATCCATGGAAGTTTACATCGACGACATGTTAATAAAGTCGTTAAAGGCAGAACTCCACGTCAAGCACCTAGCTGAATCATTCCAGATCCTTAAGGAGTACAAGATGAAGCTCAACCCTGCGAAGTGTGCATTCGGGGTCTCGGCAGGAAAGTTTCTGGGCTTTATAGTTAGCAGCCGAGGAATTGAAGCTAATCCAGAGAAGATCAAAGCAGTGGTAGGCATGCAATCACCATCAAACACGAGGGAGGTACAACGCTTAACAGGCAGAATAGCTGCCTTGAGCCGTTTTGTGTCTAGATCAAGCGATAAATGCCAGCCATTCTTCTAAGTCTTGAAGAAGGCATTCCAGTGGGATACCAAGTGTCAAGAAGCATTCGAAGCCCTGAAAAATTATATGAGCTCCCCTCCTGTTTTGGTGAGCCCTTTAGAAGGGGAAGTCCTCACTCTCTACCTGGCAGTTTCAGATTTTTCAACAAGTGCAGCGCTGGTTAGGGAGCGAGACAGAGCTCAACAACCAGTCTATTACTGCAGCAGAGCTCTGAGGGGGGCAGATGAGAGGTATCCGAAGATGGAGAAACTCGTTTTAGCTCTGGTTACAACAGCCAGAAGACTTAGGCCCTATTTCCAGGCTCATACTATCGAGGTTCCAACAGACCAGCCAATGAAGCAAGTGTTACATAAACCTGAAACTTCTGGAAGGTTGGTTAAGTGGGCCGTAGAGCTCAGTGAGTTTGATATCAGATATAAGCCAAGAACTGCCATCAAAGGGCAAATTTTGGCGGATTTCATCGCAGAGTTCACAACAGCAGCACCTATGGAGATCGCAGATTTAGTACCAGACCTCCCTATATGGAGGCTTTCAGTGGATGGAGCAGCCAACGCTCAAGGAAGCGGAGTAGACATGATCTTGACCTCCCCAGAAGGAATAGATGTCGAGTATGCCCTCAGATTTTGGTTTAAAGCTTCAAATAACGAGGCAGAATATGAAGCTGTCATCGCTGGGCTCAATCTTGCTCATTCTATGGAAACAGAACAGCTGGAGATCTGCAGTGACTCTCAACTAGTGGTGAAACAGATGGAGGAGTCCTACGAAGCAAGAGGCGAAAAAAATGATCCTTTACCTCAGAAAGGTACGAGAACTAATCAAGAAGTTTGTGTAGGTTAAGGTCAGGCACATTCCTAGGGCAGAGAATTCACGAGCAGATGCGTTGGCAAGATTAGCTACTGCCTCACAAGAAGACTTGGATAGACTAATACCAGTGGAACACCTTCCAGAGCCTTCAGTAAGCATTGAAAAAGAGGAAATACTGCCAATCGTTGCTCAGCCGAGTTGGATGGACCCCATCATAGGCTACCTGCAGAATGGAATCTTGCCAAACGATGCTAAGGAGGCCTCCAAGTTGAGAACAATGTCAGCCAGATTTATTTTGCTACAAGGAAACCTATACAAGCGAGGATTTTCAGCACCTCTCCTTAAATGTGTGGTAAATGAAGATGCCAACTACATACTCAGAGAAGTGCATGGAGGAATATGTGGCAATCACATAGGAGCTCGGGCCTTGGCAAGAAAAATATTGAGGCAAGGGTATTATTGGCTCACTATGCTCAAGGATGCCACTGAATTGGTCAAGAAGTGTAAGACTTGCCAGGAACATGCCAACATTTCCATTGTCCGCCCGAGCTATTGACCTCAGTGATAAGCCCATGGCCTTTCCAACAATGGGGTTTGGACATACTTGGACCCCTTCCCACCGGTGTGGGGCAGTGCAAGTTTGCTATCATAGGGGTGGATTATTTCACCAAGTGGGCAGAGGTCGAACCTTTGACAACTATCACCGAGCAAAAAGTCCAAAACTTTGTTTGGAAATCAATAGTCTGTAGGTTTGGGGTTCCTAGGGCAGTCGTATCTGACAATGGAAAGCAGTTTGATAACTCGAAATTTAAAAGGTTTTGTGTTGAGTTAGGGATAAAGAACTATTTCTCAGCTCCTGCACATCCTCAATCCAATGGACAAGCAGAAGTCACCATCAGAACCATAAAAGCAGCTCTGAAGACTAAGCTAGAGAACCTAAAAGGCAAGTGGGTGGAGTACATCCCTGAAGTATTGTGGGCCTATAGAATCACCGCCAGGTCAGCAACCCAGGAAACCCCGTTTGCTTTAGTCTTTGGAACCGAGGCAGTGGCCCCTGTTGAGGTGGGGCTCCAATCACCTAGGGTGGAATTTGCAGATGCCAAACACAATGATGAGTCCCTCCTATTGAATCTCGATCTCCTGGATGAAAAAAGAGACAGGGCTCTGCGTCGCGTCCAAATTTATCAAAGGAAGACTGCAAGGTACTACGACAGGAAGGTAAGGTATAGAAGTTTCAAGGTTGGAGACTTGGTGCTTAGGAGGCTCCTGCTTGCGAGGAAAGATCCCACACATGGGAAGCTTGGACCCAACTGGGAAGGACCCTATATCATATCAAGGGTGATTAGACCTAGAAACTACGAGCTGCAAACAGAGGAAGGAAAGATCCTACCTCACTCCTGGAATGCCGAGCACCTTAAGAAATTCTTTCAGTAAGTTTTCATTGTAATAGAACTATTTTTCAACAAAAATAAACGAATCTTTTATTCATCCTCATATGATTTCCGAAGCAAAGGAATGTGCAACAAGTACACATAGAACAAGCCCTGCAGCTAACGATAAGCTTCTAAGCTTATAAAACTCAAGATGAGCTCTTCAGCTCATACACCAACGATAAGCTTCTAAGCTTATAAAACTCAAGATGAGCTCTTCAGCTCATACACCGACGATAAGCTTCTAAGCTTATAAAACTCAAGATGAGCTCTTCAGCTCATACACCGACGATAAGCTTCTAAGCTTATAAAACTCAAGATGAGCTCTTCAGCTCATACACCGACGATAAGCTTCTAAGCTTATAAAACTCAAGATGAGCTCTTCAGCTCATACACAAACGATAAGCTTCTAAGCTTATAAAATTCAAGATGAGCTCTTCAGCTCATATACAAACGATAAGCTTCTAAGCTTATAAAATTCAAGATGAGCTCTTCAGCTCATATACAAACAATAAGCTTCTAAAATTCAAAATGAGCTTTTCAGCTCATATACAAACGATAAGCTTCTAAGCTTATAAGATTCAAGCGGATCTCTTCTTGGAGACACCAACAGTCTTTTCCCCACGACAAGTAGTCTTCATATGCTGCCCACGCACCCGAAGACCCCAATACTGACAAAGACCACGATAGGTCAGTGCGAACATGATCTTCTGTTTTCCATCCACGTTCATGATCTGAACACGAAGAAGGTACTGAAACAGCTCATTCAGGCATTGAGGTCAGTGCAAACATGATCTTCTGTTTTCCATCCACGTTCGTGTTTTGAACACGAATAAGGTACTGAAACAGCTCAGCACCTAAGCTTATGGAATTCTAAATAAGCTCCTTAGCTCATAAAAGGTGAGCCCCTCAGGTCGTACTTGAACATGAACAAAGAAAAGATCCAATATTCAAAGAATCCAAGAATACAAGCATTACAGAAAGGGCAAAGGGAAACAAAGTTTTGGCATTAATCAGAAAAGAAAGGGAATACAGGGGGCAGAGCTCTTAATCTTTCTTAAGCTGTGACTTCAGCTCTGTAACTTCCTCCTTCAAGCAAGCATTCTCCTCCTTCAGCTCGTCCCTTTCTTGCTCAGCCTTGTAAAGCGAATCAAGAAGCTTCTGACCTGCTGGAGTGAGGAAAATAGTGGACAGAGAGTCAGGAGAGAAGGAGACATCCCTCTTACGTCTCTTTGAACTCGCACCAGTGTCCCCCTCCTCGTCAGATTCTCCTTCCTCATCAGAATCAGAGAAAGAGGTCTAGGAAAAGTAAGGAACGGAGGAAAATTCATACTCAGTGGCCTCAGCCCCAAGCAAATAAAGGTTTGCACTCGTCATCAACTCGGAATAAGACCTAGGCCCGACAAGCAGCAACTCATTAATACTCATCATCTCGGGCACATCCAGATCAGGGGGACCTGAGCAATGAGAATATAATAAGAATATGTCTCCAAGAAAAATATATATTCAAGAGAGCTCAGCTAGAACTTACCAATGCGAGAGAAGCTCTTCCAGGACCGTGGAATCCTAGCTTTACGACAACGATCCTCGGAGGACCGCCAAGACTCTCCAGATGCAAAAAAGAAACGTTTAGACCACCCTTCAGGATTGGAAGGAAGGCCTAGAACCAAAGGGGGTAAATCGAAATGTCTCCAACGGAAGAAGCTGAAGCATGGGGCATCATCTTCCTCGATCTCGAAGAAGTATAGAAACTCGGAAACAAAAGGGAACCTGCCATTGCCATATAGGCGCCAAAACAGGAAGAAGCTCACCATAGCGGCCCATCCTCGTGGGGAAAGGCGAGAAGGGCATAGGCCATAGTAGGCAAGAACACGCCTTATAGCCGGATGAATGGGAAGGCGCAGTCCCATGTCCATGGCACCTTCAAGAAAGCAGACTTCCCCTCGAGGAAGATAGTTGCAGGGCTCGTCGGAGGTAGGAACTCGTAAAGGCAAATCAAGATCAGGAAAGAACCGTTTCTTGATAGTTTCCAAATCAGAGGGCCCTAAGGTTGAAGGAGATAGGTAGTAGCAGTGCCACTTCCATTCGATCCCAAAGGAAGTGCGTTCCTTGAACAAAGATGAAGCAGAGGCAGCCATTAAAGGTTAGGGTAAAGACAGAGAGTGGTCAAAAGGAGCCAAGAAGAAACTCAATAATATTGCAAGGGAAAACTCAAGAATATTTTTCGCAAAAAGAGAAGGAAACTTAGCAGATGTTAGGAGACTTAAAGGAGATTATAAATTCTTAGGAAACCAAGAGCCACGCGAAAGGGAGTCAGTTGTCTTTTTTGGTTTCCTAATTAATAAAGGTGGTTACGGTTATAGAAAGCAGTTGGAAAAAGGCGGGAAAGGAATCTGCACGAAATTACCCTTCCTAAGACACTTAAAGCAATCGAAAAGGAGTCTGACCCCACCCGAACACAATAATCCTCATGCTTGAGTTCAGCTTGGTTGACAGCGTAGCATCTCTATAGCAAGTTCCTGAGACTTCCAGTCCCAAGAGCCTTGCTTACATCAGGATAAGGATTTCGGCAGGAGTTCATTAGTCCATCAAAAGAACCTGATAGCTCAGAAAGTCCATAATATTGTTGGGAACATAACACAACAACCATGTTCTATGTTCTTAGTCACCAGGTCAGCTGAGAAAGGTGTCGTAACAAGGAAAGCAGGAGTTGCAAGGGGAAGCTCAGGAGTCTCAGTTGGGAGCTCAGTAAAAGCAGTAAGAAAGATTGTACCAGTGGCAAGAGCTCCAGAAACCCCAGCAGGAACTTCTAAGTTCCCAAAAACGAGCCATGTAGCTCAGCAGGAACTTCTAAGTTCACAAAATCTGGCCAAGTAGCACAGGGAAAACTCGTAAGTTCACAAAAACGAGCCTTGTAATTTTGCTTCAAGAAGAGCACAGCACCCCTCAAAGCAAGGGGGGCAAGGGAAGTACAAGAAAATTCAGAAAAACGGAACCATGTGAGTTATGTCTCGAATCACAACACATCACACATCACACATCACAATTCAAAACGAGATTCAGAAATTACTTTACGAAGTTTGTATTTCAAAACACAAGTTCGAAGTACAAAGGAAAAAGAAGAAGATAAAATTACATAAGCACAGAGAGAGTTCTAAGTATCTAAAGAAGGGGTAATTGAAGGATCTCGCGGCTCGGTAGATGAGCCCTCAGCAGCAGAAGTAAGGGAAGAGCTTCCAGAAATGCCAGCCCCAAGGGTCCCTGCTCCCGTTGATTCCGGATTCTGAGCAAGGGCCTCAACCACCAAGTCAGCTGAAAACGGAGAAGTGACAGAAACAGCAGGAGCTGTAATGGGGAGCTCAGGAGTCGTGGCTGGGAGCTCAGGAATTACGGCAAGAGCTCCAGAAGTCCCAGTGGCAGGTACGTCTTGACTCAAGGCTTCAGCTGATGGGATCGAGGCATCCTCCTCATCATCAGAACCAGACTCTTCCATTTCTTCTTCGGTGGGGATAGGGAAGTTGAAGTCCAGATCAGGGAAAGCCTTGATAGCCTTGCGCCTAAAAGCAAGCCACCTAGTAGTCCACAGGGTAGTGGCCTCATCCTTCAGCTCTGCCACCTCTTTGTCCCTTTGTTTGACCAAGTCCTTCTGCACTTCGAGCTCCTCGCAGAGCTTATCGTTAGACTCGTTGAGGGAGAGGTAATCTTGCCTAGCCTGGCTGAGCTCCTTCTTGGCATCAAAGGCCTCTTGACTAGCCTTGGTCCATGCCTCAATCTTGAGCTGCAGATCCCCCTTTATCAGCCGTAGCTCATCCCGAGCTTTCTTTTCCCCTTCCTCAGCTCTGACCTTGACGGTTAAGGTATGTTTGAGGTCGGAGGCTTGCTTCACTGTTTGCTCCTTAAGGCTTTGCACCTGAGCCCTGAGATCCTCGTTCTCAAGGGACAGTTCAGTAATCTTGACCTTATACGTCTTCAGAGCCTTAACAGAGCTCTCATGAGACCGAATCCGGTGTAGCAGACCTCTCGCATGGAGGGCAGCCTGAGAATATAAAGAAAGTTCAGTAAATTGCGTGAGACCACGAAATAAAAGTAAGTAAAAAGGGAAAAGTGCTAGCACTTACAGTAGCTGCTCCCTGAAGAGCTGAAGAGATGGATTCCTCAAGGGGCATAGAAGCAGCCTTCAAGACATCAGACTCAGAAAAAATTGAAGAAACAGCTCCTGCTGCAAGGTCCATGTTATCAAAGAAAGAATCTTCATCTTCTTCTTCAGATTTTCTCTCTTTTTCAACCGCCTTCCCAGAAGCACTGTATGAAAAATTTCCGGGCTGGAGATCGGGAATCAGTCCCAAGGCTTTTTCGACCTCAGAGGAGGAAGGGGAAGCCTGATCCCCCACTTGAGCTGGCATCAACACAGGTTGAGCCTCTGGAGGGGAAGAAGTGGCTGCGATTTGAGGAGTGCTGGATGAGGAAGACGGTGCCTTGATGGGAGCCAGTTCTTTAGCAGATAAGGGGGATGAAGGCATTTCCAATCTTGGGATCTTAGCCCGGGTGATTGGACCACCCCCAGAGCCGGTCTGGGCCTTGCGCTTGCTAGATTTACCACCTTTCATCAGCTCCTCAACCTTAGCCTTGAGCTCTTCAGAAGTGGACCTCATGGTGGAGGGACCTGGAAGGTCTGAATTGAGTCAAGAGACATAGGAAACAAAAGAAGGGAAGAAAGAAAGTGTTAATGGCATTACCTTCCTCAGCGCTTACAGCAGATATGGGAATGGCTAAGGTCGCCGGTAGGGGGCTCAGACCTAGCTTCACCAGATTTTGAGACTCGATAAGATCAGCGTACCTCTCTGGCTTGATCTTCCCCAAATTCACTAGCGCCTTCTTATCTTCAGGACTGAGCTCAAGCCGACCACCTAAAAAGAAAAAATATATACCAGTAAGAGACATGCAAGAGGCCCATAAGTGCCAGATCAGGGTCTGGGGTAGTCCAAGCCGTAGGGATACCAAGAGTATCCGTTTTATCCGCAGGATTGTACTCCCAGTTGATACCCCCAATATAAAAGAAATGCTTTTTCCACGTCTTGTGAGAAGATGGGAGGTCGGTAATAATCTTCCTAGCATTAGTTCGCTTAGAGATATAGAGAAAACCTTCAGAAGAAGTCAGCTTGACGTTGAAAAGCTCCAGAAGCAAAGAAATGCTAGGAACCCCAAGTTTATGCTTTTTAAAGATGACTAAGAGGCCCACCATAACGCCATAGAAGTTGGGGGAAATCTGGGAAGGGCATACATGAAAATGTTGCAGAACAGCCTTGATAAAGGGATGCAGAGGAAAGCGAAGACCGTTCTCAAAGGCGGCAAGGAAGAAGCAAACTCTATTACGCACTTGTTCTGCATAGTAGACAGATTTATCAGGACACCAAGGTTCAACCCCAGAAAACCGTAGCGAGCTTTGTAAGCCCTCATTAATATAGGGGCCTCTTTACTGTAGCCCACGGACTCGGCATGCCTAAAGGCAAGCCCCAAGTATGAGGTTTTCTCTTCAACCCCAACCCCACTCACCTTGCCCTTGCCTTTGTCAGGTCTGGGGGGCATGGGAGATGATGTAGAGGGAGGTTCCTCGGTGCCGACCTCGGCTTCTACAGCTTCCACACTAGGAAATCATCAATCTCATCACCGACATCCCCTAAATCGGTGTCCTCAGACCGATCGCCTAATAGGGAAACAGAGGAACGAGTAGCACCAGAGGAGGTAGACATGATTGAGCAAGAAAAGGGAAGATTAAAGGAGCGATAAAGGAGGGGAGCACTAAACAAACTCTCCCTAATAACCCTAGGGTCAGCACAGTAACTACCTACAACAAGTATGTGCACAATGGAGCTCCAGTCTACGAAGCGAGGAAGAGGGGATAAACAATAATCACGATTCCAGAAGTAAAAGAACCTAAACGACCAAAAACGTAACAACCACCTCGAATTCGAGGGATCCAGAACAAGGAAAGGTGCAAGAAGGGGGCAAAAAGCACGTACCTAGTGGAAAGAGAGCGACGAACAAACCAGGGTCCAAATCAGAAGGAGAGGCACTGTGGGTCTTCGAATCGAACACAGGGAAACCGATTTAGAGTGAGAATCAGAAAGTTTGGAGACAGAAAACCAAGAATTCGCAAGGGCAGGAAGCTAGAAGAAAGAGAAGAAGTTGAACAGTGGAAGAAGCGGTTCAGGTAGCCGTTTGGGTATTTAAAGCTTGAGGGACGTGGGCTGTAACGCACGCGGGAATCGAGGGAAGACGTGATCATTACAAACCGTCAAAAGACGTCAGTCACGTGCGAGTCAAGGTCAGCCACGTGTAGATCTAGCTCGGTTTAAGAATAAGCTCAGCCCTTGCCCAAGCTCGCTTGAGGCAAGGGCTGGGGGACAACTGATGATACCTGAAATAAACCCTGAACCGGAGTTCAGGGTATGAGCTCAGCCCGGGAGCTCGGAGAAGAGAAGCAGAGCTCATTCAAGCCATAGTTCGAGCTCGTCCACGGTACTAAAGCTCCTCCAAATAAGACAATAGGAGAAAAAGGCGAGGAAACAACAAGATGACAGATGGCACTTCCGAAGGAGGAGCCAAGCTGGAATTTGGGCGTAAAAACCTCAACTAACCAAGATCTTTTCCGGTTATGTAGGGAGATCCCATGATAGAGGGCAAAGATCTTGGGATATAGACCATCAGAGCCAGCTATATGGAATTCAGGGATAAAAGAGAGAGAGAGGGGCGAAGATCCCTCCATTATAGGAGGCAATATCGGATTAGGGGTAAGCAAGAGGCTGTAAAATGAGCAATAGAGCCATAAGAGAAAGGCTAATTCTTCCTTACTACTTGGTAACACTCTCAATATCATCAATAAAATTTTAGGAGCAAGAGTCTCCATTGCCGAGTGGATTAGCTGAGCTCTTGAGCCAGTGAACCACTATAGATCTGTTGTGTTATCTCCCTTTCCTCAATTCCCCTCAATCATCTCTCCAATATTGCTAGTTACGAGCCTTGTAGCTCAGATACCACACATTATTCCATGCATATTTAACTCTTAGCTCATATTCGATAGATTTACACCATCAATAACCAATTTTCGATCGAGCCGCATTTTCAAACATTTTTTGGCCAAGGCTTTAGATCTCACATGCAAGGAGTTGGTGGGTCTAGGTTTTTTTTTTTGTTTGTTTTGGTGGGCATAACTTGAGGCACTTAAACACTAAACACAAAAAGGATGATGCTTTTGGATAGAATATAAAAAAAAATTCCAGGGTGGGCTTCAGACTTCAGTACTAACTCCGCCCTTGTTGGTTATACATTGAGAACCATACAAAAAAGATGATTTTTTTAATAGAATTTTTTTTGAATGAATTTTTATACTATTAGATGGAATTTAATGAAAATTTGATTAATCTCAACTGTGTTTTTATAAATGTGCAAATCAAATTGTTAGTTATAATATTAGATAGATATTCTCTAATTGCCACCAACTAGTAGAATTCTCGAACATGCTTTTAAATTTGAGGTACTATATAGTTCATAATTTGTCATTTTGGATAAACCCAATTATTCATTCTGAATAAATTCTCTACAATTTAGAAAAATGTGATTCTTATGCAATGGCTCAATTTTTTTTTAAAAAAATTATTCTCTTCATGGATGATAGAAGTGTTAGATCATATTTTGGAATTGGCTAATTTCGTAGAGTCTTTTGAAAATCTCAACCTATTTTATGGTTATGATGCTACAACGATGAAGATTCGAAAGCATAATTGAAGGGAGGAGATCATTCGTTAAAGCTACATCAAAAACACTTCGTATACATCTTCTTACTTAGGACAAGATAATGAACTAGATATATAAGATGATCCATTGGTTTAATAAACTTAGGAGGATTATTTTTAAAATGGAATCGATATTAGATCCGAGAATGACTCGTAGGTGTTCTTAAAAAAAAAAATTCTAAATCTCTTGTGCGTTCTAAAACATAGGAATGAGCCATCATTGGATCCCTCTTGAACAACACCTTTTAGTGTTCAAGAGGACAAGTTTTTTGCTTGGTCTTAAGTTTAAAAAATCAGACGTTCTCTAGCCTTTGCTAGAGTGGTCTTTTTATGACTTAGACAAAAAGACAGGCCAAAGGCTAAATGGAGGATAGCAGGGGGTCGACCTTTGAGGTTGCTCAAGCGGTCCTGCTCTCTTATGTCAGTTTGAAATTTATTTTTCATTCTAGTGATCGCCACCCTTCCACGGTTCGAGCGGTTGTTCGCGAATCTGAGTTTTCTTGTTCACCAATATTGCCCTTATTCTGAACCAATAAATACGGAAAGTCTTTCCTACACCTAGGGTAAGCCTTTTGTGAGTTTTTTGAGAGAGAAATTTTATCTTCCATAACCCTAGATCCTAGATCCAAGATTACCATATAGTGATTCTTATCCAACTTCACAATTTGGTGAAGAAGATCTTGATTAGTTGAAGATCAAACCCATTGGAGCGTGCATGCCGAGGATCGTTGGGGCGCCCAAGATTGTTCGATGCATAAAGGATTCATTGCGGTGGTGAATCCAAGTGAAACAACACAAGGCGTCGGAGATGCACTTCGGCGAAGAGGCTTATTGAAGGAAAGAAACATCTAACCATAATATTGGTTAAGATATAAGATTTGAGTACTTTTAAGCTGATTTTGGAGTAGTGGATTAGACTTTGGTGAACCGAGAAGGTTTTCTACGATTTTTCCTGAAGAGGGTTTCTACGTCAACAAATTGCTTGTGTTTTTTTATCATATTTTCATAAACACTTGCAATTGAGTACACACGCGCACTATGTAATTGATTAAAATGTTTGATTGAATATCTTTATCATCCATAGTTGTCCATAAAAGGGTTTGTCAGAAAAGGTAATAGCGGTAGTAATAGGTTTCAAATTGGTGATTGTGTAATAGGTTTAAAATTAATGATTGTCCAAGCTCAAAGTTTAAGAACCTATTCACTCCCCTCTAGGTAGTGTCATGCAATCCACATGTATAATCATGAGGGAAGATCCACATATATCTCTCCCTCATGAAACAACAATTGGTATCAGAGCGTGGTTGCTTTGAGTTGCACTTGACACTTGTAGGCATAGCTTATAATTGCTTACGTACCTAGTTTGTTTGCTTCCTAGACATCTATGGTTACTCCAAGTTAATTTCAAATGGAATCTCAAAAGGAAGGCGGTTCAATTTTACGACCATCACTCTTCGACGGATCTAATTTTGCATATTAGAAAGCTCGCATGAGAGCGTTTCAAAAGTCGATATATAAGAGAGTATAGGTTTGTGTGCAAGAGGGTTGGAGCCCTCCCATCGCCAACACCAATTGAAGATGGTGAAACATTGGTTGAAGTGAAATCCTCGAAGACTTAGACAAAAGTCGAAATCGAGCAAGCAAGATGGAACTCAAAAGGCTTGAATGCGATACTCAATGAAGTGACACCAAACAAGTTACGGAGAATCTGAAATTGTGAGACTTCCTAAAAGCTTGGGACATCTTTTTAGTTTCCTACGCATTGACCACCATAGTGAAGATGTCTAGACTCCAAAGGTACACCTTTCAGTTCGAGACTTTGAGGATTCAAGAAGATGAGACGTTTAGTGAATTTTACGCTAAATTGTGTAACATTGTAAATTCATCTTTTGCATTAGGTACCAAGGTTGATGACACATCCATTAAATAAAAAATCTTGAGATCTCTACCCAAGAGGTTTCATGAAAAGGTGATGTCCTTAGAGACACGAGCTTCAACTTGGAGTCGATGTCGGCTGAAGACCTAGTTGAGTCAATATTGACTTTTGAGATAAAAAATTTTCCACCCAAAAAAAATGAAGGGTGTGGCTTTAATGTCGACTAAAGAAGAAGGGGGTAAATCTGAGTCACCCCAATTAGGAGAAGAAGACCTAGCCTTCATTGCGAGGAATCTGAAAAAGTATTTCAAGGCTAGTATAATGTTGAGTCCTCAAGGTTGAAAGGAAAGCCTAGTAAACCTAGAACTCCTAAGGAGGGAAGAGAGAAAGAGGGTAGAGACACTCGACAAGAGGGAAGAGAGAAAGGGAGTAGAGACACTCGACAAGAGGTTGAGAAAAAGGGCAAGATATCCAATTCTTTGAGTGTCAAGGATTTAGACACATGGCTTTGAAATGCCCGAATCGAACAAAAAAAGATTTGTCCAAAGAAAAGAGGAGAGCTATGAAGGCCAAATGGAACGATAGTGATAATGTGTCATCATTAAATGATGATGAAGAGAACTTTACGACTTTTGTAGGTTCACGCTCCTCTCCCCCTAGAGAAACTTCGACTAGTGAAGTTGAAGCAAGTCTTACCACGATAGTAGAAGATTTAGAAGAAGAAATCCCCACATGTGTGGAGGATGAAGAGTATTTTGAGGATATGCATGATGTGTATGATCAATTGTATGAGCAATTACTCAAACAATAAGAGAAAATGCTTGCCTTGAGTGGTCAGGTAAACTCGAGTGAAGAAGAGAGAAAAACACTACATGTGAACTTAGTAAAGTCCAAAGCTCAAATTTGTGGGTTTAAAGAAGAGAAGAAGTCTCTTCTTAATAGAGTGAGCTTCTTAGAGAGAGTGTTACGAGCTTGTAAAGTCAAAGAAGATACTTGAGTCTAAATGTGTTAAACTAGATAACGATCTTTATGAATCAAATGAACTCTCTGAAAGACTACCCATAAGCAATGAAAAGTTTGATAGAATATTGTCTATGGAAAAAAATATGGGTGACAAGCATAGTCTAGGCTACACACATGAACACACCACCAACACTTCTTTCAAGGCCGTGTTTGTCAAGGGTAATCCTAACCCATCACCTCTACGAGTGAACACTAGTCCACCAAAGACTAAAAATGGTAAGGGTTAGAACATAAAGGAGTTGGTTATTAAGAATACCCAAGCCAATTATGATTTTTGTTTCACTTGTGGAGACCATGGTCATCATAGTAGACATTGCATGAAAGATACGGATGTCTTAAATAAGAAGCTTTTGCATCTAGCTAACCAATCCAAGGCTTTGAACAACCATGTTCTAAAATTTTGGAAAGGTCAAGTGAGTCCAAGCATAGTCATGCATAATCCTCTAAAGGCTCACATGCTAGAGTGCATAGAACTCTTTCTACTCTCAAGGTCAAGATTGATCTAAACATATCCAAAGCGAAGAGAGTTAGTTCTGTATCTATTCCACGACCCAACCCACGTTCTTGGAAGGAAAAACAAGTATGAGTGACTAGGGAGGACTTTGAGAAACTCACAATCTCAACCAAGTTTGTTGCCTTGAGTGCTTCCAATAAGGTCATGTCACCTAAAAAGTAGGTGAGGCGAGATAGTAAGGACTTAGGTGATCATTCATGCATTGCATCAACCACCCTAGAGTCATACTTTGTATATATTTTTTCTTTGTTTAATTTTGATTTGTTTTCTTAAATGAAAATCCAAAAACGTAAGAAATTGAAAATCCAAAAGCAAAAGAAATAGAAATAGAAAAACTAAAAGGAGTTTTGATGTCGAATTTGACATTCTTTTTAGAATTTATGGTAATCACTTTATTTTTCCTTTGTTTGTTGCATGCTTATGCATATTTTTCTTGTATATGTTTATTTGAAAAATTCAAAAATATTGGAAAAGAAAAAGTAAAATGATTTTCTTTGGTTTATTTTTTTAGTTATTGATCATGGTAATTCATAGTTTGGTTTGCTTTATAATAATTTCATCCTTAAATTAAAGTTGAAATGTGTATTACTATGAGTCATATTAGGGGACTGAGAACTTAGTGTCATAAATCTTATTGCATGATTTATGAGCTAAAGTTTCTTTCATCCTAGCGTACTTGGATAGTGTTTACCTTTGAAAAATTCATAAACCAGCTACACACCAACCATTCTCCTTCATACTTAGGCATCTTATAGGTTTAAATGATTAATGACCTTATGTAACTCTAAGTGTTGGTGATCGGTGAACACATAACTAAAGGTTAGATAAATCATAATCTCTTAAAAGATGGTAAAGGCCAATTGTGAGAAAAGAGCCCAATGTGGCCAATCTTTAAAGGGTGAGGCATAAATAAATGGTTAAACATCATTGCACTTGAATTGTTGAGAGTGTCGATGCTTAAAATTCATTATTAATTTATAAAGCTCATAGAACTCATGTTAAACATGATAGAAGCATATTGATGAAGTACGAAATTCAAAATCGTGCTAATTGAAGTCATAAGAGAAGAAGGGATAAAAGAAAGGGGGAGTTATCTAAGAAGAAAAATGAATAGGACACTCACTAATCGGTCATGTATTCACTTAGATGATGCATTTGGATTTCACATAGATCTTATTAATGATTTGAACTAAATGGAATCCCATCTGTATCAGAGTTTGGTTTCACATACATTGCACTTGAATTAGTCAAAGTTGAAAAAAAGTTGAACACAATTTGAACACGTGTGAATGAAATTGAATTATTATTTTTTTTTGGGTGGGGAGGGGGACTTGAACCCTTGACCTCAAGAAGGCAAAGCCTTCATTGCTCTAGAATGCATGAAATTGAGTTCAATATTTTTGAATATGCCTTAGAATAATGAAATGAGATGATGAAATTTGGATTGAGCTATTATAATGTGAACATATGTGATTTTCATGATCAATGACATTGTGCATTTTATGATTAATTAAAAATTGCATTACATTTAGATCCAATTTAGTCCATGCATATGCATTTAATTGTGTTCAAGTTATACATACATTCATGCATGCATTTGAGGCTTGAAGGGAAGCCTATAGGAGTGAAGGGTTGGATTGGTCCGAGGAAGCGCCAAGGCTGATCTGTTAAATTGGATAGTGATGCATTAGGGACCGCTCGAGTGACCCTCACACCGCTCGAGCAACTTGCAATCAGTCAGCGCCCTAGTGTTAAAAAGTTGGAATTTTACAGTCTCTTTGTATTCCAAACACTTCTATACTCGTCCCAAGCCTCCCAAATTCCCAAAACCCTCAGACCTAAACATTCTCAAATACATTCTACCAAAGTTCCTAGGGTTGATTCACTACTTGATTTGTCAAATCTTCGTACGTGAGACTTAGATTCATAGAGTGTTTCACAAAATGCATCCCTGCGAGATTTGAGGAATAATTGCCTCTTGCTCATGTCTTGGCTACTGAATTGTATGATATTTCTTATTCTAATCATTGGACTACACAAAGATTTTATCAGAAATACTTGATTCCAGATTTTAGGATGTGGAATCTAATAGCCAACTATAACCTTGACTTGAAATCCCATATTTTTTACTTTTCTGTCTAGCACACGTGTTACCTGCTATAGGGACTGGATTAGATCTTAACTTACCCTTGATGATATTGGGATCGATTCGACTAGCCTTTGAGGATGGGAGAGTATCTGATGGCCTACCCTTTGGGTCACTGATTACTCGTATTTGCAGAGCCAAGGGTGTAGTAGTTTTGTCTGGGGACAAGAAGCAATACCCTAAAAGGCCTTTGAATAAGAGCACATTGAAGCTAAGCAAAGCCTAGGCTGAGTATGTTATAGTTTTTGAGTAGAGAGGAGATGAGATGAAACTCTACATGTTGAGACTGGACCTCATACACCACCAGTTCACCCAGAGGCCAGTAGTTCGAGGCCACCACCCCTACCAGACCAGTTGGCATAACTGGTTAACAGGCTTACAAGGGTAGAGCATATTATGGAAGAGAGTCACCGCCTCACTTCTCAGAGGTTAGATGCATTGAATGGAAGGATCGTGAGCCTTGAAGAGACCCAGAAGCTTGTGATGGGATCAGTTGCACGTAGAGTTGAGAGACTCAGGAGATTAATGAAGGGCAAACAAATTGAAGGCGAGCCAGTGCCAGATGACACTGATTCATATCTGGAGCTGCCTCGACGCGATGGTGGAGATGATACAGGCACTAAAGCTGCTTAGGAGATTTTAGTATAGACACATATGAGGGTTTTGAGTGTTATTACTCATTCATAGTCTGTACTTAAAGTACTCTATTTTTTGTTGACTTTTTTATTTTGTTGACTTTTATTTGTTTTGATTATTTTTCGTTTGTTGTGACACATTCTTAGTCCTGTTATTTGATGCTTTATCATTTAGACTTTAAGTTATGCCATGCTGTTCAATTGCTTACTTTACATGCATGATTTTCCTAGTCAATTTGTATTTATACCTTCTTGTTATACCATGATTCTATGCCACGCTTGTTATGAGTTTTTATTGGATTGACATTTGTAATAAATAAGGAAATAATATTTTGAAATGATTTGATTGTATACCTTGATTGTCATGGTTCATCATTGAATTAGCATTTTTGACAAAAGGGGCAGAATATTTTGTGTACATATGAGAGAAATCAAGGAGATTTACTCAAGACTAGCCGAGATATGTTGCATGTGAATAGGGTAAGGCAGAGTTTGTTCTAATACTTAAGGGAAGTGCATTTACAAAGTTGGCATGAAGTCACCTATTTTGCTTTGTTTATTTTACACTTTTATTTTAATTATGAAGACCAACTAAGGGGGAGAACTAGTTGTGCATTGACTTGCTATATCTTAAATAGCATATTGGCCATGATAGTTCTTACATATGTTACATGTTTGCACTTACATAATGTTAACTTGAACATGTTCTATGCTTAACTTGGTGTTTTTCATACCTGTGATTATGTTATGTCTTTTATACATATTATGCTTTTCACGAGGATTTGATTTAGTGGTGATGCATAGGAGTATGATTGACTTGATCTGAAATGTGTACACCCAAGTGCAGACGGTCAAGTTGTAGTTATAATCCGGTTAAGTCCAGAGTCGAATCTACAGAGAACTAATGTTGGTGTTTTGAAGTCAAAAGCAATAGAAACAAAAGTGACTAGAACCCTTGAGAATTGAAGTTGTGACCGTGATAGAATTTTTTAGACAAAATATAAGATTCTTTCAAATGGAAATAAAAACCAATCTTTAGTTCAAGGATCTGGACATGTGCGGATTTGTTTGGGTGCTATATTTGTGCAGTAACAATTACTCAATTAACCCTTATGTTAGTAGCAAGTTAATTGGAGATGGAATGTGTGAATTAAGAGCATGGCTCCGATGTCTTTGAAGAAAATCATAAGGATTGCATATGCCAAGACTTGACCCGCCTATAGACAATCAAAAAATTCTTCAAATCATCCAGCATTAGTTACGTTATTCAATCATAAGTTAAGGCACAATGTAAATGAAGATTGTATGCCAAGACTTAGCTTGTCTATAGCTGATCAACAATTGTACACAGTATTTTAGATTTGCTAGATGCATTCAATCATTCAACATATAAATGAAAAGATAAAACAATAAGCATAAATGAAGTGCACAAATATAACTTTCGAACAATACTTTACATGTCCTTTACCTCTTACTAAATAGTGGATGAAAAACTATTCACTCTTCATGGCTTTGAGGAAGCTAGAAAAATGAATGCATCTCAACCCTCCAAGTAGAGGTACAAGAAACTCAATGCTTATCTCCAACAAAAAATGAGTGAAATACTACTCACCCCTCAAAGTCACAAGAGAGCTAAAAAGGTGAGAAAGGTTCACTCCTCTAGGTGAAGGAGAAAGCTACACAAATGGAAGCTAATGAAACTAATACTAAAAGTAGAAGAAAACTAGTTAATTTGGAGAGTTCTTTACACTTCACAAAGTTTTCTCTTGGACTGAATACAAGGGGGTATTTACAGAAAGGGAGGGCTTGTAGTCTGTACTTGGCATTCGAACGCCAAGTAGGCTGTTCGAATGCTCTGCTGATTTTTCTGGGAATTCTGTCTGCTGAGATGCTGAGACTGGACAGCGTTCGGATGCCATGTATCTTGTTCGAATGCCACATATGATGACAGCCTCCTAAACCGTTGAATGTTGGATTCTTTCTGATTCTTGCAGCTAGTCCGTTTGAACGCTCTAGGCCCCATTTGAACGCATGACAAAAAGTCTTCATTTTAGCCTTCAAAGTCTTCATAGATGTATCCCTTCCTGTCCTTTGTCTCTTACTTGTCAAATTGGATAGGGTAAATCATGACTTCATCCCTAAACAAGTATTACACATTAGATGGTCTTAATCGTATCTCCTTACATTCAAAACGTATGTAATTAACCAATCAGATGGATATTTCAATGCTATTTTTAATAATTAATCAATGATCTTCATGCTACATTCAAAAAAGTAGTTCTCACACTTAGATATTAGGGACGTAGACATGAATGTTGAGATTAGTTTACAATTCATTTTGTTCAATTGTTTGTAGGTTGTAATTTTAATTTCTTACTTATGTACTTGAAGGGAGGAGATCATGTGTCAAAGCTATATCAAAAATACTTCGTCTGCATCTTCTTACTTAGGACAAAGTAATGACATAGACACCTAAGATGATCCATTTGTTTAATAGATTAGGAGGATTAAAGTTAAAATGGAATCGGTATTAGATCTGAGAATGACTCCTAGGTGTTCTTAAAAGAAAAAATTTTCTAAACCTCTTATGCATTTTGAAAACATAGGAATGAACCATCATTGGATCCCTCTTGAACAATACCCTTTAGTGTTCAAGAGGACAATTTTTTTGCTTGGTTTTAGGCTTAAAAACCTAGTAGGGACCGTCCTATACGCGTTAGCCTTCACTAGAGCGGTCTCTTCATGACTTAGGAAAAAGATAGGCAAAGGCTAAACGAAGCACAGCATGGGTCGCCCTTTGAGGTTGCTTTAGCGGTCTCAGAGGTCGCTGTAGTGGTCCCTTGGTCGCTCAAGTGGTCCTACTCTCCTAGGTTGGTTTGGAATTTATTTTTCATTCTAGTGACCACTACCCTCCCACGGTTCAAGCGGTCGTTCACAAATCTGAGTTTTCTTATTGACCAAGATTGCCCTTATTTTGGACATATAAATAGAGAAAATATTTCTTACACCTAGGATAAGAAGTCTCTTGTAAGTATTTTGCGAGAGAAATTTTATCTTCTACCACAACCCTAGATCCCTAAGATCCAAGGCTAACACCTAGTGATTCTTATCCAACCTCATAACTTGGTGAAAAAGATCTTAATTGGTTGAAGACCAAACCCGTTGGAGTGTGCATACCGAGGATCGTTGGTACGTCTGAGATTGCTCGAGGCCTAGAGAATCCATTATGGTGGTGATTCCAAGTGAAGCTACACAAGATGTTGGAGAGGCACTTCGGAAAAGAAGATTATTGAAGGAAGAGAGCATCTAACCATGGTGTTGGTTGAGTTATAACACTCGAGTACTTGTAAGCTAATTTTTGGATAGTGGATTAGACTTTGGTGAACCGAGAAGGTTCCATGATTTTTTTCCAAGGAGGGTTTCCGCGTAAACAAATTGCTTTTGTTATCTATCGTATTTTCATACACACTTGCAATTTGAGCACACACATGCACTATGTGATTGATTGAGTGTTTGATTGAATATCTTTATCATCCATAGTTTTGCATCAAATGGTTTGGGTCATTGGGTTGGAATCCCGTGAGAGATTGAGTGTTGAGTGATTAATTACTAAAATCAATTCATTAATCTTCATGGGTTCATTGGGTCATTGTGGCTAAAAGGGGGTTCTCACTATTAATTTTTAACTTTGTGAGAAAGGGTAATTTGCGGTAGTAATCTAAATCTAAACTACTATAAAATGTCAAGATATAAGAAAAACATTTGTTTTCCTAACATATCCCTATTAAATATCTAAATAACATTTACATCCTTCTAGTCCAATAAAAGTCCATGACCCACTTGAATCTAGTTTTAATATCTTTGTCTTTTGATCTCACTTTTTATTTATTTTTTCAACAGTCTTTTTGGTCTTTACTGAAGGTAACGTTTTCGTCATTAAGGCAAGATATTGTAATCGTAATTGTTTTTAGGTGTTTTATTTTTTCTTATGGTTATTGATTATTGTCTCTTTATTACACCACCTTTGATTTAGCTCAATGTTATCTCATAAGTTAATATCCATTGGTAAGTAATGCCTGTTAGTATTCTCTACCGTTTCTTCTGGTTTTGTTCTTTAACTCAGATGGAGTTCTGAAGCTTGAAAATGGACAAGCATCTGGACAGGGATTTTGGTGTGATGACCCAAGTTATGGTGATTGCAAATATGGATATGCTCAGTAGATGCAAGAAGCTACTAGAAGTTGTAATATATTTGTTGTTTTCCTGTTGAATTCTTGTATAGAGTTGCAAACTTTTTATGGTAAGTGTAGGCAATTGCAAGGTATGAGTATTAAAATTAAGTCGCCTTGAGAATTTTTGTTTTCATAGTTTTCCTATTGCATAAACTTTAATTCTGCATTAATATTCTTCGTCACTTTTCTTGAATTATTGCCTCTTTCTTACCATTTGGCTGGTGTAGCAATGACTTCTTACAAATATCAGAGAACGTGAAGAGGCAGTCGAAGAGCTTAGCATTTGCATGGCCTTTGCAATTGAAGAAGACACTGGAGTTTTACGACCATTTGTTAATAAATTTCGTAACTTTGGGATAAAAAAGTCGGTTGAAAGCTCCTTCACTTGTTTGTACGTTCCTTTGCTCCTTTTGACTTCATAAAACCAGAGATCACGGGCTACAGTGATAAGGTAATCCCTTGTACTATACTCTATGATATAAAGGATTACAAATTAGATTCTTCTTTTATAAACTAGTAATGCATCACGTTGCACGTGAATAATTTTTGTACACAAAAATTAATAAAATATTAGTTATATGTGTATCTGAATTAAATAACATCTCAAAGTTACCAAAATTAATTTTTCATTGCTCATATTTTATTAAGAGATTATGAAAATTTTATATGTTCCCATAATTTTTTGTTCTAACTATAAGAAAAAAGGTCAAAAAAAGAAATAGTTAAAGTTGTATTTTTTTTAGAATTTTGTGATTAAAATTGATTTTTTTAGTGATGTTTGAGAAATTAATTTTTTTGAAATTTATTTGATTAGGATTCCACTTATAATTCCTTGAATAAAATAAAAGTAATTATCAATATACTAATCATATTAGAACTTTAGTGCAATTAAGAATTAGTTGGGTGAATTGAGATAAGATTTAATATACTATTACAATATATATTATCAAGCAAATTAAAATTCTAAAAAAATTCAAGTTTGACTTAAAAATACACTACTATATATATTTTCACATAAAATCTTAATACAGCCTAGAAAGTTTATTGTAGCTGAAGAATTATACTGATGTAATATAAATTGATTTTAAAAAACTATATATACGATTATTTTTTATTTTAGAAATAAAATGGTTAAACTTTTTCGATAAAAAAAAAATTACACATATGTCGGCATAATATTATCTTTGCATATGAGATGAGTAATATTAGATTGATGGAGTTTTTAAAGGTTGATAATTTAAATATTTAATTGTGAAATGATAGTGTGGTCTTTGCAATTTTTTATAACGGTAAAATAGAAATTCAAAATTTTTTCATGTTAAGGTACTTTTATTAGTAGTATAGATTGATTTACTTGTTATCAGCTATGATTCCAACAAAAAACAATAGCAACGAGGATTAGAAGGTAAAAAATATTTTCAGCTTGTTAGGTTATCAATCTATACTACTTTAAAATATCAACATACATGGAAAATATTATTTTTATCTGCTTTTACCCTCCAACACTACAACTATACCATAGTTATCCTCTATATTTAATGTAACAATCTATATGTATATACTACTTAAAAAAGCACCTTGAGTGGAAAAACTTCTGTTTTCCAAATTTCTCCTTAATTAATGAGTTAATATCAATGTTGTCCTTTCTTAATACCTAATGTAGCCGATTTGATTGAGTACATCATCCAATAATAAATTCTAGGAGTGAAAGTGGGCAACCAAAAAGTCGCATAGAACCACTCAATGAGCAATTGGACACTTATAAAATTCCTGGCTTGAACTGAACAAGAATTTACATATGTGACAAACATCGATAGAACACTATTTGCTTCCCCATCGTTAGGTCTACCAAATCCATGTAAGTTCTCTTTTTATCTCGTTAGATCTCTATTTTCGGGCATTTTCTCGTTTCCTTGTTTTCCTTTGATGTTTATTGGGCCATTTTTTGTAGGTACTTCTCTTTACTAGTTATTGAAGTTGGGGGCTCTATTTTGACATCTTTACATATGAAATTTTTGGAAAACAAATTTGTAGGTTAGAGACTACAAATAAACTTTATTTGGCTTTTTCTTGTGCATTCCAAACTATTTCCATTCTCTCACTTCCTAAGAGAATTATGAGTAACTATTGGTTAATGCACTCTGTGTTCTGTGCAATTCCTATAATGGAGTTACTATTTAACCTTTTTTGTTCTACCAAAAAATATTTTTTGTTGGGAATTCATTTGAGACTACCGAACTAGAATCCCTGAATTTTTTTGAAGATCTTGGAAATATAGTGTACACTATGGTTAAGAGTACTAACACCATCATTGTAGGTGATTCACAAAATTTACCATTAGGTTGAAGGCATTATCGATTGATTGAGGACTGAACAATTCGATTTTTAATGAGATGGAATTTTTTATCATACCATGACTGACAGCGAAACGATTATTAATTATTTTGCTTCAATTTGATGGTGTTCTCTAAGGTAGCTTCAATTTGTGTGTTTTGTGCATTGCTAATTTTCAATTTTATTCTTGAAATCTTATGTTCTTTGATTTGACATTAATTAATTATCACATACATAAATTCTTCAATACCATCATTAGTAAAATTAGCTGCTTCAAATTGGCAGCTTAAAAGTCATGAGAAAGACAATGCTATCTTTTTGTTTGATTCTTCTCTCCCTACAAATATCCGACCAAATGTCTGTTCAAATAATTTATGTGAAGGGTATGAGACTTGTCTAATTTTGCCTCTCTTTTTATTATGAACTAATTTAACATTTTCTCTCATACATTCTCTTCTAAACTGTTGAACTCTCATTCAAAACTCAGCTTCTCCTCATAAATTCTTTTTTAGACTTATTCATTCCCCTTTCTCCTTCCATTAAGAATTAGCACTCTTTTGCCCATATGTACGATAAATTTTTAAATAAAAATAAAATAATTTTCTTTGACTTTTATTTTCGTTTTTAGTTCAAATGTTACAGACAAAGAAGCAATTGACATGGCAGTGGAGTGATACCTCTACTATCTAACTCATGTATGTGAATTCTATTTTGTGCATTAAGTTAAGCAATGAACTCATGTTCACCGACCAAAAAAAAAAAAATTTATGTTTCATTTGTTTATTTGATGTATTGATTTAAACGAAACATTCTTTAATTGATTCAAACTGGTGGGGGACAAAGTATACTTGTTAGGCTATTATGTTGTAATCTCGACTTCTAAACTAACATTACCAACATAACTATAATTTAAAAGGGTTCACGTGCATCTCATGACTTTACTACATAATTTTCATATTCAAAATTGTACACGTGCAATGCACGTGTGTATCAACTAATATATTTAAAATTGGTGATTGTTCAAGCTTAAAGTTTAAGAATCTATTCACCCCCTCTAGGTAGTGTCATAGAATCCACGTATATAATCGTCAGTGAAAATGAACATATTTATACTACTCTAAAATGTCAAGATAGATGAAAAACTTTATTTGGACATTTTTGTCCTCCAAAATTTTGAAAATTCCAAGATCACCATTGGAATTGGAATACCAAACACTTGTGACATTAATCATATCAAATGGGTCATTAAATATTTCACAATGAGCATTATTAAATTTGCTTAGTGTAGATATATCACTTAAGAAATCTTATAATGTAAAAAATATTATATTAACTCTTCATCTTCCAATATTTTTATGTTGCTATTAATTCTCTAATGTGTAAGATAGGATAAGGGAAATGTTATATCAACAAGTCCTCCTCCTTATAATAATATGCATATCCTTCTACTCTTCTTAGATCTATATCTATATCCATATATATCTATACCACCCAAATTAATTTTCCTAATCTATAATTATGTATCTCATTTTAGTTATAGACCTTACAACTGCTGTAGCAACATATTTAATTTATGGCCTTACAGCTACATTAACTGACTTAGATCAAAATGATTGTCCATGTTCAGATCAAAAGGATTAATCAAGCAGATTAATTTGCGTTATGCTACTTGTTGGAGATCATTTTCAACGTCTTTCAGAGAGGAAAGAAATAGCTATAGACCCATCCTGGTTTTCTTTGACAAGTTCATGTTTTCTCTTCTCTCAAAGTTATTCTCTCTCTATTTTAAAGAATTTGAAGGTATGTCCCTGTTTCATTGCAAGAGTTATATATTTTGATGATATAAATTTTTTGTCTCTTTTTGTTGTATTTCGATTAGAATGAATCCTATTATGTTTTCTTGTCAAGTTATATGAACTTTGGATTGTAGTGAGTTTTCATCTATTAACTATTGTTAGCGAGACAACAATGGAGTGGGATTACTATTACTTAACCCTTTTTTTTTTTTTTTTTTCATTTTGCAATTTGGTCAAGAAATTGACCTACTTCCAACATCTTTTGTTAATATGCATTTGGCTCAAAGGAATTATGTTCAACAAATTAATTTGAATGATACCAACCTTAACTGCTTTAAACGTGATACGAAAAAAGTTAATAACGCGTGTTAGCTTTTTTTTTTTTTTTGATAAGTAATAATGCATGTTAGGTTGGCACATTTAAATCTCAATTTTTAAGTTAATAACACCAACTAAACTATAATTTAAAATGGTTCATGTGCAACGCACATGTGCACCAACTAGTATCTAAATGAACATATATCTCCCGCTCCCAGAATAACAAGAAGGATTTTAAACCTTTGGTATTTAATCACGCTTCAAATGTGTGATGATATCTAGGAGAAAATATTGAATATAACGGTTACATTATATCAACCGTGCCACTTATAAACAAGATTCGATATTTCCTCCTCCCCTAAGAAAAGAACTTGTTCAACCTTAGATGTGTATAATTTTACATTTATTTGTACATTTATTTTTCTTTTGATAGTGTTAGAGAATTTCTAAATAAACAAAGACACAATAAAGGTTAGGTTTAAACTTAAAAACCATTCACTATTTAATCACAATAAATGCTGGTTAAAAATCTAGACTTTATAGATAGCTGTGTTTCATTTAATGACGCTAATTTTCTTGTTTTTATTTTAAAAAAATCTTACTATATTTCCTTCCAAGGCATTTAAATTACTACAATTTGATGCACCCATTCCATGTTATTTAATTGTTTATGCATTCAAATAAAACAATATCAATCCAATCCAACCCTACTTACCTAAAGCCTTCGAAGATTTTCTTCAAATTTCTTCTTCGACATCTCTTTTCTTTAGGGGCGGATTTACGAGTAAATATTGAATGCAACGGTGATACTATGTCACCATTGATGACATGATATCATCAACCAATAATAAAACCACAAGTGGACAAGGTGAGCTCCACTTGGACTTACATGGAAAAAGAGTGGGAAGTTGTTTGCACATGACAGGTTGATTATAAATTTTTGTGGGGTCCATTTACTTATTTGTTTTAATACTATTGGTTGGTGATACCGCATTACATTGCCATGTGGTATCATAGTTATAATGAATATTTACTCCGAATTTACACGGCCGCCAGTGCAATCTTGAAAAACTCTTGAATTTATTTAAAATTATTAAATTTTTTAGAATTTGCCCCTCCTAAAAAATTTGTAAAAATTTGTGTACCTGTATATTTTAATTGTATTTTTATGATTTAATTTGTAGACATATGTGTTCTCAATGAAGAAGCCCCATAAGTTATAAATAGATAAATATTATTGGATCATATTAACCCCACATCATTATGTTATCAAATTAAAATAAATTTTTAGGTGTAAATAACATTGCTCTTTTATATTTTAGAGTAAATAAATGACATTCTTTTATGACTTGTTCACATATCTCAAATATGAATTAAAATAGTACTTAAAATTTAAAATTTTAATTTTAAAATTATAGGTTAAACTTTTAGAGTCTGAAATTAAACCTAAATATGGACAAATTAACATGTTTGCAATATGATTAAATTTAAATTGAGAGAGAGACAGAGAGTCAAAAATATTATAAGCAATGCTATGCTGACCAAATTGTTGCCCAATTTTGTATCCCAAATTAATGCAAGTGGTTGGATTAGTGGGATCCACTAACTTTACTAAATATTCAATGTATGAGATTTGAGATATATGATTCGGTAAAAAATTTGTGCAACATAATTTTATCCAAATATTATAAGGCTGTTTTGCAAGAATTGGGGGAGTAGTTGAATAAGTTCATGCCCTGTACGTAGATGACGATTTGGTGCAATGGTGACTTTGAAAAAGCTCAATCCAGTCCAGTCCAGTCCAAGTCCGCCATTACAATTACAACATACGTTTGTCCTCTTGACTTCTGTTTCTTCACACACACACACACACACACACATTGCGGTCTGCAATTGCTTGGACTTAAGTTATAACAGAAACTTTCCTTTGTAATTACACGTATACCCCCATATTTGAGTAAGAAACAGAATTCCTTTGAAGCTTATTTGTTAAAACATAAATAAGCCTCAGCTCAACTCTGAGACAGCGGTCTGAAGACGATAATAGACTTGGTGGCCTGATTGCAACGTCATGATACTAAGCCCAAACCCTAGCCAATCCAATTAGCAAAAATGTCAGTGCTAGACCCAAAAAGATTCTGATCAACGCACCTTATTTTTTTTAGACAGAAACGGTAAAACCTAACAGTCAAACCAACTCAACCCCTTAAAAGGGAAGAGTTGGTTGACACTAATATACACATCTGATAAATCCAAAGGAACCAACTATACCAACTAAATCATAGAACTCCTAGGGCCTGTTTGTTTTGTGGGTTTGGGGGATTGGTGTCCAGGGTTTGGGAAAAATAGTCCGAAGGACCCCCAAACTTCATGTTTAGATTAAAAATTCAATCATGAGTTCTCAAATCCGCCCACAACTAACCCGAATATTAAACTCATGATCATTGTTTTCGTCAAACCTAGAGGGAGTGGGTTTGGAAAGATGGGTTAAGAGTTAATGATGCAAAAGACAATTGTACCCCTTAACATGAGTATGAATTGAATTAATTAAGGAGCAAAATAATCATTTATAATACAAGAAAGTTGTTAATAATTTTGATATATCCGTATGTCCTACATGTGTATGTGTTACATACCAAATATGAGTATAGACTGGATTCAATGTTGAATCCTATCTTTGTAAAGAAATATTTGAATTTAGAAAAGTTTGGATAAACCAATCTAAACCTTCCCCAGAAATCCATCCAAACAAGTCCCAAAGGCTGAATCCTAAAATTATCACCTAAAGAAAAGGCAGAAAAACCAACACTAACAACCACAAGCCAGCTAATATACACACTGACCCAAGTCCAAGAATATTAACGGCAAAATCACTAAACATTCGCGAGCTCTGGCTGTATTTGCCATCCCTAGTCCACCTCAATGTGCAGTAAAATAAAGGATAATGCAGATCCCAGAGCCTCAAACTCTGTTAAGATCAATGTCCATAGGTTGAGATGAAAGACCGAAAATATGATCATGTCCAAGTGTTTAAGCCGTGAACCTGGGTGCTATAGTCCTTACTTAGAATGGCACATGCACGCACACACGCATGCACACACACCCACACAGAGAGAGAGAGCACCAAATTTTGAATTCCTCCATTTGCAGAATCATCCAACAGCTTCAGAGACGATCTTACAATTGGCAGTCTACTCACCCAACCGTCCCCAACAACCAAGACAACCCTAGAAGAAAGACGACCAAAACTCACAGAGGAAAGGCAGACCTGATCATGTACGTTGTTTTCTAGATTAAGCAAAATAATTTGAAGAACTATTATGAACAATGGCTGTATGCATCCGAAGTAGTAGGAAATCAGCTTCAAAATTCATGCCATCATCATGGGCTCCTATTCTCTCCATGTCTCCATCAATCCCTTCCTTTAATAAGTTCCCTCGACAATTAAATGGAACTTAAAAGTTTTCGTATACGGGTAGCATGTTGGAAAACTTCTAAGTGTTCGAACCAAAAAAAAAAGACAGAAAACTTGCATGTGAAAGTAAATCAAATCCAAGTGATTTCTAGGGAGTTCATGTAACACTCATTGCCATCTCCATGAATGAATGCTTCAACACAGTGATTGCACTTTCACTCACCTTTAAAGAAATAAGCTGAGAGAAGGTGATTTATATAAGATTATGTTCCAGAAAGCTATACACAAAGGTACCAATAATTCCAAACACACCCAAAATCATTTCCAATTCAACTACGAGGAAAAGTCTAGATGGACACAAGAGCCTGAAAATGAACAAGTACCACCGTTTCAAGGCATGGTATCAAGAAAATACAACCCAAAAAAGTTCAAGTTTCTGTTACAGACACGGCAAGGCCACACATGCATGAGAGTTTTTTGCACAGAATCTAAGCCACCTTACCTCAATAGAAGCATCCTATACATCTGAAAAAAAAAAAAAAAAAAGAGAGAAACAACCAAGGAAAAAGCAAATGAATACACTCAATCCCAACCCTCACCTCAAACAAGAAGGAAGTGCAAAAAAAGAGAGAAACAACCAGGAAAAAGCAAATGAATACACTCAATCCCAACCCTCACCTCAAACAAGAAGGAAGTGCAAAAAAAGAGAGAAACAACCAGGAAAAAGCAAATGAATACACTCAATCCCAACCCTCACCTCAAACAAGAAGGAAGTGTAAGCCCATGGCAAACAAATGCCAGCACAACATAAATGATAACCAGGAGAAGGAATATCAGTGCAACCCTGCAAAAAAGCAAAATATTATATCACTCAAGGACTGTAAGTGGAAATAAGGAAGGTCAGATCTTACCCCCTAAATAATGCTAATTGATGGAAGTACAGCTACTTTAGGTCTTTAACCATGTGGAAATAATCTGGCTTAGAAAAATGTGGAGTTTAAGACTTTTAGGACATTAAGTTAAATGCTGGCATAACATCTTGAGGGAGGAGAAGGTGTAGGAGTTCAAATTCATCACTGGCAATGGGAAAGTTTGCAGAAAAAGTGTGGCGTAGACGCTCACTGTATGAAGACTTTTTGTTGATTCGCCAGTTGGATCCTTTCAATTTTTTATTTGCCTGGCATCAAAGTCAATGAACATGAATTGCTTGGAGTTGACTAATAGATTTTAACTCCTGTCAGCATAATGGATAAGGTTACCATAGTTTGCAAATGAAGACCAGAGGTTGCCAAGGTCACTGCCAACATTGAATTAAGAACAGAGGAACTAGAGTTCACCATACATGTTAGGTTACCTCGCCATGACTCAGTTGCTCATTGCAGATCTTATTGTGTTGGCTTTTGGCTTGTAATCATACTTCCAAGGTTTCCTTCTTTTTTTTTTCGGTAGATAAACTCCCAGTTCTTTTCACACCTAAGTTTAACTTGTCCCCAATACATGATGTACGGATTGCGAAAATCTATTATCCTTCTTTATTCATGTTTTCCGGCAAATAAATAGAGCCTAAACTCCAATAGAACAATCAATCAATAGAAAATACAAAAAAAAAAATATTCACAGAGAGAATAAAAGAGGGTTGGCCAGCATGCCACTTTCCATGATGGAGTAGCTATTTAACAGTTAGGAGGACACATACACTTTGGAAATCCAGCGCTAAGTCTGCCAGCCCCTTGAAAATAAAGAAGGTTTTTTGGTCCTGAAGGTGTGTTTGAGGTAGTCACTAGTCTTATGTTTTATATGAAGTTGGCATGCTCTCCTAATTTGACGTAATTTTATTTTATATATTTATAGCAAGCGCACAGATGAGGTTTCATCACCTTTTACCACTTCAAAAGTGCACTTATGAAGTCCAATCCTCTTTATCACCAATTGAACTCAAGCAACTCAAAAAACTGAAGAAATCTCCAAATGGAAGGCTACATTTCACAGCAAAGGAACAGTCCTTAATCACTCATTTTGTCATTTTTAGAAGTTTCCGTAAACACACACTATTTGACCCCAACCATTTCCATTCCTTTCCCCCCCCCCCCCCTTTCTTTTCCCTTTCCACTGCCCAACATCAATTGCTGAGTGATAACTTGAAGGAACGTGTTTCTCACACTTGCAATGATTATTCTATAGGACACTTACGCCCCTAGAAGATCAAAATCGGTGCCCCCATCTATTATAAAACAAAATGCTCACAAATGCTTAATCATCAAAAAAGGTTTACTGTTAAGAACATACGTGAGCTTGACATCTCTCCACCACACTGTGGTTCTGAAACGGCGAGCCTGCTTTCTGAAGCGAAAAGTATTTCCTTGCATATTGGCAGTTTTGTCAACCAGCAACTCCAACCGATCACCCCTTTCTAGAACTTTATCAATATTCTCTATCATGACATTACGCACCTGTTAAAGAGCATAATCACACTGAAGCCCTTATGATTGGTAGAAAAAAACCCAAGAGAATGTCATGAACTACAAATTTGCACATGAATATGGACTGATACAGTAAAAGGTAAAGGAATTTTGACATGCTGCAACTCAATTATACTAAATCACAATGCATCAAGAGTACATGTCAAAAATATGAAGGGGGTTAATGCACCATGTGTTTATTTAACCAAAAGCCTTCCCATACTAAATAAATCACACCATTAAATTCACCACCATAAATTATCAAATACAAGCATCCACAGGAAAGCTAGTTGTACTGAAGCTATCAGGGCCATGAATGAAGTCCAAATATCAAATTAATTTCGCAGAAAGTTAGTGTTCATGGACAGCAAAAGTAGATGAGCAAGACTTAAAAAAATCAAAACTAACATTCATTATAAGCAGATCGTATCATACATAATCAATAGAGACATTCTATACACACCTGGCTCATTTCACCTTTTAATCGATTTATCCTATCTGCATTTGGATCATTTGAGTAATATTCCATTTGTTGGCTCAAAACCCTAGAAAATTCATCATTCATGGCATATGCATGGGCTGCTAGAACTGCACGACCATAAGTCCTCACAAATCTCTGATGAATGTCTTCGAGAAATGCAAAAGGAATTCTTCCTGCACAATGAATTCAGAGTCACGCTGAAAAAACGATACAAACCTTTCAAGAAGTAGCAGTAAGATAGACAATCTTCTAAAGCAAAAACCGGGCAAGTACCAAAGTGATGCAAGATAATATCATTGAACTTATGAACTAAGAAGCACAAACAATTCTGAGAAGGCCTTTTGTGTGTCACGGACCAGTGCCTGTTTTTCTCAGACACACCTAGACATGCATGCATCCAACACCTTTTTACTTGTGTATTGTGTCCATGTTAAAAACAGCAATATTAAATTAGGACACTAGTTAAATACCCTTGGACACTTCGGTCGCACTTGATTAAAAACTAGGAAGTTAGGATACCATTATTAATAATAGTCAGACTAAAGGGTAGTATGAGTTTAATTAGTACGTTCTTACTATATCTAAAAACAAAGAGAAGAAACATGAAGGTTTTATAAAGGAGGCATGAGAGGATAAGAGTACACATCATAGATATGTATGCATACTATCTTTCATCTGTCCAAAAATTGTGATTGTCAACTATTATGATTTGCAAAACAGATTCAAGTTATGCCGCTATGTATGACTTCTACCCATTGAAGAATTATAATAATACTCTCATATCGTATAATTTCATATATATGATACACAATCAACAGGTATATATGGATGGAATATTTTTTTGGGCAAACTTCACTTTACCCCCTCATGGTATACCCAAAAGTACATAACCCCCTTGTCATTGAAAAATATCCGCATAACACTCACATGCTTTGTAGACTAAATCGCAATGCTAACTCTATTAACAAAAAAAAAATGACCTTAATACCCTTTTCTCTCCTTCCCAAGCAAGCCCCAGTGGTTCTTAGTCTCCCTAGCACCCTCTCCCTGAAAACCAAGACCACCCTCTGAACAATGGCACAACACAGTACAAACTATAAACCACAGCACAAAAAAAGACATTTCACATATCACTCTTCCCTTCCTCCTCTCTATATCAAACATTGTCTTGCCATCACCACCACTGCAACACCATTTTTTTTAGAACACTACCCTTCCTTCTCTCTGTTGCTTACACCAAATACTAGTATCATCGCACTACCATCTTTTTGCTGAACAACAACTACGTGCCTCAAATTCCAATTACTTCAGTATAAACATTGTCAATGAAAATTTTCAACTAAAAAGGTTTAATAGAAATTTTATGAAAATTAATAGGAGAAAAATTCATTATGGAAATGAACAAACCAGTCATATGCCTTCGTTGTAATGATCTCAAATTGATCTGCAGTATCTTGAATTGCATATGTTTCAAATTGATTCACTAGTCGAGTCAATTTCGATCCAAATTCATTTCAACCACATTGTTTTGAACCAAAGTGAGTTAAAAATTGGAGTCACATCGTGATCCTACTTGGCGAGGGTTGGCGATCCTTGTAGCAATGGGGATGGGGAAAAGAGTGGTGATATGTGCCACTTTACATGCATGTTATGCACGCACCAGACTAGGAAGTGGTAGTGGCAAGATGGAAGAATTGGTCTAATTTGTTTTAGTCATTGTTTGTTGAGTCTGTTATTGAGTAAGCTTTGAGTGGCATAGTGGGTGCTATTCTTTTTCCTATTCTTCAGCATTTCCTGTTCTTTAGCATTGTTGTTATTTTCCCTTCTAGTTGTATGGCTATATATAGCCTGAATGAGTTCAATAAAGATATGCAGTTTATTCACCAAACAGTCCCCTCCTTCTCCTATTCCTTTCTTATTTAAAATTCTTTCGTATTAGTGGTATCAGAGCACGGTTCCAACCATGGACACTAGCAGCAAAACGAATGCAGAATTCTGCAATGATGTCAACGAAATCTTGGCACGACACGAGACCATTTTCGATCAGGTGAACGCAGCATTACAAGCGGTGTTAACCGAGTTTCAAGCTCTTCGAGCCTCCCGTAACCAAAACACTAGCCCTCCTGAAACCAACCCATTTGCACGTGACGAATCCTCACACCCACATACTTCCCGTTCTAACACTATCAATGACCACCCTCATCAACACCTCAAGTTGTCTTTCCCAAAGTTTAACGGAGACGACCCAACTGGATGGATTTACAAGGCAGAACAATACTTTGAGTTCAAGAACATTGCACCAAACCAACAAGTTCAGCTGGCCTCCTTCCATATAGAAGGCATCACCCTGCAATGGCACAGGTGGTTGACGAAATTTCGCAGACCACTCACATGGGATGAGTTCACCAAGGCTGTACAACTCTGATTTGGTCCAAGCGACTATGAGGACCCGTCAGAAGCTCTAACTTGCCTTAAACAAACCACAACCGTAGCAGCTTATCAAGAAGCTTTTGAAAAGCTTTCCCACCGAGTTTATGGCCTGCCCGAAAATTTTCTAATTGGTTGTTTTATTGTAGGACTCCGAGACGACATTCACATAGACGTAAAAATTAAACAACCCAGAACCTTGGCGGATACAATAGGAGTGGCTCGGCTAATCGAGGAACACAACCAGCTGCAGAAGAGACCAAACCAGCAACTCCGTTCCTAACCAGCCTTTTTGACAACAAAAGCCTCACCCAACCCAACAGCTGGTGTGCTAGGACCTCCACCAACCCAGCGCATGAACCAAAGTTCCAATACTCAACCAGCAACCTTCCGCCGAATCACCAATCAAGAGGCACGAGAACGTCAAGAGAAGGGGTTATGCTATTATTGTGACGAGAAGTTCGTTCTAGGCCATCATTGCGAATGACCGCAATTATTTATGATCGAGGATTCACCCCATCCGAGCATCGAGGATGTCGAGGACGTTCAACTAGAACCGGAACATCATGAAGCTATACCTGAAATTTCTTTCCATACAATTACAGGTGCCGAACACCCACAAACCATACTCGTCTTTGGCAAGTTGAAAAACAAGAATGTAACGGTGCTAATAGACGGTGGCAGCACTCACAACTTCATTGATCAGGCGATCGTCTCGAAGTTCTGGTTACCAGTAATCCAGGATAAGAAATTCCAAGTTATGGTTGCTAACCGAGAGAAGATAGAATGTGCTGGACAATGTCGGGCGCTCACCCTCACCATTCAAGGACTTCCCGTCACTGCCGACTACTACATTCTTCCTGTCGCAGCATGCCAGTTGGTATTGGGAGTGTAATGGCTTGCAACTCTCGGACCCATCGAGACTGACTACAAGCAACTAACCATGAACTTCAACGTGGCAGGAACTTCCCACACCTTCCAGGGATTGGGACGAACTGGCATCGAAGCCTTAACTGACAAAGAATTTAATGGAATACACGGTACTGGGCTATTTTTTCAAATAATTCGTTCCAACAGCAACAGCCAACCAAATTCCTATCCACCTGAGATGGGCCAACTCCTAGCTAAATTCTCTCAAGTATTTGAATCACTTATCAGCTTGCCTCCAAGACGGTCACATGACCATCACATTCCATTGCAGCCAATCGCGGGACCAGTGAGTGTGAGGCCATATCGATACCCTTATTACCAGAAAACCGAGATAGAGAAAATGGTAAAAGAGCTTTTGCAATCTGGTTTGATATAGCCAAGCCATAGCCCGTTCTCGTCCCCAGTTCTGTTAGTAAAGAAAGCAGATGGAGCTTGGTGATTTTGTGTGGATTACCGAGCTCTAAAAGACATCACAGTTAAAGACAAGTATTCAATTCCTATTATCGATGAACTATTAGATGAGCTCCACGGCGCCAAATTTTAATTGAAAGTGGATTTACGGTCTGGATATCATCAAATCCGCGTGCAAGAAGACGACATTCCTAAAACCGCATTCCGAATGCACGAAGGGCATTACGAGTTTATTGTGATGCCATTTGGCCTCACTAACGCACCAGCAACCTTCCAAAGTCTCATGAACGATCTCTTCCGTCCCTATCTACGGAAATTTATTTTGATTTTCTTTGATAACATTCTAGTGTATTCGAAATCATGGGAAGACCATCTCACACATTTGCAAATTATTCTACAGATCCTATCAACTAACAGTTTGTTTGCAAAAGAGTCAAAATGTCGATTCGGAGTTTTATAGGTCGACTACTTGGGTCACATAATTTCGAAGCAGGGGGTATCGGTTGATCCTATCAAAATACAAGCTGTCATTGAGTGGCCAACACCAACAACAGCAAAAAGGGTCCGTGGGTTCCTCGGTTTAGCATGCTATTAGCGAAAATTTATCTGTCATTTCGGATGTATAGCAGCTCCTCTGACCCGTCTCTTGAGCAAGGATGTATTTCAATGGAATGAGGCAGCAGAGATGGCCTTCAAACAATTAAAAGAGGCATTGACGTCACCATCAATTTTACGCCTTCCCGATTTTACTCAACGATTCGTGATTGAATGCGATGCCAGCAGAATCGGACTCGGTGCAATTCTTACTCAACAAAATCGACCAGTGGCGTATTTTAGCGAAGCATTGAAAGGTTCGGCCTTGGCATTGTCCACCTACGAGAAAGAAATGTTGGCTATCGTCAAAGCAATCAAGAAATGGCGTCCATACTTGCTTGGGAAACCATTTACAGTCTGCACAGACCAAAAAAGTCTCAAGCACCTACTAGAGCAACGAATTACTACACCAGCACAAACACGATGGCTACCAAAAATACTTGGTTATGATTACGAAATTAAGTATAAACGTGGGCCTGAAAATCAAGGTGCAGATTCTTTGTCACGTGTACTGAATTCCAATTTTTATCCATTTCTCAACCACGTGCAGATTGGTGGCCAATGCTTCAAAAAGAAATCCAGCAGGACTCATTTTATGAAGAATTATTACAAAAAAATCCCTCTCAAGCTGCTGCAACGTGATGGAGTGTGGTTCAAAGGAGACAGTTTATTTGAGCCGCACCTCAACCTTGATTCCGAAGATAATGGCTGACTACCATTCGTCGTCAATAGGTGGGCACTTTGGGTTTCATAAAACCCTCTCTCGTATCAAACAAAAAAAATTTTGGTCTAATATGCGCCAGATGGTGAAGGATTTTTTGCAACAATGTGATGTCCGTCAGCGGTTCAAAACCGATTGTATGAAGCCGGCGGGGTTGCTTCAGCCGCTACCCATCCCTACTCAAATGTGGATTGATGTCTCGATAGATTTTATTGAGGGGTTACCATCTTCTAATAGATATACTGCCGTCATGGTAGTCGTCGACCGATTGACAAAATATGCTCACTTCGTAGCCTTGAAACACCCGTTTACCGCTGTAATTGTCGCCAAGGCATTTGTTGCGAACGTGGTTCGCCTACACGGTATTCCGACATCAATCGTTAGCGACCGGGACAAGGTGTTTATCAGCTCCTTTTGGTGAACATTGTTCCAGCTGCAGGGAACCAAGTTGTGTATGAGCTCAAGTTACCATCTCCAATCCGACGGCCAAACTGAAGTTGTCAATCGAACTTTGGAGCAATATTTACGATGTTTTGCTAGTGACCAGCCGCGGAAATGGCTCGAATGGATTCCCTGGGCCGAGTTCAGCTACAACACTTCAACTCACTCCTCCACCAAGATGACACCCTTCGAAGCTGTTTACGGCATTCTGCCTCTAAGTCTATTGGCTTATGTACCAAGCACTTCCCGCGTCCAAGTAGTAGATGAGTACCTGCGTGACCGAGATGCCATCCTACATGAGCTACGACATAACCTTCTGCTGCCCAGGTTCGGATGAAATGTCAAGCAGACCAACACCGGCGCGAGGCCTCGTTCCTTGTGGGAGATTATGTGTATTTGAAACTCCAGCCATATAGACAGACTTCTGTGGCTTTTCGGGCCTCCATGAAGCTCGCCCCCACGTTTCTTTGGTCCATACAAAGTCATTGAGAAAGTTGGTCCGGTGGCTTATAAACCGGCTTTGCCTCCTGGTTCTCAAATTCATGATGTGTTTCATGTCAGTTTGTTAAGGAAGCATTTGGGACCGACCAGTCACTCCAACGTCTACCCAACTTCCCCCTGTCTCGGATACTTCGATTGTCCTTCCACAACCCGAAGTCGTCTTAGATAGACGTGTGATCCACAAGAGTAAATACCGCCCAAAATCTGAAATCCTGGTGAAATGGGTCGGTGTACCAACAGAAGACGCAACCTGGGAGAATGAGTGGCGTTTCACCAAGTCATATCTAGATTTCATCCTTGTGGACAAGGATCCTTAAGCGGTGGGGAATGATATGTGCCACTTTACATGCATGTTATGCACGCACTAGACCAAGAAGTGGTAGTGGCAAGATGGAAGACTTGGTCTAATTTGTTTTAGTCTTTGTTTGTTGAGTCTGTTATTGAGTAAGCTTTGAGTGGCATAGTGGGTGCTATTCTTTTTCCTATTCTTCAGCATTTCGTGATCTTTAGCATTGTTGTTATTTTCCCTTCTAGTTGTATGGCTATATATAGCCTGAATGAGTTCAATAAAGATATGCAGTTTATTCACCAAACAGTCCCCTCCTTCTCCTATTCCTTTCTTATTTAAAATTCTTTCGTATCAAGTGGCAATGATACCTGAAGGGGTAGGTGTTGAGGAGAGAGAGAGAGAGAGAGAGAGAGATTGGTGGAGATGGTTATTGATGGCGAAGAGTTGTCGGGGGTTAGAGAGTTGTTCGAGAAGACCTTGGTGACTTTTGGTAGTGGACTGGTTTGAGAAAGAAGAGTAAAGAGGAAGAATAGAAGAGAAGGGGCTAGTGTATGCCGGTGGTGGCTATCTTCGAGCAATCCCTGAAGCAAGAGGGGAGAATCTGAGGGTGTAATGATGGTACTTTTGTCATTTTAAAATAATTCTTCATGCCCACTCTTACAATTCGTGTGTGAATCACATTGCCAATTATAATAAATGGAAAATTTAACGTTATAATTTAGTCCACAATGCATTTGAGAGTTGTGTGGACATTTTTAAATGGTAAAAGGGTTATGTAATTTTAGGAGTTGTTTGAATGTCGTATTAAGAAAAGAAGGACTATACAATCCTAGATAGATGGATAAAATTTAAGATTAAACAGGGGGCAAAGATAATACCAATTTTAGTCAAGTATTTGTTAAGTACGGTATTAAGAGTTGAATCATAAGTATCAAGTCCAATATGATATTTTGTTAGATAATTTATTAAATGGTATTAAAATGAGTGGACTAAAATGCCCTCAATTATCTCCAATTTAATCACTTGTAGTGATCCAATATTTCGTAGGACAATATCAATATTACTTATTATAAATATTTTTAAATAATTTGGAATTACAAGCATGCTTTAGTTGTGTAAAATACTAAAAATATATTTTAGATATATACGTTTGTTTATTATTAAAATAAATAATATAGAATGATTAGATTGATTTTTCTTGCATTGAGGGTAAAATTATAAAATAACGATCTAATACACCTAGGTTGTATTATAATACCACCAATCCTGTTAGTATTAAAATTAGCTCAGTAGTATGGGTAGATTGTATTAAAATTATCCGTAGGAGATACTTATCTAGTTAATCCCATATATAATACGAAGTAATTTTTTGCATTCAAATGTAGTATAAACTCGTATTAAAGTGTTTTAAAACAATATGACTCTTTAATACCCCTCATAATACAACAACCAAACGACCCCTTAGGGTATACTATAAAAGGGTAAAGTGAAGTTTGCCCTATTTTTGTGTTATTCTATCCTCACTGTGTATGCATCCCAATTTTTCAGGACTTGCCGATGCCCTTGTTATGTCGTGCTTGTGTCCTAGGTATGCATCATTGTCGTTAGGTATAAAACAAAGTTAGGTCTTAACCAATGTCTGCCGTATACAATAAAAGCATAGTTACCGAGTTAATGGCTTAGTGAACGAGAGGAGGCCAACAACATAGTTGAATATCTTTTCACAGAAAACAAATATCTTCAGAATCTGAAACTGAGGCCTTCAATTGGAGATCGTTTATGGTAAAGACCTCCATCCATCAAGTAATCCTATAAATCGACTCATGAGAAGCTCTCAGCTTAATCACTACATATGAAAGAGATATAGTCCCTCAAGAGTATTGGTCAGAAACTGCAAGTTCATCATGAGCAGACATTGATAAGAGAACTTCTATGCGGACCACCTGGCAAACATGGCAAAGACACAACAGATGGATCTAGTGGGGCTGGAGTATCTACCAAACCAACTCAAACTTTAGCTGAGAGTTGCTGCTTCGATTTTTCTGGTTGTGGAAAACCATGGATCTCTCGCAAGAGATATTGCAGCCACTGCAGTTAAAATTTGCACAAATTATAGATTACCTCCCTGTGGTTGGACCTAGCAACACATTGCCTACTTATACTTTTATCCACACATAATCCCGTGATTTTGGAGTTTGGACTAAAATGAGATTGCTAGAAATTTGGTGAAAACTAACAATCAAATTTTATTAAGTAAATACCATGTCAAAATCACTTTTGTACCCTTATCATGACTAGTTTTATTTTTATATCTCTAAAACAAATCAACCTCTTTCTCTTTCTTTCCTTTCTATGCTTTAATAATTTTCAAATTGTATGAAATTTTTAGGACGAGAAACACTAACATAAAAAAAGTTGGAAGTTACTATAGTCTCTTAATATACTAAATGTACCTCTGTTAACTGTTGCACTTTAGTCCAAAACAAAAAGAGTTATGTATAGGTATACAAATTATAGGGAGGTAAACTATTACTGCCTCAAACACTTTTCACTGTTCCAAGTTTTCATTTTTGATAGGAGTTCGAAGTTTTCATTCAGTACTAGAAATGATCATATTTCTTTTTGATTGATAGTCTCGTAAGTTACCCAACATATGGTATTATATATTCCAATACCGCAATCCAATTTATTTTGGTGGAACACAAACAACAGCATTATAATTTTACCTCCATTTCAAATCCAATAAAATTTTAAAAAATTTGGCAATCCTTAATTTTTTTTATTTCCAACCCCAAAAGCTGAAATTGGAGGTGTGTATCTTCATATAAATTCAAATACGTTGATCATCACTGCAATCAGCAGCACAGCAATGCAGTCAAATAAACACATTTGGAGCAAATCAAACAACAGACCTGTTTCAAACAATATTCTAAACCCAAAAAAGTTGAAAATTTAGCTTCACAATTCCCCCTATTCTTCCAGTTCTAATTCAATTAATTTCATACATGATAATTCGAGGAAATCAAAGTGAAATACATAGCAATGACCAAAAATTAAAAAAACCTTACTTCCGGCGGTATCGTCGGCCATGCAGAGAACGGTGAGGCCATCGGTGCGTTTCACGTGAAAGATGTACCGATCTTGAGAGTACGACACGTTCGAGTCATTGTTTCCAGGTACTTTCTCCAGAATTTGCCTGGCGATTGAGCTCGCGTTCGTCGACGCCGCGCTGAATTCCGCCAAAACCACCGACCCCCTCGCCACCAACGCATACAAAATCGTCATCTCTCCCCTTAACACACAGTCCCTCTCTCTCTGCCTCTCTCTCTCCCTATATATATATATATAAATGTATATTTACAGATCACAGCTTCTTTTCTGTGGGTGTATATATATGAATTACATGTATTTATCTCTCATGTTTCTCTTTCAAGATGGGAATGAGAAAGCTAGGGCTTTGGTTTGGCAGAATTTACTACTGAATTTGAATGAATGATTTCAGCAATTTTTTTCGGAGAGAAGATGAGATAGAGTAAATAAATTATGGGCGGCAGAGTGATAGAACAAATGACGGTAGGTGGGGACGATTGTGTTTGGGGGAGGATGAGTGCATGAAAGCTGGATGTTATCCTTGGAATCTATCTTATCTAAATTAATAATTTGAATTGCACATAATACATGTATAAAATCACAATCATTATTGAGATTAATTTAATTTTTATTTAAATTCATTTAACTGTATAAATTTATTTTCAAAAAAAAAATAAAATTACATAAAAATATCATATTCTCTACATGATCTCTAATATTAGAAAATTCCGTTAAGCTACACCTACATCTCTTCTATCTATCATGCCTCTCTTTTTATTTTTTTTCTATTCACTTTAATTTTAAATTATATAATTAAAAAAATATAAAAAATAAATTTTTATATAAAATATAAAAATTATACAATCAATATTCAAATTTTTGTATTACAGATTATCTTTTCACGCGAGGTTATTACTAGTCTATATATATATGATGTAGAGTTAACAATATAATAAATACTCAAATTTTGTATTGTAGATTATATTTTGGCACGAAGTTATTACTAGTGTATATATATATATGTCAATTGAGCATATGAACTATTTTTTGTGTCAATTTAATCCATTCATTATGCAATCTGACTCAATGTTACCCTTCCATTCAAGTTTGCCATTAATTTTAATGGAAAGCCACACGTACGTTAAGGATTAGGGTAGTTAGAATTATATACATGATATGCACGTGAGACTTTCCGTTAAAGTTAATATTGACTTTGAACAGAAGATACACATTGAGTGATATTGAATAGAAGGTGAGCTAAATTGACACAAATTAGTTTAAGAGTTTAATTGACCTAAATGACATAATTTAAAGGTCCTCTGTATAGTTTACTCTACAATGTATTATTACAAACAATTGAAGGAATGAAAGGCTTTTGTCTCGCAATTTTTAAAATTTTTTAATTTAATTATAATACAAAATTTATTCAATTGTTGTAAAATTAAAGAAATATAGAGAATAGAATTGTAAAGAGACAGAAGAACATATAAATGTTAGAGAATATATCTAGGCTTGTCAATTCTAGATACGACTCATGACACCGACACGAACCCGACACGAATTTAACGGGTTCGGGTGTAATTTTAACGGATTCAGGTGGTTAACGAGTTAACTCGGCAGACCTGTGAAATAAATGAACCGATTTTGTGTTTAACCCATAAACTCGTTTCAACCCGTTTAATCCGTTAACAGTGGTACTATAATTTTTTTTTTAAAAAGTTAGGTCTCTCAGCCTCTGCCTTATCTCACACCTCCCATCTCTCATACTCATTCAAATTTAGTAGTCATTTAATGTTTATTTTTTGTCTTAATTATTTTGCTCAACCATGATTTATTGCTGTAGTAAACAGGTCAACCATGTGTAATGTGTGGCGAGTTGAGGATTTTTCTTGTAGACTTGAAATACTCTAATCTATTCTCTTATTTAGCGGGTGACATACAGGTTGTATCGGGTAACCCGTCTAATAAATTATTCGTGTATGGGTGTAATAGTTGGACTCATTTATATAAATGAATAGGGTATGGATGGAGGATTTTTTGACACAAACCCGTTCCACTCGACACGAAACCGTTCCACTCGACACGATTGTCAGGCCTAAATATATCTTCTCAACTTGTATTCCTCATGATGGCCAATACCTCATTTTATAGGCCTTCAAATATAAAAGTGATCAAATACAATAATAAAGTTGATATATAAATGGGTAGGAGTTATAAATTAATGTACTAATGCTCACTAATTCATATTTAATTGGGGTACTAATTGAAAAGTTAGAGGTCATCTCACTAATTCATATTTAATTGGGGTACTAATTGAAAAGTTAGAGGTCATCAACTTTATTACAATATATACAATATAATTGTAATATTTACAACATCAATCACATTCTCGCAAATATACCATGTAACTATTTATCCACTCCATTAATTCACTATTATTTAATTAATTTTTAAAAAAAAACTTATTTGTATCACCTTATAATTTGTTATTATTTTTACCTAATGACTCAAAATGATCGAGTGAGAAAATAAAAAAGAATGGGAGAGCATATTATATTGAGTTTGAGTTGGTTCAACTCGATTTCTATATGTCAACCCTTTTTGGTTGTTGATAATGTCCTTGACAATTAGGGGGTGAAACAAGGGGGCCAACCAAGAGTATAACAAAATACAAAGTAACATTTAAGATGTCCAATTTTTATATTGTAGGAGGGGCCAACTTAACGATAGATAACTTTTAAAAAAAAATTTAAAAATATATATAAGCTTAAAAAATTAGGGGTTAAAAAATATTTTAAAATCTCAATGACCAATCAAGGAAGCCCAAAATAATATAATAGCAGTTCATATAAAAAATTTGTATAAAGAAATCCATACAAATATGTGTACAAGAGAGAGAGACCATATATAATAATCATTGTGAACTTCTTTGCTTTTTTTTTTTTTTTTGTTACAGAGTGTTCAGGGTTATGCCGATTATTCCTTTGAGCTCAGTGACTGACCACCATGATTTAAGCTGAGTTAGAGTATGTTTTTAAAGGGATAAGGATGACTAACCTTTAGCGGGTGTAAAAAAGAATTGAACTTGAGACTTTTGAGTTATCAGATATCAAGCTTAACTACTAAATCACCCATAAGAATTAATCATTGCGGACTTCGGTTACATACTACACTAACAAAGAATTTTAGTGAATTTTTACATGATGCGAAAGGTATTTACTAAAATATAGCAATCCATTGGGACTGTGGAAGAAAATTTTCCTAAAATGGGAATTCCTAATTCCCACGAATCTTGCTGTTCAAAAACTCATTTGCATTGACTATTATTGAGTGAAAATGACAAACATTAGATGTCTCAAATGAACATATTGCAGAGGAGCTGGCCAGCTGGTCTCATAGTGGAAGTTAAAACAAATTATATTTAATCAGGGGTAATATGGTCATGTACAATGCTTGCAATACTCAAATGATGCTGCTAATATTAGGATGTTCCAATTTGCTTTACTAGATTTTACCTATATGATGTTTTCTTCGTGATTCTACACGAGTTGGTTCAATGATTGGACAATAAGCGAGTCGTAAGATTGCATATTTTAAACTCTGAGTCTCATTAACTACATGAAACTGAAGCATTACCGATCTGCATAGATTATGTGCATTAGATTTTTGCATCGCAATCATGAATCCAAAAGACGTGTGATTATGATGGTTCCCAGTATTATAAAGAAAAAACGTCATCCATTGAGAATATTGGGCGTGTTTCGCGCAACGTATAGATTTGACTTATTCATTTCAGAAGAAGTGGCTTCAATGCAGGAGTTTGTATATTATATGGAGCCGAGTTAGAACATATACGGGACTTAGGCTCCACTCTAAGAAAACTTGCAGGTTTAAAAGATTACTGATAACTTTACAAGTCACAATAATTGATTAGGAATGTATGATATTTTTTGGGTGATTTACACTATAAGACACTGTCATGTGGTGTCAGTGAGCATTGAATATTTTATGAGTTAATTGAGAGTCAAATTACGCTCTCCTAACAAAATGTTTCTTCTTCTCGAACGGTGAATACATTATTCCTATTTGTACCTAATTCGAAGTGCTAATACATTGTTTATATTGGATTAATAGTGAATTTCATTTAATGATGAACACATAATTCATCCAATGACTATAATGCATAGGTTCTCGCATTACTTTCTCATAGCATTATTTGGGTAATTTATATTTTGATCCCTCGACTATGACCCTTGTCTTATTTTGTACCCTTTACTATTGAATTTTTTACATTGTCTCATCAACTATTTTGATCATTTCACATTGTCCCAATCATAATTGTCCGTTATCTTTTTGGACAAAAATTAATGACGTGTCAGTGCAAAATAAAAAAAATTACATACTTTGGGGATAAAATAAAATATTTTTTTGTTAAATATATAACGACCATTAATAATTGGAGTAATATGAAACTAATTGCATAATTGATGGTGTAATATAAAAAATATAATAATTGAGGGGATAAAGTTAAAAAAAGGTCATAGTTTTTGAACACACACTAGACACAACCTCTTAAAAGAGAAAGTGCCAGTGAGATATTTAAATAACACACACCCAAAGCAATCCCGATGTGGGATTGCCCAAAAGATTAGTTTTCCGGCAATATTTCTTGGGATCTAAACATGACTCCACTTTAAAGAAATGATTTCCTATGCACAAATATTCTCATCCTTTCATGGCAGCACATGGAAAGTTCCTTCTTGTTTTCTTCATTTTCTATTATTTTCCTTCTTCTTTCAATTTCAAACTGATCTAACGCAATAAAAAATTCAGTATATAAAGTCAAGATTGAAAATCTTTTGACGCCAAATTGACACGAAATTGAAATAAACCGATCGAATATGGGTTTTAAAAGGGGTTGAGCCAAGATTTTTTTGTAGTGGGGGCAATCTAAAATTCACTAATCAACAAAATCATAATATTAATATTATTGTGGGAAAACACCAATAAATCTTAATTTTCATCAAAAAAAAAATTGAATATTTTTTATTAGAACAATTATGTCCTACTTTTCACAATTGATACCAAAGAAATCCTAATTTTTTTGATGAATCAAACAAGTAATCACTAAAAAAAACTCAAAGGGTTAGATTTTTTTATCCTCATAGTCACTAGATGTAATAGGAACCCCAAAAAATAATGGTAGGCCTTTCTTTGCTTGTCACATTCTTATAGAGTACCTTTTTATCTTGAAGCCCCTCGGCCCCAACTACACTACCCAAGCTCGGACTCAATTGGCACTTATATGGGTGGGGTGACTCTGTAATAGGGTTTATTCACGATAAAAGACTTTTTAAAAAAAAAAAAAAAAACATTTACACAAAACATACTTAAAGTTTGGCTGTGAAGGAATTTTATTCGAGAGCCAATATGAGTTTCTCCAACCATAGAAATACGTGACTTTTTCTCGACATTAGTGAGGGTCATATGGGTCTTTGGTCCAATAGTACTCCTTATCTTGTAAAAATTTTGCCTTCTTAAGGTCAAATGTTCAAATCTCTCTCCCCCTTTCCCCTCCCCTCCCCCCCCCCAAAAAAAAAAAATGGTGGAGCCACGTTGGGACTAGGGATGGCAGTGGACCGAAGTGGGGGCGGGAGGTGTAGTCTCCATCCCGTATCCACTTAAAAAAACTCCGTCCATCCCCGGTTCACCCCCGTTAACGGGTATATTTTTCATCCTCATCCCTGTCCACGGATAAATTTGTAATCCCCTTTCCCCGCCTTCACCCCTGCCACCGCCCCCACCCCATCCCTCGTACTCGCCCCAGTCCAAGCCCAAATCAACATAATCCAAAATTTCAAATAAATTCAATATTCTAAATAATCTAACATAATTATAGAATATCATGACATAATTAAAAGCTCTATAACATAATCTAACATTATATAATTAAAACCTTATCTACAACATAATCCAACATAAAAATAGTTACAATCGCATCAATGCTTGTAATCAACAACATGTAAAAATAAACTTTCACATAATATATTATGATGCTAATAATTCACTTAAAAATCAATTCACTTATTTACTATAATGAATTATCAATTAAGCTATATCATTTTAAAAGAAACAAAGACTGTTAACAAAATAGACAATTTCATGGCCAAAATTCCCCGAAGGGTTAGGTCTCAGAGAAAATATCAGGCCCAGCTCCATGATGAAATACATTTCCTCAAACTAATAAGTAAGCATTCAATATTGGTGAAATTTCAAACCGCTAATATAAGCAGTCCGACAAGCTTGTACAATGTGATTTTGTCGTGCCAAAAACTCAACAGCAATTCACACCATTTCGATAGAAGTTTACTAAAACAAATTAATTAAGCACAAATTAGCCATAAATTGATTATATACAAAATGGAGTGCAGCACTTCAATTTTTCCAATAAACATAAGCCTACACAATCAATATTGTCATACAACTGGGATTTGAGGGGAGTTCATGGTCTAGTGGTCTCTCCCCGACACCTATATGCTCTTATGTACAACTCAAATAGACCATGTTAGATCTGAACACTTTCATTAATTATAAAACTAACAAAATACACACGACGAGCCAACATTCAAACAAACAAGACACCAAAAAATTAGTTTTACATTTGGGACTAATTTTATATATATATATATAAAATAACCGGTATAGCGGGGACGGGGCGGGGGTAAGTGTCAGTCCATCCCCGCCTTCATCCCTACACGGGTTTATACGGGTATTCCCGTATACGTCCACCGTCCAATACGTATGGTCCATCCCCGGTCCAAACGGGACGAGTTTGGACAAATATCTGTTTTTCTTCGGTCCACTGCCATCCTAGTTGGGACTAAGGTGGGCACTTCCCCTTCCCTTTCTCCCCACTTTTGGAGCACTTTTGATGAGAATGTTACTCAATATATTATATTTGTCCCACCTAAATTTTGGTGAATTTTCATAATGGTTCTAATTTTTTTTCCCCAATAAATTAGTGGTCCACTAACATTCTAAAATAAATATTTTATTTTTGGATTGAGTAAATCAAATATAACAATCCTGATCTATTTTTTTTTTTTTGACCAAAATATGATACTTCTCTTTATCAAACATAATATGACGACCGATATAAAAAAATAATTGCTAACACGTTAATTAGAGTATTAATTATTATTCTATGTTATCAAGAGTTATCTTTAAAAAATTTAATTAAATAAAACGGTCTCAAATATAGATTCCTTACGTGAAAACAAGTCAAATAACTATAATATATGTCATATTTCATGTTGAAATAAAAGTGACAGTCAGGCCAGCCAATGAAAAGTGAGGCCCTAAGTGGTAGTGTTCAATGGGGTCTGTCGAAATTTATTTAATATAAATATAACATATGATTAAAATTTATTTTATTGTTTCACATTTTTTAATTGTTCTTGATACTCAATATTATCTACTTTATCAGTTATTTTATTATTTTCACATTCTGTTAAAGTGATTGTATTGTTATATTGCTCTATTTTTTATTAGTTTTTTTTTTCTACTTGTTCTTGATGCTCATAATTATTTCTTTTATCAATTGTTTCACTATTTTCAAACTCTGTTAAAGGGGCCGATTATTTAATCATTAAACTCTCAATTGAAATTGTCATATTTTTCTTTTTAAGAAATTTATCAAGTGCTCCTTTTTTAGATTGATTTAGTTCATCTATTTTTTTTTGTTTATTGTGTCAACATTCATATTTTTTACTTGACATATTTCAAACTAAAAATTATTGTGAATAGAATAAATTTAAAAATAATAAATAAATATTCTAAGAGAATAATATAATATATTGTAAAAGTCAATAAGAATGAAACAATAGCACCTAATAAAGAGAAATTGTATAAGTTTTGATTGACAATTTATTCTACTATTTTAAAACCTTCTCAATAAAAAAATTTGTATTAAATTAATTATAACAATAAAACATTAAAAAATAAACTATTAATCAAACAAATATATACTTTTTAATTTAATTTGGGTTGGAGAAGAAAGATCACATCACACATAATTATATTATTTGTACGAACTTTTTGTACTTGGGCGGGCGGGCGGGCGGGCGGGCGAGAGAGAGAGAGAGAGTAATGAGAGTGAGAGAGAAAGGGACGATTTTTTTTTTAAGAGTAATGCTATTGAAGCCTAATTTATTGACCTAATTTACTCACTTAATTCACTATGATCTTTGGATTATCTGTAGGACCTATGAAACATTAGAACTTAGTGTTGATCCAATGGTTTTATTAAAGCCACATCATTATGTCAGTACATCAGGTCAAATTTTTATATTTAAATAGTATTACTCACTTTTTAATAGTGGGGAGTGGGGGTTGGTGCCATTAACGGAGGGAGAGGAGGTAGGCAATAGCTTATAGCTTGTAGGATTTAAGAGTAATGTTAGATAAATTTAAAAATTAGATTTGATAATTACAGTCATTGATTTCACTGTAGGTCTTAACATTTATTGGGACCCACTATCTATTCAATGGTTGTAATCATCAAGTTTAATTTTTAAATCTAATTTTTAATTTCATGTAGCATTACTCGGACTTTAATTTTGGTAAAATAAATTTTTGCCTTTTTTAGAAGTCTTCTAACTGTTGGAGCTTGGTGAAAAAGTGAGAGACAGATAAGTTGGGCTTGTTTTAGTTTAGGCGTTCTAAAAATTTGGAAACTTTAAAAGTCGATACATTTTTTTAACTCTTATTTGGGAGAAAGGTCTCTCTAAAATTTTTTTGGAATAAAAGTCCTCTTTTTTTCCATAAAATCTGAAGTACCCCATCAGGAAACTAAGACATCAGTACCCCTCCAAGTATCAGTCTCTCACAGTTCCTAAATTAACACCAACAAAATCATAATCAACATCTCTCAAAGCATGGAAATCGGTTACTATAAACCCACGCATGTTTATCTTAATATAGTGACATAATTATTTATAATGCATATATATATAATGACATTAGAATGAAACATATAAGTTATAAGAGTAGAAATAAATACTTGGGAGACAAATTGATCATGAAGTTTAAGTTTTGGAGGCGTTTAAGCTTGAGAATGGTGGTTAGGTAAGTTTTTAAATGTTTTTACGTCAAAATAAAGACACCATTAAATCCGGAAGGTTGAGAAACTTTGTAAGAGGTAACATGAGATGCATTAGAAGTTAGGAATTATCCCGCAGTTAAAGCGCATTTTAGAAAGAATTCGGATAGGAAATAATTTGACATTACCTTAATATTTTAGCCATAACCTTTTACTCCGAACTCCGATTGAGTTGATTTTTTGGACAGTAGAAACTAGATTTCAAGGAATATAAAAGTGTATTTCATAGAAATTTTGTGAATCCGCTTCTAAATAGGTCAAAATCAAGCTGGAAGTCGGGGATATACTGTCACACGTGTCCAGATGGAAATAAACACGCGTTCGGACGCATTTGGTAGAAAATTGAGCGAAAAGACATGCGCCCAGACGGTAAAAGACACATGAGCGGACGTACCGAGCAGAAGTTCGCACGTCCCTGACTTGTTTTGGATGTTCTCTCCAATTGTTACATTATAAATACCTAGAGAACGACCCTTAGACTTAGTTTTATCAGTTTTTCATCGTAGAAAACCCTAAAGGGTGAGAAGAAAGGAGAGAAAGCAATACTTGAAGGGATTTTTGCATAGAAGATGGATAGAACACGCTAGAGTTTGCATCACAAACTATGGAATCAAGGTAGAAGATTCTTCTTGATCTCTTTCATTGAGACTTAGGGTATTATATATATATATATATATATATATATATATATATATATATATATATATATATATATATATGTTTTCAATCTTCTTGATAGTTATATGATAAATACTTATGAGTTCTTAGTTTCTTTCTCATTGAAACGTAGTTTTGAACAAAATAAATTTCTGGGTTCAAGGAATATTTGTTCTTAAATTTTAAACCCAAGTTTTGCGAAATACATATTGATTGTGAAAAAAAAATACATGGATTCTTGATTTATAAATTTCTATTCTTGATTAAATTATGTTTTCATCAAATACTTGTTTTATTCCCAAGAAATTGTAAGTTTTGGCAAAACCCTAGAATTTTGATATCGAAATTGTGAAGGTTTTCTTGATATGATCTCTTACATATTTTAATTTATTTATTACTGTAGTATATTGAGAATTGTGAAATTGTGATACTTGAGTTTTTATGAAAATTGTGATTAGTTAAGATTGTAGTTATTGAGAGAAGTTGTGGTTTTATCTCTTGTGTGGTTTGGGTGTGACATACTTGAATTGCCTTCGAGAGCTGCCGTGGAGTGTTAGAGGTTAGTCTGTCCCACTGGGGGTGAGATGATTGTCTAACACTTGTAGTGTATTGTTGTTTGTGAGATCAACCACTATTGTTCATGTAGGTTCGAGACTGAGAGATGATATACATTTTTTGGAAAGGATTCGACAATGCTGTGGGAGACGGTATACGCCCTTCCTAGAGTAGTTTGTGATGTGCTTAGCAGGGAATGATTGAGTTTGTGTGGTTTTGGTGTGTGAACGAGGTAGAATTATTGTGCAGATTTCTGAGAAACAACCAACATACATGAGAATATGGGATGATGCTACTGAGTTATTAATTGATTGCTTTAATTATGACATGTTTATTCATTTCATTGATTTATTGCATTTCCGTACACTTCAGATTATTATAACTGCCATTGTTTTACTTTCAATTATATATGTTATTTTTCAAAAGAGACTTGCCTCTTTTTTATTGTTTTAAAACTTTATTTGGATTTGAGAGAGATTTCCTACGGACTTTTGCTCACCCCCTACAACCACACACTTACAGATTTTGGCATAGAACAGGATGTCGATGTGGATGGGTATGTTGATTACGAGCCGTTGAAGAATCAAGATGTGGACCCTGTCTTAGGGGAATGAAGTTGTTTTATTTTTGGTTTAGAGTTTGAGAGATTTCTATGAAATAATGTTTCAGCTAGTTTTAATTATTCCGCTACTAGATACTGTTTGGTTTTGAATTGTAAGTTGGAGAAGTTACATTGTTTTATTGACTTTAGTATTTATTCTTTGTCAGATGGATGAATGGTTTATTATTTAATGGTTATTCTTAGTTGCTCTCACGATTGGATGATTTTTAGGTAGCCTTCCAGGGTGAATTTTGATGAGGCGTTACCGTTACTACTCTAAAACGTATTATCACTCATATATATATACACATACGCGCGCACACACATGTAACTAAATTCAAAACTTAAATAAATTTTAAATTTCTTAATTTAAAATCTTTCATAATTTAAGATTATTTTTCTCTAAAACTCTTAAATTTTAGGTTTTTCTTATATTATAACTATTTTTCTTAAAATTCCTTAATTGTAGATTCTTTCTAAGATAAGAACTCTCTCTCTTTATAAATACTAGCAATGCACAACGTTTGTTGCACGTAGGTAATTTAAATAATATTATGTTTAGAGAAAATAATAATTATATGTGTAATTAAATTAAATAATAAATTAGGTGCCGAATAATTAATCGGTATTTTATTTATTGATAAATTTAATTATTGATTTATTCTATAAGTTTTTGAGTACCTAATTTGTCATTTATTTAGGTATCTCTCCAACTATTTTCAGTATTTGCACATCTAATTATATTATAGAATTATTAATTTTTATTTTGTTAAATAAATTGATTAGATCGCTTATAATATTATTATATTATTGCATATCAAAGAATAAAATATAACATATATTTGACCATAAAATTTAACTTGGTAATTACATGTGTATAATCTATATAATAAAACACATAGCAACTTAAATTTTTATCCCCTACATATTTTTCCCCTAAAAATATCACATCACTTATTTCTATCACATGTCAATCATTTAATATAATTTGTAGTTTAACATAATTTTTATTTCAAACATGTGGAAAAAATGTTGAAAACGATAGTATATACATGTTGAAAAAATTTAATATAATGAAATCAATTTTTTGGGCGCTCGAATTTTATATTTCATCGTGTCTTCAGACACGAGTTATGACTAAGAATTTAGCATATATAGGACTTTACTTCCTCATATAGATATAGATCATTGTATGTAACTGTATTACTAATAAATGAGTTCAAAAGAATTTAGAAGTCCTTATAAAAGAGTCTAAAACAATTTAAAAGTCAGATAGGTGTAAAAAACAAAAATTAGATGAAAGTATATAGGTGGATATAATTGACTTTATTATAATAATTAGGAATTAAATAGAATATCAAAAAAATTTCACATATGCTGACATTTATAAATAGTATATATATATATATAGTTTTTATATTAGAACTATTTTGTCACATTATTTTTGAATAACTTTTCACATTGTTTTTTATGTTGTTACATTGTTTTTGAGTAACTTGTCACATTATTTAATATGTTGTTACATTATTTTTGAGTACCTTGTCACATTTTTTTAATATGTTTTCATATTATTTTTGAGTAACTTATCATATTTTTTAATATGTTATTACATTATTTTTTGAGTACCTTGTCACATTAATTTTTATGTTGTTACATTATTTTTAAAAAGAAATTGATTCATAAAAAAAAAATAGAAGATGAAAAAGAGAAGACGAAACAATGTATCCAGTTGAGTAATTTCTGTCGGGCCAAAAGAGAAGATGAAATTCTGAAATGGTGAAGAAGTCAAAATTTCGTTATATCGAAAAAAAAATACTGTATTTTATGTAAAACGAAAAATTTATTCGAAGAAAACTGAAATGTTAAAGAAGAAATACTTTTGGTTCAAAAACATAATGCCAAATGCATTGATATCAGTATTTTAAAATTCAAATGATTGTATATATTACAATAACACTGTAAAAAATATTTTCAAAAATTTCCATATTAGTTGTGCATGAATCAAGGTAGAGATAATTATGTAATATTAAAAAAAAAAAGAAACCGAATATGGTACTTCTTTACATTTTTTGATACTTATTTTGAACTTAAATGCTTACATATTAAAACAAGAAACTTATATCCAAATAAAGACCTAAAAATGGCACCTACACCCAATTTTCCCTAAAAATTTTCTAAAAATTGGGGCCCTCTGTTTTTTTTTTTTTGGAGCCCTAAGCAGCCGCCTAAATGGCCTTTAGTCTGGGCTGGCCCTGGGGAAAGTGTTTAACTGGTATAATAGATGGGTAATATGTATATAACATATAACATATTTATTATACTTCTAAACGTTGACAATTTTTTAATTGTAGGAGGGGCCAACTTAACAATAGATAACTTTTCAATTTAAAAAAAAAAAAATATATACAAACTTAAAAAATTAGGGGTTAAAAAATATTTTAAAATCTCAATGGGTCAGAGGCCTTCTCTGACTTTACAATGACCAATCAAGGAAGTCCAAATTAATATAATAGCAGTTCATATAAAAAATTTGAATAAAGAAATCCATACAAATGTGTGTATGGAGAGATGGAGAGAGGGAGAGAGAGACCATATATAATAATCATTGTGAACTTCTTTTCTTTTTGTTATAGGTGTTCAGGTTTGTACCGACTACTCATTTGAGCTCAAAGTTTGACCACCGCGACTTTAGCTGAGTTAGAGTATGTTCTTAAAGGGATAAAGGTAGCTAACCTTTAGCGGGTGTGAGAAAGAATTGAACTTGAGATTTCTGAGTTATCAGAGATCAAGCTTAACCACTAAATCACCCATAAGGGTTAATCACTATTATAGACACTAACAAAAAGAATTTTAGTGAATTTTTACATGATGCCAAAGGTACTAAAATATGGCAATCCATTGGGGCTGTGGAAGAAAATTTTCCTAAAATGGAACTTCCTAATTCCCACTAATCTTGCTGTTCAAAAACTCATTTGCAGTGACTTTTTTTTTTTATCAAAATATACACAAATTAACATACACAAATCCACACGGTTTAAAGCTTAGCACACTTGGCAGAGACTATTATAATCATTTGCAGTGACTATTATTGAGTGAAAATGACAAACATTAGATGTCTCAAATGAACATATTGTAGAGGAGCTGGCCGGCTGGTCTCATAGTGGAAGTTAAAACAAATTATATTTGATCAGGCGTAATATGGTCATGTACAATGCTTGCGACGCTCAAAGGATGCTGCTAATATTAGGATGTTCCAATTTGCTTTACTAGATTTTACCTATATGATATTTTCTTCGTGATTCTACACGAGTTAGTTCAATGGTCGATAAGTGAATCGTAAATTTACATATTCTAAACTCTGAGTCCCACTAACCGTATGAAATTGAAGCATTACCGATCTGCACTGAATATGTGCATTAGAATTTTGCATTGCAATCATAAATCCAAGAAACGTATAATTATGATGATTTTAGTATTATAAAGAAAAACTGTCATCTAATATTGAGTATATTGAGCGTGTTTGGCGCAACGTGTAGATTTGAATTTTCAGGCCAAAAAGTCCATTTAGATATATAAACCGTACACACACGTGATATTTCAACTCAAAATATGATATTTTCGTTTGCCTCTCACAAGAACAGAAAAGAAAGCAAATAGAAAAAATGTCGCAGACCTAAGATTTTGAAGCAAGGTTGTATTCATTTCAGAAGAAGTGGCTTCAATGTAGGAGTTTGTAAATTATATGGAGCCGAGTCAGAAGATATATGGGACTTAGGCTCCACTCTAAGCAAACTTGCAGGTCCAAAAGATTATCAATCTATAATATAAATCAGGACAAATTTCAATAAATCCATCAAACAATCTTAAATAGACTCATTTAACGGCTACTAACATTTCTCTCAAAACTATTTACATTGTATTGTACATTCAGATACGGGTTACCTCTAGTAATTTCACAATTGACAACAATTGATTAGGAATGTACTATATTTTATAAATGATGTGCACGGTATGATATTGCCATGTGATGTCTAGTAAGCATTGAATATTTTCTGAGTTGATTGAGGGTCGAATTACGCTCCTAACAAAATATTTCTCCTCGTGCAGTGAATACATCATTGCTATTCGTACCAAATTCGAAAAGCTAATACATTGTTTATATTAGATTAATAGTGAATTTCATTTAATGCTGAACACATAATTCACCCAATGACTATAATGCATTAGGTTCTTGCATTAGTTTTTCAAATTAGGTCTAATAGCATTATTTGGGTAAATTATACTTTGGCTCCCTTGGCTATGACCCTTGTTTTACTTTTATCCCCTCAACTATTGAATTTTTTATATTGTCCCCTCAACTATTTTGATTATTTTACACTACCCGAATTGTAATCGTCCGTTATCTTTTTGGGCTAAAATTGTTGACGTGTCAAATGAAAAAAAATTACATAGTTTGTGATGATGCACAAAATGGCTTTGCACACCACTTGTTAAATGTGAGTAATAAATGCAGTAATTAAACTAGAGAGAAGACAAGAATTATAGTGGTTCGGTCAATATGACCTACGTCCACTTCTGAATGACTAGAGTCGTCGGGTCTTTTATTAACTCAAGTGTGCAAGGAGTAGAGAGTTACAGGCTTGGAGAGGGAGAGGAGATATGTGCTCCCTTGAGTGTCATGCCCCCCAAGTGTTGGTGGGGCTTACAATTTATAGTCGTTTCTTCACAGACTGGGGCGACTTAATAGTAACTAAATAGCTATTGTGGTGGAGCTGGCGACTTCTTCTCAACAAGCAAGACAGTTGCGGTGCTCTCCATGAGACTCGGTCCAAGATGAGATGAGGGTGGACTGTTTCCAAGGTGGTGGAGGTGAGGCTCCTGGGATGACCCTTACTCTAGGGTGGCGAGGAGGAGGGCTGGGCGCCTGAGGAGGAGGGTTGGGCGCCTAATGAGAAGACCTGGGCGCCTGGCGTGATGGCCTGGGCGCCTGGGATGGTCTGGGCGCCCAGTTTGGGTGCTAGGGGGTCTTGGATGACCTTGTGTGCTCCCTGCTAATGTAACTCTTTGAGCTTGATGAACTTGACCGGATTGACCATATTGAGCTGGATTTGCTGGATCTCTTGGAGTTGGCCCCTTGGGCTTGTAACATGAGTTGGGCCCTTGGGCTTGGCCCATCAATTTGGAAATTGATGATACCTGGAATAAACCCTGAACACGAGCTCAGAAAATGAGCTCAGCTCGGGAGCCCAGGCAAAATAAGCCGAGCTCATCAGGACATGGGTTGAGCTCACCCAGCCGAGGTTGGCACTCCCAGCTAAAGACACGAGAGGGGAAAAGCTAAGAGGACAGCAAGATGACAACGAATCACCATTATAAAGGAAACATAACCAATCCAGGGCATGAAACCGGTATTCAACCACGATCCCCTCCTAAAACTAAGGAGAATCCCATGGAAAAAGGCAAAGATATCTCTGTTTGAAGTCAGCCGAGAGAAGTTTAGGTAACTCCGGAATTATGGATGAAGATAGGGCACGATCCCTTAGGTATAGGAGGTAACTTCATATTAGAGGTAAGTATGAGGCTATAAAAGAGAGGAACATTTTAGAAACCAGGATCCCCTGGTCATTGATCTGTAATACAAAAAAAACCACCATCAATCAGAGAGGAAGGGGAGAAAAACTCCATTACTGAGTGGATTAGCCGAGCTCAAGCCGGTGAACCACTATAATTTTCTTGTGTTATTATCCCTTTCCCGGCCCCCCAGAGCATTCATTGATGATGATGCCTAAAATAAACCCAGGCACGAGCTCCGATAGTAAGCTCAGCTCGGGAGCTCAGGTAGAGTAAGCAAAGCTCATCCAGCAAGGGTCTGAGCTCTTCCAACTAGCATTAGAGCTCCTAGCTGAACACACGAACTGAGAAATGACCAGAAGGCAGCAAGATGACAGCAGACACATCCATAACAGAAACTGAGCCAATCCAAGGCACAAAACCCGTAACCCGCCAAGATCCTCTCCTTAAACCAAGGGAAGAATCCCACGATGAAGGGCAAAGATCTCGTCGTTTGAAAACAGCTATGGGAAGGTAAGGCTACTCCGAGATTGTAGATGAAGATAGGGTATAATCCCTTCAATGTAGGAGATAACTCCGGATTAGAGGTAAGCATGAGGCTATAAAAGGGAAGGACAGCCTCCATGGAGAGAGGGAGGATGAAAAACCCTGATACTCTAAGTATTCAGCGGTAACATATTCCACTTTTGATCAATAAAGAGAAAGGAGTAAGAGTCTCCATTAGAGAGTGGATTAGCCGAGCTCATTAGCCGGTGAACCACTATATATCTACTGCATATCACACACTACAGATCGATTGATTAGAACCTTCATCCACCAATTCACGAGCCTTGTAGCTCAGATATCATACCAAGCCCTACGTAAATCGTACATAACACACAATCCAATCCCATAGCTCGTACGCGCGGGTTTACGCCATCAGTTTGGCGCCGTCTGTGGGAACGACTGTTCCTATTACAAGTAAGCTGATTCCTCAGTGACTGATGGTAACAACTCGAAATATGAGCAGAAGTCAAACAAACCCGCCCCGAATGCAAGATCAGCAGGAAGCCACCAACGGCAGACAACCCGGGAACATCCAGGAAGCGAATTCCCCCATTAATAACGAGTTGGAGGCCCTTCGCCTCGTCAACCAACGACTGCTAAAGGAAAATGCCGAGCTATCAAAGCTCGTACAACGCCCGCAAGAGGCACAACCGGCCCAAGAAGGCCAGAATAACCCCCCTTACAGGGAGCGGCGACACTAGGACCCCATCAGAGAGGTCGACGAAGGAGGAGAAAGCAGCCAAACCAGGGGGCACGCTCCTTATGTACCTCCTAGGAATGGCCATAACGACGAGGTGCAAAGTCAGAACGACGGGGGTGACAGGGATGATTTTTTCCCTTATCCGCCGGACAGGAAAGAGCAGCGCTGGGAACAACGCTTCAAAGACATCCAACAAGAGCTCAGCCACATGAAGGAGGCGGTAAAGAGCAAGGCCCCGGTTACAATGGATGTCTTGGTGCAGCAAACCGAGTCTCCATTCACCACCGGAGTGCTACACTTTCCACTCCCACCGAAGTTTAGGACGCCACAGATAGAGGTCTTTGATGGAACGAAGGATCCTGTTGATCATCTCAACACTTACAAGAACCAGATGGAGCTACATGGATACCACGATCCTGTACGTTGCAGAGCTTTTGCCATCACCCTGAAAGGCTCCGCCTTAGCCTGGTTTCACAGGCTCCCACCAGCCTCGATCTCATCCTTCAAAGAACTCTCCATAGCATTCGTATCTCATTTTATAGGAGCCCGGATATACAGAAAACCTAGCTACCACCTGCTGAATGTGAGACAGGGGCCTCAAGAAAACCTGAGGTCTTATGTCCAAAGGTTCAATTCGGAGACCCTAAAAGTAGACGTTCCAGACGAGAAATTCGCCATAACTGCCTTCATTGCAGGGTTGGGAGTGCAGTCCAAGGATTTAATGTTCTCCATATCGAAGAATCCGCAGGCGAGTATGGCTGAGGTATTAGCCAAGGCAGAGAAGTATATAAATGGCGAAGAGGCACTCCTTTCCAAAGTAGGGGGTACATCCTCACGTAAGGAAAAGGAAAAAGAAGAAAAGAGAAGAGACAGGAGCCCCAGAAAGGAAAAAGGGCGGGAGAGGTCTCCAAGAAGGGAAAGGGACCGCTCGCCCAAAAGAAGAGGAAATGTCAGAGATCGCCTGGGCCCCCCGCAGCCCGAGCTACAGCCCCGATACGGACCTCAGCGATTCACCCCCCTCACTGCCGATGTGTCACAGGTTCTGTATGAAGTTCAGAACGAGAAATTCTTGAGATGGCCACCTCGGATGAAGGCAAACCCAGCCAAGAGAGACCCCACTAAGTACTGTGACTATCACAGAGATCATGGCCACCATACTGATGACTGCATTCAACTAAAGAAGGAAATAGAATTCTTGATTCAGCGAGGTCAGCTACGTCGCTTTGTAGCCAATGACAATCAGAACCGAGCCCTTCCGCCTCCGCCACCTCGGCAGCAGGCACCGACACCACACCAGCAGCCTCTAGGGGAGATCAGAGTAATATCAGGAGGATTCGCAGGAGGAGGGGAGTCCAGCTCAGTCAGGAAAGCACACCTTCGACGAATCAGAGCCGAAGAAGCTCTCGAAGTGCACGCTGTGTCCAAGGCACCACGCTTGGATACGGCAATCACTTTCTCAGACGCTGATTTGGAGGGATACCAACATCCCCATGATGATCCATTGGTGGTACGAGCTGTGGTGGCTAATAGAACTGTTCATCGGGTTCTAATCGATAATGGGAGCTCAGCAGATATCATTTTCGCGCCTGCGTTTGACAAGATGGACATAGGAAGGGAGAGACTTGAATCAGTAAGCACTCACTTGCTGGGATTCTTCGGGGAAAGGGTGCTCCCCTTAGGCTCAATCCAACTCGTGCTCACCCTAGGGGACCCACCTTGCCAAGCCACCACCACCGTGAAATTCCTAGTAGTCGATGCACCCTCTGCATACAACATCTTGCTTGGAAGGCCATCCCTTAATTCTATGAAGGCAATCCCATCTGCCTATCATTTAGTTGTAAAGTTCCCTACAGAAAGTGGAATCGGAGTAGTCCGAGGAGACCAGCGTATAGCAAGGGAGTGCTATATGGCTTCAGTAAAAAGGAAGGAGGTTGAGAACATCCAACTGAATGAACTCGACATGAGAGACGAGATGGAGACAAGACCAATGCCATCGGAAGAGCTGGAACCAGTTCAACTTGATGAGAAGCCAGAACACCTCGTTTATGTGGGTTCCAAACTAAACGCTGAACTCAAAGAACTCCTCATCCGATTCTTAAAAGAGAATGTAGGAGTGTTTGCTTGGAAGCAAGAAGACATGAAAGGAATTGACCCTTCGGTTATTACCCATAAGCTATGCGTGAACCCAACTTGCAAACCCATCAAACAGAAGAGGAGGAGCTTTGCCTCTGAAAGACAAAGGGCAATCAATGAGGAGGTCGGCAAACTCCTTCGTGCCAAGGCTATTAGGGAGGTTGATTACCCCACCTGGTTAGCAAACGTAGTCCTTGTAAAGAAGACCAATGGAAAGTGGCGGCTGTGCATCGACTTCACTGATCTCAACCGAGTATGCCCCAAAGACAGTTTTCCTTTACCTCGGATTGACCTAATAGTGGATGCCACTGCAGGGCACGAGCTCCTCAGTTTCATGGACGCCTTCTCAGGCTACAACCAGATCAGGATGGATCCCAGCGATCAAGAGAAAACCTCCTTTGTAACTGAACAGGGAACGTATTGTTATCAGGTCATGCCCTTCGGATTGAAGAACGCTGGAGCCACTTACCAGCGGCTAGTGAATAGGATGTTCCAGAAACAAATAGGAGCGTCCATGGAAGTTTACATTGATGATATGCTAGTAAAGTCACTGAAAGCAGAGCTCCACATCAAGCACTTAGCTGAGTCATTTCGAATTCTAAAGGAGTACAGAATGAAGCTCAACCCTGCGAAATGCGCATTTGGGGTCTCAGCGGGAAAATTTCTGGGTTTTATAGTTAGCAGCAGAGGGATCGAAGCTAATCCAGAGAAGGTTAGAGCAATGGTGGAAATGCAGTCGCCATCCAACACAAAAGAGGTGCAACGCTTGACAGGCAGAATAGCTGCACTGAGCCGTTTCGTGTCTAGGTCAAGCGATAAATGCCAGCCTTTCTTTCAAATTTTGAAGAAGGCATTCCAGTGGGATGCCGAGTGTGAAGAAGCATTCAAATCCCTAAAAGATTACATGAGCTCCCCTCCAGTATTGGTAAGCCCTTTAGAAGGAGAAGTCCTCACCCTCTATCTAGCAGTTTCGGATTTTTCAACAAGTGCGGCGCTAGTTAGGGAGCGAGACAGAGCCCAGCAACCAGTCTACTACTGTAGCAGAGCTCTGAGGGGGGCAGAGGAGAGATATCCAAAGATGGAAAAGCTCGTTCTAGCTCTGGTTACAACAGCTAGGAGACTCAGACCTTATTTCCAGGCCCATACTATCGAGGTTCCAACAGATCAGCCAATGAAACAAGTGCTACACAAGCCAGAATCCTCGGGGAGGTTGGTTAAATGGGCCATAGAGCTCAGTGAGTTTGATATCAGATATAAGCCAAGAACTGCCATCAAAGGGCAAATTTTGGCAGATTTTATTGCAGAATTCACAGCAGCAGCGCCTATGGAAACCACGGATTTAATACCAGACCTCCCCATGTGGAAGCTTTCAGTGGATGGAGCTGCCAATGCTCAGGGAAGCGGCGCAGGAATAATTCTGACCTCCCCAGAAGGAGTAGACGTCGAATATGCCCTTAGATTTGGGTTCAAAGCCTCCAATAATGAGGCGGAATATGAAGCTGTCATCGCTGGGCTTAATCTTGCTTACTCTATGGAAGCAGAGCAGCTGGAGATCTGCAGTGACTCTCAACTGGTGGTAAAGCAGATAGAAGAGTGTTACGAGGCAAGAGGCGAAAAGATGGTCCTTTACCTCAAAAAGGTACGAGAACTAATGAAAAAGTTTGTGCAGGTTAAGGTCAGATACGTGCCCAGAACGGAGAATTCACGAGCAGACGCTCTGGCAAGGTTAGCAACTGCCTCGCAAGAAGATTTGGATAGGCTAATTCCAGTGGAGCACCTTCCAAAGCCTTCGGTAAGCATCGAAGAAGAGGAAATTCTATCAATTGAAGCTCAGCCAAGCTGGATGGACCCCATCATAGAATACCTGCAGAATGGAACTTTGCCGAATGACGCTAAGGAGGCATCCAAGCTGAGGACCAGGTCAGCCAGATTTTCCTTGATGCAAGGAAAGCTGTACAAACGTGGATTTTCAACGCCTCTCCTTAAGTGCGTAGGAGATGAGGATGCCAACTACATACTCAGAGAGGTACATGAAGGAATATGTGGCAATCACGTAGGAGCCCGAGCCTTGGCGGGAAAAGTACTAAGACAAGGGTATTATTGGCCCACTATGCTCAAAAATGCCACCGACTTAGTAAGAAAATGCAAAACCTGCTAGGAGCATGCCAATGTGTCCCACTGTCCTCCCGAGCTCCTAACCTCGGTGGTAAGCCCATGGCCTTTTCAGCAGTGGGGTTTGGACATTCTGGGCCCCCTTCCCACTGGTGTGGGGCAGTGCAAGTTTGCCATCATAGGAGTGGATTACTTCACCAAGTGGGCGGAGGTCGAACCTTTGGCGACAATCACAGAGCAAAAAGTTCAAAACTTCGTGTGGAAGTCGATAGTTTGCAGGTTTGGAGTTCCTAGAGCGCTCGTATCTGACAACGGAAAGCAGTTTGATAACTCAAAATTTAAAAGTTTTTGTGCTGAGCTCGGAATCAAGAACTATTTCTCGGCTCCTGCACATCCCCAATCCAATGGACAGGCAGAGGTCACAATCAGAACCATAAAGTCGGCTTTGAAGACCAAACTGGAAAACCTGAAAGGGAAGTGGGTGGAATACATCCCTGAGGTATTGTGGGCTTACAGGACAACCGTCAAATCTGCAACTCAGGAAACCCCTTTTGCATTGGCCTTTGGAACCGAGGCGGTGGCCCCAGTAGAGATAGGGCTCCAATCTCCAAGGGTGGAATTTACAGATGCCGAGCACAACGAAGAATCTCTCTTACTAAACCTCGATCTCTTGGATGAAAAGAGAGGCAGAGCTCTTCACCGCATCCGCATTTACCAAAGGAAAACTGCGAGGTATTACGACAGGAAGGTAAGGCACAGAAGTTTCAAGGCTGGAGACCTGGTACTTAGGAGGCTCCTGCTTGCAAGAAAGGATCCCACGCATGGGAAATTGGGACCCAACTGGGAAGGGCCCTATATCGTGTCAAGGATAATCAGACCGGGGAATTACGAGTTGCAAACAGAGGAAGGGAAGGTTCTACCTCATTCATGGAATGCCGAGCACCTTAAGAAATTTTTTCAGTAAGTGTCCCTTGTAATAGAGCCATTTTTTAAGAATAAACCAGTCCTTTATTCACCATCACTATGATTTCCAAACAAGATGAGCTCTTCAGTTCATAAATATACGATAAGCTTCAAAGCTTATAAATGAAAGATGAGCTCTTCAGCTCATAAATAAAGATAAGCTTCGAAGCTTATATAAGAAAGATGAGCTCTTCAGCTCATAAATACACGATAAGCTTCAAAGCTTATATAAGAAAGATGAGCTCTTCAGCTCATAAATACACGATAAGCTTCAAAGCTTATAAATGAAAGATGAGCTCTTCAGCTCATAAATAAAGATAAGCTTCCAAGCTTATATAAGAAAGATGAGCTCTTCAGCTCATAAATACACGACAAGCTTCAAAGCTTATAAATGAAAGATGAGCTCTTCAGCTCATAAATAAAGATAAGCTTCAAAGCTTATATAAGAAAGATGAGCTCTTCAGCTCATAAATACACGATAAGCTTCAAAGCTTATATAAGAAAGATGAGCTCTTCAGCTCATAAATACACATTAAGCTTCAAAGCTTATAAATGAAAGATGAGCTCTTCAGCTCATAAATAAAGATAAGCTTCAAAGCTTATATAAGAAAGATGAGCTCTTCAGCTCATAAATACACGATAAGCTTCAAAGCTTATAAATGAAAGATGAGCTCTTCGGCTCATAAATAAAGATAAGCTTCAAAGCTTATATAAGAAAGATGAGCTCTTCAGCTCATAAATACACGATAAGCTTCAAAACTTATAAATGAAAGATGAGCTCTTCAGCTCATAAATACACGATAAGCTTCAAAGCTTATAAATGAAAGATGAGCTCTCCAGCTCATAAATATACGATAAGCTTCAAAGCTTATAAATGAAAGATGAGCTCTTCAGCTCATAAATACACGATAAGCTTCAAAGCTTATAAATGAAAGATGAGTTCTTCAGCTCATAAATATACGATAAGCTTCAAAGCTTATAAATGAAAGATGAGCTCTTCAGCTCATAAATATACGATAAGCTTCAAAGCTTATAAATGAAAGGTGAGCTCTTCAGCTCATACAAGCTTCAAAGCTTATAAATGAAAGGTGAGCTCTTCAGCTCATATAAGCTTCAAGGCTCGTAAAATTCAAGACTGGTCTCTTCTTGGAGACACCAACAGTCGAATCCAAAGCTGGTCTCTTCTTGGAGACACCAACAGTCGAATCCAAAGCTGGTCTCTTCCTGGAAACACCAACCATCTTTATATCCGCTGTTCTGAACACATTGGGGGCCGCGAGTGTGTAGGACGGGCGCCAGGACCACTAGTCATGAGGAAAGATTAAGGTCTATACACCCCTGATCTTCTCCCTCAATGTTCGCGGTCCGACCTGTGGAACCATTCAGGGACTAAGATATGTACGCACATGATCTTCTGTTTTCCATCGATGTTCGCGATCAGATCTTTGGAACTAGACTGGAACTAAGGTCAGTGCAAACATGATCTTCTGTTCTCCGTCTACGTCCGTATTCTGAACACCAAGAGCTCATATATGGACATGCATACTCAAGAATGAGAAACCTAGAATTCAGAATATCTAAGAATATAAACATTCGGAAAAGTGCGAAAAGATTCATAGTCTGGTATCATTCAAGAAAATAAAGGACGATACAAGGAAATAAAGATCCTAGTCTTTTTTAAGTTGGGACCTCAGCTCAACAACCTCTTCCTTCAGGCTAGCATTCTCCTTCTTCAGCTCGTCCCTATCCCGCTCAGCCCTATGAAGTGAATCTAGAAGCTTCTGACCAATGGGGGTAAGGAAGATGGTGGACAGAGAGCCAGGAGAAGAGGAACCATCCCTCTTACGCTTCCTTGAACTCGTGCCGGTGTTTCCACCCTCGTCAGAGTCCTCATCCTCATCAGAATCAGAGAAAGAGGTCCAGGAACAGAGGAAAACTCAAACTCAGTAGCCTCAGCCCCAAGCAAATAGAGGTTTGCACTCGTCATCAGCCTGGAATAAGTCCTAGACTCCGCAAGCAGCAACTCATTGACATTCACCATCCCTGGTACATCCAGATCAGGTGGACCTGCACAGACAATCACATAGTAAGAACGCGTCTCCAAAAAGAAATATTCTAAAGAGCTCAGCTCGAACTTACCAGTATGAGAGAAGCTCTTCCAGGACCGCGGAACCCTAGCTTCACGACAGCGGTCCTCAGGAGATCTCCAACACTCCCCAGAAACGAAAAAGAAACGTTTAGACCATCCTTCAGGATTGAAGGGAAGGCCTAGAACCAAAGGACGTAACTCAGAATTCCTCAAACGGAAGAAGCTGAAGCAGGGGGCATCGTCTTCCTCGATCTCGAAGAAGTACAAAAACTCAGAGACATAAGGGAACCTGCCGAGGCCATATAGGCGGCAGAACAGGAAGAAGCTTACCATAACGGCCCACCCTCGTGGGGAAAGGCGAGAAGGACATAGACCATAGTAGGCAAGGACTCGCCCTATGGCCGGGTGAATGGGAAGGCGAAGCCCCATGTCCATGGCACCTTCAAAAAGGCAGACTTCCCCTCGGGGAAGGTAGTTGCAGGGCTTGTCGGAGGTAGGAACTCGCAAAGGCAAGTCAAGATCAGGAAAAAACCGTTTCTTAATATCCACTAAATCAGAAGATTCAAGTATTGAAGGAGACAGGTGGCGACAGTGCCACTCCCATTCAATTCCAAAGGAGGCACGTTCCTGGAACAGAGAAGAAACAGAAGCAGCCATCGGAAGTGTTGATAAGGAAAAAGATGCAACAAAACAAGAAGAAAGTCAAGAATATTTCATGCAAGAGAGGGAAAGAGGAATCCAACAGATGGTAAGAAGCTTAAGAAAAGTTGGGAACTTTCCAGGAAACCAAGAGTCAAATAAGGGGAAACAGTTGCCTGTTTAGTTTCTTGAATAATAAAGATAGTTGCGGTTATGGAAAATGGATGCGGTTATGGAAAGTGGTTGCGGTTATGGAAAACGACTGGAGAAAAAGGCGGGGAAAGAGACTACCCCTCCTATTTTGCACTCAAAACAACCTACAAAGAATTGTGACCCCACCAAGCAACATATCCTCCATATTTAAACTCAGAGCGCTTGAATAGCAAATCTTGAAAGCCTGCAATTCTACGAGCCCTGCCCACGTTAAAAAGGAAGAGTTCCTGATGGATTCCTCGGTTCATCAAAGAAACTTAGCAACGTGTAAAAGTTGACAGCCTTGCTTAAAGAAGGCTTAAAGCACTCCTCGAAGCAAGGTGGGGGGAAGAGAAAAGTAAAACGCAGAAGAAAGCTCTTTATTCTCACAAATATGGAGCATTGAAATTTGCTGTCTAGTTCAGACACAAGAGCCAAAAAAGCTCAGTAAGAACTTTCAGGTTCAGAAGACGAACTGTATAGCTCAGCAAGAGCTCATAGGCTCGCAAACTCGAGCTATGTTGCTCAGAAGGAGCACATCAGTTCGGAATATCAAGCTGAGCAGCTCAGAATAAAGAAAACTAGGGAGTGGATCCCTAGTATACCAACTACCGAACTCAACGACTCAGGGGAGGTCATTTGGACTCAACACCAAATCTTCTATACTCATCAGGTCTCGTAATTTTGTTTCAAGAAGTGCACAGCACCCCTTAAAACAAAAGGGGGCAAGGGGAATACAAGAAGAAGAAAGATCAAAAGATCAAAAAGCGCAGGAGAATAGAGAGAATAGAGGCAAAACTGGCTTATGTCTCAAATCACAGTTCAACTCAATCACACATCAATTCAAAGCAAAATTCAGAAAAATTAGAAATTGCCCCATGAAGTTCGTATTTCAAAACACAAGGTTGATGTACAATGGAAAATAAGAGTTACATGAGTATGGAAAAAGTTCTAAGAGGGAGTAATTGCAGGATCTTGCAACTCGGCTGAGGGGCCCTCAGCAACAGAAGTAACAGAAATGCCTGGGGCCCCCGCTTCTGTCGATCCCGAATCTTGAGCAAGGGCTTCAACCATCAAGTCAGCTGAAAATGGTGTAGAGGCAAGAACAGCGGGGGCAGCTGCAGGAAGCTCAGAAGTCACCACTGGAGGCTCAGGAAGCACGATAAAAGCCCCAGAGGTCCCAGGGGCAGCTGTGTCCTGACTTAAGGCTGCCGCTGAGAGAACCGAGGCATCCTCCTCGTTATCAGAGCTAGACTCCTCCATTTCTTCTGCGGTAGGGGTAGAGAAATTGAAGTCAAGGTCTGGGAAAGCTTTGATAGCCTTGCGCCTAAAGGCAAGCCATCCAGTAGCCCACAAGGTGGTGGCCTCATCCCTCAGCTCAGCGATCCCTTCGTCCCTCTGCTGGACCAAACGTTTCTGCTCCTCGAGCTCCTCACAGAGTTTGCCGTTAGCCTCACTGAGGGCAAGATAATCTTGGTTGGCCTGGATGAGCTCCTTCTTGGCGTCAAACGCCTCCTGGTTAGCCTTGGACCACGCCTCAACTTTAAGCTGCAAGTCTTCCTTGACCAACTTCAGCTCATCCCGAGCCTTCTTTTCCCCCTCCTCAGCTCTGACCTTGACTGTCAGTGTGTGTTTGAGGTCGGAGGCTTGCTTCACCGTCTGCTCGTTGAGGCTCTCCATCTGCGTTGTGAGGCTCTCCACCCGGGCTCTAAGGTCTTCGTTCTCAAGAGACAGTTCAGAAACCTTGGTCTTATATTTTTTCAAGACCTGAAAAGAGCTCTCTTGGGACCGAACCCGATGCAGTAGACCATTCACATGAAGAACAGCCTGAAAATGCGAAAGAACGCATGAGTCCACGAAACAAAAATAATTGAAGAAGAAGAAGTGGCGGTGCTTACAGCAGCTGCTCCCTGAAGAGCTGAAGAAATGGATTCCTCAAGAGGCATAGAAGCAGCCTTCAGAACATCAGACTCAGTGAAAATAGAAGAAAGAGCCCCTGCAGCAAGGTCCATGTTGTCGAAAAAGGAATCCTCATCTTCTTCGGATTTTCTCACGGTTTTCCCAGAGGCAGTATATAAGACCTTTCTGGGTTGGAGGTCAGGGATCACTCCCAAAGCTTCTTCGACCTCAGAGGAGGAAGGGGAAGCCTAATCTCCCTTTTGAGCAGCCCCCGACCCAGGATGGGCCACTGGAGGAGGAGAGATGACTACGTCTTGAGGGATGCCGGATGAGGAGGGCGGTGCCTTGATGGGAACCAATTTTGTAGTAGCAGAGGAGGGAGGAGGCACTTCCACTCTGGGGATCTTAGCTCGAGTGGTTGGACCACTCCCTGAGCCGACCCGAGCTTTGCGCTTCCCAGACCTGCCACCTTCCATCAGCTCTGCAATTTTGGCCTGAAGCTCTTCTGGAGTAGACTTCATGGTAGAAGGACCTGGAAGGTCTGGATGAAGCGGGAAAATATAAAAAAAAAAAAAAAAAAAAAAACAAAAAAGGGAAAAAGAGAAGGAAAGATTATGAAGAGAGGAGAGCAAGGGACGATGAAATTACCTTCGTCAGCCCCTAAAACAGATAATGGAATCGCTAAAGTCACCGCAGGAGGGCTCAGACCTAGCTGCACCAAATTTTTCAACTCAATCAGGTCAGCGTACTTTTCCGGTTTAATCTTCGCCAACTTTGCCAGCACTTTATTGTCTTCAGGGCTGAGTTCAAGACGACCACCTGAAAGGAAGAAAAGGTACAAGTAAGAGAAAGGCAAGAGGCCCATAAGTTCCAGATCAGAGCTCAGCCGACTCGAGTAAAGACTCACGCAAGTTGTCTGGTTCAGTCCAAGCCGTAGGGATACCGAGTGTATCTGTCTTATCAGTAGGATTATACTCCCAATTGATGCCCCCGACAAAAAAGAAATGCTCCTTCCAGTGCTTATGAGAGGAAGGAATGTTAGAGATAAGCTGCCTAATGTTGGCACGCTTAGAGGCGTACAAGAAGCCTTCAGAGGTCGGTTTGACGTTAAAAAACTCTTGAAACAGAGAAACGCTAGGAACCCCGAGCTTATGCTTCTTGAAGATGACTAAAAAACCAACCATGACGCCATAGAAGTTGGGAGAAATCTGGGAGGGACACACACGGAAGTGTTGCAGAATAGCCTTGATGAAGGGGTGCAGAGGAAAACGAAGACCGTTATCAAAGGCGGCAAGAAAGAAGCAGACCCTATTGCGTACTGGTTCTACGTAGTAGACAGAGCTGCCCGGGCACCAGGGTTCAACCCCAGGAGGAAAACCATACCGAACCTTATAAGCTTTCATTAGCTCAGGGGCCTCTCTGCTGTAGCCCACAGACTCGGCATGCCGGAAGGCAGACCCCAAATACGAAATCCTCTCTTCAACCCCGACTCCACTCACCTTGACTTTGCCTTTATCAGGTCTGGGGGGTACGGGAGAGGAAATAGAGGGAGGCTCCTCGGTACCCACCTCGGTTTCCCCAGCCTCCACACCAGGAAAGTTATCAATTTTGTCACTTATCTCCTCTAATTCAGTATCCTCTTCGGCTGACCTAGACCCTAAAAGTGAAACAGAGGAGCGAGTGGCTCCAGAAGAGGCAGACATGGTAGGAAGAGAAAAAGGAAGATTAAAGGAACGATAAAGCTGAGGGGCACGGGTCAGGCACTCTGCAATAACCCTTGGGTCAGCACAGTAACTCCCGACGGCAAGGATATGAACTATGGAGCTCCAATCGACGAAATGAGGAAGGGGGGCTAAGCAAAGATCACGATTCCAAAAGTAAAAGAATCGAAAAGCCCAGAAATGCAGCAACCACCTCGAATTCGAGGGATCCAGAGCAAAATGAGGAAGAGAAAAGGGCAAAGGACGTACCTAACTCAGAAATAACGGCGAACGGAAGCCTGGAGCACTATCGGAGGAAGGAGGCGATGCGAATCTTCGAAACGAGGGCTGGGAATTCGATTTCAGGCAAGAAAACAGAAAGGTTCGAGTAAGAAGGTCCGAAATCACAGAGAGAACAGAGACGAAGGGCAGCGAGGAAGATGAATAGTGTGAAGAAACGGTTCAGGTAGCCGTTTTGAATATTTAAAGCCTGAGGGACGTGGGCTGAGACGTGCGCGGGAATCGAGGAAAGAAATAATTGCTGCAAACCGTCAAAAATCCTCGAGCCACGTGCTAGCCACGTGCTGGTCTAACTCAGTCTGTGTAGGTCAGCCCTTACCTAAGCTAACCTAAGGCAAGGGCTGGGGGGCAACTGATGATGCCTAAAATAAACCCAGGCACGAGCTCCGATAGTAAGCTCAACTCGGGAGCTCAGGTAGAGTAAGCAAAGCTCATCCAGCAAGGGTCTGAGCTCTTCCAACTAGCATTAGAGCTCCTAGCTGAACACACGAACTGAGAAATGACCAGAAGGCAGCAAGATGACAGCAGACACATCCATAACAGAAACTGAGCCAATCCAAGGCACAAAACCCGTAACCCGCCAAGATCCTCTCCTTAAACCAAGGGAAGAATCCCACGATGAAGGGCAAAGATCTCGTCGTTTGAAAACAGCTATGGGAAGGTAAGGCTACTCCGAGATTGTAGATGAAGATAGGGTATAATCCCTTCAATGTAGGAGATAACTCCGGATTAGAGGTAAGCATGAGGCTATAAAAGGGAAGGACAGCCTCCATGGAGAGAGGGAGGATGAAAAACCCTGATACTCTAAGTATTCAGCAGTAACATATTCCACTTTTGATCAATAAAGAGAAAGGAGTAAGAGTCTCCATTAGAGAGTGGATTAGCCGAGCTCATTAGCCGGTGAACCACTATATATCTACTGCATATCACACACTACAGATCGATTGATTAGAACCTTCATCCACCAATTCACGAGCCTTGTAGCTCAGATATCATACCAAGCCCTACGTAAATCGTACATAACACACAATCCAATCCCATAGCTCGTACGCGCGGGTTTACGCCATCAATTGACATCATCACATGCGAGCCTCGTAGCTCAGAGACCATTCCAAGCATTCATACCGAATTATTCACTCCCACAGCTCATTGGCATATATTTACACCACCAGTTTGGCGTCGTCTGTGGGAACGACTGTTCCTTGTTACAAATAAACTGATCCTTCAGTGACTGATGGTAACAACACGCAATATGAGCAGAAGTCAAACAAACCTACCACGGATGCAAGACCAGCAAGAAGCTACCAACGCCAGACAACCCGGGAATATCCCCGAGGTTAATTCTCCCATTAATAACGAGATGGAGGCCCTTCGCCTCGTCAATCAGCGTTTACTAAGGGAAAACGCAGAGCTATCAAGGCTAGTACAGCGCCCACAGGAGGCATGACTGGCCCAAGAAGGCCAGTATAACCCCCTCATAGGGAACAACAACACTGGGACCCCCTTAGAGAGGCTAGTGAAGGAGGAGAAGGCAGTCAGACCAGGGGGCATGCTCCTTACATACCCCCTAGGAATGGCCATAACGACGAGGGACAAAGCCAGAACGACGGGGGTGATGGGAATGATTTTTCCCCCTATCCGCAGGACAGGAAAGAGCAGCGCTGGGAGCAACGCTTCAAAAACATCCAGCAGGAACTCAGCCACATGAAGGAGGCTGTGAAAAGCAAGGCTCCCGTTACAATGGATGTCCTGGTGCAGCAAACCGAATCCCCATTCACCACCGGAGTATTACACTTCCCACTCCCACCAAAGTTCAGAGTGCCTCAAATAGAGGTCTTTGACGGAACGAAAGATCCCGTGGATCACCTCAACACGTACAAGAACCAGATGGAGCTACATGGATACCAGGATCCTGTGCGTTGCAGAGCTTTTGCCATTACATTGAAGGGCTCCGCCCTAAACTGGTTTCATAGGCTCCCACCAGCCTCGATATCATCCTTTAAAGAGCTCTCCATCGCTTTCGTGTCTCACTTTATAGGAGCCAGGATATACAGAAAGCCGAGCTACCACCTGCTGAATGTGAAGCAGGGTCCCCAAGAAAACCTGAGGTCTTATGTCCAAAGATTCAATTCGGAGACATTGAAGGTAGACGTCCCAGACGAAAAATTCGCCATAACTGCTTTTATTGCGGGGTTGGGGGTACAATCTAAGGATCTGATGTTCTCCATATCGAAGAACCTTCAGGCAAGCATGGCTGAGGTGTTGGCCAAAGCAGAGAAGTATATTAATGGTGAAGAGGCACTCCTTTCCAAAGTAGGGGGCACGTCCTCACGAAGGGAGAAGGAGAAAGAAGAAAAAAGAAGGGACCGGAGTCCCAAGAAGGAAAGAGGGCGAGAAAGGTCCCCCAGAAGGGATAGGGATCGTTCGCCAAAGAGAAGAGGAAACGTCAGAGATCGTCTGGGCCCCATGCAGCCTGAACTACAGCCCAGATATGGACCTCAGCGATTCACCCCACTCACTGCCGATGTGTCGCAGGTTCTATATGAGGTCCAAAACGAGAAGTTCTTACGATGGCCACCCCGGATGAAGGCGGATCCAGCCAAAAGAGACCCCACTAAGTACTGTGATTACCACCGAGATCATGGTCACCACACTGATGACTGCATTCAGTTAAAGAAGGAGATTGAGTTCTTGATCCAGCGAGGTCAGCTGCGCCGTTTCGTGGCCCATGACAACCAGAACCGAGCTCTTCCACCTCCACCACCTCAGCAGCAGGCACCTGTGCCACATCAGCAGCCTCTAGGTGAGATCAGGGTAATATCTGGAGGGTTCGCAGGAGGCGGAGAGTCTAGCTCAGCCAGGAAGGCACACCTCCGCCGGATCAGAGCCGAAGAAGCTCTCGAAGTGCACGCTGTATCCAAGGCACCACGCTTGGATACGGCTATCACTTTTTCAGATGCTGATTTAGAGGGATGCCAGTACCCTCATGATGACCCATTGGTGGTGCGAGCTGTGGTGGCTAACAGAACCGTTCATCGGGTCCTAATCGATAATGGGAGCTCGGCGGATATCATTTTCACACCCACGTTTGATAAGATGGATATAGGAAGGGAGAGACTTGAGCCAGTAAGCACCCACTTGTTGGGATATTCTGGGGAAAAGGTGCTCCCCTTAGGCTCAATTCAGCTCGTGCTCACCCTGGGGGACCCACCTTGCCAAGCCACTACCACCGTAAAATTCCTAGTGGTCAATGCACCCTCGGCATACAACATTTTGCTTGGACGGCCGTCCCTTAACTCTATCAAGGCGATCCTATCTGCCTATCATTTGGTCGTGAAATTCCCTACACATAGCGGAATTGGAGTGGTCCGAGGAGACCAGCGTGTAGCAAGAGAATGTTACATGGCATCTGTAAAAAGGAAAGAAGTTGAGAACATCCAACTGGATGAGCTTGACATGAGAGATGAGCTAGAAACGAGACCAATGCCCTCGGAAGAGCTGGAGCCAGTACAGCTTGATGGGGAACCAGAACACCTTGTTTATGTGGGTTCCAGACTAAATGCTGAGCTCAAAGGTCTCCTCATCCGGTTCCTAAAAGAGAACATAGGAGTGTTTGCGTGGAGGTAGGAAGACATGGAAGGAATTGACCCTTCAGTTATTACCCATAGACTGAGTGTAAACCCAGCATGCAAGCCCGTCAAGCAGAAGAGGAGAAGTTTTGCCCCGGAGAGACAAAGGGCAATTAATGAAGAGGTCAGCAAACTCCTCCATGCCAAGGCCATCAGGGAAGTCGATTACCCTACTTGGTTCGCGAATGTGGTCCTCGTGAAGAAAACCAATGGCAAATGGAGATTATGCATCGACTTCACTGATCTCAACCGAGCTTGTCCCAAGGATAGTTTTCCTTTGCCTCGGATCGACCTAATAGTGGACGCAACAGCCGGACATGAGCTCCTTAGCTTCATGGATGCCTTTTCAGGGTACAACCAGATCAGGATGGATCCCAGCGACCAGGAGAAGACCTCCTTTGTAACTGAACAGGGAACATACTGTTATCAGGTCATGCCCTTCGGGTTGAAGAACGCTGGAGCCACTTACCAACGGTTGGTCAATAGGATGTTCCAAAAGCAGATAGGATCATCCATGGAAGTTTACATCGACGATATGCTGGTAAAATCATTAAAAGCAGAGCTCCACATCGAGCACTTAGCTGAATCGTTCCGAATCCTAAAGGAATATAAAATGAAGCTCAACCCAGCGAAATGCGCGTTTGGGGTCTCGGCGGGAAAATTCTTAGGTTTCATAGTTAGCAGCAGAGGAATTGAAGCAAACCCAGAGAAGGTTAAGGCAATGGTGGAAATGCAATCACCATCCAACACAAGGGAGGTGCAAGGCTTGACAGGCAGGATAGCTGCCTTGAGCCGTTTCGTGTCCAGGTCAAGTGATAAATGCCAGCCGTTCTTTCAGATATTAAAAAAGGCGTTCCAGTGGGATGCTAAGTGTGAAGAAGCCTTCGAAGCACTGAAAAGATACATGAGCACTCCTCCTGTTCTGGTTAGTCCTCTAGAAGGGGAAGTCCTTACTCTTTACTTAGCAGTTTCAGACTTCTCAACAAGCGCAGCGCTGGTAAGAGAACAAGACAGAGCTCAGCAACCGGTCTATTACTGTAGCAGAGCTCTGAGGGGGGCAGAGGAAAGATATCCAAAGATGGAAAAACTCATTCTAGCCCTGGTTACTACAGCTAGAAGGCTTAGGCCTTATTTCCAAGCCCATACAATCGAGGTCCCAACAGATCAGCCAATGAAACAAGTGCTACATAAGCCCGAATCCTCGGGAAGGTTGGTTAAATGGGCCATAGAGCTCAGTGAGTTTGATATCAGGTATAAGCCAAGAACTGCCATCAAAGGGCAAATTTTGGCAGATTTTATTGCAGAGTTTACAGCGGTAACGCCTATGGAGGCCACAGATTTAATACCAGACCTCCCCGTATGGAGGCTTTCAGTAGATGGAGCTGCTAATGCTCAGGGAAGCGGGGCAGGAATAATCTTAACCTCCCCAGAAGGAATAGATGTCGAGTATGCCCTTAGATTTGGGTTCAAGGCTTCAAATAACGAAGCCGAATATGAAGCTGTCATCGCTGGGCTCAATCTCGCCCATTCTATGGAAGCAGAGCAGCTGGAGATCTGCAGTGACTCTCAATTGGTGGTAAAGCAGATAGAAGAGTGTTACGAGGCAAGAGGCGAAAAGATGGTCCTTTACCTCAAAAAGGTACAAGAACTAATGAAAAAGTTTGTGCAGGTTAAGGTCAGGCATGTGCCTAGGACAGAGAATTCACGAGCGGATGCTCTGGCGAGGTTAGCAACGGCCTCACAAGAAGATCTGGATAGGCTAATACCTGTGGAGCACCTCCCAGAGCCTTCAGTAAGCATCAATAGAGAGGACGTTCTACCGATCGAAGCTCAGCCAAGCTGGATGGACCCCATCATTGGGTACCTGCAGAATGGGGCTCTGCCAAGTGATGCTAAGGAGGCATCCAAGCTGAGAACCAGGTCAGCCAGATTCTCCTTGGTACAAGGAAGTCTGTACAAGCGAGGATTCTCAACACCTCTCCTTAAATGCGTGGGGGATGAGGATGCTAACTACATACTTAGAGAGGTACACGAAGGAATATGTGGCAATCACATTGGAGCTCGGGCCTTGGCAGGAAAAGTACTGAGATAGGGATATTACTGGCCCACCATGCTCAAGAATGCCACCGACTTGGTAAGGAAGTGCAAGACTTGCCAGGAGCACGCCAACGTTTGCCACTGTCCTCCCGAGCTCCTAACCTCGGTGGTAAGCCCGTGGCCTTTTCAGCAGTGGGGTTTGGACATTCTTGGACCCCTTCCCACCGGTGTGGGGCAATGCAAGTTTGCCATTATAGGGGTGGATTACTTCACCAAGTGGGCAGAGGTCGAACCCTTGGCAACGATCACTGAGCAAAAGGTCCAAAACTTTGTTTGGAAATCGATAGTTTGCAGGTTTGGAGTTCCCATAGCACTCGTGTCTGACAACGGAAAGCAGTTTGATAACTCAAAGTTTAAAAGCTTTTGTGCTGAACTCGGGATCAAGAATTATTTCTCGGCTCATGCACATCCTCAATCTAATGGACAAGCAGAGGTCACAATCAGAACCATAAAGACAGCTTTAAAGACCAAGTTAGAAAACCTGAAAGGAAAATGGGTAGAGTACATTCCTGAGGTATTGTGGGCCTACAGGACCACCGTCAGATCTGCAACTCAGGAAACCCCCTTCGCTTTGGCCTTTGGAACCGAGGCAGTAGCCCCTGTGGAGATAGGACTCCAATCACCAAGGGTGGAGTTTGCGAATGCTGAGCGCAATGATGAGTCTCTCCTATTAAACCTCGACCTCTTGGATGAAAAGAGAGACAAAGCTCTGCATCGTGTCCAAATTTACCAAAGGAAAACGGCAAGATACTATGACAGGAAGGTGAGGCACAGAAGTTTCAAGGCTGGAGACTTAGTACTTCGGAGGTTACTGCTTGCAAGGAAGGACCCCTCACATGGTAAACTGGGACCCAATTGGGAAGGACCATACATCATATCAAAGGTAATCAGACCAGGAAACTACGAGTTACAGACAGAGAAGGGGAAGGTCTTGCCTCACTCTTGGAATGCTGAGCACCTTAAGAAGTTTTTTCAGTAAGTGTTACTTGTAATAGAGCTATTTTTGAATAAGAGTAGACCAAATATGTTATTCACCCTTACATGGTTTCAAAAATGAAAGATGAGCTCTTCAGCTCATAAGCAACGATAAGCTTCAAAGCTTATAAAATGAAAGATGAGCTCTTCAGCTCATAAACAACGATAAGCTTCAAAGCTTATAAAATGAAAGATGAGCTCTTCAGCTCATAAACAACGATAAGCTTCAAAGCTTATAAAATGAAAGATGAGCTCTTCAGCTCATAAGCAACGATAAGCTTCAAAACTTATAAAATGAAAGATGAGCTCTTCAGCTCATAAACAACGATAAGCTTCAAAGCTTATAAAATGAAAGATGAGCTCTTCAGCTCATAAACGACGATAAGCTTCAAAGCTTATAAAAAATGCAAGACGAGTTCTTAGCCGTCAAACTTAAGGCTGGACTCTTCTTGGAGACACCAACAGTCCTTGTACACTGCCTACCCACTCGAAGACTCCAAAATATCCAGAACAGCAGAGAACACCTACGAAGTCAGCGGGGAAGTAAGTTCAGTACCAACATGGTCTTCTGCTTTCCATCAATGTTAGTGGTCAGATCTCTGGAACCAGTTAGGGGCTAAGTTCAGTGCTGGCATGATCTTCTGTTTTCCATCCACGTTCGTGTTCTGAACACGAAGAATGTGCTGAATTAACCTTACAAAACTCGAAATGAGCTCCCTAGTTCCTAAAGAGTTGCTCGGTCATAGCAAGGTGCGGCATTCAGAATACCCAATAGTACAAATGTCAAGGGAAGGCATAGCTTGGCAGTGCTCAAACAAAGAGGAACCTGTAAGTTTAGACAATAGAGCCATGAAGCCCAGTAAAATTCGTAAGGTGAGCCATGAAGCTCAGAATGGGTTTTCCAAAGTTCAAATGAGCAACGAAGCTCAGTGGTTTTCTGTACAGGCCTTCTGCACTCTTCTTACCTAGTAATCTTACTTCAAGAAGTGCACAGCACCCCTCAAAGTAAAGGGGGAAGGGGAATATATAAAACAATTAAGGGTGCAGTTCGAAATCGAAAGTCCAAGATATATATTTACTAAAGCCAGCAAAGGAAGAACAAGATGCCGATTACAAAATAACACGAGGTCCTGGCCCAAGTCAAAGACTACATCACGAAAAATTCTTTACAGAAAAATTACAACTAAAAAGACCTAAGTTTCTGGAGGAAGGGTAATTGAAGGATCTCGCAGCTCAGTAGATGAGTCCCTTGCTTCTGTGGCTGAGGGCTCATCTTGAACAAGGGCTTCAGTCACCAGGTCAGCTGAAAATGATGCAGAAACAGGAACAGCGGGGGCAGCTGCAGGAAGCTCAGGAGTCACCATTGGAGGCTCAGGAAGCACGATAAAAGCTCCAGAGGTCCCAGGAGCAGATATGTCTTGACTTAAGGCTGCTGCTGAGGGAACCGAGGCATCCTCCTCATTATCAGAGCTAGACTCCTCCATTTCCTCGGCGGTGGGGATAGAGAAATTGAAGTCAAGGTCTGGAAAAGTTTTGATAGCCTTGCACCTAAAAGCTAGCCATCCAGTAGCCCACAAGGTGGTGGCTTCATCTCTCAGCTCAGCGATCTCTTTGTCCCTCTGTTGGACCAAACCTTTCTGCTCATCGAGCTCCTCACAGAGTTTGCCGTTAGCCTCACTAAGGGCAAGATAATCTTGATTAGCCTGGATGAGCTCTTTCTTGGCGTCAAAGGCCTCCTGGTTAGCCTTGGACCACGCCTCAACCTTAAGCTGCAGGTCTTCCTTAACCAACTTCAGCTCATCCCGAGCTTTCTTTTCCCCCTCTTCAGCTCTGACCTTGACTGTCAGTGTGTGTTTGAGGTCGGAGGCTTGCTTCATCGTCTGCTCGTTGAGACTCTCCATCTGCATTTTGAGGCTCTCCACCCGGGCTCTAAGGTCTTCATTCTCAAGAGACAGTTCAGAAACCTTGGTCTTATACTTCTTCAAGACCTGAAAAGAGCTCTCTTGGGACCGAACCCGATGCAGTAGACCATTCACATGAAGGACAGCCTGAAAAGGCGAAAGAACGCATAAGTCCACGAAGCAAAAATAAGTGAAGAAGAAGAAGTGGTAATGCTTACAGCGGCTGTTCCCTGAAGAGCTGAAGAAATGGACTCCTCAAGAGGCATAGAAGTAGCCTTCAGAACATCAGCCTCAGAGAAAATAGAAGAAAGAGCTCCAGCGGCAAGATCCATGTTGTCAAAAAAGGAATCCTCATCTTCTTCAGATTTTCTTTTAGCCTTCCCAGAGGCAGTATATAAGAACTTTCTGGGTTGGAGGTCAGGGATCACTCCCAAAGCTTCCTTAACTTCAGAAGAGGAAGGGGAAGCCTGATCTCCCTTTTGAGCAGCCGCCGACCCAGGGTGGGTCGCTGAAGGAAGAGAGGTGACTACATTCTGAGGAACGTCGGATGAGGTAGGCGGTTCCTTGATAGAGGTCAGTTCTTTGGGATCAGAGGGGGTCGAAGACACACCCAATCTAGGGGCTTTAGCCCGGGTGCTTGGGCCGCTTCCAGAGCTGACCCGGGCCTTGCGTTTCCCAGGTTTGCTACCTCTCATTAGCTCCGCAACTTTAGCTTGAATCTCTTCCGGAGTAGACTTCATGGTAGAAGGGCCTGGAAAATCTGAATGGAACAAGAATATGTAAGAAGAAGAAGGGGAAGAAGAGTGACGAAGAGGAAAAGAAGGGAAGTACCTTCGTCAGCCCCTAAAACCGATAATGGAACCGCCAAGGTCACCACAGGAAGACTCAGACCTAGCTGCACCAAATTTCGTGACTCAATCAGGTCGGCGTACTTCTCTGGCTTTATCTTATCCAACTTCGCTAGCACTTTCTTATCTTCAGGGCTGAGCTCAAAACGATCACCTGAAAAGAAGAAAGTATGCGAATAAGAAAAAGACAAGGGGCCAAAAAATTCCAAATCAGAGCTCAGTCGGCTCAAGTAGAGACTCACGTAAATTGTCTGGTTCAGCCCAAGCCGTGGGAATACCGAGAGTATCTGTCTTATCAGCAGGATTGTACTCCCAATTGGTGCCCCCGACAAAAAAGAAATGTTCCTTCCAGTGCTTATGAGAGGTCGGAATGTCAGAGATAAGCTGCCTAACGCTGGTGCGCTTAGAGGCATACAAGAAGCCCCCAGAGGTCGGCTTGACATTAAAGAACTCTAGGAACAAAGGAAGACTAGGAATCCCAAGTTTATGATTCTTAAAAATGACTAGAAAACCGACCATGACGCCGAAGAAGTTAGGGGAAATTTGGGAGGGGCACACATGAAAATGCTGCAGAACGGCCTTGATGAAGGGGTGCAGAGGAAAGCGAAGGCCATTGTCAAAAGCAGCAAGAAAGAAGCAGACCCTATTGTGCACCTGTTCTACATAGTAGACGGAGTGGTCTGGACACCAGGGTTCGACCCCAGGAGGAAAACCGTACCGAGCCTTATAAGCTTTCATCAGCCCAGGGGCCTCTTTGCTGTACCCCACCGATTCGGCATGCTTAAAGGCAAGCCCCAAGTACGAGGTTTTCTCCTCAACCCCGACTCCACTCACCTTAGCTTTACCTTTGTCAGGTCTGGGGGGCTTTGGGGAGGAGACAGAGGGAGGACCCTCGGTACCCACCTCGGTTTCTACAGCCTCCACACCGGGAAAATTGTCTATTTCGTCACCTACCTCCCCTAATTCAGTACCCTCTTCGGCTGACCTAGACCCTAAAAGTGAAACAGAGGAGCGAGTGGCTCCAGAAGAGGCAGACATGATAGGAAGAGAAAAAGGAAGGTTAAATGAACGATAAAGCAAAGGAGCACGGGTCAGGCACTCTCTAATGACCCTTGGGTCAGTACAGTAACTCCCAACGGCAAGAATGTGGACAATAGAGCTCCAATCTACAAAGTGAGGAAGTGGGGCTAGACAATGGTCACGATTCCAAAAGTAAAAGAACCGAAAAGCCCAAAAATGCAGCAACCACCTCGAATTCGAGGGATCCAGAGCAAAAGGAGGAAGAGAAAGGGGCAAAGGACGTACCTAGCTCAGGAATAGCGGCGAACGAAAGCCTGGGACGCTATCGGAGGAAAGAGACGATGCGAATCTTCGGAACGAGGGCTGGGAATTTGATTTCAGGCAAGAAAATAGAAAAGTTCAAGCAAAGATCCAAAATCACAGAGAGAACAGAGACGAAGGGTAGTGAAGAAGATGAATAGTATGAAGAGACGGTTCAGGTAGCCGTTTTTGAGTATTTAAAGCTTGAGGGGCGTGGGCTGAGACATGCACGGGAATCGAGGAAAGTCATGATTGCTACAAACCGTAAAAAATCCTCCAGCCACGTGCTAGCCACGTGCATATCCAACCCAGTCTGTGAAGATCAGCCCCTGCCTGAGCTAACTTAAGGCAAGGGCTGGGGGGCAACTGATGATACCTGGAATAAACCCTGAACACGAGCTCAGAAAATGAGCTCAGCTCGGGAGCCCAGGCAAAATAAGCCGAGCTCATCAGGACATGGGTTGAGCTCACCCAGCCGAGGTTGGCACTCCCAGCTAAAGACACGAGAGGGGAAAAGCTAAGAGGACAGCAAGATGACAACGAATCACCATTATAAAGGAAACAGAACCAATCCAGGGCATGAAACCGGTATTCAACCACGATCCCCTCCTAAAACTAAGGAGAATCCCATGGAAAAAGGCATAGATATCTTTGTTTGAAGTCAGCCGAGAGAAGTTTAGGTAACTCCGGAATTATGGATGAAGATAGGGCACGATCCCTTAGGTATAGGAGGTAACTTCATATTAGAGGTAAGTATGAGGCTATAAAAGAGAGGAACATTTTAGAAACCAGGATCCCCTGGTCATTGATCTGTAATACAAAAAAAACCACCATCAATCAGAGAGGAAGGGGAGAAAAACTCCATTACTGAGTGGATTAGCCGAGCTCAAGCCGGTGAACCACTATAATTTTCTTGTGTTATTATCCCTTTCCCGGCCCCCCAGAGCATTCATTGACATCATCACATGCGAGCCTCGTAGCTCAGAGACCATTCCAAGCATTCATACCGAATTATTCACTCCCACAGCTCATTCGCATATATTTACACCATCAGAAATAAAATGAAATAATTTTTCGTTAAATATATAACTAACTTTAATAATTAGGGCAATGTGAATCTAATAACATAATTGAGGTGCAATATAAAAAATATGATAATTGAGGGGATAAAGTGAAAAAAAGTCATAATTGAGAAGGTCAAAGTATAGTTTTCCCGCATTATTTCTTGGGATCTAAACATGCATGACTCCACTTTAAAGAAATGATTTCCTATGTACAAATATTCTCACTCTTCATGGCAGCACATGTAAAACTCCTCCTTATTTTCTTCATTTTCTATTATTTTCCTTCGAAAATATATTTTAAACTAATCTAATGCAATAAAAAATTCAATATACAAAGTTAGGATTGAAAATCCTTAACACCAAATTTGACACGAGATTGATACAAACTTAGAGTCCGTTTGGTTAGAAAGAAAAAAATGATAGAAAGTGAAGTGAAAGAAAAAAAAATGATAGAAAATATATTTTCATGTATATATTTGGTTAGAATGAAAAATTTACGGGAAAGTTTTAAAAATATTTTATTCTATTGTTTAAAAGAAAACAAAGTTATAAGAAATTTTTTATAATTGTCTAAATTATCCTTAATTATATAAAATTGATTTAAAAAGGAAAAAAAAATGTAATTATAATTGAAAGTTAAAATATTTTAAAAAAGTAGCTCGAAACCTAATTCTAGGATAATCACCAACACAAAGGTCTTTTGGCCAAATTATTTGATTAATCAAATTCATACCAAATTTTTTTAAAATTAATAACTAATAAAATATTTTAAGAAAAAAAAGGGTAAAATGGAAAGTTAGTTATAGATCACAACTTTGTTGCATTTTCTTGTGTCTTTTACAAGAAAAAAAGTTGGTTATTTGTGAGAAAATTCAAGCATGAAAGAAAATTATTTTTTCTATTATTTTCCTTTTCATGCTAATCAAACATATGAAAATTTTTAAAAAAATTATCTTTCTTGCATTTTCTACCATTCTTTCGCTAAACAAACCTTATTGAATATGGGTTTAAAAGGGGGTTGAGCCAAGATTATTTTGCAGTGGAGGCAACCTAAAATTCACTAATGAACTAAAACCATAATATTAATATTATTGTGGGAAAATACCAATAAGTCTTACTTTTTATTAAAAAAATGTGAGTAATTTTTGTTGTTTTCCTTTTTTACTCTTTTTAATTTTAATAACAAAAATGCCATTGTGATGGATCAAACAAGTGATTACTAAAAAAAACTCAAAGGGTTAGATTTTTTTATCCTCTTAGTCACTAGATGTAATAGGAATCCTAAAAAGGAATGGTAGGCCTTTGCTTGGTACATTCTTATAGAGTACCTTTTACTTGAAGCCCCTCAACCCCAACTACACTACCCAAGCTCGGACTCAATTGGCACTTATACGGGTGGGGTTAGGAGTGTCTATGCTCGGGTCGAGTTAGACTTGCGAAATTTTTTTGGACTGGGCCTAGGTAGGGTAAGTTCAAACTCTTACCTAAGTTAGTTATTAGGCGGATAAGGCCTGACTTTAATAGACTGTAAAATCCTGACTTAGTTTTTTTTTTCTTTTTTTAGTAGTTTATTTACATCTTAACTAGGGGTAACCGTGCCTAAAGATACGGTGCAACGTAAACCTAAATTCTTATGAGAGATGTTGGTGGTCGTTTGATGAGTTTATTTGAGACTATCAGATGAGTTTATTGAAGCATGCCCTGTTTTATAATATAGATGGTTTATGTGGAGGCCATGGGCATGACCATATTGATTACAAGCGATCCTCCTTGCAAAGAGGTCTAACTGTGACTGAATCATGCAAGTTGCCAATGCTTTGTTATTGTTGGCGAGGAAAGTAAATTAAATTCCTGTTTGATCTTGATGGATCAGGCTATGTGTTGGCTGAAGAGGGCACTGCGAAAATTTCTGCTAAGGTGTATTTTCAGTTGGAGAGGTGCAGGTATGTGAATGGTTAAAGGTTTCCCGTTTTGGTTTTGTACTGTTATGATGTGAAATTCCCATTCCAGACACTACCGGTGTAGCCATTGGTGAATGCAATCTCAGTTCACCATAAATTTCCTAAAATGCATTATCATTATTTTTTTTTTAATTTTCACATTATTAATTTAGTTTGAATGATGTTTTCACCAAGATTGTGATATAGTGGATACTTCATGGCTCCAGTAGGTGCAAGATAAGAAAGTTGAACAATTATTATAACATGTCATTGTGTCTAAGATAATATTGCCCTGCTCTTCCAAAATCCTTGTATAATAGTTTTGAAATGAACAATCATTAGTATCATGAGGGAGGACCTTAGTGCAGCGGTAAGGTCCTCCATTGTGACCTAGACGTCACAGATTTTAGTCACAAAAAGAACATCTTCTCATGTAGTTGAGGCTGACCCTCTCCGGACCCTATACCCTTTTTTATCGTATGTAATCAAACTCAAAACCACATGAGAAAAGCATCACTGATTTTCATTTATAAACACCATCACACAAGATAAAGCTTCTAAACTCCCAAACTTTTAATCCTTTAGAACAAACTTGAAACTGTTATCTATGCCCAGATGTTTAAAGGAAGTCATTGGAATGTTGTAATGCTTTTTGGTATCTTGAAGCTAAAAGAAGCCGTACTTGTATGGCAGCTATTGCCATTGCAACATGCTTACAAGCACTTCTCATTATTAGACGTGGCTCTTTGTTACTCTTACAATATTCTGGCGCAACTCGAAGTCTTATTCATGGCTGGAATCGGATGAGTCATATGAAAGGACTCCTATTTCAATTCCATCTTAATTGAATAGTTTTAGCTCAAATTTGATCAACACTTCATAGACTGGTTGCCTCAAGTCTCAGATCATTTTTTGTTGTGTTGCAATACGTAATACCTATTCTTAACAGATTAGGAGTAATCATATATTCCTCAACAGAAAATTAGAGCTTTTTTTGTTTTGAGTGTGCCCAAGCATAGAGAGATTTTATCACCAGAAAGTTAATAGGATATTTTGGTTTTCTAAATATGGAATCGTCTAGAGTCAAGACCATTCTGCACTGTTTTTCATTTGTCGATTGTGTAAATGAGGTTACTTGGAGAATTTATATAGCTTTTCTGTGAGAACTCACATAGTGGTTTACCACCGAGCGTTAGATCAGTTGATGAAGGACTGTTCTAGCTTAACCAAGGTCTCGGGTTCGAGTCTTGGGAACGCAGCTGCGTTCGGTAGGGAGAGCTTTGCCGCCCTTGTGGTCCCACCCGGCTCGAATCCGGATTAGTCGGAGCCCAATATGGCTTTCGGATACCGGAAGGTCTGACCAAAAAAAAAAAAGACATAGTGGTTTGCAGCCTGGAATCTGCAATCTGAATTGGAACTGGGAAAAATAAGTTTGGGGTTTGAGTTTGTACATATTATTGTCCAGTTCCAATTTCAAGACCACAGTTCCCCAATTTCAAATGCAATTTAGGTTCCTTTGATATTTTAGGTGTAAAGTTTTCTAATTGTTTGACATGGGTATGCAATAGCTGTATTTTGTGTGAATTCGTGTCCTTCTTCCTGTGTCCTAAAGTCACACCTTCCTGTGCAGGATGGGAGAGTTTAGTGTAAACTACAATTATTTTTTTTCTTAGTTGTATTGCTGCTTGATCTATCTATTGATGTTTCGAATTTTTGTGTCCTGGGAAATAAAAAAAAAAGATATCATCTTCACCACCCTGTTGATGAGTAATGACACTTGCAATGAACCAAATATTATCATGAAGAAGTTTGTGAGATCGAACTTGAGGATTAGGCTTGGAGATATTGTCTCTGTGCATCAATCAGTTGATTTCAAATATGGAAAGCGTGTTCACATTCTTCCGAGGAGTCACTGGGAATCTGTTTGATGCCTATTTGAAACCCATGTTTCTAGAATTGCAAACTTGTATTCTTTTTTTTTTTGCTCGTTTGCAAACTTGTATTCTGTTTCTGCAATAAATAACTATTTTTTAGTCCATCTTCAGTTTTAATTATTCCTGTACCTTTTTGAATCATCAAGCTACAAAGAGTAGTGTTTCCTTTGTTATGAAAAAACTAATGAGATTCATAATTCTGTCTCGTCCCCAAGTGCAGATTCCATTTTGATTTTGAAAATATTATGAGTGTCATAAAATAGAATTATGAGTGACACCCTATTTTTTGGTATGTTTGGTTTTACTATTTCTTAAGTGAAAATTGGAAACACCCCACCCACTTCAATATGGGGTTTCCAATCAGAAAAAAGAGAATGTTCACTCATATGTTGTTCGTGTTGCAGCTTTCTTACAGTCATACCGCCCTGCAGGGCATGGTCGAGGCTGACCTCTTTATCGTAGGGGGAGGAACGAAAAGTGTTGAATTTAAGGTTATTGAGACTGACCCTCCTTGGTACCATGTTGATACTCCTGAGATCTTCTATGAGGTAGAGCCTGAGAACGGAGAATGAGGATAGGTTGATAAGGCTGGTTATGATGATGTTGGGTTGGTGTTTGTAAATAGATGGCTCAAAGTCGGGAGTTAGTGAAGCTCCATTGAGGTGTTCGCAGCTCTTCAAATCAATTTAAGTGAAGCCACCAAAAGGAATTCCACTTTGTAGACCTCTTGGTTCTGGAAAGATTTTAATAGTGCAAGCTGTTAGTTAACGGAACTGGTGTTTGTTTCTTTTGTATGAATGGGCCAGAGATTACGTCTAAATTGGGCTGGAGAGAGTGAAAGCCAACTCAGGGAAGCATTTGAGGAAGCAGAGAAGAATGCACCATCCATTTGATCTAATTGCTCCCAAGTGAGAGGAGACTCCTGGAGAAGTTGAGAGGAGAATATTTTCCCAGCTGTTGACACGTATGGATGGCCTTGAATCCCACACCCACGTTGTTATTAGTTCTGCAAATAGTCCCAATAGCATTGACCCTGACCTGAGAAGCTTAGGGAGATTGGACAGAGAAATTGATATTAGCGCTTCAGATTTAAGTTGGCCGTCTTTTGAGTTTCTGTGTACCCATACAGAAAATGTAAAGCTCTACGAAGATGTAAGATGACTTTGTGTAACATCACTTAGGGAATCACTTGTGCAGGTTGACATGGAAAGAATTTCAAGTACACATGTTGATGCTGATTTAACAGCTTTTTGCACAAAGGCTGCACTTTAATGCATCAGGAATGATGATGTTTATAGCGCAGCAGAGCATAATTACGGATTTAATGGATACTGAGTAACTCTGAACTTCTAGATTCTTTGAGAATTGGACTAAGGGAATGAGATTAACATACAGAAAGTTTATAGTGGTTTACTAGTTTGAGAACTCGGTTAATCCACTCTCAATTGAGTCTCTTGCTCCTGGGGAATATATTGATAATGGGGGATTTTATGCAGAGTATTTGAGTAAGGCTATAGTTGCTTGTTGTCGTAACTGGGGGTTATGCCCTTTATTTAGATGGCTCCGAGCTTCGCTTGATCCATGACATGATCCTTGTTTCTCCTGATAACGGTTGCTATTATTCCGCAACGGTTGTGAAGAGTGCAGGGTCAGTTACGATCCTTATACCTGGATAAGCAACTATTGCTATCGAGGTGACATTTGGTGGAAGTCAGCTGTCTTATATGCTACCTCTCTTGAGGTGCAGATGCAGGGAGCTGGAGGTCTGAAGTCGAGATCTATAGACAACTTAAGTAAACTGAACTCCTGACCTGAGGGAACATGACCTGAGCTACCGAGCTCAACCTTAGACATATTTAAGGTGCCATCAAGGAATAAGATGGACGTGATTGACCTGGAAGATGAGACCACAGATGCAGAGATACTCGACTCCATGGCTGTAACAAATGAGCACGTCCTGACTACTCTTGGAACAAGTTTGTGGGGCATCCTGAGAAGTTCACGAGTTTGGTATGTTAACCTCAAAGGTAGTTCTTTTCTAGGCCCCACCAGGATGTGGTAAAACTTTGCTGGGCAAGGCTATTGCTAATGAATATCGGGCCAATTTCAGTACTGCCAAGGGTCCTGAATTGCTTACCATGTGTTTTAGAGAGAGAGAGAGATGCAGAGAGAGACCAATGAAAAAGAAATACTCAATAAGCTCGCCAGTCTTCTATTAACTAGAAGGGTTCTGAGAAACATTCATTGCGGCGTTGCGAAATTGTATTGGGCGATACGAACTAAAAGAAGTTGAATAATAACAAGAGATTCAAGCCGTGATCATGAACAGTATCAGTATAGGCCAATTTGTTGACAATAATTCGGTATCTCGGACTTGATTTAGAGATGTATTGGACGACTCAGCTGAGTCATGAAAGACTAGTAGTTTATCCATAATGTTGAACAATATCAGATCGGAAGTGTTGAGTCAGATGTGACTTGGCCAAGTCGTTTCGCTATTGGTTGATACCTTGAACACGACAAACAGTGGAGCTTTTGTGCTCCTGTCAAATGCGTAGTATGCAAAGATGGGTAGGTGGAAAGAAAGATGTTAGGCATATGAGAGATTTTATGGAGACAAAAGTCAATAAGAAAAGTTCTTGGTTGCATGAGGGTGTCATATGCATGGTGGTGGCGGCGGCGACGACGGCGGCGGTGGTGGGGGTGGTGGCGACGGCAGCGACGGTGGCGGCGGCGGTGGCGGCGGCGGCCACGACGGCAACGACGGTGGTGGTGCTAGAGGTAGTGGTGAGGCAGTTTCAAACATGATTTTTTTTTAAAATACTTATGAGTAATAATTTTTAGTACTTTTAAAAAGTCACTCCAAAGACACCCTTAGTAGCCTATTTTTCCTATTAAATTTAGGGTGTTAATATTAGCCGTTAGATTAACTTTAAAGTAAAATTTAAAGCAATCTGAACCGCGAAAAGAAAAAATTATTTTGTTTATCTTTTGAAATTTGAATTGTAAGCTACTTTATTATATATATATACTAGTTATTGCTTGTACCTGAAGGCACAGTGTAATAAAAAATGATAAACAATAAACATATTTGTATTTATATTCAAAATCAAATCACAAACATAGAGAAGAGATAAATGAATTTATATATCGATTTGTAGTGGGGGTGAAAGGTGGTGGGCGACAGTGGTGGTGGTAAGAGACGGTGATGGTTGTGGTGGGCGGCAGTGGTGGTGGTAAGAGACGGTGATGGTTGTGGTGGGTGACAATGACTGTGGTGGCGGTGATGGCGGCGGCGATGGTGGTGGCGGCGGCGGAGGTGGTGGCGGCGGCGGTGATGGTGGCGGCGGCGGCGGTGGTGGTGGGGGGTAGAGGTAGTGGTGGGGCGGTTTCAAACACTATTATTTTTTTTAAAGTATTTATGAGAAATAATTTCTAAAAGTACTTTTAAAAAATTACTTCAAACACACTCTTAGAGCCCTATTTTTCCTATTAAATTTAGGGTGTTAATATTAGTCATTAGATTAACTTTAAAGTAAAATTTAAAGCGATCTCAACCGCGAATAGCAAAAGTCATTTTGTTTATCTTTTGAAATTTGAATTGTAAGCTACTTTATTATATAGATTATAACTATACCACTGCGCTCGAGGTTTTAATTTCTTTACTGTACTACTCTCGTTACTTCGACATTATTAAGGATCAAATTTGCTTCATTTGAATCTAACTAGCATTTTCTGCCGCAAAATAAATCAATTTAATAAAAGGGACAATTTGCTCGTTAAGGCATGAGTTCTAGCATCATAAGTGTTGAGATTTATCATATTTATATGGTGATTTATTATTAGACAGTAATATCACATATCAATAATGACATAATATATGTAGGATCTCAAAATAATCAAGCATTCAAAATAATCAAGCAAAAAATAATCAAAGCCCAAGAAGAAAATGAAGAAAACAAAGAAAATAAGAAAGGAACGTAAAAGAAAAGATGAAACGATGAGATTATAAAGTTTGTACCCTTTTGTAACTAAACTGTACCCAATAAAAATATATCTTTCAGCTTTATACTCAAGATTTTCGTTGAGTGGATTAGGAACATAGGTATATGTAGTACGACCAAACAACCTCAAATCTAGGGAGTTTTTCCTCGAAAACTTCTGTTCAAAACATATACAACACAAGCAATAACTTTTGTCCAAAAACTTTGAGGCATATTTTTAAATTTTATCATGTGTCTAACTATATCCATAATAGTTAGATGTTGAAAATTTGACCTCTCGTCAAAATTTGCAACCAGCCATTGAACAAACTCGTTCATGTTTGTTTGGTGACTCCCCTTTCCCCATTATCCCTTAGAGGAATTATAGCAAAGTTAATAAGGGATAGTTTTTCTTCACTTATTGTGTTTTCTAAAATTTAGTTTATTTACGCCATTTCTCTGAAATTTGTTCTAATACTAGATGTAAGATCTCAAAACAATCAAACACTCAAGATAATTTATCAAAACCCAAGAAGAAAACAAAAAAACCTAGAAATGAACGAAACCAACGAAAACAATGAAGATGTTGGAACCCAACGTCAAACCAAAGGTCAAATCAATATTATGTCGGTGGGTTAACAAAGGATAATCTAATATATCAAAACTCTTAAATCTATTAAAATACTAAATATGACACTTTTGAAAGTTTAGGTCAAACTCCAACAATACCATATGACGGGACTTGAGGTGGCTCAACAGCCGTAAGTTGACATGTGGATCATTGTAGCCGTTATGAAGCGGAAATGGCGCTGGTAGGAGGCGCCGAGGAGTTATAGCCTTGGGGAGGCCGAGTACGTCCCCCAGAGTCTAACATTAAAGGGGATATGACAGCTCATTAAATAGGGTCATGAGTGGCTGTAAGAGTCATTAATGAGCGTCCAAGTCCTCGAGAGAAATGAAGACAATCATCATTACAAGACATTAATTGCCATTACGCCAACTTGATGTCCTCGGCGAACTCCGAGGGGGCTTAATCCCGAGCAGTGAGTGCTGGGGCGTAGGTGTCAAGCACCGAGCAGATGTAATTAATGACCGGGGATTGGGCTATAAATGCACGGCATTGCCCGAGCAAGGGCCCACTCGCCCGAAGGGATCAGTCTTGAGCAGATTTGATGGGATGACACTTATTGTGCTTAGATACAAGTGCAAGCCATTAAATACTGAGATAAAACTCATAGATCCTTTAATCATTACTAGCCCAGGTATAAATGCCCCTCAAGAAGCTGAACAAAGGTACGCAACCTAAATCCAAAAAATATACTGTAATAATGACTCCCATGTCGACTGACTTGAGCTTCGGAGGGGATTAGCCGGGTGTTCACCCAACCCCTTTCCTAATTCTTTGATTATTTTAAGTTCATCATCCAGCGAATCGCTATCTCAACATATTACAGGAAATCACCCGTGCACCATATATAAGCACAAAATTGATAGCCACCTAGTGTAGGCAAAATCCAAATGGGAGATGCCTTCTTAGGCTGATGTGAAAGATGTTGGACAATTCTAACTCTTTGAAAGCTGCCATCATCAAAGTTGAAAATGACCTAGTCATATGGGGATGGATAGTTTGCAACCATGTAATAATAATCTGCAAAGTATATGGAATTTGGTAGGCATTCTGGAAAGTCAGAAGCCAACACTGCCATTGAACATGTCTTACATAAGAACAGGGTATTACCACCAAGGCTCTTCAACTCAACCCTCTTTGTCTCCTCCCCGCTTGAACTGAACTGCAGCTTGAAAATCTTGAAACTTGGAGGACTCCCGTGCTCCGGCCCCAAAAACATTTCAACCAACAAAAGATCACCCACAGATGATTCGACTAAATATGCTGAGTGACTTGAGTTACTATATGACATTCTTGGTGAAACAACCTTTAAAACACCGGATGAGGGTGGTGAAGATGAATTATCATCATCATCATCAACAACAACAACACCCCAAATATCAACTGATACCACCTTACTCCAACGGTCCACAACATATATACGGCCTCTATAACTGATAACATCATTGGGCCAATAATGGCGTGGCATACTAATGGTCTGTTTGGTAGGAGGGATGGAAAAGTAGGAGGGATAGATTTTTCATCCTTGAAGGAAGGAAATAGGTTTTCTATATTTTGTGTTTGGTAAGAAGGATGGAAAAGTGGAAGGAATACATTTTTTATTATTTTATTTGGTATGAAAAAAAAAATAGAATATTATTACTTATGAAATATCAAAAATACCCTTAATAAAATATGAATAATTTATTGAGAGATGAGTTCCTTTTGGAGTAAATGGTAATTAACCATTACATAAAAGCTGTGGGACTCATCTTGACCAACTTGTCTGCCACTTTCCGCCCAAAAATGAAGGGATAAAAAATGGTGGGCAGAATGCATTTCCTTTCCCTCCATCTTTCCCTTCTAACCAAACAAAGGAAAATTACATTTTCCATCCTACTTTCCATTCACCATTTTCCATCCATCCTATTTTCACTCATACCAAACAAGCCATAAGAAAACTCCATGCTTTGTCCTCTATACATGTTTTATCATCATCTGATTTGATATATGCCAACTTATCACAATAATCAAAGATTGCAACAACTGCATAATCAAATTGAAACAAAACAGGGTCAGCCGTTAGCGTAGCCTTAAAAACATAATCGTCATACATGTGAAAATCCCAAATATTTGGTGTAAGAGGCAAAAAACGGATGTACCTCCTACAGGAGTGAAAGAACGTTATCTTTTATATAAATGAGTTTTGAACTCGATCTCCTAGTCTCTTCCTCCTGCAAAACGAACAAATTGCCCAAGACCGAAGTGCTTCGATTGAAGACACTCTGATACTTAAGTCAGTAATGGAATTGATTAAACTGCAAGAAGAAAAGGAGAGTTCAGCGTACCATTCACCTTGACTCCTTATTCCTTTTATAGAGTCTTCTTTAGTTAGGGTTTCCATGATTTTTGATTCAAGGTGGTACACCTTCCTCTAATCAAGCGATTCTGTTTAGGAAGTTGCTGAGATCTCTCCAGCAATTCCTTCTGTCAAGCCTATGATCATGCCCATTCATTTAACTAGAATGTCTGAATTATAGACATCTTTTTAGCACCACGTCTACTGTTTAAATAGCTTGGTTGTGACGAGGACCGAACTTATTCCTTCCTTCCCGAGCTCTTTGAACAGCTCGATTTCTATCTGATGAGAAAGTCTAGTGATGTCTTTCTCACGTGACTGGTCTTGCCACCCCCACGTGAGATCATTAAATGTTAATACACGTGTCGTAAAGGGAGCATCCCCTTTATTTGGATTGGGTTCAAAACGGGGAAAGTGGGATAGTCCAACCACTATAACCCAAAAAAGGATTGAAGAGGGCTAAACCTAAATCCGTCTTTTTAGTGATCAGCTAACCGTGCGAAGATCCATATACTCTACAATTAGCATAACCCTGGATTTACTTTGAAGGTGGACACTTTATCATCTCTAACCACATTGTATAAACTATGGCTTTCATGGCAGTCGATGCTACTTCTACGGCTACAGACAGAGATATCATCATTAGGAGGGAGAGGGAGAGGGAGGAAAAGCAATGGTATATCATTGTGCATGGTGTCATTGAGAGCCCGACGACCCCGCCACGACTGCCATCAAAATTGTTTCGCAATAGAGTACCAGTGCTTGCAAACGAGTGCAAAGTCGATGTTGTCAGAGAGTCTAACCAACCTATTAAGAAGGTCATTGGGAAGCCATGCCCAATCTGATGAGAACTCCTACATGAATGCCATGCCTCTATCTACGGTGGTTCCCAATATTATATGTGTTTGTGTGTATGTGGCTTTTGCATTCCTTTTAGAAGAAAAATTCCTAGAAACGCACAAGACAAAACCTGAAAGAGAAGAAGACTAGTCCAACAAGGAAACAATTTTCTTCCTTTCCTGATAAGGATTCTTAATATTAATAATTTCTAAATATCTATTTTCAGCATGAAAACCATAATTAATTTTAGTGTTTTCTAGTTCATTTTTCGAGTACATAAGAAATTTTAGTAAGTTTCCATTGTTAGTTTTTATAAACTCAATTCTTAAAGGGTAGTTTTTGTATTTTTGGGTTTATGAAGTAATATTGAAAAGTTGTAGTGTTAGATGGTATTTTTAGGGGCTTTTGTGTATTTGAAGTAGTCACTAGAAGACTCCAGATTTTTGGAGGTCTGTTCATGATCTTGGGAGGCCTGTTCATGCATGGCTACATGGGAATTTGAACAGTTTTTTCTTGGGGACAGCCGGCCATGAAGTGGCCAGATTCAAGGTGTTTTTGGCTAGGAAAACTTAGTATAAAAGGATTGGAGTTGCTGCCCAAAACAGTAGAGTGTATCTGCAGAAAAAAACAGAGAGAAAAAGAGTAAAAAATCTGTTTTGCTGCCAGAAAAAACGCAGCAGGCTGTTCATGAGCAGAAGCTCTATTCCTTTGTATTTCGGAGTATTTTTCAAGAAGTTTGGTGATTGGGAATCAAATGCGAAGGTATGGAGAAGATATTGATGATGTTCGTGTTATGGAAAAAATACTACGAACCTTAACTCCAAAATTTGAGCATGTTGTTGTAGCTGTAGAGCAATCCATGGATTTCAAGACTACGAGCATTGATGAATTGATGGCAACATTGGAAATACATGAACAACGTATTAATAAAAAGACTTCAAGTTCTCTTGAACAAGCTCTCCAATCCAAGCTTTCTTTGAAAGATGAAAAAATAGAATTTGAAGGTAGAACATCTCAAAGAGGAAGAGGTAATGGAACACGAGGTAGAGGTTATGGGAATCGAGGAAAAGGCTACAAAGGTCGTGGAAGAGGCTATGCTAATAGAGGTAGAGGAGGAAGAGGCCAATTCACTAATGATGCAAGAAATCAAAACTCTTACGGTTCAAGAGGAAGAGGACGAGGAAGAGCAAGAGGCAATTACAACAATCAAGGTTTTGACAAGAGAAATGTTGAATACTTCAATTGTCACAAGTTTGGGCATTATAGCAATGAGTGTTGGGCAAGTGCAAATAAAGGCGTTGAAGAACATGTGAATTATGCCGAGAAAACAAGTAATGAAGCGGCATCTACTTTGTTGTTGGCCTACGATGGATCCGAGGAAGATAATGACAACGTGTTGTTTCTTGATTCCGGGGCGAGCAAACATATGTGTGGCAAGAAGCATATGTTTGTAGAACTTGATGAAGTGGTGCAAGACAAGGTTACTTTTGGCGGCTCCTCCAACATTCTGGTGAAAGGCAAAGGTAAAATTCTTATTAAGCTCAAGAATGACAATCATGATTTTATTTCCAATGTCTATTATGTGCCAGACATGAAGAATAGTATTTTGAGTTTGGGATAACTTTTAGAAAAGGGATATGATATTAGTATGAAGAATCTTCACCTTACAATTAAAGATGCTCGTGGTAATTTGATTGCTAATGTGAAAATGTCCAAGAATATAATGTTTCCTTTGAATATTCAACATGATGTTATGAGATGTTTGAATGCTATTATTAAAGATGATTCTTGGTTGTGGCACTTGAGACTTGGACATCTTAATTTTGGTGGCTTGAAGCTCTTATCTAGCAAGAAGGTGAAGGGTCTACCCTATATAGACCATCCAGATGAGTTATGTGAAGAGTGTATTCTTGGCAAGCATCACAAATTAAGTTTCTCAAGAGAAGTCAAGTGGAGAGCATCACGACCCTTGGAGCTTGTGCACACAGATGTTTGTGGTCCTTTGAAGCCAATGTCAAATGGTAAGAATCGTTACTTTCTTACTTTTATTAACGACTATAGTCGGAAGACTTGGGTGTATTTTTTAAGAAGGAAGTCCGAAGTGTTTGAAGTTTCTAAGGAGTTCAAGAATCTTATTGAGAAGCAAAGTGACTATTTTATCAAGAGGTTGAGATCCGATCAAGGTGGTGAGTATAGTTCTGATTTATTTGAAGACTATTGCAAGGAGCATGGAATTGTGCATCAATTTACGCCAAGCTACACACCTCAATTGAATGGAGTTGCGGAAAGAAAAAATAGGACTATTCTTGATATGGCTAGAAGCATGTTGAAAGGAAAGAGATTGCCTAGAGAATTTTGGGCCAAAGCCGTAGCATGTGCAGTGTACTTGTTGAATCGATGTCCAACCAAAAGTGTTCGTTTCAAGACCCCGGAGGAACCTTGGTGTTCATTCAAGCCAAGTGTAGCCCATCTTAGAATTTTTGGATGTATTGCTTATGCAAAAATTCCCGAATCAAGGAGGACAAAACTTGATGATAAAGGTGAAAAGTGCATTTTTCTTGGGTATGGTGATAGAACAATGGGGTACAAGTTATACAACCCCATTACCAAGAAAGTGATCATGACTAGAGATGTTATCTTTGAAGAGGAAGACATGTGGGATTGAAAAGAAAAAATTTCAGTTACCGAAGTGGAACTTATGCTTGAAGAAGAAGAGTCACAAGAACCAAGGGAAGTCCAAAGAGAGCCACATACACCTCCACATGGATCCTCCTTATCTTCTACAGGTGAATCATCATCATCACCATCATCATCTTCATCATCGGATTCAAGTTCAAGTGAAAGACCAAGAAAAATGAGAAGTTTGCAAGAGATTTATGAATCTACGGAAAATTTTGAAGGTAACTTGAATTTGTTTTGTTTGTTCATGGATTGTGATCCTTTATGTTTTGAAGAAGCGGTTCAAGAAGAGAAATGGAGAATAGCAATGGATGAAGAAATGAAGGCAATTGAAAAGAATGATACATGGGCACTAGTTAATCTTCCCCAAGGTCATAAAACAATTGGTGTGAAGTGGGTATATAAAACCAAGAAGGATGCAAATGGTGAAGTCCAAAAATACAAGGCAAGGGTGGTTGCTAAAGGCTACAAGCAAAGGGCCGGAATTGATTATGACGAGATATTTGCTCCCGTTGCTCGTTTGGAAACGATTAGATTGATGATTTCTTTGGCGGCACAAAACAAGTGGAAGATTTACCAACTTGATGTGAAATCGACATTCTTGAATGGATTTCTTGAGGAGGAGATTTATGTTGAACAACCTTTGGGGTATGTGGAAAAGAGACATGAAGATAAAGTGTAAAAGTTGAGAAAAGCTCTATATGGGTTAAAGCAAGCACCGCGTGCATGGAATGCTAGAATTGACAAATACTTTCGTGAGAATGGTTTTCAAAAGTGTCCTTATGAGCATGCATTATATATGAAGATGGATGACAATGGAAGTGTGCTACTTGTTTGCCTTTATGTTGATGACTTGATCTTCACCGGCAATCATCCAATGATGTTTGATAGATTCAAGAGAAGTATGATTAAGGAGTTTGAAATGACTGATATTGGCTTAATGTCTCATTTCCTTGGCATTGAGGTTAAGCAAAGTAAAGATGTAATTTTTATTTCTCAAAGTAGTTATGCAAAGGAAATACTCAAGAAGTTCAAGATGGATTCTTGCAACCCGGTGAACACACCCGTAGAAATTGGATTGGAATTGAGGAAGAGCATTAGTGGTGGAAATGTTGATCCAACTTACTTTAAAAGTTTAGTTGGAAGTCTTCGGTACCTTACTTGCACAAGGCCGGACATTCTTTATGGAGTTGGTTTGGTTAGTAGATACATGGAAACACCGGATCAAACTTATCTTACTGCGGCGAAGAGGATTTTACGTTATATTATAGGTACACTTAATGATGGCTTATTTTATTCTTGCACTATTGATTTTAGACTTGTTGGATATTCGGATAGTGATTGGGGACGAGACTTGGATGAAAGGAAAAGTACCTCGGGTTATTGTTTTTTCATGGGAGATATGGCTTTTACTTGGTCATCCAAGAAGTAAGCAATTGTTACTTTGTCTACGTGTGAAGCGGAGTATGTGGCTGCAAATTCAACGGTGTGTCATGCTATTTGGTTGAGGAACTTGTTGAATTATTTGAGATTTTCTCAAGAAATTCCCACGGAGATCCTTGTTGATAATAGATCGGCGATGGCGTTGGCAAAGAACCCGGTGTTTCATGAGAGGAGTAAACACATTGATACGCGCTACCATTTTATTAGAGAGTATGTGAAGAATGGAGAAGTGAAGTTGGTGCATTGCAAGACTCAAGATCAAGTTGCCAACATTTTTACAAAGCCATTAAAGCTTGATGTGTTTGGAAGATTGAAATTGATGCTAGGCATGAGAACCCAAGGAATTGAGTTTAAGGGGGGATGTTAGTTTTTATAAACTCAATTCTTAAAGGGTAGTTTTTGTATTTTTTGGTTTATGAAGTAATATTGAAAAGTTGTAGTGTTAGATGGTATTTTTAGGGGCTTTTGTGTATTTGAAGTAGTTACTAGAAGACTCCAGATTTTTGGAGGTCTGTTCATGATCTTGGGAGGCCTGTTCATGTATGGCTACATGGGAATTTGAACAGTTTTTTCTTGGGGACAGCCGGCCATGAAGTGGCCAGATTCAAGGTATTTTTGGCTAGGAAAACTTAGTATAAAAGGATTGGAGTTGCTGCCCAAAACAGTAGAGTGTATTTGCAGAAAAAAACAGAGAGAAAGAGAGTAAAACATCTGTTTTGTTGCCAGAAAAAACGCAGCAGGCTGTTCATGAGCAGAAACTCTATTCCTTTGTATTTCTTGGATGGTTTTTTGCTGAAAAATTCAAATAAGTTATTCCCCTTGTATTCCTTGATATTGTGATCATTCTTGATGAAATATAGAGATGTTTCTTGAGTGAAACTGGTGTGGATATATAGCAGATTTTTTGTCTTCTGTTTTTGTGTTCTTTGGTAATCTATTTTGCTTTCATTCCCAACATTCATATTAAGTTTTAACTTAGAGTCATTTATTTATGCAAGTTGGATCATCAAAATATAAAAAAGAGAAAAATGATAGGAATATCTTGCACGGTGAAATAATGTCGGATTCTAATAAAATTTGAGTGGGTTGTTCGTGATGTTTGGATATTTGCATTATTGGCTTCAATTTTGAATTAAATAAGTGTTTTTTTCTCAGAATATGTGTTCATATATAAATCTTTTTGAAAAAGAATATTTTTTTTACTAAGGTTCTATTAGAGCATTCAAGTTATTGAAATAATTGTTGCCCTGAAATTCCTTGAATCTATGTCTGATTGAACTCAGCACGGAGCCATACATTTTGTTTTAGGTGGACATTTTAATTAACTAAAATTTTTATTTTTTTTTCTCCAATCAATGAAAGTAGAATAACATATTTAAATTTGATGTATCATATATATTTGATACTAAAAAAAATTTATTTAACATAAAAAAGGTCAAATGTCAAATATATCTATATAATAAAATAGCTAACTTTGTTTGTCTTGAGCTTTTCGCGGTTTAAATCGTTTCAAAACTTTTGATCCAACTACTGAAAGTCTTCCTTCAAAATATCCAGCCCAACAATTTCAACAAACCTCTAATTCTAGAACTCTCAAAGACTTATCTCAATCTCTCATACCTGTACGTCTCTTAGTCAGTCCCACCCAAAATACATATCTCCCATTTTTCATATCTATACTACGTCTGTCTCTCACACTCTCTCTCACTACTAGTGACATCGCCACCGGCACCGCCACTGCCACCGGCGATACCAGGTTTCGCTCTCTCTTCCTCTTTCTCTATCTCTATTCCTCTATTTCATCAGTTTTCTTTCTCTCCTACCTTTATACCAGGTACTCTCTCTCACCCCAACCCAGAGTCCCCAACCCGAAAACCCAGAATTGCCTGAAATAGCCCGACAGCAAAACACCACTGCTGCCTTAAGAGGTATCTTTCTCCCCTCTTACTATGCTCCTATCCTTCTCCTTTTCTTTTGTACATTGTAAGCCACCACCCCACACCCTTTGAATCTCTATCCCCCACATCACAACACTTCGACGACTCTCTCCCCCCTCTTTTTGTTCCCTAAAAATGCTCATAGCAAACACACACACACACACACACACACACACACACACACACACACACTCTTCTTCAAAACCCCTCACAGCACACACATAGCACCCCGACCATGATACCCCATCACTCTTTGCCTCCACCCCTTCATTTAATCAACACAAACCAGCTGTTTGATTGTTTGCTTCAAAGAAAATACACATAATACTATGCTATATTTGTCTAATATATCCAATATATGGCTATTTTGTAGTTTGATGAATTTCAGTGATTGGTAATGGATGATCAAATTGTGCTGTGTTTAATGGAGGAAAAAAATGACATCAAATGTGGGGAATGCATGGGGAATACTTTCCAGACAGTGTTTTCAGGTAGTGAGTTTTTAGTGTCCAATTCTCCTTTCATTTTTCTCTCTATTTGATTGCACAAGTTTTTCAATAAAAGCTTAATACGATCATCCAATCAATATCTATGAAAGAATCTATATATACATTTTTGTTGAGTTTCATTAGGGGTGCAACTCGGGCGGGTTGGACAGTCAACCCTAGCACAATCGCAGGTATATAATCTTTAACCCTAACCCTACCTTGGGTTGAGGGACTCAACCCGAGCACTGCCCGAGTTTAATTCGGCGGGCTCGGGTTGAATTCGGGTTAATGATTTCGGGCTAATTTTGGGTTACTTTACGGGTTCAATTCGGGTTGAGTTCGGATTGAGCCCAAAATAGGCTTGTTGCTCTAAACCTGATACATATATTACATAATATTCACCTAAATTAACAACTAACAACTTCAATCAAGTTTTTAACATAAAAATCATAATATTAAGAACTCAATGTTTGAGATAATACAACCACAACCATACAGAACACAAATAAACACAACTAGAATTCTTGAACATAACCAGTTTAACAAAAATAAACAGAACACAAACAGAAACACAACCTAAAGTCAATGTTTAACATAAACACATTATAATAATTTTACACAAACATAGAGTTCACTGTTGCCACTGCCATTGCCACCAGTCCACTACTGCCACTGCTACCACAACACAACCACTATCCACTGCAACCACTGCACAACCACTGTCATCCATGAAGCAAAACACATGAATCTCCAACACCTGAACTTGCACTATCATCCACGAACACTACAAAATAGAGAAGTGAAAGAGCTTTAAAAAAGACAAATAGATCATATAAATAGAATATGACAATATATTACAAACATACCTTTATCCATCTCTTCCAGCTTTTCTTCTATTTTAACGGTGGATGAATCGCTCCTTAGCCAATCTTGGGCACAAATCAAACTCTCAACAATCTTTGGAGTTAAAGAACTACGAAATGGATCAAGCACATGACCTCCCGTGCTAAAAGCGGACTCCGAAGCCATGGTTGATATAGGAATTGCAAAAATATCACGTGCCATGCGAGAAAGCACACGATATGAAGAGACTTTTCCTTTCCACCATTTCAAAATATTGAAAGTTTGTCTTGATCCATTCCCAAACTCAATGGCATCATCCAAGTAACATTCTAACTCCAATTTAAGGACTTTGGTTTGCTCAATTTCTAAGAACTTACCCCAATCCACTACATCATCATCAAGAACAACATTTGGATCATTAGAAGTATCTGTTCCAACATTAATGCCTTCTTTTGATGCATCAACATTCTTTAATGAAGCTAAAGTGTTCATACAATTTATCCAATGCAACTTGCACCTTTTCAATCAACTCATCAACCTCATCATGAGTATAAACTTTGGAAAGTTTATATCTAACTTGTGACAAGGAACCAACACTACCGCAATAAGAAACAATGGATTAATTTTGTCACGATCACAATACTTCTTAAATTTCAACATCATTTTTCTTGACATCTCACGAAAGAATACATTGTCACTACTCAAGGATTTATGTAATAATACATGGATCCTCATCATTTCATGAAAATAAATGTTAGCAGTGACATATTGTGACCCCGACACACGCTTTGTAACAAGATAAAAAGTGTGAAATTTCTTAAGTTCAAGTGTGAAATTTCTATCTTGCTCTTCCAACTGCTAAAAATATTTTTTGGTACTCAAGAGCGGTGTCGAACATATAAAAAGTAGAGTTCCACCGTGTTGGCACATCCAAATACAAAGATTTCTTGTATGTAATCTTCTCAATATCCACACATTTCCTAAACAGTTGATAGCGGGAAGGGGAACTCCTAACATATTTCACACCATCACGAATGCGAACAATAGCACTATTAACTTCATCAATTCCATCCTTCACAATTAAATTCAAAACATGCCCAAAACACCTAACATGAAGCATAGTACCATCTAACAACAACCCATTGCGTTTGGTCAACCTCTTTTTCAAAGATGTGGCTGCGAGATCGTTAGAACTTGCATTATCTACAGTCAATGTATTCACTTTATCAATCCCCCATCCCAATAAACAAGTCTCCACAGATTGTGCAATAATTTCACCACAATGTGGGGTTGGAAGCACACGGAAGTTGATGATTCTCTTTTGTAAAATCCATTCTTTGTCAATGTAATGCGCGGTGAGACAAATATACCCAAGGTTTTGAATGGAAGTCCACAAATCAGTGGTGAGGCAAACACGTAATCTTTGATGATTGTAGTTCTTGACACCAAATTAAACCTTGGTTGCAATACATTAAGAACCCTTTTAAAACCTTCTTTCTCCACAACACTAAAAGACATTTCATCAGTAATTATCATTCAAGCAACCTCTTTTCGGCCAGCTTCTTGGTCAAATTTTCAATTACTAATATTACTAGTAGGACCACTTGCAGATGAAAAGTTAATCAATGTTTGAGTAGGGTTTTTATTCTTTTCACATTTCGGACACTTGAATAAGTGTCACCGAATTGTACTAGTTCATTGTGAACTAGCATAATGAAACGTCTTTTTGCAATGGTTGCATTGTACTTGATCAGGTTTTGACCCATCTTCTTTTTTAATTTTTGTGAAATCAAGCCAAACATCAGATTTTTCAACATAAGTTTTTCGGCGTTTGGGACTTACCGAGTTCCCCTCATCAGGGTTGCCAGAAGCAAGCTCAGATGCAAGATTAGCTAGAGATTCAACATTTGTCTTTGTCGCCCTCATTAGTAACATGTATTGATTTACTGTGTCATAAAATCAAAGAATAGAAAAATGATCAATTTATGCAGCTAAAAGTGAAATATTAGACTTGAACAAAATCTAAAAAAATAATTTTAGACTGAAGTTTGACCTTCTATTTTAGATGATATACTTCCAAAGAAATTCTTAATGCATCATTTGACTGTGAAAAAAAAGGATCAAAAGAGGACAAAAAGTTTAATGTCATAGCAGGTTGGAAAAGAGGCGTAGAAAATTGCATCTGAGAGTGAAAATAAACTCTGAAAATTAACTTTGAAAAAATTACATCTGAGAGTGAAAAGAGGTCTGAAAATTAACTCTGAAAATGTGAAAATAAAAATGAAAATTGCATACCTGATCTAAGATCGATGAAGGGATAGACATAGATAGTAGATCTGCTCTGAGATGAAATCTAAGTTTTTGATCTGAGATGAGATCTGATCTAAGATGACAGATGGCTGGTGATTTTTTTTACGGTGGTAATCAATGGCGTGTGATAATCATTTGGTGAAAACTATGTGAAAATTGATCCCATTTTATGAAGTTTGTAAAGACTCTTGAGTGAGTGAGTGAGTGAATGTGTGTGAGAGAGTGAGTGAGCGTGTGTGTGTGAGAGAGAAAGATTTTCTGCTCATGTGTATTAAACATTACTATTTTTAGTCTTTTTTTCCTGTCATTTCCTATGCAAGGGAAGTTCTAAAAATTGCTTACTTTCTTTTATCTCTTTTCATCTTTAAAATTGTTTTGTTGTGTTTTACTTTTAAAAGCCCTAGAAATCACTCTTCCAAATCGCATTTTTTTCGTTTGCAAGTACAGTTGTATGTGGATTATGATTATAATTATAATAGTGATTAGGGTCATGTAATTAATAATTGGTTAATTTTTTAGTTCTCTGTGTTGTTGTGAATGTAGATGAATAGAGGATCGAAGATTTGGTTGACAATGCATTTGAAGTTACTTTGAACCGCAAATTGGTATGAATGAGGTTGCCTGCTTATTAGTATGAAATATGACACTATTTAGTCTTTCTTTCTTCCGCCATGTCATAAGCAATGGAAGTTCTAAAAATTGCTTACATTTTTAATTTCTCTTCTTTTTTAAAATTATTTTTTTTACTTCAATTCTTCAAAATCCCTAAAAATTACTCTTTCAAATCATTTTTTTTTGTTTTCAAGTGCAATTGTGCATTGATTATGACTATAATAGCGAATGAGGTCATGTAATTTGTAATTGGTTAATTTTTTTAATTCTTTTTGTGTTTTTGTGACTGTAGATGAATACAGGGTCGAAAATTTGGTTGACAATGCATTTGAAGGTACTTTGAGCGACAAATTGCTATGGATGCTTTGGTTTCAAAAGGAGAGGAAATTGGATTTCTAGCTCTTGAGATAATTTTTCATTGTGGGAACACTTGGTATAGTAAGATTGGAAAGTGATTCACAGCTACAATTTTTCTCAGTCACGTGCTATATCCTTTCAGCTCATGTTGTGGTATTTTTTTATGTATATTAACGCTCAAATTATATGGGAGTAGTCTAATTTTGATCTCGAGTTTGAATCAAATTTCGCTCATTACATTATGCTACTTCTTTTTAGAGTCGGTTAAATCAATTGTTGTCCATTACAAAATAATAACTATATTTATGTTAGATTCCTATTTATGTATTGATTAGTAAGGGGTACTATGTTATGTGGGATTGTCGCAATAATAAAGGAAATAAATTAGGGGTTAATTGTACTGGAGGTCCTCAAAGTATGGAGTTTGTCTCATTTTGGTCCACAATATTAAAATTGCATTATTTTGGTCCCTGAAGTATTAAATATGTTTCTATATGGTCTCTCAAGCAGACAACGTCTAGATTACTAACGATTTTTTATCATAAACTTGTTACGTGATACTTAAATATGGACAAAAAAATAATTTGAATAGCTCTTGACCAAATTTTTACCAAAATCTTAATTAAATAACTATTTAAATTACACAATTTTGATCATGAGCTATCCAAATTTTGGTTAAAAGCTACTCATATTACATATTTTTTGTCAAGAGTTACCCAAATTTTGTTTAAGAGTTATCAAAATTATTTTTTATCCATATTTAGGTGTTATGTGACAAATTTATGATTAAAAATCGTTGGCAATCTAGACATTGTTAGCTTGGGGGACGATATAGAAACATATTCAATATTTCAGGGACTAAAATGATGCAATTGAAACATTGAGGACCAAAATGAGAAAAATCTCATACTTCAGGGACCTCCAGTGCAATTAACCCAATAAATTAAAGAGATTGAAATGAATTAGCATTAAAAAGAATTAGCTAATTTAATAAGAATTCATGGTCAACCTACTTTCCTTGCTGACTTAACGGGAAATTAGATAAGCCATCATAGTGTTTGTAGTTTTGGGATACATGATAATTGATATTTCTTTTGGCCATTGGTCTCAATCTTTGGTATTTTTATTCAATAATAACTGAAATCGTTGTTATTGAAAGATATTTAGGCCTAAGTGAATGTATTTTTATTCTAAAATCAGTGTCTACGTTGACAAGTTGTAAAATTATTATTTTTGGTTTTTGACAAAGTCCTCGAATCAGTTATTACATAGCAAAAGTATAGGATGATGAGTTTGTTATTTATTTTAACTCACTCTCTATATGCCCAAAACCAATCCGATAAAATCCTCGCCCGCAAATTCAAACCCCCTGCGACTAATCCTAGCCGTTGACTACAATGAATGACTCAATGTGCACTACTAATATCTTGGTTTTTCTTTTTTCTTAATCATTTTGGTTTTATTCCTCCCTCTGTTCAACGGTCTTAATTTGTTAATGCTACCCAAGGCTGCAGCTTTCTCTCTGTCTCGCCAAGAGTGTCCCACACCTTCACTACCCCGTAAATTCTCTACCTCTAAATAGACTTTGTTGTAAGGCTAATTTTTTTTGTCATATTGTTACCTAAAGAGAAACCACACTCCATGTTATATATGACAATCATACATGGGTCTAACAAAACTAATTTTCAAGAAATTAACATACTGTGTGTTCCTAATTTTCAAGAAAGACAAATTGTTGTATAGTTTGCTTTTGCGTTTTGATTTGAAGTTATTCCTAATGAGTTTTGTGTTTGAGGTGGTGGTTTTGAGAGAAATGGGTAGTGATGGTGTTTGATGGGTCAAGCCTAAATAGCCTAATTTATGTGAAAAGGCCCAACCTCGATTGAAGAGCCCAACCATGCAAAGACTCACCAAGTCCAAGTTCAAGTCCAATCCAGCTGGGGCCCTCCTCCGAAGGAATTGGAGTACGAGGGAGAGAAATGCGGCGCACGGGGAAACCCTACCAAATTGGTAATTACCAAAACAAGTAGGAAACTCCTCCCTCACGTCACCGCCTCACCTCCAAACCCTAACTCTATAAATGTAAGTCCTCTCATCATCTAGGGCACGCCTCCCAAAAACCTCATCTCCTACCTTGCACAACATTGTTGTTCCTCTCTCCCTCAAAACACTGTAGCTCTCCGGTGTAAACCCTCTGGTGACGATTATTCATTAATAAAGAACACCAAGGCCATCGTTGTCATTCAAAGTGGACGTAGGCCACGGCCGAACCACTATAAACCTCTGTGTTGATCTTTTATTTGCTATTTTGGTCATTGATTGTTTGTTTACTGCACATTCATCAATACCTATTCACCTTCTTGACTGTTGAACTTGCACAAAACCGATTTGTGCATCATCGGTGTTGATCCTTCTTCTGCTTACTTTCTCAGTCGTGTTTTACCAATCACCTTCATATGTGTATGTATAAGATTTTGAAGTACTCCTTAGATGTACTTATTTATGTTTATTGTTACTGTGTTGTCAATAAATACACAATTTCTCTCTATAGTCATGTGTGCACATATTTAAAGAGTTATACATGTTTAATATTCAGATCTATTGTGGAATTTGTCCAATAAATTTTGTTTTAATTTAAGTTTTTTAATGGAAACTTTGCCTATTTGATTTATATTTTTTTAGCGATATTTTTGGTTTTACACAGTACTTTTAAGTACGGGTACACTTAATTATTCTTATTTGTTGAAGTTTTGTTTTTAATTCAGCTTATAAGTTGTAAGTGAAACGTTTTTGTATGTTTGAATTATTATGTTATAGTTGTTGGTAAATATTGGTATTATGGGCATGAGTAGCATGATTGATTTAAGTTGTCTCTTTAAATAAAAGTTTGATTGTATAAATTGTTCAAGGGTCATATTTTTAGAATGAAATATGTTAAAATTGATTGGTCAATTTTCTTAGTTTTTTTTTATTGGTGATTTTTTGTGTTGTACGGTGCGTTTTCTGTTATGGACAATTGCTTTGCAAATTTTTTTTGAATACAATACAATGTTTTTTTGTGTGTTGTATAGTGCCTTCAGGTACGAGTAATTACTAATCTATATAATAAAGTACAATACAATTCAAATCTCAAAAGGTAAACAAAAATGAATTTTGCTATTCGCGGTTGAGATCTCTTTGAATTTTATTTTAAAGTTAATCTGACGGTTAATATTAACACTCCAAATTTAATAAGAAAAATATGTCTCTAAGTGTGTTTGAGGTGATTTTTCAAAAGTGTTTTTAAAACTTACAACTTCTCATAAGTATTTTGAAAAAAAATTAAATAGTGTTTGGAACCGCTCCACCAACACTTCTACCCCCACCACCACAACTACCCCCCACCATCACCACCATCATCACCACCACCACCACTGTTGCCACCCAACCACACCCATCACCACTGCCACTACCACTATCACCACCATCACCGTCTCACCATCACCACCACCACCATCACCGCTACCGCTGCCCTACCACCCCCACTGTCGCCGCCACTATAGTCTGCACCACCCTACCACCACTACCACCTCCACCACTCTACCACCACCATCCCCACTATCACCACCCCAGCCCCACCACCACCACCACTACTGCCACACCCTTCCACCACCGCCAGTGTTCCATCTCCACCCTAACCACCCCCACTGCCCCATCACCCCCCACCACCACCACCATCGCCACCCACCACCGATTGCTACCACCACCACCACCATCGTCATCTCATTCTTATATTTATTACCATTACCATCATAATCGCACTACCACCGTCGCCCACCGTCAGCACCCACCACCACCATTACTGTCCACCGCCACCCACTACCACAATCCACAACTACTCGTCGTTGCCCACCATCACCGCCAGCTACTGTAACTCATTCCAACCACACCAACCACCATCTCCCGTCATCACCCATCACTGCCGCCACCTATTGTCACCCATCCCCACCACACCTACCACCACCACCGTCGCCATTCGCCACCACCAATCTTACTATTTCCTAAAGGCACCCATTGTTGTCCATCACCACCATCGTCACCACCCACCACTACCGTTGTCACCCCACCACCACTGTTGCCAACCACTATCATCGTCGCCCACCACCACCACCAACACCCACAACTACCACTGTCGTCACCCACGGCTGCCACTACCACCATTGTCACCTAAAACCCACCACTACCATCACCTTTACCACACAGGGCTTCCACCACCACCACAGTTGTCGCCACCCACCACAACCATCACCATCTCCCACCACAACTGTCGCCCACCACCACTGCTGCCCACCACCACTACCATTGCTCACCCCCACTACAATCGGTGCTTAAATTCCTTTCTGTCTTCTCTATATTTGAGATTTAATTTTGGATGTGAATACAAATATATTTATTGTTGACCTTTTTTTATTACTTCGTGCCCTGAGACGCGAACAATAACTAGTATATATAATAAAGTACAAGACAATTCAAATCTCAAAAGATAAACAAAATAATTTTTACTCTTCGCCGTTAAGATTGTTTTAAATTTTACTTTAAAGTTAATCTGACGACTAATATTAACTCCCTAAATTTAATAGGGAAAATAGACCATCTAAGGGTGTTTTGGGGTAACTTTTCAAAAGTGCTACTAGAACTTGTAACTTCTCATAAGCACTTAAAAAAAGTAGTGTTTGGAAACGTCCTACCACCATTACCACCACCACCACCATCGCTACCGCCACCTTACCACCACCACCCCCACCGCCAACACCACAACCATTACCACCATCACAGCCACCATCGCCACCCCACCCCCACCACCACCATTGTCACCCACCATTGATTGCTACCACCATCGCCTACCGCCACCACCCACCACCATCATCATCTCATTCTTACATTTATTACCACCATCACTATCATCCCACCACCACCCACCGTCACAATCTTTGCCCACCACCTCCCATTACCACAACCCATCATTGTCCACCATCGCCGCCACCCACTGTCACCTACCACCACCAACCACCACCACCCGTCTTCGCCCACCACTTCCGCCACCTACAGTCACCCACCACCACCAACCACCACCACCCGTCTTCGCCCACCACTTCCGCCACCTACAGTCACCCACCCACACCATACCTACCATGACCACCGCAATTCGCTATCATCTACTACCACCATCGCCCATCACCACTCACACCAACCACTACAACCCATCGTCGCCACCACCACCACTACCAACCACCATCACCGTCGTACACCACCACCCACACCCACCACCACCGCTGTCACCCATAGCTGTCATTACCACGATCGTCGTTGCTCACCACAACCATCACTGTCTCCCACCACCACCACTCACTTCCATTACAATTAGTGTTTAAATTCATTTATCTCTCCTCTATGTTTGTAATTTAATTTTAGGTGTGAATATAAATATATTTATGATTGACAATTTTTTTATTACACAGTGCCTTCAGGCACAGACAATAACTACTATTTATATAATAAAATATAATACAATTTAAATCCAAAAAGATAAACAAAATGACTTTTACTTTTTGCCATTGAGATTGTTTTAAATTTTACTTCAAAGTTAATCCAACGGTTAATATTAACTTTCGAAATTTAATAGGGAAAATAGGCCTTCTAAGGGTGTGTTAGGATGATTTTTCAAAAGTATTTCTAAAATTTATGATTTCTCATAAGCACTTTAAAAAAAATAGTGTTTAAAACAACTTATTTTAATTACTTCCAAATATGTCAAAAATAATTTTACCACTTAAATAAGTAAAAGTAAAAAAAAAAAAAAAATTACTTCAACTTCTTTATAATCACTTCTCTACCAAACACTTCACTACCACTACTGCCGCCGCCACCCCACCACCACCTTTGTCACAACCACCACCACCACATTTGTCACCCACCACAAATTGCTACCACAGCCGCCCATTGCCACCGCCACCACCCACCACTATCATCATCTCATTTTTATATTTATTACCACTACTACCATCATCCCATCACCACTATCGCCAATCGCCACCAGCCACTATAACCTACCATCACCCATCGTTGCCCATCATTGCCGCCACCCACTGTCACCCACCCCTACCACACCTACCACCACCACCCGTCATCACCCTTCACCGCCGCCACCCATTGTCATCCACCACCACCACACCTACCACCACCACTGTCGCCTACAAGCACCCATTGTCGCCCACCACCATCATCATCGCCCACCTCCACAACTCACCACCGCCACCTCACCGCCCCCGCTGTTGCCCTATCATTACCACTGCTAACCATCATCACCGTCACCCACTACTACCACCCCCTACACCCACACCCACCACCGTCACCGTCGTCACCCAAAACCCACCACCACCATCATCGTTGTCACCCACGGCTACCACCACCACAACGGTCGTCGCCACTCACCACAACTATTATCCTCTCCCACCACCATTACCACCGCTCACACCTACTACAATCGGTGATTAAATTTATTTCTCTCTTCCCTGTGTTTGTAATTTGATTTTGGGTATAAATACAAATATGTTTATAATTGATAATTTTTTTATTACTCCGTGCCTTTAGGCACGAGCAATAAATAGTATAAAATAAAATAAAATACAATTCAAATCTTAAAAGATAAACAAAATAATTTTTACTTTTCGCGGTTGAGATCTTTTTAAATTTTGCTTTAAAGTTAATACGATGACTAATATTAATACTCCAAATTTAATAGAAAAAATAGGCCCCTAAGGGTGTGTTTATGGTGACTTTTAAAAAGTATTTCTAATACTTATAACTTATCATAAATACTTTAAAAAAAAAGTAGTGTTTGAAATCGTCCCATCACCAACATTACCACCCCCACCGCCCCACCACCTTCATCACTACCACCACCACAACTACCCTCTCCCACACCACCCTCACCACTACCAGCACCATCACTGGCACTCCATCACCACCTCTACCACAACAACCACCACCACCACTATTGTCGTCGCCACCCTACCACTACCGCCCCCCACCATCACCACTACCACCACTAACCCTACCTCCATTATCACCACCACTGCTGCCACCCTACCACAACCACCACCCCCCACCGCCCCGCCCCACCCCTACCCCTACCCCCACCACCATCATTACTGCCACCACCACCATCGCTGCCGCTGCCACTACCATTGTCTCATCCCCCCACCACCACCATCCCCACTACCACTACCCCTACAAACACTGCCACCCTACCACCACCCTACCACAATCGTCACTATCCCACCATCACCCCTACCACCACCACCCCCACGACCATCACCACCACCACCGTCGTCGCCGCTACTCCACCACAACCACCATCGCTGCCACTCCATCACCACCACCACTTCATCACCATCACCCCACCCCTACCACCGCCAATTCCCCCTATCACCCCACCGCCACTCCCACCACCATCATCATTTCACTCTTCTATTTATTATCATTACCACCATCATCCCACTACCACCGTCAGCACCCACCACCACCCACCGCTACCCACTACCACAATCCACCACCACCAATTGTCGCCCACTATCGCTACCAGCCACTGTCATCCACCCCTGTCTCATCTACCACTATCACCCGTCATCGCTCACCACTACTGCCACCCATTGTCACCCACCCCACCACACCTACCACCATCACCACCGCCATTCGCCAGCATCCATCACACTGTCACCCAAAAGCACCCGTTGTTGCCCATCATCACTATTGTCACTGCCCACCACCACCGTCGTCGCCCCACTACCACTACTGCCAACCACCATCACCATCGCCCACCACCACCAACACCTTCACTCAAGGCTGCCATTACCACCGTCATCACCCAAAACCCACCACCACCACGGTCGTCGCCACCCACCACAACCATCATCATCTCCCACCACCACCACTGTCGTCTATCAGCACTACCACCGCTCACCCCCATGACAACTGATGCTTAAATTTTGTTATCTTTCCTTTATATTTGTAATTTGATTTTGAGTGTGAACTAATATATTTATTGTTGACTATTTTTTTATTACTTCGTGCGTTCAGGCAGGGGTTATAACTAGTATATATATATATAAGAAAAAAAAGCAACAAAAAGAAAAAGGTTAATTACAACCCTAGCCTTCACAAAAAAAGGTTTATATTAGTAAATGCGTCAGGAGTATTCAATGGTAGGACTATAGACCATCTCCAATAGAGACTCAAACCCTTACACAAATTTGAGTAAAAAAAAAGGGTAAAAAACTTGATTTAATATACACCTCTCCAATGGAGAAATCCAAATTTAAAGGAAGAGAAACCAAAATTTAAAGGAAGAGAAACCAAAATTTAAATGAGGACAAATCCAAATTTAAATAAGGATAAAATATAACCATTGATCTTTAAAGGATGGTGTAATCTCACCATTAATGATTTAGGTATGGATTTGAGTCTCCCTTGATTTGAGTAAAAAAATGAGTCTCCCTTCATTTGATATGTGTATGAGTCTATCATTGGAGAAGGTTTTTAGCAGTTTTTTTATACAAATTTAAATTTAAATTTTAAAACAGGTAAAAGATTGGAGATACTCTGCGAGCTATATCTTATAGAGGAATCCACCAAGTGATATTTAATTGTTGAAGAGACAAACCAAGTTTGCAACCATTAATAATTTTGAAGACTGGACTGATAAGTTTTATATGATCTGTGAAATTTTATTTTATACTATGCATAAAGATTGTTGATTATTCGGTTATCGTTGGATATCTTGTACTACGTATATTGTGATTAACCCCCACATTTACTCTTTAACATGCAGGTTTATTTTTATATCAAATTCGGTAAAGGATTGAATTGAATGAATAAATTGGACATTGTCGATTATGAATTATTTGTGTAATTTAACATTTAGTTGGGTAATTAAAAATGCTACTAACTTAGTTCGTGCATAAGACCCAAGTCCTAAACCTCCATGTCCAGAGTGTGACTCTCGCAAGCTGCATAAAATCGGTAATCATTGCGCATAGTAAGTAAATTATACGGTGTATCTAAAATTTACATTGAAGTGATAAGCTTAAAGCATATATGGTTGAGACGATTACGTCATAAGACAAAAAAAAAAAAAGTTCTTGCATCCAAATAGTCCCTTCAACTCATACCATATTAGAAACCAATGTAGTCACATGCAGGGTTCTCACCATTTCCATCTAAGTTTTCATTCATGGAAAAGAACATGCAACTCAAGAATTAAAATTTATCTCTTGTAGAATGTATATACACCATCCTTCCCCAAACTTTGCTTCTTTGTGTGAGAGGGCCCGTTAGTAATTTCCTATTTAACCTCATTATTTTTCAGTACAATGCAGCTGTGGCGCCATCTATCAAACACATGGTAGACAGAGCCAAGGCCCCCTTGGCATTAGAATATAAAAGCAACAATGATATGCATACCAACGAATTTACCAAAATTATTTTTACCGTCCTAATGTTAGGTCCCGCCGAATAATGAAGCCTAATCACAAGTATGTGGGTGTGTGAGACTGGCTGTTTAGTTAAGTTGTTGCACAAAATAGGATGAAGCAGCAGGTTGACGCTCATAGGCGGAATGTGAATTTTACAAACGGGGATTGGGAATATCTGAAGTTGCGGCCTTATCGCCAAAGCACGGTGTTCCGACGTGCGCATCAGAAGTTGGCCAACAAATATTTTGGGCAATATCAGATCATAGAAATGGCGGGGGGGGGCCAGAGGCTTATCGTTTGGATTTGCCAGCTAATTCCAAATTGCATCATGTGTTCCATATCTCACTACTTAAGCAAAAAGTTGGAACCGCTATTGTGGCTCGCCATGACATACCCCTCCTGCCACAGAAGATGGAATTCTTGAGGTTGAACCCAATGCTATATTGGATTATAGATGGATAAAAAAGGGTTCACAGTATGTCACTGATGCATTGGTTCAATGGAAGTCCTTACCCAAGGAAGATGCAACATGGGAAGATGTGGATCAACTTACCAGCAATTTTCCATCTATAAACCTTGAGGACAAGGTTCCTTTCGATGGGGGGTGAATGTTAGGTCCCGCCGAATAAAGAATCAGAGTTTCAAACCCAAGTAAACTGCCAGTGGTGTGTTCCGGCCCAAACTGGAACTTTTCTCCTCTCTCCTAATTACTGTCTTATCACCTTTTTATTTTTACTATATCTTTGTCGTGACTTAAAACTTATTTACAATATATGATTCAACGCTTTCATTCCCCTATGCTTTCATGCAGAAACCCGACACTATTTTGCTGACACACTTTTATATTAAAAAACATGAGTTATATAAATCATACTCTCACGTGAACAGCTGTAAATTAGGAAATAAATGAGAGAAAGAGAGAATAAAGATTAAAAAAAAAAACCCAATAATTAATGAAAAAAATAAATGATTACTATCCTGGACTAATACAACCAATGGTAGATCACAAGCTTTTTTTATCAATGATCAATCACCATCAAAGATAAGATATTGACCAAGCAGTTTTGATCAAAACTTGATCTATGTGGGTACTTAGAGGTCAGTGGATAGTGATCCAAACCACACATCATGGGCGGGACCCTGTGGCTTCAATTATTCACATGTGACTCAAACACTCAGACAAAACACAAGACAAGCTGGAAGCTGCAAAAGAAGGGGCTTCATCTTTCTACAAATAGGAAATTGGTTGTTTAAGAGCTCACAAGCTGGCAGTGGTACCCATTTCTATTATTGTTTGGATGAAACAATTTGGCTAATTTACCAAATAACTATTTTTTTAGTTCAATAGTTAGGGTGTTTGGTCTAATTTACGCGCATCTCGATAATCCCTTCCTCGGTTCGATCAAAGATATGTCATCCACGCAAGGACTAGGGAATTCATGAGGGATGAATCCCTCATTGTTTGGCTCCAAGAGGTTGCTAAGTTTTGAACTTATGACATCTAAGTTTACAACTCGTCATTGTTACTACTTGAACTATCATTGGAGTTACCAAATAACTATTGCCTCTGTACAAAACCCAAATTTACAATTTCTCCGCTTTGCCAAGGGTTCTACCAAGGATCACAATTTTGTCTCTTTTCCATCGAAATGAGCAAGCATGAAGCATTTATGCTTCTATAGAAATCAAACCGAATTAGTAATTAAATTGTGGAATTTTTATATTTTGAGATTTTTTGAGAGATATTCAGTAAGTTTCTACCAATGTTTCAAAAATAGATTTTTAATTTTTTTTTCATTTTTTTTCTGAAACATTTACATTTAAGAGGTGACGTAAACTATGGATCGAAACAGGATTTTAATCCTTGGTTACTAGCATAGTAAGGTTCAATTATTAGGGTTAATTCATGAAAATTGGTCAATAACTATGCTTGTTGGAACAAATATATAGCTATAATTACAATGCCCTCATATGAATTTCAAGAAATGAAGTTACTCAATTGGAAGTTCACATGTTCATAAATTGTTGTCGAATGAGAAATAGATTAGAGGTCCCAATGGAGAGTGTAGACGAGACCCTCCAATACTTCAACATGTATTGGAACTGAACTTAATAAGAGGTATATGGGTAGTAGAGAGGATGCCTTAAATCTCTAGCCTTACGCCCTATTGAGAAATTCTTGTGTTCTTAAGAGTCATAACCTCGGAAAATTTTACGGTATGGAAAAAAAAATTTAGTATCGTACCGTCGGTTGTTATTTTTAAAAAAATGCTACACAATTCAATGAATTCAAAAACTATAACTCAAATGCATATCATCCCTTAGATGAGTATTAAACAAGTTGGTCATATTGAAAAAGTTGATGAGATCCCCTCATCCAATGGGTTATATGTATTCGAGTTGTAATTTTTTAAGTTGTGTAGCATTACTCTTACTTTTTATGGGTAAAGTTATAATTTTGAAAGAAGAAATTACAACTGTTCAAAAGAAGGTCATGATCAATCACAAGCACGCATGATTAATCATAAAAATTTCGGTATTGATCCTAACTTTTTATGATCGATCATACCTTTTAAAATTGTAATGTACACCTTAAAAAAATTAAAACTTAATTTTAAAAAATTATAATTTTCGATACGACACTACCGACAGTACTGTAGCCTTTCCCATAACCCTAAGGTAGTGGGTTAAGTGAAGACGATCTTGCTTAATGGGTAAGTTTTCTTCTTGATTGGTGTGCCACTAAACTGGGATGATATCAACTTTCTTTTTTATAAAATATTTAAAGTAGACCCGAGAATTATTTTGAGAATTTCTCCCACATCCATAACAATCATTTGTCTCAATCTTGTGACTTTTTTGACTCATGACTGTAACCTAAATTTTACGTATATACAACCAAGGATTAAAATTTTATTTCGAAATAGTTAAAACAATCAAAACGCTTTTGTTATCAAGAGATCAAAATGAATCAGTGATTGAGTCGAGTTTTCAATACTTCAAGTTGTTTTTTGTAATATTTTAAAATGTTTCTACTAATGTTTCGATATGTTTAAAGATGGTTTGATATATTTTGAATAATATTTTAAAAATAAATTTATAATTTTTTTATATATTTCAATTATATTTCTGAAACGTTTTCAAAATATATCCGAAACCTTACCATTTTCTGAAATGACCAAAATAACTCTTCGTAATAAAATTGTGATCCTTGCACACAGTCATCCCAAGTCACACTGGTGAACCAGGATTCAAAATTACAAGTATTTCTCCATTTATAGATGTTCTCATCTTAGTTGACACTTAGAATTCAACATTAGACTGGTCGTATCAATTAACCCTCAAAAGTGGTTTTTTTTTTTAGCTGATAGTCGAGTCGAACTTGAAAAATAAGCTGAAAAAATTATTCAAACTCAACTCGTTTAGAAAACGAGTCAAGTCGAATTCGAGTAGCTTGACTATTTTACATATAAATAATTTGAGAATTTAGGCTAGTTTAAAAAAAATTGTTTAAACTCAACTCGTTTAAAAAACGAATCAAATCCAAATCGAGTCCAAAACAAACCGAATCTGAGCCAAACCCGAGTAATTTGAATCGATTATCAGTGCTACTTCCCGCTAAACCCCCCCCCCCCCCCCAAAAAAAAAATTACCATCAGATATTTAGCACAGAACTTCTGCACAAACTTCCAAAAATTCCAACTGGAATTCACAGTCTTTTTTCACACTCCTCCATTCAACCAAACTCTTCACATCAACCTCACAATCCCCCTTTATAAAGAGTAGCTGCCCTTCAACAAGGCATCATACCCTAAACCTGGTCTAGCAATGGCTGCCCAAAACCTCTCCACCACTATTCTAATCTTCTCTCTCCTCCTCTTGGCACCATTTTCTCACGCTTGTGGTGTATGCGAACCCAAGCCAACACCCAAACCAATGCTACCTCCAAAGGCTCCTCCAGTGAACCCCTTCTGTCCCAGAGACACCCTGAAGCTTGGAGTCTGTGCTGATCTTCTCGGGCTCGTTAACCTCGTCGTTGGATCGCCTCCGACGAGCAAGTGCTGCTCCGTGCTGGAGGGCTTGGTGGACTTGGAGGTTGCAGCCTGTCTTTGCACTGCAATTAAGGCCAATGTGCTTGGAATCAACTTGAATGTGCCTGTTGCTCTTAGTGTGCTGGTTAGTGCATGTGGCAAAACCATTCCTACCGGCTTCAAGTGTGGATAGATTAATTGTCAGTTTAAGCCAAATTGTTCACTGTTGTGTTCTCTTAACTTGGTGTACTGTGGTGCAAGTGTTTTCTTCATTTGATTATTTGATGTTGGAGTGTTTTGCATGGTTTTCCTTTCATTATTCTGAATTTCTTTTGGTTTTTGGGTGATGTAGTTATTTGTTTTAATAACTAGGCAGGAATTTTTGCCTTGGTTGTCGTGTCATAGTTGATTCTTGTGATTCAGTGACATTTTGAATTGTATTTTGATTGGATTTGAGAATAGTGAGTAGAGTCCTAATATCAGCAATGGTAGGAGACTTAGGTAGCGTTTGGTAACCTCGTGTTTTTGTTTTCATTTTATGGCAAAAAAAAAAGGCATTTGATAAATGTTTTCGTTTTTTTAATTGCTCCGTTTTGAAAACAAGGCTAAAATATGAAAACATCAAAAATGATGTTTTTTGAAAACATCCAAAAAAAAAAAAAAAAACAAATGCGCGGTTAAAAGGGGATTTAATGAGATCTTGACTTCGACCCTCCTTAATAACAAAAAATGGATTTTCTTGCCTGAGTATAAAAGACCCCCTCCCTCTTTCACCCCTCTTTGTCGTCTCTCTCTCTTGATGCCAACAACGAACACAAAAGCCATCGCCATCGCCAATCGCTACAAAGGAGCTCTTGGATCTAGAAGCCAGTACTCCATCTCCAAGGTTAGATTTCACTCCATCTCCATCGAGCTCTCTCTGTACCTCCAAGCCCTAAATCTATGTATATATATTGTCTGTATATATATAGCCCTAAATCTATGTATATATTGTTATATTTGAGTGTGTATGTGTGTGTGTGAGAGAGAGAGAGAGAACGAGAAAGAGAGAGGTGGGTTTCAGGGGGTTTCGGAGGTGTTGAGTGGTTGTTAGTGAGGGTGGGTTTTCGGGGGTGGTGGGTTTTGGTGGCTGGCTGGTGGTGAGTGATGTTTCGTTTGGGTTTTGGTGGTGGTGGGGTGGCTGGTGGTGGTTGTGGGTTTTGGGTGCGAGTGGTTGGTAGTGGTGAGTTTTGGGCGTGGGTGGTTGGTGGTGGTGGGTTTGGTGGTATTGGGGTATAGATTTTCGGTATAATACAAAACATGTTTTTTATTTTTGTTTTCCTAATTTTTTAAATGTAAATGACTACCAAATATATTATATATTTTTTATTTTTTATTACAGAAAAACAAAAACTAGTTTTGTTTTTTTTTTTTATATATAAAAAAAAATATATAAAAACGAAAACGTTACCAAACGCACCCTTAATCTCATAACTTAATTTATTGTATTCATTTAATTAATTGTAAGTTTCAATTTTAGAGTATATAATTTTCAATCTAATGGCTGCATTGAAATAAATTCCCAAATTATGTTCAAATAGTATTATTTTTATTTTATTTTTGTTCAACGATTAGAGATGTCTAGGTCAGTTTACACGCACTTCGACTAATTTCCTCTCTGGTCCGGTTAAAGGCAGGTCATCCACTCCGGGAATAGTGTATTCATGAGGGATAAATCCTTCATAGACTGGCCCCAAGAGATTGTCAAGATTCGAACTCAGCACGTTCGAATTTATTACTCTTCTCTGTTATTACTTGAACTACTTCTTAAATTTAATATTATTCTTCATTAAGGGAGGAAAGGACTTCATCTCCATCTGGTGTCACCTTTGCTCAGTAATTTACTTAATTCCCAAGTTCCCACTTGATCTCTCTTACCCCCCAGTCTCAAAAAAAATATAACTTATTACTAGTTAAAAAGTAAAAAATAATAAAGAATTATCATATGCTTTGGGATTATATTTTGTGCACCCATTGCATGAGCCATAATTTATAGCTAAAGAAGAGAAAAAGCCAAAGTTGCTGGACCAATTGTTCAGAAGTTTTCCTTCAATTACACTGGCCTACTTGACTGCTAGTCTCTTTTGTTTCAATGGATCGAGGTAACTAGCTTCTTGGTAAATATCTTTGTTTTTAACCATGCCTAGGCTTCGTTCCTTCAATCAGACCACTGTTGTTTTTGGAGCGAAAGGTCACGGCTTGATAAAATATTCATCGGACTAGTGAGTTCCACTAACATTTAACGATGGTCAAGGCCATACATCATTTCGGGTTTGAAATTTAATGTCGGAAGTTGAGATTCGTAGTATAACTCTCGATAAAAAAAAAAATTAATGAAGCTTTTTTACATTCTGTCTTATTGTTTTTGTACTGCCTATACAAATGGTCGTAATCAATAGACTTGTCCAACTTTTTTGGTGAAATGCCCTAATAAACACACATCTAACAAGGTCTTGGAGAATCTATATAAAGAATCACCAACAATTACAAATCCTTGTCTTGTCGGCAGTTCCACTTGTTTCAAGTGTCTACAATACAAAGTTTGTTAACATCCCTTGTGGATGAAAACTATCAATTGAATGTTCTCAATTAATTGATCAAATGTATATCAACAACATTTGATTATTGAAGTACTTAGCTTCAATATTTTTTTGTTCGGTGGGAGTACACTGGCCCGGCCCAGACTATAAGCCACTAAAACGCCCGCTTAGGGCCCCCAAATATATACATCACATTTATACTATTTGTTAAGTGTGGGTCAAATCCATTTAATAATAAAAAGCCCAAATTAGCTTTTTATCCCCCACTCTTTCTAAAATTCTACAACTAATGGTCAACTCCCCTCAAACCACTCCCCTCTTTCTATCTCTTCATTAATGTCCATCTTTACAAATAGTTAGATTCATTTCCAAATGCATATATAGCTTATAAAATCTTATTGACAATACCCGAAAGGGCTCCGTTCCAAACTTTCGCTTAGGACCCCCAATTCTATTGAGCCGTCCCTAGCGGTACGGTTATATTCTCATAACCATATACATGACCCCTAATGTAAAACACACTTGCATTATTACAAATACATATGACAAAGGGATAAGCCCAGCTAAAAAAAAAAAAAAAAGAAGACAAAAATCATAGCTGCAACAAATTATTGTGTACAGAATGCAAAACTTATGCATGTGACATGTTTGGTGAAGTGGTCCATGTGCAAGGGGCCTTCACACATTTGAGTATGGACACTTTGCATTGTTTTGGCACATATTACCTTTGGATGGTGGTGTTGTATTATTTGTGCTTCAACTTTGCCTCTTTTCTTTCTTTTTACAAGTTGATGTCAGAATTCAGATCTCATTAGTTATCACGACATTGAAACTAAAAAATGAGTGTAGATATCAGCGATGTACATATATGAAAGTCCGACAATCCAATGGACCATTCATGGGACTGTCTAGTCCACCATCTAGCAACTCCTGGATTAAAATTTACAAATTTATAATATAAAACAGTATAGACTTCGATAAACTCATCCGACGGTCTCAAATAGACTTATTCAACGGCCACTAACATCTCTCTCAAGCCAAACCTCCTCAACCCCACCTCAAAAAAAAAATTGACTTAAACTCTGTGTTATTTTATAATAAAAAAAAAAAAGAAATTGTGAGTTTTTTTTTCCTGTAGTCTCATTGCACAAGTAAATTGCACCACAGCACCCCATTAATTAATACTTATTTTTTTTTTGGGACTTTGAATTAATAATACTACGGCTATGTTCCATTGTTTAATGTTTGAATGCTTTCAAAAGAGTACTAGAAACATGTCCTGTTCCATCTCTTGGTAACTTGCAAGTGTACAACCACTCTTGAGTGTAAAAAAACAGAGAAAGTGAACTGTACAACAAAAGCTGATGTTGTTGTCTCGTCCGGAATATGGGACAACTGTTGGAATAAATTAAGTTTTTTCTTTTTCAAAAAATGATTCCATCTTTCATCTTTTTCCTAAGAGTTATTTAAAATATTTTGAATTATTATACATTGTCTAAATGCATAAGATATGACTGCTCAGGTGTGCTCCAGTTCAAATATTTCAAACAGTTGCAACCGTTTGAAGTCCAAACCGTTGCATCTTGAATGACCGAACAAGTGTGTTCCCAACGGTATTTTTTTTAACTGCTCTTTGTTCCCAGCGATTGGCAAAAGCTTCTGCCTATATAAAGGCAAAATCAATGAGTATTTAGATACATGAAAAATCTCCCAGCAACTTAACAAAAAACTGTTTCATTTGGTCTTCGTACAAGGAAAATTCGGCAGAAACTTTTTGTCTCATTTTACATTTATTGTTCACAAAGGGCTTTGTTCTTCTCTACATTCTTAAGTATTTTGATTATACTAAATTTTGGGCAACTCGATTAAAGTCTGATTCATCCCCACTCTTCGGTGTACGTGAACCCTAAGGAGTTCTTGCTTTTGAATCTGGGTTGTATCTTGGAGGCGCCGCAATCCGCTAATACCTTCACGTAGGGCGGCTCAGTCGCTTTAGGACAACGTTTCAACGTGCCTCACAGACCCTCAAAGGCTAGATCTTTCTAATTTATTTTTCATTGTTTTATATTGTGTTCAATTGCATTTGTTTAATTATTAGTTTTAATTTGATACATGTGTCAATAGTTATATTATATGCATCCACAATATATGATTTGCTACTGTCAAAACTAGTTTATCAAGTTGTTACTGTTTCGCAAATTTTATACATTATTTAGTTTAAGTATTAAATTATATGTGTTAGGCTTATGCATTTAATATTGCTTAGTTGATGATCACTTTGGATTTCTGTTCCTTACAACAACAATATAAAGCAATATCGAAACATAGGAAGCTCCAGAATGTAAATCTCAATGCTTCCACAGTTTTCTTTTTCTTTTTCTTTTTTTCGTAGATGGATATATAAATAGATTACTTTACATATCCGTCAGATAGCATTATCTCTCAGTACCACACAACTATTCTCTGAGCGTTGAAATAATCGGTTTAGCTCCATCGAGCTGTCGTAACAATGGACACTCAAACGTGTTAATGTTTAAATGCTTATCTTTGTCCCATATCGGTTAGACTAGGATACTTTACTATTCTCTTGTAGTATAAATATAACTCTTTATGTACATGGAAAAGTACACCAAAGCAATATATAGTTGATATTTTCTTTTTATTCTCTTCTTTCACATGGTATCATAGCATAGGCTCGTGAATCCTTCTAGCCAAGGATAGTATGCTCTGTGATTACCCTATGAGAGATCCTCCACATCAAAACTCTTAAGGCTCTTCCTCTTCCTCTTCCGGCAATCCTCCGGCGAAGTTTCGGCCATCCTCCTGCGAACTTTCAACCATCCTCTGAAAGCGTTCCGATATTCCCCCGGTCATGCTCCGGCGAACTTCCGATCATTCTCTGGCGGAGTTCCTATTTGCTCTGGCCATCCTTCGGCGAACTTTTGGCTTTCTTCCGATGACAATCGATCTCGATGTATTTTGTGCACTCATGAAAGACATCGTTGTGAGCAATCTGAATAGCACTGCGATTATCATAATAAAGTGAAGTACTAGACTGGTGAGAAAGACCCATATCCTATAGAAACCAAAGGAGCTCAGAAGTAGTATCAGTAAGTGCTCGGTACTCAGCCTCCGTACTAGAGCCGTGAATTAGTTTGCAAACTCCAGTTGACATCTTCGATCTCACCTTGAGTTTGAGGGGGGATGTTAATGTTTATATGTTTATATACTTATCTTTGTTCCACATCGGTTAGACTAAGATATTTTACTATTCTCTTGTAATATAAATACACCTCTTTATGTATATGAAAAAGTACACCAAAATAATATACAGTTGATATTCGTTTTCTATTCTACACAAACATTAAACAAAAAAAATTTGAATTCTTACCCACCAAAATAACTGCTCACTGGCCACTGTGTTCATATTCACCACAATTTGTTCACAGATTCAATTTTGATAACGAAAAGTCACTTTTTTTAGTATCATATCTTCTCTTTTCTTCCAATGAAAATTTGATACGAGTAAAGATTATTTATTTATTATTTTAATTTAATTTATTATTTTCACAAACAACGACCATGGATAAATTAAAAAAAAAGATTTAAGGCCTAAAATCATTCAGACATATAGTATCGAAAATATATTTTCCTTATCGTTTGTTCACAAAGATATCCCAGTTTAAATTAGAAGTTATCATGATGAAAGAAAGTGGTAAAGATCTAGTTATCGAATTGTAACATTTTTGTTTTCTTTAAATATCTATACTACTAATAAAACTTGATGTAGCACAAGTGCAATATTTCGTTCCTCGAAGACGACCTTGCATTCGAACTGTTGGGATGATGCGGATATCCAAGCCAAGAGCCAATTTCCAGAGAGTTTTAACCGTCAGAAAGGGGATCAACCGTCCGAACGTCATTGACGATGCGTACTTTTGTTCGAATGCGCTTCCACAATCCGAACGTGCGTGTGTTTGTTGTTGGCTCCGTTTGAACGAAGATGGACCGTTCGAACACGTCTCCTTTTGATTGACGGACGTTTTAGCCCTAGTTTCTATTTTAAAATCTAATTTTTCTTTGTTTCTAGGAAAAATATAAATAGAGGGAGAGTGAACTCTTGGGGGATCTTCCTACAGATCTCTTCCTAGACTCTCTTGAACCTTTCTCTTATTGAAGATCTTGATCATGGTTAGCGAGTAAACCTCTTCCTATTCTCTAGTTAGGGTATGGTTTTCATGATTGTAATTCAAATACTATATGGATGCAATTATATATTTTTGTTCTTGAATGATTTATCTTTTTAAATATTTCTCAATTGAAGGAATGATTTTTTATCAAAGTAATGTACTCTGTAAACTTATTTGATTAATTATTAACATGATTGATTTCTTGGTATAATTAATATTTATAATTCCCTGCAAGTATACATTACTGGTCTTTAAATTCCTATTTTCTTCTCAATTAAATATTAGATTTCAAAGTCATATTTTCCAGTTGATTACACTGACGTTGGAAGTTAACTAAGATAATTATAATATAATTGCATAAATATTATATTTGATTTACATGAATGAGACTTGATCTCGAAGCTAGAGAATAACATTTTTCCATAGTAAATTCCTTTAAATCTATTCGAATTACCCAATCTCAAATTCTCTTTAATTGTTTTTTGTTTTGCCTTCCTAACTCCACACTAATTTCTCTGAGGATTGACCTTGGACTACCGAGTTTATTATTACACTTGACCGCCTGTATTTTGGTGTACCTTTTTGGAGTCAAGTAACTTTTTGGCACTGTTGTCGGGGATAATTTCATATTCCCAAATGATAATTTCATAACCCCATTCCTGTAATTGATAAGAGCATTAAAAGTAGCAAAGAATGGTCTACCGAGAATGATAGGAATTTGACTCTCTGCATGTGCAACCGGATGGGTGTCTAATACAATGAAGTCAACAGAGAAATAAAACTTATCCACCTGGATAAGTATATCCTCAACTATCCCCATAGGGAGTTTAAAAGAACGATATGCCAATTGAAGAGTGATGCTCGTAGGCTTGAATTCGCCTAAGCCTAATTGTTGGTAGAAAAAAATGTATTTCGAATTATTTGAATAGGGTAATGTGTTAGTAAGAACTCTTTAGATATGATTTTAGGCTATCTTTGACATTATTTGATACTTAGCCTTATTCTTTGAATTTTATTATCCCTAGAAGCTATGTTTGAGTTTTTTTGACAAAATATTTTCGATTCTTATACCACATATAAAAACCAAGCCAATGGTACAAAATAATATTCTTTACCCTTGGTTATCTTGAGATTGAGATTTTATTGTTTATGTAATTTGGGGGATGTGGTTGATCAAGAAAAAAAAAGAGGTTTGAATACTTGTGAATATTTGCGTTTGTTGTCTTGCTGAAAAAAAAAATCAAGCTGAAAAAAAAGAAAGACATATGTCAAGCTGTGAAAAAATAAATTGAAAAAAAAAAAGCGAAAAAAATAGCAAGCATGGATTTGAAAAAAAATATGAGCAAGTGTTGCAAATTATGCTTCTAAAGGGTGATGAGTGAAAGGTTAGGGAAAGAAATTTGGTTGTGTAATATAAATGTTCTCTTGGGAATAGTCTTTTGAATCCTTGAATATCCTTCATTTCAAAACCCTAATCTCAATGTCTCATTACAACCTTAGATAAAGACCTATCTTATCTCAAAAGTGTATTGGTATATGTGTGTGTAAATAAGGAAGAGAATGATAATTATTTGCTTATTGTGTGTTGATTTTCTTTCATAAGCTATGCCAAATCCTTTTCTTTTGGATGACAATTATTTGAATAGACATGTGAGCATTATTTTATTTTGATTTTAATATATTCTTCTCACATGTGCAACTTAAGGGAATAATCACTAATCTGAGAGATTTATTTTTATGTGAGTATTACTTAGTAAGATTTGGCATTTGAGACGAATAGTTGATAGTTGTAAGGGTGATTACCAAATGAATTATTAACTTGGTATAGTTAATTCACACTACACACAAAAGACTTGTAGCTCAGAGCTCCAAGATTGCGAGGGCAATTTATGATATGAATTTATTATTCAAACATTTGATGACATATTGATGTTAGTGGGTACCATATTTGGAAACTCTCACGAGACTATACTCGTCCGCTAGGGGGAATCTAGGGTTTAAAGACTTGTTGCATATGCTAAATGCAATCATCAGTCTTAGAAAATAGATTTGTGTTTTATTTTATTAGGTTATTTTGTTTTTAGTTTTTAGATTTTGGGATTCAGATATTACTAGGGACTAGTAATATTCAAGTTGGAGGGTGTGATTAACCATCAAAAGTGTAACTCCCCGATTTTTCTCTTCTTTTCGGAGACGTTAATTGATATAAAAACACCCAAATAAAAATAACAGAGTGTTAATTGTCCCAATAAAATTTCATTTATCAACATCATCTTTCAATACAAATAAATCTGTCAATATAAATAAATCTCTCAATACGATTAAAACATCAATTATATTGACATCTTCTCGTCTTTAATACTCTGATTATCTCGTTCCGATCTTTTCTCTAAAATCAACCTGAAAATATTAAATAAAGCGGGGAAGTATACAATATGACGAGGAAAAATATGCTCAAGGACATTGAATAACAAATAATCAAGTATCACAAAGTATCTCAATCAACAGATACAAATATCATATTTGCATATCACACGTCATGCAGAATCTTAACACAGATCTGACACCTCACCAATCATCCCAACTCAACCCAATCTCACAGGTCTCTTGGCTGGCGATGCATCGGCTATTGGCTGCCACGATCCCGTCTCAATATCCGCAGAACACAATTAATGAGATCAAGAACACTATCAATGAGATCAAAATATTCAACGATATTCAATCGAAATTCTAAAATAACGATAGCACAAGTTGGAATACAAATCCGAAGATAATCAAAGAAATACTCTTTGCAAAGATATTTAAGGAGAGCATATTGCATACCACCCCGTACCTCAAAATCATTATTTGAATTCGATAACTCTGATTTCCGTTTCATTCTTCTTCCTTTCGGTTTGAACTAAAAACACCCACCAATATTTGTTTTCTCTCTCCCTCTCTTCCTCCTTTGCTCTCTGCTTAACACCCACAAACACATATTTTTCTTCATTTGTTTACTCTCCCTCACTCTCGGTTTCTAGCAAAAGGGTTTCTAGCAAAAGGAAGAACACACACACACTGATTTAGGTTTTAAACACACACACTTTACTACACTTAAAGTACACACACATTTTTCACGCTTTATAGTACACACACACACACACCCGGCATACACACACCCACATACATAACTTTTAAAATAACCCACCACCTTTTATTTGACACGTGTAAAGATATTTCTATGCAACTTTAATAATTATACTTGCCTTCCCCCAAATCCTTAAATGATTTCAAAATCAACCCAATATTATTTTCATACACAAAATTCCATTTAATAAATAATTTAACATAATTGCAATTAGTCCACATAATTATGCTTAAACTACTTCTAAAAATTTGGGATCTCACAAAAAGTGTTAGTTTATTATATTTAATGATTAGTTAATTGAATATTATTTGTGATTAAATGTGTTAGATTCCCTAATTTTTTAGTTTGATACTTTTTCTATCTATTTGATTCACTAGAGGAAGAATCACAATTGATAACGATTAAAGAGTCAAGATTGGAAGGTTTGAAAATAAGGCAGCCATTTAATCCTTATGAGAATCCAAGTTAGTAGAAAACTCATTGAGAGTTGGATTAGGAAAATATTATAGTAGATAAAATTTTGACATATCTTCAATATTTTGGTCATAACTTTTTATCTTGAAATCCGATTGACTTTATTTTGGTGGGGTATGAAAGAAGACTTCAATAGCTACAAAAATATATTTCATGAAAATTTTATGAATCGGCCTCTAACTATGCGAAAATTGAATTCGAAGTCTGGGCAGATATGGTACCCATGCCTCCAAGATTTGACGCACGGGATTTGACATAAAAAGACTTCTTTTTGGCAAAAAAAATTCTCTCAAACCAACCATAGATCTCCTACCTATATAAATAAAGGTTCTCACATATTGAGATAGCATTATTCTTTTCCCAATATTTTATTTTCTAGTTGTTGGTTTATTTTTCTTATGGCTTGCTAAAAGCCTAACGAAAATTAGGGGAGATACTTTCAATGAAGCACGACATTATTTTTGATTCAATTTTATTTTCAATTAATGATTTATTCTTTTGATTTAATTCTTATCTTATAGTAAATTTTTTCCTCTGTATAATTTCTCAATTTGTTGTGCCATGTACATCAAATGCTTGAGATTCTCTGAGAGTCAAATAAATTGTTATTTCATGCTTGAATTAATTAATTAGAATTTCTCATAAGATAGTTGATTTATTATTTGTAATAAAATAGGGTTTACCTGTTGAAAAACTTGATTTATCATAGACTCATAGCACGGTGAATGCTTGTGATCTACGAGTGAATTCTTATATTTATTCAGATAATTTATTAACTATACCTTTGATGTTTTCTATATTATCACCGCTAAATATTCCGATTGAAATCATTTCTCAGCTGATTCTCAATTGAGTTTTAAAATTGGATCATAAATAATTGTCCCGTAGAATTGAAAAGGTATTCCCGATGCTTTAGTTACTTTGCAACAACATGCACTTGAATGATCAATTCTAAAGTTGTAACAAGTTTTTGAATATTATTATTATTATTATTATTTTTTAAAAATGAATCCCCTACTCTAAATGATATGCTCAATCCTATACACAGAAAAATCATCATAAAGAAGACTTCAATAGCTACAAAAGTGTATTTCTTACAGGAATACTTACTACTATACTACAACTTTAAAATTGATTTCTCAAGTGCAGGTTGTCGCGAAATAATATAATACTCGAAAATTCGAGATCGAACCATAGGGGATTATATAAAATTAGAACGCAAATTAAAATTAAAAGAAAAGTACATTGAAAAATTGTTGTAGAGATTTGGAAAATAGAAAAATTGGTTTTAAAACAATATGAGAAAATACTAAAGCATCGGGGATACCCTTTTAATTCTACACGATAATTATTTATGATCTAGTTTTAGAACTCAATTGAGAATCAGCTGAGGAATAATCACAATCGGAATATTTAATGGTAATAATATGAAAAATATATCAAAGGTATAAGTAATAAATTATCTAAATAAATATAAGAATTCACTGTGCCTTGAGTCTACGATAAATCAAGCTTTTCAACGGATAAACCGTATTTTATTACAAATACTAAATCAACAATCTTATAAGAAATTCTAATTAATTAATTAATTTAAGCATTGAATAACCAATGATTTGACTTGTAGAGAATATCAAATATTCGATGTACGTTGCACAATAAATCAAGAAATTATACATATCAAAAAATTTACTATAAGACAAAAATTAAATCAAAAAAATAAATCATGCATTAAAAAAAATATTGAATCAAAAATAATATCATGTTTCATTGAAAGTATCTCCCCTAACTTTAATTAGGCTTTTAGCAAGTCAAAAGAAAAATACACCAAAAACTAGAAAATAAAAGATTGGGAAAAGAATAATGCTCTCTCAACAGGTGGGAACCTTTATTTATACTAAAGTCTAGGTATAAGTAGGAGATCTAAGGTTGTCTTGGGAGAAATTCCTTTCCAAAAAGAAGCATTTTTAGGTTAAATCTCGTGCATCAAATATTGAGTGTGCGTGTACCATATCTGCATAGATTTGGAGGTCAATTTTTGCCTAGTTAGAGAATGATTCATAAAATTTTCATGAAATATACTTTTGTAGTCCTTGAAGTCTTTTCTCCAATGCCATAAAAATCTAGTCAATCGGACATCAGAGTAAAAAGTTATGACTAAAGTAATGAAGACATGTCAAAATCTTATCTTCTAGAATACTTTCCTAATCCAACTCTCAATGAGTTAAGGATTAAATTGCTGCATTATCTTTATATCTTCATATCTTAATCTCGATTCTTTAATCTCTATCAACTATGATTCTTTCTCTAGTGTTTGTTTCACTTGTCTTATTCATTATTACTTTAAACCAATCAAATTACCTGCAAAATAAATCAAACCACTAGAAACAATATCAAATTATAAAATCAAAGAATCTAACACATTTAATCACAAATAATATATAATTAATCAATCATTAAATATAATAAAATAACATTTTTTATGGTTAACATTTTTTATGAAAAGTGTTATTTCTCTATATATTAATTGTGACGAATTGCATTATTTTTTAGTTATTAGATTAATTATGCATTGAGATAATATATTTTTGGGATTTATAATCTTTTGCTAAGTTTTCATGTAAAATGAAGAGAAATAAGTGATTTGGTGAAATCCTTGGTCAATGGGGAGTAAAGTGTAATAAAGGGTTGACATGAGAAATGAAGAATATTGACCTCAGAAGATGTTAGAGGAAAATCAAAGGTTGGGACAAGCAAGCACCGTTCGAATGGGTCCCCACCGTTCGAACGCAAGGTCGTCTTCAAGGAGCGAAGTGGGAAATTTTCGACAGTTCAATCGTCAGAATGGTGCCCAACCGTTCCTGTGAAGCCCCAAAAATTCAGGAGTCCGTAATTAACCCATTGAACAACCATCAACCCATGGAATAACCCGTGATATCGCTTAACTCGATAACACGTAGTGATACCCCATTCATCGGGGTCCATAACTTTAATAAAATCCGAGCAGAGTCTTCTTTGTACTGAGAGCTCTACCTAAAACACAACCTGAACCTAAGTAACCCAATGACCACTTCGGGTTCAAGATATTGAATATTATCTAACAACTATTCATTTACAACACACATTCATAATCAAAAAGAATAGATACATAGCCCTAACATACATGCCTTTAATCCAAAATATACAAGTCTTTGTATAAATAATTATAAGGCCAAAAATAAATACAATGTGACTACAATTCCAAAATGTGAGTCAAACTCCGACTCCATCGTCAAATCGAGCCCATAGAAGGGCCTTCAGCGGAAACACATGCGACACCTGAAAAATCTTCGCATAAAGGGTGAGTCAACGCTCAATAGAGTATCTCCTTTGGAGATCACCTCCCAACCAATATACATATGAAATGTCCCACAATTATAATATCTTTCAAACATTTATTCACATATGCACAACGTGAATAATACTACACACTGAGTCTTGCCATGAAGTGAGAACTCATGTATGCAATGTCAACACCGAGCCCCATTCCGGGCCTCCACAACACATGCAATGTCATGCGTATGAATCCGGATATTCCAAGCTCGTACCATTGATGTTAAACATCCAATAACCATTTATTTAATTTCGTGTCTTTTTGGGGCGGCGATTTATGGTCTTTAAGGTACACCATACCGTCAACGGATCATCAAGACATCCCACCTACGGCTCCGTTTTCGCCGTTACACTTTTTTTGGAACTTCACCGCCGGAAAGTATATTGAAACCAAGTAACCGGATCTTGCACCTAAGGGAAAATCTAACCCTTCTTGCTATATCCTGACACATTTATTTATGCAAAATCCAGTGCGACTCAACCGGACCTAAGTCCAACCTTCTCGAGCCCACCCATTAACTCACCTAGTGCAACCATGCACACACATTCACACTCATGTCAATGCCCACGAATACAGTGCAACCCTTGCATATTCAAATGCAATTCATATCATCATACTCATCATATCATAAGACAAATAATGAACATGTCCATTACCATAAATATTCCAAAGCATGTCGTATATGATTACAATCCAATAAACCTGCTAGAACTCACCTAAGCATTTTATCAAAACACTTAAAAGGCATGAAGTATGAACACATAGCATTTCAACAACACAGCCACATAAACTTCATTATAATGTTAATTATATTATGGAAACATAAAACAACATTCTACTATATCAGCTAATACATGTTATATACATTGATTAACTCAATTAATATGCTTTATTCATTTAGGCATTTTATCAAATACCCAAGGTGCATAAAATGTAAACACATAACACACCCAAATAATCCATCTCATTAAACCAAACATCTTCCTTCCCAAACTTGTTCAGCAACCCAATTCATGTAGAATTTAGAAAATATGTTCAACTATTCCAATTAACTCACTAGCTACACTAGTTATAAGCTAATCATTGGATTAACATATATTTACTCAAACCCATTTCAATAGCAACCCTAGGTTGAAAGTAAACATAGATATGATGGAATCCTACCTCTTATAGCGTGCGTACGAGGTAGAATGACTCCTCACGATACCAAACGATGCTTTGTTCGACCTCTAGCCAAAACTCTAATTTTTGAAATGTGTTGTAATTGAGCGTGAATGGTACCCACGCGTAGCCCTCGTAGTTGTGAGAAACTTTAGTTCTTGTCCTGGGTGATTCATCGCTCGGATCTTGCCAGATCGAAGAGAGAATAAAGAAAAAGTTTGAAGAAAATGAGTTTTCTCTCTTCCTCTCTCTCTCTGTCCCTCTCTCTCTCTCTCTCTAAAACATGCAAGCAAATGGGTGGAATGGACTTGTCTTCCACTTTAAGCTTCTTTATATACTTGGCCCTTAGGCGCCACGTGTCACATTTTCATTGGTTCAATTTTGTCCCAATCAATCACATCTCGCCACATGTCATGTTTAATATAATTTTACGAGATGCACTTTAAATTGTATTATGGGTTCCGCGATAAAAATCTAATAGCAGAAATTTAATCACGTGATACCCGATCGCATCGTAACACTCAAAAATTTAATTATCTCATAATTTAATGAAAATTAACTGGCTAGCCCAATTTCGCGAGACAAATCCAACTATGAGGCCAGTTTTTTCATCTGGGTTTGAAAAAAAATTGTGTTTTCAACCCTTACTTTAACGACTAATTATCATTTTACCCTTCTTAATTAAGTTTTAATTTTCCTGGGTTTCGCAGTTCGAATGCCCAGTGACGATACAAAAATCCAAGCCAAGAGTCAATTGCTAGAGAGTTTTAACCGTCGGAATGGTGCCTAGCCATCCAAACGCCACTTGACGATACATACTTCCATTCGAACGCACTTCAACTATCCGAACACACATGTGTTTGTTGCTGCCTCCGTTCGAATGCGCCTTCCTTTGACTGATGGATATTTTAGCTCTAGTTTCTATATTAAAATCCTTTTTTTATTTTTAGAAAAATATAAATAGAGGGAGAGTGAACTTTTGGGGGATCTTCCTATAGATCTCTTCCTAGACTCTCATCTCTTGGACCTATCTTTTATTTTATTGAAGATCTTGCTCATGACTAGTGAGTAATCCTCTTCCTATTCTCTAGTTAGGGTATGGTTTACATGATTATAATTCAAATACTATATGGCTGCAATTATATATTCATGACCTTTATTGATTTATCTTTCTAAACATTTTTTGATTGAATGAATGATTTTTTTTATCAAAGTAATGTACTCTATAAACTTATTTGATTAATTATTAGCAAGATTGATTTTTTGGTATAATTAATACTTATAATTCCATGTAAGTATACATTTCTAGTTATTAAACTCTTATTTTCTTCTCAATCAAAAATTGGATTTCAAAGTCATATTTTTCGGTTGATGACACTGATGTTAGAAGTCAACTGAAATAATTATAATATAATTGCATAAATATTATATTTGATTTAAATGAATGAGAATTGATCTCAAAGCTAGAGAATAGCCTTCTTTCATAGTAAATTCCTTTAAATCTGTTCGAATTACCCAAATGCAAATTCTCTTTAATTTTTTTTTTTACCTTAATAACTCCTAACCAATTTCCCTAAGGATCGACTTTGGACTACTGAGTTTATTACTACACTTGACCGCCTGCATTTGGGTATACTTTTTTTGGAGTCAAGCAGTTTTTTGGCGTCGTTGCCGGGGATCGAACCCGGGTCACCCGCGTGAAGCAGTTACAATGGACTCATGAAGCAACAAGGAGTTTTGAAAAACTTAAAGTGAAGTTCACCACAGCTCCTGGATTAGCATTACCTAGCTTTGAGAAGCTATTTGAGGTAGACTGTGATGCTTCTTGTACTGGCATTGGAGCAGTTTTGTCGTCAGAGGGCAGAATTGTGGCATTCTCCAGTGAGATGCTTAATGAGGCCAGACAGAAGTGGTCTACATATAAGCAGTAGTTTTATATAGTTGTGACAGCCTTGTAGCACTAGCATCATTACTTGATTCAGAGGGAGTTTATTCTGAATACAGATCATTAGATGTTAAAGTATCTCAATAGTTCTACTACTTCCAACCGCATGCATGCCCGGTGGGTTGCTTAAATTCAAAAATTCACTTTCACCCTCAAGCATAAATCTGGCCAATTGAACAAGATGGCTGATGCCTTGAGTCGTCAGAGTATGTTGTTGACCACTGTTCGTAGTGAAGTGATCAGGTTTGATTACTTGAAGGACTTGTATGCAAATAATGAAGACATTCAAGAGATTTGGGATCAATGCTTTGATGCACATGGAGCCTCATGAGACTTTTAGGTTCACGATGGATTTTTATTCAAAACCACTTGGCTTTGCATACCCCGAGGATCCTTGAGTGAGTATATCGTCGGAGAGCTGCACAGTGGTGGCTTAGGAGGGCACATGGGCTGAGATAAAAATGTGGTTTTGGTAGAGGAACGTTATTTCTGGCCTCAACCAAAGCAGAATGTGGAGCGATTTGTCAAGTAGTGCTACACATGTCAGACTGCCAAGGGACATATGCAGAATACTGGCCTCTACACTCCTCTTCTCATTCTGTAAACCCCTCATATACTTATCTTTATATAGTAACATAATTATTTTGAAATGCTCATATATGTAATGATGTAAGCATGAACTATATATATTGTAAGAGTAGAAATAAAAATGTTAGGCGAGGTAATAGGGTATGTAGTAGAAGTTAGGAAGTATTCCGGAGTTAAAGCACATTTTAGATAGAATTCGGGTAGGAAGGAATTTGAAACTGCCCTATTTGGACCATAAATTTTTACCCTGATGTCCGTTTGATCTGAATTTTTTACAGTAGATACTAGCCTTCCATGGCTACAAAAGAGTATTTCAAGAAAATTTTCCAAATCGACCTCTAAATAAACCAAAACTTAATTGAAAATTCAGCTAGAAATGAGAGTCCGTTCGAACGTGAATGGATCCGTTCGAACGCCAGTTAGTCCCAGTACTTTTGTGTCTGATAAAACTCTGATAGAAAAACAAAAGTAATGGGAGAAAGCAACGTTTGAAAGCCAAAATTATGTTCAAACGTCAAGCCTCTAGTTCAAATGTGAGGTCGCGATTATGAGTATCAGATTTACGCTAATTGGATTGTTTTCTCATACTATCAATACCCAAGGATGTCTTCCCTAGCCCTATTCCATCAGTTCTAACCCTAGAGAGTCTTGGAGAGCAAGAAAGAAGAGGAGAAGCATGAGATTGAGGGAAATTTTCACGTTGGAACGGATCAAACACACTAGATTTTCACACAAAACTACGGAATCGAGGTAGGAGATTTTTCTTGAGTTATTTCATTGAGACTTAGGGTATAATTATGTATGTTTTCAATCTTCTTGATAATTATATGATAGATATATATGATTTCTTGGTTTCTTTATCATTGGAACATAGTCTTGAACAAAATATATGTTTGGGTTCAAGGAATACTTGTTCTTGAATTTCCAAAACCCTAGTTTTTCCAAAATACATGTTCTATTGTGAAATTCATATGGATTCTTGATTTCTAAATTCCTATTCTTGATTAAATCATGTTTTCATCTAATATTTATTCTTATTCCAAGAAATTAAGATTTTTGGCTAAACTCTAGAATTTTGATATCGAAATTGTGAATGTTTTCTTGATATGATCTCTTGTATATTTTAATTCATTTATTACTATAGTATATTTAGAACTGTGAAATTATGATACTTGAATTGTTAATGAAAATTATGATTGGTTAAGATTGTGGATGTTGAGAAAGTTGTGGTTTCATCTCTTGTATGATTTAGGTGTGACGAACTTGAATTGCCTTCGAGAGCTGTCGTAGAGTGTTAAAGGTTATTCTATCCCAGTGAGAGTGAGATGGTTGCCTAATACTTGTAGTGGATTTTTGTTTGTGAGAGCAACCACTATTGTTCACGTAGGTTCGAGGCTAAGGGATGATATATCTTTCCTGGGAAGGATTCGTTAATGTCGTGGGAGACGGTATACACCCTTCCTAAAGTGGTTTGTGATGTGCCCTGCAGGGAATGATTGAGATTGTGTGGTTATGATGGATGAACGAGGTAAAATCGTTGTGTAGATTCTTGAGAAACAACTAACATACATGAGAATATGAGATAATGCTACTGAGTTATTGATTGCTTGCTTTAATTATAGCATGTTTATTTCTTTCATTGATTTATTGTATTTCCGTACACTTGAGATCATTATAACTACCATTGTTTTACTTTCAAAATGGAATATATGTTATTTTCCAAAAGCGACTTGTCTTCTTTTTATTGTTTTAAACCTTGTTTGGATTTGAGAGGGATTTTCTACGGGCTTTTACTCACCCCAACACATTACAGATTTTGGTAGCGAGGAGGATGTCGAGTTAGATGAGCAGGTTGATCTCAAGGCTGGAGAGGGTCAGTATGAGGATCCTGAAGTGGAGGCTTATAGATGCTTTGTTTTAGTTCTGATTATTGTATTTGGAGAGATTTTTGTGAAATAATGTTTCAATTAGTTTTATTATTCCGCGGTTAGATATTTTTTGGTTTTGAATTGTAAGTTGTAGAAGTTTCAATGTTTTGTTGGTTTTAATTTTATTCTTTGTCAGGTAGATGAATGGTTTATTATCTAATGGTTATTTTTAGTTGCTCTCATGGTTGAATGGTTTGTAGATAGTAATGTCTTCCAGGTTGGATTTTGGTGCGTTACACATTCCAAATACACCATGGGATTATATGTCCATAGATTTTGTGTTGGGTCTTCCGCGAACTCAATGGGGTGTGAATTCTATTTATGTTGTTGTTGACAGGTTTTCCAAGATGGCTCACTTCATTCCGTGTAGGAAGACTTCAGATGCTTCTCATGTGGCTCATTTATTCTTTCGAGAGGTTGTTCGTTTGCATGGCATCCTAAAGTCCATCACTTCTGACCGAGACAGCAAGTTCCTTAGTCACTTTTGATGCACTTTATGGACACAGCTGGACATTTTGTTGCAATATAGTAGTTCGAGCCATCCACAGACATATGGGCAAATGGAAGTGGTGAAACGGACATTGGGAATATTCTGCGGAGTCTTTGCAAAGAGCACCCAAGGCAGTGGGATAACACCTTGTCCCGAGCTGAGTTTGCTTACAACAATGTTCCCAACAGGTCTTGTCACGCCCCAAATTTCATAAAAGCGTGATTAAAACAAATACTTTGTTTATTTAAAAAAAATACGTGCCGGTATGTTGTAAAAACATTTAACCAAGTATCTCTTTAGTTTAAATAATTCAATTTTTTTTTTTTTTGAAAATTTCGGCAGATTTTCCTTTGAAAATTGGGCTTCCAACCAGTTAGTAAGAGCATCCCTGTGAGAGCATAACATAATTTAAACTAACTAAACATCCACTACATGCATCCATCAAAAATATAATCCAACTAAATCCGGGGTGGCAATTAGAGGCCCACGAAGTCCTCCCAAACCCGGATACATCAAATACCAATATATACCATAACTTAGAATACAAAGTCATAACTTTACATTACAATACCCAAAATAATAATCCCTCTATGGGATGACCTAGTGTACACCACAAATGCCTCAAAATAACCTTTTCAAACACAATGTTTGAGTGCTAACATTTCTACATAAGTTCTAAAGGTAAATACAAAAAGGCTCCAAAAGAGATTCTTTCTAGTCCAAGCTCCTATAAGCATTCCATCACCTATGCCCCAGGATGCATGCTAGTCTCTGAAAATATTAGTAAGGGATGAGCAACCACAGCTCAGTAGGATAATCATTTTCTCAAGCATTTACAAAGTTTTAAATACCAACATTCCACAAACCATACGAATAAGTAATAAAAGTTTTCTATAATCAAGTATAGATACAAGATAATAAGTAAAGCATTTATAAAAATCTCCCAACACCTCAACTCTAGAAATATACAAGGTATAAATTAAAAGTTTATATATTTAAAGCCAAGCCATCATAGCAAATATCATGCATGTCTCGCATACGGACAATATAATCAATCACACCGGTTCACGCATGAACCATCCCCGATGAACCTTTTGGGTCTTGCACGCTAGGATCTCATCGCCCTTCTTGCTTTTTAAGAGGAATGTGTAGGGCACAACTTGTGACGCCACATAGGCCATCACCGAAAACCACTACCATAACCAATCCCCCTTAGGACTAGTAGCCGCCTTGGCAACCCACTCCATAGGCCCAACCGTCTACTAACCCTCTGTCTGTCAGTATCGAGCATACATTTTCTAAAACGCATTATTTTCTATATCCATAAATCCTTTTGAAAACACATGTCATAACCTTGACATTTTATCAAACATATAGTATACTCAAATCTCAAAATTTGCATTTTCAAAGTAACACAATCAATTCCAAGAGAATAAGTCATATATATTATGTACAAAATCATAGCATACTTCAAAATCCCCAAATCATAAGTTTAATCAAATACTCATAACTAAAATCAAACTAGGGTTTAAAAGCCACAACAAAATTATTTTTATTTCCAAGAGAATATGTAATATATATTATGTACAAGATCATAGCATACTTCAAAACCCAAAAATCATAGGTTTAATCAACTACCCATAACTAAAATCAAACTAAGTTTTCAAACCCATTACACAATAATCATTTTTATACATGTAGGTTCACAATCTATGGCATATTCAACACTAAATCAATGTTTATAACAAGTATTTTTGCCATCCAACACATAGTAAGCTTTAACTAAAGAAAATACATGAGATGCACAAAGTAAATGCAAGAGAGAGGAAAATCCTACCTAGAAATAAAAAAAATTCAAGCTTAATCTCCAAGATTCTCAAGCCAAGCCCAAGCCCTAGAGCCCTTCTTCTCTCTTTCTCTCTCTAGTTCTAAGATGTGTGAAGAGTTTTGGGTGAGAGATGTGGGAAAAAATGGAAGAAAAGGGGCTGAAATCTGGGTTTTAAACCCAGCAGTCCCGAATTTTTACTGTTCATGAGCTGAAATTTGAATTTTCTCCAAAATTACGGTTTTGCCACTAAACATTTCAAATTTGATCCAGATGACTATCTTAAGGTTTTTCGACGTTCCGGATTCATTTTTAATGTTATTTTAACCTAAAAACATTTATTTTTATGATTTATCTCAAAAATAAAGTTAATTTACACTCGAAACACTAAAATTATTATTTTATCCATCCGAATCGCTACATGAGCTAAACGTCTATTTCAAGTTTTTCGGACCTCCCCGATTCAATGGTAATATTATTTTGACCTAAAAAAATTAATATATTTACTTAGTTACTCTTATCAATCTTAAACACCTCCAAAAATTAAATTTGACCCAAAAGTCCATACGTTCGTACTTCAAACTTACGCGACTATTCCTTTAACAACGATTCAAAGTTTCTCTCATCATTTTAATTATTTTAAAAATACTAGCAAGTTAATATCATTTATATTTATATAACATACGGGATCTCACAATCCACCCCCCTTAAAATAAGTTTCGTCCTTGAAACTTAGGCTCCCTCGTCTAAGTCTCAATTGTTAACCACCAACCCAACCAAGTGAACTCCATTTACCAACACAAGAATATATGTTCAAGTTTCTGTTATGAATTTATTACCTTCACCATCACATATTTATATAGGCTGATAATCAACAAATCCACCAATCTCAAACGAGTATTACGGTCAATTAAAATATTTCCAAGTCCATTCATGCAATCACATTTCTTCACTTCAATTTCATTCTTATAATGTTGTTTCATGTCCCATGATAATGCCTCAGATTTTCCCGTGTTTGCCCCATTGTCACAATTATCATAAGTCCTCAAATTCACATTCTTTTTAAGCTATCAAACTTTTTCAATAACCCATGCGACTACCAAAACTAATTTCTCACCACGATTCACCACTAAGTCGCCGACTTCATTGTTTACTCGTCACCTATGGTAATCATTTAATTATCGATATTATAGTCATTCAACGTACCATGACACTCTTGCCCTATGCTCCCATCCACCATACTCTCATCCATACTACTCTAAAGTGCACGACTCAAGACATGACACGACTCATGACATGGCCCGACCTAAGACGTATATGACCCTATCCACCCAAGTTCTTAACCACACCTACTTCATATACTTCTCATACCTGATCAAATACTATTATCAACCTTTAGAGAATTTTCACACATACTTAGTATTATCGTCACAATATTTTAACATTTTAACATCACTACTAAAGAATCATACAACAAGTTTTGGGAATCTCTCATTTTCATTCTTGTATAATATATCCTCTATTTAAATTTACCACGTAGCATTAAATCCTATGACAAACCTCAAGTCGTTGTGATTTGGCGAACACCACAAGATTATTGATAGTGATAATTTTCAAAGTAGACACCTAGTTGTCCAAGAAATTGATTTTTACTTCCCAATTATACTTTTCGTCTTCATCCGTGTAATCATAACCAAATCGTTAACCCCAATAATATAAAATCTAACTAAATATTTTCACTGCACACTCTGATATTAATTATAATTTTTCAATTCACTTTTTTTCAATCCATTATAATCAGAACTAACAACCGATAAAAATTCTCATGGGTCGTCTCTCATAAGTACAAGATGCATCTGGAACCCTCAATTAAAAATTTTAGAACTATCATAATATATCCACATTTTTAACCAATTCGATCTACCCTATATCTTTCTTCGACTTCCCAATAAGATTTATTGTCAAACATTGTCTTCGAGTGTTGGGCCATCATCGAATGCCTATTTCAATTTAAAAGTCATTATTGTCTCCCAAGAGTTAGATGTTCAATGCGGTATGATAACAAGAAAGCGCCTCAAGTAATAACCCGTAGCAAAATGTTATAGCTTCCTTACGTCCAAGATTATAACAACACATTTTACGGAACTCTTAAGTCTCCATGATTCAATCCAGTACCTTAATATTTCTTGAACTATAAAATATAACCAATATAAAGTTATATTCCTAAGGGTCCAAATCATTCTTCAATTCCACACCACTAATCACCATAACCTTAAAAATTTCTCATGATCCATGAGATGATAACCATTCGCCGGCTAATAGAGTAATCTCGTACTTTAATCGAAACTTAATTAATCATTCGTCTGTTAATATCAAAACCACCATGTGTAATTTTAGACATCGATCTATCATATTAAATCCTTTTAATATCATAACCAACTGCAAAGATTTCTTTTCAAAAATCGATGATCTTCAATACCAATAATTCTCAACTCTGGCCTATCAAACCTAATGATGGATTGAAAAAGATCTAGAGATAAACTTCCATATTTCTACAATATTTAACTTCCAAAGACATTAAAAGATCTCACACCACGATAAGAGTTTATGTCGAATATTGAACATCATCATTGTTCTATTAGTTACTCAATATAAATGATCTCAAATATTTGAACATCGATGCTCCACAATCCAACAATATTAAGGACCAAAAATTTATTAAACTTTGTAGGTTTCCATGGCACGGGACTTCAAAATTTTAGTCCATACCCTTGATCTCCATTTTTATTTAAAGTCCATGAGTAAAACTTAACTATTAACCCCACACTCAACCAAGGGATTTCCAATTATCACTAGCTTTAGATGGTCTAAATGTTGTGAGCTACAAACACCACAAAATACAATCACATAAGAACCGAACTAGTTCATGCTTTGCCCCGGAAGATAACACCTTCTATGTACTTTAGAGAGTTATTATCCTATAACGCTCACACGTAGTCTAATCCTTCCTACCTTTTCATGTCATTACTAATTTTCTTACTCCATATTTCTTTCTCTTCAAAGGCTTACCATGTCATTCTCAATCAATCTTTGAGAAAAGTCATCTAATATTAATCATCAATTATTGCACCACGATCCTCCAATCATACTATTTCTGAATAATTCTTATAATTCAATTGTACAAAAATTAAGTCATCACTTAAAATTTAATTCTACCTAAAGTAATACTAGCCAACTATCCATATTATTTTCAAACTACTATCGATAATCAAATACATGGTCATAAAACAACCTCCAATCCACTCAAAATCAAAGTCACAATTTTTACTCGTATTTCAAAACCGACACCAATCTTTAGTTATTTTATCATACCCCTCCAATTGATTGTATTTGAGTATTGCACTATTTTATAGTCTCTTAGTCATCTTCATAGAAGATATATCCATCTCAAAGTTTTTACCATCAAACCAAATTTTTTATTTTAATCTTTCTTCAATTCCTAACCGCTCAATTAATTCCAATAACTTCACCTAACAAAAAATGTACAAAGGATGTCATATTTGACCTCATATCTCCATGCAACAAAACTGAGTTACCACATATCATTGACTTCAAAATTTCAAGCAACTAAGGGCCAGCCATAACAGTGAAAATTGACATAACCTAAAATAGATATAACATCATAACTCGTCGTACCTCGAAGTCCATCAATCTACCTTTAGCTCTTACTTTTATACAGTCTCGGTCAAAGTATACTATTACTCTCTAAGACATCCAAAACTCATGCCACAAAAATAATTTCTTTGAGACCACACATGTCTCCTAACTATCTCCAATATTGGTACACCCATTTCCCTACAGCTCTCATGTAAGACCTAATCCCTAAGCTCTAATACCAACTTGTCACGCCCCAAATTTCATAAAAGCGTGATTAAAACAAATACTTTGTTTATTTAAAAAAAATACATGCCGCTATGTTGTAAAAACATCTAAGAAAGTATCTCTTTAGTTTAAATAAATCATTTTTTTTTTTTTTGAAAATTTCGGCAGAGTTTCCTTTGAAAATTGGGCTTCCAACCAGTTAGTAAGAACATCCCTGTGAGAGCATAACATAATTTAAACTAACTAAACTTCCACTACATGCCTCCATAAAAAATATAATCCAACTAAATCTGGGGTGGCAATTAGAGGCCCACGAAGTCCTCCCAAACCCGGATACATCCAATACCAATATATACCATAACTTAGAACACAAAGTCATAACTTTACATTACAATACCCAAAATAATAATCCCTCTATGGGATGATCTAGTGTACACCACAAATGCCTCAAAATAACCTTTTCAAACACAATGTTTGAGTGCTAACATTTCTACATAAGTTCTAAAGGTAAATACAAAAAGACTCCAAAAGAGATTCTTTCTAGTCCAAGCTCCCATAAGCATTCCATCACCTATGCCCCAGGATGCATGCTAGTCTCTGAAAATATTAGTAAGGGGATGAGCAACCACAGCTCAGTAGGATAATCATTTTCCCAAGCATTTACAAAGTTTTAAATACCAACATTCCACAAACCATACGAATAAGTAATAAAAGTTTTCTATAATCAAGTATAGATACAAGATAATAAGTAAATCATTTATAAAAATCTCCCAACACCTCAACTCTAGAAATATACAAGGTATAAATTAAAAGTTTATATATTTAAAGCCAAAACATCATAACAAATATCATGCATGTCTCGCATACGGACAATATAATCAATCACACCGGTTCACGCATGAACCATCCCCGGGGAACCTTTTGGGTCTTGCACCCTAGGTTCTCATCGCCCTTCTTGCTTTTTAAGGGGAATGTGTAGGGCACAACTTGTGACGCCACATAGGCCATCACCGAAAACCACTACCATAACCAATCCCCCTTAGGACTAGTAGCCGCCTTGGCAACCCACTCCATAGGCCCAACCGTCTACTAACCCTCTGCCTGTTAGTATCGAGCATACATTTTCTAAAACGTATTATTTTCTATATCCATAAATCCTTTTGAAAACCCATGTCATAACCTTGACATTTTATCAAACATATAGTATACTCAAATCTCAAAATTTGTATTTTCAAAGTAATACAATCAATTCCAAGAGAATAAGTCATATATATTATGTACAAAATCATAGCATACTTCAAAATCCCCAAATCATAAGTTTAATCAAATACTCATAACTAAAATCAAACTAGGGTTTCAAAGCCACAACAAAATTATTTTTTATTTCCAAGAGAATATGTAATATATATTATGTACAAGATCATAGCATACTTCAAAACCCAAAAATCATAGGTTTAATCAACTACCCATAACTAAAATCAAACTAAGTTTTCAAACTCATTACACAAAAATCATTTTTATGCATGTAGGTTCACAATCCATGGCATATTCAACACTAAATCAAGGTTTATAACAAGTATTTTTGTCATCCAACACATAATAAGCTTTAACTAAAGAAAACACATGAGATGCACAATGTAAATGCAAGAGAGAGGAAAATCCCACCTATAAATAAAAAAATTCCAAGCTTAATCTCCAAGATTCTCAAGCCAAGCCCAAGCCCTAGAGCCTTTCTTTTCTCTTCTTCTCTCTTTCTCTCTCTAGTTCTAAGATGGGTGAAGGAGTTTTGCGTGAGAGATGTGGGAAAAAATGGAAGAAAATGGGCTGAAATATGGGTTTTAAACCCAGCAGTCCCGAATTTTTACTGTTCATGGGCTGAAATTTTGGTTTTCTCCAAAATTACGGTTTTGCCACTAAACGTTTCAAATTTTATCCATATGACTATCCTAAGATTTTTCGACATTCCGGATTCATTTTTAATGTTATTTTAACCTAAAAACATTTAGTTTTATGATTTATCTCAAAAATAAAGTTAATTTACACTCGAAACACTAAAATTACTATTTTATCCATTCGAATCGCTACATGAGCTAAACGTCTATTTCAAGTTTTTCGGACCTCCCCGATTCAATGGTAATATTATTTTGACCTAAAAAAATTAATATATTTACTTAGTTACTCTTATCAATCTCAAACACCTCCAAAAATTAAATTTGACTCAAAAGTCCATACGTTCATACTTCAAACTTACGCGACTATTCATTTAACAACGATTCAAAGTTTCTCTCATCATTTTAATTATTTTAAAAATACTAGCAAGTTAATATCATTTATATTTATATAACATACGGGATCTCACAGATCTATTGTTAGGTCCCCTTTTCAGATTGTCTACATCCAGGCACCTATACATACACTTGACCTGGTTCTCCTACCCAAGCTTCTGGGGTTGAGCATTATAGTTGGGCATATGTTGGAGAAGTTAACGGATGTGCATGCTTAGGTGAAGCAGCAGTTGGAGAAGTTGGCAACCAGGTATAAGGAAGCAATGGACAAGCACCGCCCCTAGAAGCTTTTTGCGGTGGGTGACGTGGTGATGGTTCATTTGCACAAGGAGCACTTACCCGTGGGGTCTTATAACAAGTTGAACCAGAAGAAGATTGACCATTTTTAGATCTTCAAGAAGATCAATGACAATGCTTATGTTGTTGATCTTCCTGCGAATATGGGCATCTTTAGTACTTTTAATGTGTAAGACTTGTTAGAGTTTCATTCTGATTCCATAGAGCTTCCACAAGTTAACTCAAGGACGAGTTGTTTTCAAGAAGGAAGGATTGATGTGGAACAAGTGGCTGCTGATTACTTGGAGTAGGAAGATTGTCGTGCGTCCACGGCCCAAAGAAAAGCAAAAATGTGATGAAAAAATGGCTCGAACTTAGAATTGATTGAGACTAGTGGTGTTTGATCTGGGTCGGGTCAATGATCAAGACTCATTGTTTTGCCATGAGCTCCTTCAGTTTTGAGTTGAATTCTATCATTTAGGCCCTTAAAATCCCCTTTTTGCTATTTAAGGAAAGAATTCAAAAATTAATAATAAATTATAGGAGATTTCAAATTCAGTGTCGTCATTTGGGTTGGACTCCAGACAATACGTGTTTTTATATTAATTAATTAGATTGTAAATTTTCATTTTTGGTAATTTTCGTATAATTAGGGATTTTACCTTTATTATGGGGACGATTAGGATTTTAGTTGTTCCTTCTCTTATGTAATAAAAATTATTCAGGGAATAATATTCATTTTTAGAGATATTATCTTGTTCCTTTCTCTGTGGATTCAGAGTGTGTGTGTTCTTTACACTTAGAATCGTAATGTTCTTCGTATTCCTTTGTTCCGCTACGTCAAAACTACCTTAACATGAAAAAATTTTGATTCTCAATTTTACCCTTATAAATAATTATAAAGACCATTCTATCATTTCACAATTAAATATCTAAATTATCATCATATTCTTATGTATTTAAATCTCTAAATTACCTCTAACATCTATTTTAATTATCTATTTTATATTTACAAATATAAGTTTCTATGAAACTTTTTGATTGCCTATATTATCCTTAAAAAAATATGTATCATTATATTTTCAGTGAAGTGTTAAAAAAATATTCAAAAACTATTCAAAAACTACATCAATCAAATATTATTTATCTCATATGCAAACATAACATTATGTCTACATATGTGTATTTTTTTTCATCGAGAAGTTTAACCCTTTCATTTTTAAGATAAAAAATAATCGTATATATAGTTTTTTTAAATCAATTTATTTTATATAAGTATATTTTTTCTGTCACAATAAACTTTCGAAGTTGTATTAAGATTTTATGTAAAAATAGATTGTGGTGTATTTTTTAAGTAAAACTTTAATTTTTAAGAATTTCAATATGCTTTATAATATATATTTTAAAGTAGTATATTAAATCTTATCTCAATTGACCTAACTAATTCCTAATTACCGTAGGGTTCCAATATGATTAGCATATTGGCAATTTTTTTATTTTATTCAAGTAATTATAAGTCAAATGAATTTCAAAAAATTTATTTTCTCAAACACTACTAAAAAATTACTCTCAAATACCAAATTCTAAAAAAAAATAGAACTTTAGCTATTTTTTTTATTTTTCTTCTTATAATTTGAACGTACGAAGTTTCCATAATCTTATAATATTTAAGATAATATTTAATTCAAATACACATATACTTAAAGTGTATTTGGGGTCACTTAAAAAAAAGTGTTTATTAGATTTTTAACTTATTGTAAGTGCTTTCATAAAAAAAAAAATAGTGTTTGGAATAACTTATTAGAAGTACTTTTAAAAAAGTATAAACTATTTTACCACTTAAATAAGCCCAAAAATAAAAATTTAAAAATAGGGAAATTTGGAGGCCGGTCCCCCTATATGGACTTGTTTGGACTTAAGTCCGTCAAAAAAACTTATTTGTTATGAAGTCCGTTTTTTGTCAATTTTACCATATTATCTCTTCCCTTTAGAAGTGAAATAAAACTAAAAATTAAAAACTCATAAATCTTAGGAGTTTGACTAACATTAAAAATTTTTCTCTCTCATATCTATCTATATCCATATATAGGTTAAAAGTTTGACTAACATTTAAATTTTTTCTCTCTCTTATATATATATATATATATATATATATATAGTAACATTAAAAATAAAAAATAGTAACATTCAAATACAAAAAAAAATTATCATTTGGACACAAAAAATAATACATTTAAATACAAAAAAATAGTAACATTTAAACATAAAAAAAATTGAAACATTCAATATTAATATTTTTAAAAAATAACAACAATAATATGTTCAACAAAAATATCAACATGTTCAACAAAAATAGTAACATGCTTAACAAAAACTGTAACATACTTAACAATAATTATTTCTCTCAAATTCAAACGCAAAAAATTGTACCATTCAAACACAAAAAATAGTAATATTCAAAAACAAAAAAATTGTAACATTGAATATTAATATTTAGTAAAATAATAGTAGTAACATGCTCAACAAAAACAGTAACATGCTCAAAATAATAGTAACATGAACAGTAACATATTCAACAAAAGCAGTAACATGAACAGTAACATAATAAAAAAAATAGTAACATGAATTTGAATATATGTATATAAATATATATACACCAACCATCACGTTGTTATCACCTCCACAACAACGCTCACCACCATCACCACCACACAAAAGCCCATTTAAGTTCCACTTCAATAGCTCTACTCCACACCACCGCCACCACTATACTTGCATCATCTCCAAAACAACCCAACGTACACACACACACACACATATATATATATATAGAGAGAGAGAGGGAGGGAGCTTTGCATTTGATATATATATATATATATATAAAGAGAGAGAGAGAGAGAGCTTTGACTTTAAATTTGAATTTTAAATTTATGATGGAGAGAGCGCTTTGAATTTGATATATATATATAAAGAGAGAGAGCTTTAAATTTGAATTTTAAATTTATGATAGAGATTTTATTGGCATATTTTAATTGACCTTGAATTAAGGAATAACAATTTCCAAAATAGAAAATTAATTTAATTTCCTTTCAAGGAATGGTATTTTTGAGATAAAAAAAAAAAAAGTGGATTTAAGTCATTACATATAATTTTAAACATGGACTTAGCCTCTTATAAATTTCCTTGTAGGACTTATCTCCAAACAAGTACATCTAGGGAGACTCACTTCCAATTTTCACTAAAAAATAAGATTTTTACTTATTCAAAATCACTTCAGCCCAACCACTTCTATCTCATTTTTTTTTCTTTCAACCCGTCGACTCTCTCTTGATAACTCATCTCATCTCATGGGTCTGTCAACAACCCTTCTTCCAATTTGGTGACCATCGATGAGGATGATGCCAGAGAATTAGGCGATCACCGGCAATATCTTGACGACTCCCTTCTCTCTCCATTCTTCTAGTTGTTGCAAATCTGACCCAGTCCATTTCGAACAAGTATGAACTCTCATGTTTTCTTTCAACTTCTATTTTGTCTGGTTTTTCTTGGATTTGTATATTATGTGGAACATATATGATAGATTTGTCTCTATCTCTCTCTATTCATCTCTGTTTATTCTTTTGGGAACCTAAATTTCTACTAAATGAACTGCTATATTATTGTCGTATTATGTTATTAGATGAATGCGATTTTAGCATTTGAGAGTTGTTTGTACCCAATTCTATCATAATAGGTGATATGATAATGTTGTCTGCTAAGCAACTTTAATGGTGTGCTCATTCATATAAACTGTTTGATAAAATGCCTCTTAGAAAATTTGTATTTGATTTGTTCTTGTGTGTGAGTCCACTCAATTTTTTTTAGATCCTTCTAGCTCTCTTGGCTTGTTGGTGTCTTTGCCAAAACTGCTTGGGCTGGTGCTGCATTTTATTTATCATGGTTTATGCAAGCTAGTCATGTAAGTAGCTCTCTGGTTATATTAGAATGGTAATTGTTAAAGATCAAGTTTTATTGGAAGAGCGCTTTGCCTGTATTTATATTCTTTTTGTTTGGTTATCTAATCCATCATTTTCCCCTATTATTTATGTATGCTTTCCAATGAAGCCTGCTTCTCTTACTAATAGATTCTATAGGCTCTATGACAAGGATATTGACTTTTTGTATCTGCTATACGAACCTAAATGGAATTCAAAGGCAGTGTCACCTGGCCATAATGATGTTGGCAACATAGGTGTGAATCCAACATGGAAAAATTTATAATTTATATGAGGAAGAGCCTTTACAAAATTTATGTATCAGTCAAATTCTCATCTAATTTTCTTGAAAGTAGCTGCCTTTTGATTTTTCAAATGAGTTAAGGTTCAGTAAAGATCTTGTGTGAGTGACTTACAGCAAGCTATACCTGGTAGTATCAAGTAGTGATGCTAATCCTCTTAAGAAAACGTACCAAAGAGGTGATGCTTTCTTGGTATTTGCACATTCTTATTAGGAAATATAAGAAACAAGATAGGGATTTGCATCTTTAAGACGTGTGGCTTGAGGCCTTTTTTTTTCAAGGTTAAGGCTTGCTTCCTCTAAAATTATTGCTGACCATGCTATAACCTTGCCTTCAGCCAACTAATATCCAATCCTAGTTTCAGACCAGTACAAACTCTTAAAACTGGCACTAAGACTAGATCCTATATATGATATTAACTCTACATTGGATGGCTTATTTTTTATGTACTTTTTTCAGGAGGCGGTAGCAACCCTGTAATATTTTATCATTAGAACTACCTTGCCTACTTAAGAAATCCGACCTGGAATTAAGACTAGAATAGTGTGCTCTCTCTATCTCTCCTGTTTCTAATTTTAGTATTTATATTAGCAGAATCTTTACAATGATTCACCCTAAAACCAAATAGAACCAACAAGACAATTGTGCTGATTCTAGGTTGCCACCGTCCTCAATGGTATCACTCATTTTTGCCCCTTATACATAAAACTTTATAGTGCTAGTTCTGTTATTTAATTCTTTCTACCCATGTTAACTTCAGCATCATATTACTATCATGCCCATGTTGTAGAAGAAAAGATGTACACAATTTATACAAGGCTTTGTTTAGTTTGGTTATTATTATACGTGTTGTGCTAATAACCTATATAATTTGTGATGTTACTTTAGATGGCTGCTAGTAGTTCTAGGAATGACAAAGACAAAGCAAACTGGACTGTGAAGAGACATAAAACTTTTTTTGAGTTATGTGTTAAAGAGGTGGATAAAAGGAATCGACCCACTACTAGTTTAACAAGTGAGGTTGAAAGAATACTATAGATGAGTTTGCGGCAAAAGAAAATGCCATGTATGACCAAAAACAATTGAAGAATCACTTTGCTATTACTAAGGATGTATGGAAGTCATGGCACAAATTGACTAATCATACTGGATTGACTATTGACCCTATAACTGGAGGTTTCTTGTGTGATGACCAGACATGGGATATATTTGTTGAGGTAACATCTAATTAAGTCAATTTAAATATTACAGGAGTTAATTGTTTAAATTTATGGTCATGATTATTTCCTTTACCACTGGCAAACCCCGATCGCAAAGAATTTTGTAGGAAACCGCTCCCATTTGCGGACATGCTAGATAGAGTTTTTGGCAGTACAATTGCAACTTGAGAGCATTCATGGGCTCCTTCACAAGGAACTCACCCTGCATTTGCTCCTACAGCCAGTGGTTGTGACTATCATGACTTAGATTTGGACACACCTTGTGAAATTCAGATTCCCAATAAAGTTGGACCAACAAGAGAGGAAGGTAGTGACTCAGATGGTCAGATACATCACGGACGTGATCGGTCTACATCTTCAAAACACCGTCGAAAAATGAGTGGGGGAGAACGATTGGACAAATAACTATCAGAGTTGTGCAAGGCAATACACAGCATTGTTACACCAACGTTGTCCACATTCAAAGAATGCATGCAAGAGCTTCACAAAATGTGTGACCTTGTTCCATATGGTAGCCCATTGTATGGGCATGCTCTTGTTCTTTTTTGGGATGTTATCAATAGGAAAACATGGATGAATTTGCTTGAACCTGGTGTTCGAGCTGCATGGTTGGAGTATATATGAGGGATGGAGGGAACACTAGTCAGTAGGGTGTCTTTTCAAATTTAGATGTTTATTTTCTATTGTGGACTTGTTAGGTGCTTTTTTTTTTTTAGATAAAGTTTCAAATGTTTTGTTTATTTTGAACACTACTCTTTACTATGACTATTTGGTTACTTGAGCTTATTTGAACACTAAGTTTTACTGTGATGATAATACTTGAGCTTTTGTTTTGATGACTTTTAAATTTTTATTATATTGATGTATATGTTCGACTCTTGGATAGGCATATGCTACTAGAATTTATCTAAATGTCAATGTTTATATTTTTTTCATTGCTTTGGATGTGTTGTGCATAATGAATCTGAAAACTATATGCCTTACCATACTTGCCATACAACTTTTGAGAAAACGGGTTGCAATACGCAAGAGTAAAATGTCATATAGGACTTCTGCCCTAACTGGTCATCAATATGTGTTAGAGATTCTTAATGGCCATGATCGTGTATCCCTCGAACAATTTCAAATGGAAAAGCATGTGTTTATTTCATTGTGCAAGTTAATGAAAGAAAAGAACTTGTTGTGTGATAGCAAAACGTGTCAAGTCAAGAGAAGCTGGCAATATTTTTAATCACTATTGGTCACAATGAGCGAAATAGAATGATACAAGAGCAATTTCAACATTATGGGGAAACAATAAGTCGACATTTCAATGATGTTTTATTCGGGATGGCCAAACTTTTAATGCAAATCATCAAGCCTATCAAATTTCAATTGCATCCGTCAAGAGATTAGATTGAATCCTAAATACTGTTCATATTTCAAAGATTGTATAGGGGCAATTGATGACACACATGTTAGCGCTCATGTTCCTACTTCAAAACAGATTCCTTTCAGATGTAGGAAGATAATATGCACGCAGACCGTCTTGGCAGCATGTTCTTTTAACATAGTTTTCACATTTTTCAATGCTAGGTGGGAAGGAACGACTCATGACTCTAGAGTGCTACTACATTGCATTCGTAATAGGCATTTAAAATTTCCAAAACCACCTCTAGGTATGAGTAAAGAATGCGTTGATTAAATGTTTTTGCATTCTTAACTATATAAAATAACTAATGATTTTGTTGTCCTTTTTAGGAAAATATTATGTGGTAGATGTTGGCTTCCCTAATATGGATGATTATTTTACTCCATATAAGGAAACGAGATATCATCTACCCGAATTTCATAGAGGGAGAAGACCTCATGGGAAGGAGGAGTTGTTCAATCATGCACATTCTTCATTAAGGAATGTGATTGAACAATGTTTTGGAGTATTAAAGAAAATATTTTTAATTTTACAGCAAATGCCCTGTTTTGATTTCACTAAGCAAATGTTTATTGTTGTTGCTTGCATGACTTGTCACAATTACATAAGGCTTCATGGCATCAGAGACGTATCATTTGAAAGGTATGCTAATGAAGACGTGGAGTTAGAGGATGAAGACAATGTAAATCAAACTGATTTTGAAGAGGATATTGATTTGTCAGATACAAATTCAATGTATAGGAAGAGAGAATGTATTGCTTCAACAATTCTAAGAAATAATCAAACATGATTTTTTATTGTATTTACTATTAACATGTGTTTTGCGACTTTAGTATGTCACTAAGATAGTTGGACTATGTAGTTTTTTCGTATGATACCGTTATTAATATGATATTTTTGTGCATGATTTTTTTTTTTTTTGGTTTATCATTATATGTGTAGTGTATGTTTGTATATGTGCATTCAATGCTATTAACAATTGTGACACAAATAAGTATTTTCACATCCAAGCGTACTTTTTATAAAATACATTAATTTAAGTATTTTAAATTTTGAATATCCAAACAATACTTATTTAATAAAAGTGTTTTTCTTATAAACACTTTTGATAAACATTTATTAAAAAAGTAATTTTTGGATTTCATAAGCCATCGCAAACACACTCTTAATATGTTTTATTAATTTTTGTATAGGAAAACTATTCACGTGTGTTGGTGCATTGCTAATCTATACTACTTATAAATGTTAACATCTGCAAAAAAAAACTTTTGATTTCCTATTTTATCTCTAATTATTATAATAAAGTCAATTAAACTCACCTATATATTTTCATTTAATTTTTATTTTTTACATCTATTTGACTTTCAACTTGTTTTGAACTTTTTTATAAGGACTTATAAATTCTTTTGAACTCATTTATTAGTAATATAGTTACATGGAATAATCTATATTTATATGAAGAAGTAAAGTCCTATATATGTTAAATTATTATACAAATGTAGTTACTAGGTTGAATTCTACAGTTAAATATATGTTATATTTTATTTTTTGATATGAAATAAAATAATAATATTATAAGCGATCTATTCAATCTATTTAACAAAATAAAACTTAATAATTCTATAATATAATTAAATGTGCAAATGCTTAAAGGGGTCGAAAAGATACATAAATAAATGACAGATTAGTTACTTAAAAACTTATAGAATAAATCAATAATTAAATTTAATAATAATTAAAATATGAATTAATTATTTGTCACCTAATTTATTATTTAATTTAATTACACATATAATTCATATTTTTTATAAAAATAATATTATTTAAATTTATTTATGTGCAACGCATGTCGTGCATTGTAAGTAGCTATAAAGAGATGAATCTAACTTATTTTGAGGGTGAGGAAAAAGAGAACCACAATACACTTGGTGAAACTTGACCTCACTTTCAGGTAGTGTCTAGTTGTGGGTAGTTCATTAATCACTTTGACAAATCTGGATTAGTCAAATTGTACCAGTTATAAAGGTCAAAAAGGAACAAGAAAGAACCCCAAAAAAAAAAAAAAAAAAGAGAAGAGAATCACATTTTTACCCTGAAAAATTTAAGAATTTTTATTTTGTACTCTTAAAGACTAAATTTATCACATTGTACCCTCAATATATTAAAAGTGTTGTAATGTAACCCTTTCATTGGCTTTCATTGTTCATTCCCTCAACGTCAAACGGGTGGTTTTTTATAGAATGAAGTTTTTGACGAATTAAGCAACCGAAACTAACGAAACGGCCACAATACAACACTTTTAATATATTTAAGGTATAATGTGAAAATTTTAATTTTTAAAAATACAAAATAAAAATAAAAATCTTTCAAGATATAAAGTACAATTCAACCCAAAAATAAACCGTTTTGCATAACTTACCCAGGCTAGGAGCCATTTAGGGGCGGAGCCAGCATTTCACATTAGAGGGGGCAAACTATGATCAAAAAAAATTTCACCGGAAAAAATTTTTTAGGATTCAACTTTTTCGGCCGAACATGGGGGCTTCAGCTCATTCATTGGTTTACAGAAAATACCATTAAATTTTTAACTTAGACAAAATATAAATAAAAAATCATAAAATAACTTATGTTTATTACATTTCAAGTCAATCGCATACTAAAATAGAAGACGATGTTATTTCAAATCTTAAAATTTGTCCATAATGAATTGATGATAAACTAAACTTTTAGTAATTTTCTTCAATGTACAAAATCACATTATCCGTGATAAGATTATTATTTATTTTATGTTGAGAAATCTAGTTGAAATCATCATTTACTTTGTTGATGTACTCGATCCATAAACTAAAACATTGATTTTTTTTTTTTTGGAGGGGGATAATGGGTCACTAACTTATCAAAAATTGAAAAAAAAAAAACTAGGAATATTGTAAACATTTCCAAAAATTAAGGGGGGCAAATGTATTAAAATAACCAAAACTATAATCCTTAACATAAGGATTCAAAAGGTCAGGGGGAGCAAGTGTCCACCCTCCTTCCTATGTGGCTCCGCCCTTGAGCCATTGCCTTAAGTAGTGGTGAAATTGTCGAACTAACAACCGTGAAGTTCTTGACTCGATTTCGAACAATAATTTTGTATAACTAATTTCATAGTAAACTCGATCTACTCAGTTTATTGATTTGTGCTCTTGTTATTTCAGAGAAGATTACAGTACCAAAAAAATAAAAATCACTATTATACTGTCATTATAAATTTTTTAATTTTTTTATAATTTTTATGGTAACGTGCAATGGATTCTAATATTTTTAGAATCGATGACAAGTTAAGTGGTAACTTGTTCAAAAAAAATTGTAACTCAAAACCTTAAAAACAACAACATAACCAATGTTATAAACAAACTCAAAAACTTGTATTAAAACCCACAAAACTAATAAAACATAAAGATATCCTATCAAAAAATTTTGTTTCGGTACCATAGGCTTAGAGCATCTCCAAAAGGCTCTTAAAAATACAGAGTTCTATTGGAGATGCTCTTATGCTGTTACTTCGCTTTCCATTGACCATGGTGTCCGAATGATCCATGAAATGCGGGTCTCCGTATGGCAAAAGAAATTTTGGGCTATATAAATTAGCCCATCTTTTTCAGACAAACAAAAGCACAAAAATAGACAATACATAGCTTATGGGCCAAATTAAATGTATTAATAGGGTCCCTTCTTTGGTGTGTAAATTAATTTTAATTTTATTGAATTTTTAATATATAAAAAGGTCTTCTGTATTTTTAAAAAAAATTGAATGCGGTCCTTTTGTCGACGCGAACATATAGGGGTTGAGCAGTTATTGTGTTTTCATCACCCATTTTGTCCTCATCATATGATTTTAACCTAAAATACAACTAGTTTTCTTTTTTGTATTTGTTATTGAGGATTTTGTGGTGTTGTCTATCAGTTTTAAATTTCAACCAAGCAATTTGGAATATACCGATCATTTATCTTAAGCATTAATTTGGTAGATGCACAAATTAGATTGCAATAGTTAAGTTTTACCTAATCGTTGGTAGATTTAGGTACATGTTCGTTATGATTTGCGTAATTTTGAATTGTAATTGGTTTTATGTACTTGTATACCTGTAATGGCATATATGTACATTCTTCTCAATTAAATAATGATATACTTATTTAGTGGATGTATATATTCGTATAATGTACCTGAATGATCGTGTATGTTGTTCTGGCTTTTTGATACGCTATTTATAGAGGTATTTTCCATGGGGTAGATGAATAAGTTTAAATGTATGTTTATTATGGTATTAATTGCGTAGTTAATCAAGAGACGTATGTCCAGACGTTTCATCTCAATGTATCTGTTTAAGAGATATATTGAATTCTGCCGCTATTAGTAAATGTATTTATATGTACCTGCAGCACATTATGATGACATAATTTTTTAGAATATGTATTTCAATTACGTGATAACATTGTCGTTATTTTTGTAATTTTAAATGGCGTTAGTTATATCCATTGTTTTGACTTTGCAAAAGGAAACTAATCCAAAAGCAAATTGACAAGTGGATTTGTTTTGAAATCCTATTGGACCTAAGTACCGGCCTCCAAAACACTCTTAGTGTATTACAATTCACACAAATTTTACGACCCGTATCTCATGGCTAAATAAAATCATTCTCTAGTTTGCTTATATTTAGGTCAATATTTGGTAATGATGTAATGTTAAGTTTGGATCGGGTTATAACGATATGGTATTAATTTCTTATTAATTTTTACCCGCTTCATTATTGTCATTTAATACCTAATATTAGGTATTAATGAATACCATGTGGTAAGTGTTATTATTTTTAACAAGTTTAGTATTAAAAATATAATAATTTTACTACCCTTGTAAACTTAGATCCACACATTCATACAAAAGTTACACATTATACAAATTATTTCCCCTAATATTTTTTTTGTCATTTTTAATTTAATATCATACATTATTATCTAATTCAAACATAAATTTGGTATTATAATTATAAATTTATATTTTATCCAAACTATTATACAAAGGATATGATCAAATAATACACTTATTAATACCATTTGTATTGAGTGGATGAAAACTAATTATCAAATACAGTTTAAGCATCATCGTTACAAAGTACCCTCAACTTGATCTTCATTTGTAATTTAATAATGATTAAGGCAATAGTTTGCTCTACGATTAAGTCAATCTAATGAAGTGATAATGCAACATCGTCAATGCTACAATATTATATAACATTCTTTTTGTTGGTGAGGAAGATGGTGATGGTTCATGGTTGCATAGGAATCTCTTTAGCGGCTGCTTATATGTAGATACGTATTTACACGTAATTGACAAAGACATTTATAGATTTTCAAAGAAGGATTGACATTTATACTTATCTTCATAGGTAAAAATTAATAAAACATATTAAGTATATTATTTTGTATCTGAATTAAATATCATATCAAATTTATCAAAATTAATTTTTCATTGCCCATTCTATTATATGATTATGAAAACTTTTTTATGTTTTTAAAATTCTTTGTTCTAACTATAAAAAAAGATTAACAAAATAGTTAAAGTTCTATTTTTTTTTAGAATTTTGTGATTGAGCTTAATTTTTTAGTGATGTTTGAGAAATTAAATTTTTTGAAATTCATTTGATAAAGATTCGACTTATAATTTTTTGAATAAAATAAAAGTAATTGTCAATATACTAATTACATTGGGATCTTATTGTAATTAGGAATTAGTTAGGTCAATTGGTATAAAATTTAATATACTACTCTATAATATATATTATCAAGCATATTAAAATTCTAAAAAAAATAAATTTTACTTAAAAATACACTACAGTAACTATTTTTACATAAAATCTTAGTATAATTTAGAAAATTTATTATGACTGAAGATTTATACTGATGTAATATAAATTAATTTTAAAAAACTATAAATACGATAATTTTTTTTCTTAAAAATGAAAGGATTAAACTTTTCGATGAAAAAGAAAATACACATGAGCAATGCTATTGAGACATAATTGACTGACATAATGTACTAACTTAATTCACTGTAGACCCCATCAAACATTGAAATTTGATGTTGATCCAATGATTCTTATGAAGGCACATCATTATGTTAACAAATTAGGTCAGATTTTTAGGTCCAAATAGTATTACTCAATACACATATGTAGATATAATGTTATCTTTGCATATGAGATGAATAATATTAGATTGATAGAGTTTTTAAAGATTTTTTGAACACTTTATTAAAAATATAATGATGCATATTTTTTTATGGATAATATAATCAATCAAAAAGTTTGAAAGAAACTGATATTTATACATAGAGAATAGATCATTAAAAGATATGGTATAGATAATTTGAAGATTTAAAGACATAAAAGATATCATAGATATTTAAATATTTAATTGTGAAATGCGGGTCTCCGTTTAGCAAAGAAATTTTGGGGCATATAAATTAGCCCAATTGGGAATAACCCAGTACAGTAGCCCATATAAACTAGCTCATCCTTTTCAGACAAACAAAAGCACAAAAATAGACAATACGTAACTTATGGGCCAAATTAAGTTTATTACAATGCACACAAATTAAGTGTATTACAATTAGGGGTGTTCACCCTACCCTACGGGTAGGAAATATGCTCTTCCGTCTTCCTACCCGATACTTTGCGGAAGAATTTTTTCTTGGCCTACCCTACCCGACAGGTGTGGTATTCCTAACCGACTTCCTACCCGATTAATCGGGTAGGAAGTCGGGTAGGAAATCGGGTAAATACTTTTGTAATTATTAATTTTTGAATGCACCAATTTAACAACACAATAAATCAATAACACTAAAATCTAAAACAACTACAACAACAATTATAATAAAACACAAGAAAGTATGAATATCAATCCACCATAATTATTACACAAATACAATAACAATTAATTTAAGTTTAAACCATATGAAATACATTAAAATCATATTAATTAATTAATGCGGGTAGGGTAGGGTAGGAATGCGGAAATGGATAACTCTTCCGCATTCCTACCCGATTTAATCGGAAGACCAAAAACTCTTCCGCATTCCTACCCGATTTTTGCGGCTAACCGTTCAGTAGGGTAGGGTAGGGTCGGGTAGGGTAGGAACTTGCAGTTAGTCGGAAATTTGAACAGCCCTAATTACAATTCACATAAAATCATGGGTTAATAGTCATTTTAATCTTTAAAGTATGTATTTTTTTATCAGTTTAGTCCTCAATGTATCATTATTGTCAATTTGGTCCCTAAAGTATTTAATTTGTATCATTTTGGTCCTTACATGGACGGGTTGTTAAGTTTTTGACGGAATAATCACGTGTTGGGCACGTGATACTGTCTAAAAAAATGACACGTAGCCACTTCCGTCAAAAAATTTAACGGTCCGTCCATTTAGGGACCAAAATAACACGAATTGAGTGCTTTAGGAACCAAATTAACAAAATTAATACATTGAGGCCTAAACTGACAAAAAATACATACTTTAGGAACCAAAAGTACTATTAACCCTAAAATCATTCTCTAGTTGCCTACATGTAGGTCAAGATTTCAGTTTGAAACAAACACACATGACCGTTCTCGGAGAAAAACTCATATCTAGTGCACAAGATTTCTACCTATAATATAGTGTAGAAGACGTATGTGATGAGAAATCTTATCTCTACTCTTTATATATAAACATGAAACGATCCACCACTCGCTTCTATATGAAACTTGGAGTGAAATTTGGCATTTTTTCCATCAATAATAAAGGAGATTCCATGAACAAAAATTAAGAAGCACAAATACATTAGAAAAGAAAATTTTGAAGTTCTTCGCTGCAACCCTCCTTAGTAAGCATACACGAGAAGGCCATATCCCCACATTGAATTCCCCCTTGATACCTTTGGTGAGAATTGATAATCGATTTGTCACGTCGGCTTAACTTTTGTATAAGTTGTATTATGTTAGAATTTAATCAATACATACATAACCCTTTCGATGATTATTTATAATTGGGTTTATGATTGAAATGGTTTTTGTGTCATTTATAATTGGATATTTGGCTGGATAGTTTGTACTTAGGAAGCACGAATACGGAGACGGATATGAGATATGGTACAATACGAAATGGATATGGTGATACGATAAAATCCAAAAAAATAAGATACAGATACGACTACAAAGTGAATGATGGATAAGGGTACAAATATATATATTATATTTGTACTATTATGTAATGACTTCATAGTTATAATTTTTAGTAATCCTTTAACAATAATAAACAACATTAAAAAAAATTATTTTCAAAAAGTAACATATCCTCTCACTACGGTACATCTAAAAAGTGAACGTGTTAATTAAAGGAATAAGAACTAATATTTAACTAAATTGTTTGCTTAGAAGTATTTATTGCTAAGATATACAGAAATTAATTCATTTATACTCTCTAGACATGTGATAATGGATAATACTTGGAAAACACTCATGTGTTTTGAAGTCATATAGATTTTTGTTGATTTATTGAATTGTATGTGAAATCAAAATGAAAGGGTAAAGATTAAAACTAAAAATTACGCATATTTCTTTGTATATAAAAGTATCCATATATTTTATTAATTATTAAATACATTTTGTATGTATTCAATACGTATTTTTGAATATCGTATCTGATACGAATACGTTGACCTTAATGAAGTATTCGTGGTTCATAGGTTTGTACCCGCTTATCCACAAAAAGCATGTTTGGTAGATCAATTTAATCATAACAAATCCACTACAACAAAATTTATTCATTAGAATTATGTATTAGTGAAACAAGAGAATAAAAATGAATAGCAATTGTATACTGCTTTGGTGTATTTTACCATATATATGAGGAGGTTTATTTATAGTATAAGAAAGTAATAAAGTTTCTTAGTCTAACCGATACAGGACAAATATATAAATATTAACATCCTCTCTCAAACTCAAATATCAGCCAGCTGATCAACCGGATGGACGAACCTCCGTGAAAATATCAGCCAGCTGATCAGCTGAAGAAACCAGAAAAAGACGAAGAGTGCCCTCTTGTAGGTGATAACGCACAAGATGACAATCGATCTTAATGTGTTTTGTGCGCTCATGAAAGACATTGTTGTGCAATCTAAATATCATTGTGGTTGTCACAATAAAGATGAGTACTAGATTGGTGAGGAACGCAAAGCCAAATGAGCTTAAAAAAAGAACCATCAACAAGTGCTCGGTACTCAGCCTCAGTGCTAGAGTGACCAATAATTGTCTGCTTCTTACTTCGCCAAGATATAAGTGTAAAATTCGGGTAAATTTGAACTTTTTATGAAAATGGTAAAACGGTAAATTGTCACTTCGGTACGAGTTGAAAACTTAAATTTTTTTAGAACTCGGATGATGAAACGGACCTCACCTTTGGATTCTTCTCGCAAAATCTAGTTACCCTGTCAGATTTCGTCGAATTCTGAGATAGTCGTATTTTTCGCGTTTTACGAGGCGGTGTTGGGTCTTGAGTGACCAAAAAATGAAATTTTTAATAAAATTTCGAAAGTTGGAAAATCATTTAAAGTAATTTCATAGAAAAATATTTTAACTTGAATCGGGGCAAAATATAATCGTTTCAGGGCGAAAACGGACCCGAAAAAAGAGGGTCGTGTGGCGCGTTGTGGACCAAGCAATTAAAGAGTATAAATAGGGGAGAAAATCTCATTTTTCTCCCCATTCTCAACTGGTCTTTACGTTAGAAAAGAGAGAGAAGAAGAGAGAAGAAGAGAGAAAAACAAGGTTTTCTCAAGTTTTCCTCTTGCAATCAAGGGCCAAACTTTGGTCGAATCACCCCGGGCCAAGAACAAAAGTTGTTCTACTCGACGTGGGCTACAAGACTATACCAAATATTGAAGACTTCACCGAAGCTCCAAAAACGGGTCTTCAAGAAATCAATGGTTTGAGCTTGATTGGGATTCTTGAAGGCTTCTATCAAGTGGGTTTACGCTTTAAGAGGTAGGATTTTCTTCCTAATTAGGTTTATTCCCAACTTAGGCTTGAAATATGAAATTGGTAGGTTGTTAGATGTATTTTAACACTTGCCTATTGTTGTTGATTTGGTGAAATGAATATTGAAAATGGGTAAAATAAATTATATCTTAAATTGGATATTAGAAATTGCTTAATGTCATTTCTTAAGAAATGTAGAATTTTGGGCATATTATGTGTTTACATGAGTGGTGCCTTGAAGGTATTTGATAAAATGCCTTGAATGATTGAAGTTGTTGTTTTGATGAAATTGAAATAACATGCTTGGATGATGTGGTAAATTGAAATCATATGTTTATGAGATGATTTACAATTGAAAATGTAAATGTTGATATGTGCTTGTGATATATTGGCATTGAGATGATTATGAAAATTATATGCTTAGGATGTAATTATCCCTGACATGTGTTGAAATGTGGTAGAAGTAATTCATATGACATTCATTACATATGGATATGACATTGATGTTGCAATTTCTCATTACATTACATATGCACGAAGACATCACATTCATGGGCATGAGGCATGAGTATGAGTGTGTGTGCATGGTTGATCAAACACTATTCTTGGTGGTTGATAAGTGGACTCGGGAAGGTTGGATCGAAGATTCGACTGAGTTGCATGGTTGCACGAAAAGCTTGTGTCGGGTATAGCAAGCAGGGCTAGATTCTCCCTCGAGTGCAAGACCCGGCTACCTGGTTCATACACTCCCCTGTGGTGCAATTCCGGAAAAGTGTATCGGTGTGCGGAACTGACGGTGCGACACCAAAACTCCGCTACCCAACAAAGACGCATGATTTTGTTTTATAAAATAGTCATTCGATGTGTAACATCCAACAATGATACATGGTTTTGTTTTATAATAAAAACATATGACTTTTATTTCAAAATGATCATTGGATGTATTTCATCAATGACGGATTTATTACACATTGGCATTGCATTGTGTTGTGGGAGCCGGTGAAGGCTCGGGTTAAAGTGCATGAGTGAGTCTCATCTCAGTTCATGGCATGATATGGTAGAATTCCAACAATGAATTGTATATTCTTGTTTAGGATGGTTGTTGCTTGTTGAATGTTGCATGTGCACACTTCATATGCACTTAGGTTAGTGAGTAGCCTCTATAGTAGATACCCTATTGAGCGTGGCTTACCCTATATGGGAAAACATTTCAGGTGCGGGGTTCACGTCGGTGGAAGGCTCTCAATCGGGGCCTAAATGGTGAAGAAAAGTCAAAATGTGGCTTTAAATGATGTTTTTGTAAAATTAAACTTGTAATTTAGTTTTTGGCATGTAATGTATGTAAAAAAATTGTAATTTGAACTTGTATTAACTATATTTGATGCATAAATTCGATGGGTTTATAAGTAGTTGGGGTACATGTCACATTGGCACAATAGTACACGACAATGTCACAGTGGTACACGACAATGTCACACTAATATAAGTCAATGTCACACTGATACCAGCCTATGTCACACTGATATTAGTCAATGTCACACTGCTACAAACCAATGTCACACTACTACAAGTCAATGTCACACTGCATACATTAACATAGGACCCCCCGTTTTAGAGGCATCACAAGTATGGATAAATAGACCTGGTGTGGTCAATGTTGTATATTGGACCTCGGATAGGTCATGTGATTGTATGATTGCATAGGTTGTGTTTTGGGTAAAACTCCCCGTACAAAGGAGACTCTGCCCGAATTTTGTTAAATTATGGATCCCGGTAAATGGGGCATAACGGTGTGATATCGAATTATACGGTATCCACGGGTATTTCGCGGGTTGATGGATGATCAACGGGTTGACAAAGGACCCCCGATTTTTGGGGCGTCACAACTTGGTATCAGAGCTTAGGTATACGATTTACATAGGGTTTGAGGGCATGGGTCTAGACCATTGTATTCATTGTGCATTTCATGTTATGTGTTTTAATTGCTATACGTTATGTGCTAGATGTTATGTGAATTATATGTATGTTGAAATGTATATGGAAAAAGAGACACTAGGGTTAGAGAACATAACCTTGGGGGTCGGAAATAGAATGAACGGGATTGTTCAGAGTGTAGATGTCCACTAGTGGGTAGCATAAGCTCTACTAGGGAGACAAGAAGATAAATCTCAAAGTTTCAACTTTGGTCCCTACTACTTGGGATACTAAATTAGTACTCTATTGCTATTTGACATGTGTGTAGATGGCAAATAGAGGAATAGGACGTGGTCGAGGAGGTGGGCGAAACAACAACCAACCACCACCGGTCTTTGACCAACAAGCCTTTATAGAGGCTATGGGTACGATGGCTGCTAACCTAGCACAGGCAAGCCCCAATATGAGCCAAGGGGCTCAAGCTATCCAAAAGAATATGAGTTTCGTGGGCCACCAACGTCCATGGAAAAAGCAGAAAACATCGAGCCCACAGGGACGGGACCGCAACTATCAAGGCCAAGGCCAAGATCAATCCTCCCAAGGCGGGAGAAACCTCAGGACTACCTACCAAGCAAGCCTGAAGACTTGTTTCTATTGCCATCAACCAGGTCACATGAAACGGGATTGTCCTCAAAGGCAGGGATCCGAGGGCTATGGGGCATCTCAGTCCCAGTCCCAGTCATCGGTAGGGCATCCACGAACATGTTTCTATTGTTGACAGTCTGGCCATGCGAAGAGGAATTGTCCCCTGAGGCAAGGCTCACAGAGTTCAGAGACGCCTCAGTCCCAGTCGTCAGTAGGACTCACACAAGCACATGTTGTTCCTCCCTGTCCCATTATGGGCCAGGAAAATCTATTCCAACCACAGGGTGTTGCACAAGCCCCCACTGCTTCACGTGCGGAGACTCCGCAATCAGGCCGGATGAGCCAGGATGTGGGCCAAGGCCAGGAACAGAACTCTCAAGCGGTAACATCGGGGACCTAGGAGACTGTCTTTGACGTTGCACCATAGAGTGAGCCGATGGATCAGTCAGCGACCCACGGTACATCTCTTAATTCCTTGTTTATGAACACATGTGTTATTTGATTCAAGCATGTCACATACCGTCATTTCACGTTTGTGTGCATAATATAGATGTAGGAATCATAAACCTAGAGGAGTCCTTCTAGGTAAATTCAACCCTAGGAACTAGGCTACGTGTTGATCAGATATGTCGGGGTTGTGAGTTAGAGATCTCAGGGGTTATACTCACCGTGGACCTTAGGGTCATGGACATGTCAGAGTTTGATGTCATCATTAGGATGGACTGGTTGGCGGTACATCGGGTCGTCATTGATTGTGATCGAAAGAGAGTAACTGCCTACACACCAAACGGTGTTTGTTTCAAGTTTCAGGGGAAAAAACACGATGCTTTGTCCCAAGCCGTATATGACTCTCGATGGCACGGGTTGGTTTGCAAGCCTTACTCTGGAGGACGAGGCGAGACAGGAGTTGGGTCTACCTCGAGTGGTTTGTGAGTATGAGGATGTTCTTCCGGATGAACTACCGGGATTATCTCCACATTGGGATGTAAACTTCACAGTTGAGTTGCACCCCAGTACATCACATATTTCTATGACTCCGCATAGAATGGCACCGGTAGAGTTACGAGAACTCTAGGTCCAATTACAAGAATTGTTGAACAAGGGCTTCGTTAGACCGAATGCTTCACCTTGGGGCGCTTCGGTACTATTTGCCAAAAGTACAGAGGAGACTTACTTCACCTCCTATTCTAGTAGTTCCGGAGAGGGGACAGAGGTACATAGTGTACTATGATACCTCCGAGGACGGAGTTGGATACGTGTTGATGCAGTCTGAGAGGGTGGTGGCTTATGGTTCTCGACAGTTGAAGAACCACGAGTAGAATTACCCCACACATGACATGGAGTTGGCGGCCTTTGTCTTTGCCTTGAAGGCTTGGCACCACTACTTATATGGTGAGCAGTTTCAGGTGTTTTCGGACCACAAGAGTCTGAAGTACATCTTTACACAACGGGACCTCAATATGAGACAACGCAGGTGGATGGAATATTTGGAGGACTACGACTTCACTTTACATTACCACCCTAGTAAGGCAAATGTGGTGGCTGATGCACTCAGCGGAAGTCACAGAGAGTCTTAGCTAGTGTGGCTTCTTGGGAGTGGCAGATACTCGAGATTATGGGACAGTTCGGGCTACACTATAGGGATCAGGCTCAGGGCACTTTGGGGAGTTTGGTGGCTACGCCTTCCCTACTGAGCAAAGTGATCGAGTCCCAAGGGCAAGACACGGAGATATTATCCATCAAGGATCGGGTACAGTCGAGTATAGGTGACGAGAGCTGGGTCATTTACACGGATGGTAGTCTTCGGTTTAGGGGAAGGTTTGTGGTTCCCCAGTCTACGAATCTGAGAGAGGAGATCCTCAGGGAGTTCCATTGCTCCCGTTTTGATGTGTATCTAGGTGGCACGAAGATGTACCACGATCTTCGTCACCAATACTATTGGAGCGGGATGAAGAGACACGTCGGAGACTTTGTTAGTCGCTGTCTCACGTGTCAGCAGGTCAAGGCTGAGCACCAGAGACCTGCAGGGTTGCTCCAGCCTTTGGGGGTGGTTGACTGGAAGTGGGAGCACGTCATGATGGATTTTGTGATCCACTTGCCACGGACATCGCGGGGACATCATGCGGTGTGGGTGCTAGTGGACCGATTTACAAATTCGACACACTTTTTGACTGTGCGGATGACCTTCACACTGAAGGAATTCTACAGATTGTATATACGGGAGATTGTCAGGTTGCATGGGGTGCCCGTATCTATAGTGTTGGATCGGGATCCCAGGTTTACGGCTCACTTTTGAGAGAATTTCCAGCGGGCCATGGGGCGTAGTTGACGATGAGTACAACATTCCATCCCCAGACTGACGGTCAATCAGAGAGAATCATCCAGATTTTAGAGGACATTCTACGGGCATGCATCCTAGACCTCAAGGGTAGCTGGGAAGAGCACTTACCCTTAGTGGAGTTCACCTATAACAATAGTTATCAGGCGAGTATTCAGATGACACCCTATGAGGCACTATATGGGAGGTCTTATCGTTCTCCGGTGTGTTGGACGGAGGTAGGAGAGAAACCCTCTACGGGTCCGGATTTGATTAGAGACACCTCGGAGAAGGTGGACCTGATACGAAAACGTCTTCTTACAGCTCAGAGCCGACAGAAGAGTTATGCTGACAGACGACGGCGACCTCTAGAGTTTGAGGTTGGTGATCATGTCTTCTTGAAAGTGATGCCTAAGAAGGGAATGGTCAGATTCGAAAAGCAAGGAAAGCTGTCGCCGAGGTTTATCGGGCCCTTAGAGGTACTCGAGAAGGTTGGTACAGTTACTTACCGGTTGGCGTTACAGCCAAATTTATCGGGTGTCCACGCGGTGTTCCATGTCTTTATGTTCCAGAAGTATACTCCATATTCGACACATGTGGTGGATTGGGATGAGTTGATTGTTGATGCGGATGGGACCTTCGAGGAGGGACCAGTACGTATCATGGATAGCCGAGAGCAAGTTTTGCGAGGCAAAACTGTGAGGCTAGTGAAAGTGATGTGGCAGCACCGAGGTGTGGCGGAAGCGACATTGGAGCGCCAGGACACTATACGTACCAACTATCCGTTTTTGTTCGAGGATGGAGGTACATCTCTATGGTCAATTATCATTACATGACTGTTGCATATGCATGTGAGTGTATGTGCATGTGTGTGTAAATTTCGGGGACGAAATTCTTTTAAGAGGGGGAGAATGTAATACCTGGGTAAATTTGAATTTTTTTATGAAAAAATGGCAAAACGGTAAATTGTCACTTCAGTACGGGTTGAAAACTTTAATTTTTCTAGAACTCGGATGATGAAACGGACCTTATCGTTGGATTCGTCTCGCGAAATCTAATTACCCTGTCAAATTTCGTCGAATTCTGAGATAGCCAGATTTTTTGCGTTTTACGAGACGGTCGAGTCTCGGGTGACCCAAAAACGAAATTTTTAATAAAATTTCAAAATTTAAAAAATAATTTAAAGGAAGTTCATAGAAAAATATTTTAACTTGAACCGGTGCGAAATTTAATCGTTTCGAGGGGAAAACGTACCCGAAAAAAGAGGGTCGTGTGGCGCGTTGTGGACCAAGCAATTAAAGGGTATAAATAGGGGAGAAAATCTAATTTTTCTCCCCATTCTCAGCTGGTCTTTACGTTAGAAAAGAGAGAGAAGAAGAGAGAAAAACAAGGTTTTCTCAAGTTTTCCTCTTACGATCAAGGGTCAAACTTTGGTCGAATTACCCCGGGCCAAGAACAAAAGTTGTTCTCCTCGACGTGGGCTACAAGACCATACCAAAAATCGAAGATTTCACTGAAACTCCAAAAACGGGGCTTGAAGAAATCAATGGTTTGAGCTTGATTGGGATTCTTGAAGGCTTTTACCAAGTGGGTTTACGCTTTAAGAGGTAGGGTTTTCTTCCTAATTAGGTTTATTCCCAACTTAGGCTTGAAATATGAAATGGGTAGGTTGTTAGATGTATTTTAACACTTGTCTATTGTTGTTGATTTGGTGAAATGAGTATTGAAAATGGGTAAAATGAATTCTATCTTAAATTGGATATGTAGAAATTGATTAATGTCATTTCTTAAGAAATGTAGAATTTTGGGCATATTATGTGTTTTCATGAGTGGTGTCTTGAAGGTGTTTGATAAAATGTCTTGAATGATTGAAGTTGTTGTTTTGATGAAATTGAAATAACATGCTTGGATGATGTGGTAAATTGAAATCATATGTTTATGAGGTGATTTACAATTGGAAATGTAAATGTTGATATGTACTTGTGATATATTGGCATTAAGATGATTTATGAAAATTATATGCTTAGGATGTAATTATCCATGGTATGTGTTGAAATGTGCTAGAAGTAATTCATATGACATTCATTACATATGAATATGATATTGATGATGCAATTGCTTATTACATTACATATGCACGAAGACATCACATTCATGGGCATGAGACATGAGTGTGGGTGTGTGTGCATGGTTGATCAAACACCATTCTTGGTGGTTGATAAGTGGACTCGGGAAGGTTGGATCGAAGATCCGGCTGAGTTGCATGGTTGCACAAAAAACTTGTGTCGGGTATAGCAAGCAGGGCTAGATTCTCCCTCGGGTGCAAGACCCGGCTACCTGGTTCATACACTCCCCTGTGGTGCAATTCCGAAAAAGTGTATCGGTGTGCGGAACCGGCGGTGCGACATCAAAACTCCGCTACCCAACAAAGACACATGATTTTGTTTTATAAAATAGTCATTCGATGTGTAACATCCAACAATGATACATGGTTTTGTTTTATAATAAAAACATATTACTTTTATTTCAAAATGATCATTGGATGTATTTCATTAATGACGGATTTATTACACATTGGCATTGCATTGTGTTGTGGGAGCCGGTGAGGGCTCAGGTTAAAGTGCATGAGTGAGTCTCATCTCATTTCATGGCATGACATGGTAGAATTCCAACATTGAATTGCATATTCTTGTTTGGGATGGTTGTTGCTTGTTGAATGTTGCATGTGCACATTTCATATTCTCTTAGGTTGGTGAGTAGCCACTGTAGTAGATACCCTATTGAGCGTGGCTCACCCTATATGGGAAAACATTTCAGGTGCGGGGTTCACGCCGGTGAAAGACTCTCAATAGGGGTCTAAATGTTGAAGAAAAGTCGAAATGTGGCTTTAAATTATGTTTTTGTAAAACTAAACTTGTAATTTAGTTTTTGGCATGTAATGTATGTAAAAGAATTGTAATTTGAACTTGTATTGACTATGTTTGATGCATAAATTCGATGGGTTAATAAGTAGTTGGGGGTACATGTCACATTGGCACAATAGTACACGACAATGTCACAGTGCTACACGACAATGTCACACTAATATAAGTCAATGTCACACTGATACCAGTCTATGTCACACTGATACTAGTCAATGTCACACTACTACAAACCAATGTCACACTACTACAAGTCAATGTCACACTACATACATTGATATAGGATCCCCGGTTTTAGGGGCGTCACAAGTATGGATAAATGGACCCGGTGTGGTCAATGTTGTATATTGGACCTCGGATGGTTCATGTAATTGTATGATTGCACATGTTGTGTTTTGGGTAGAGCTCCCCGTACAAACGAGACTCTGCCCAAATTTTGTTAAATTATGGATCCTGGTAAATGGGGCATAACGGTGTGGTATCAAGTTACACGGCATCCACAAGTATTCCACAGGTTGATGTATGATCAACGGGTTGACAAAGGACCCCCGGTTTTTGGGGCGTCACAATAAGAGAGTCATCCAGTAGAAAAAGAAAGTCAGTGGTAGACCGTCAGTCAATAGGGTCATCTGTCTAATCAGCATCAGAGTAAACCTGCAACGTCAAGGATGAGTGAGAGGAAAAATAATGCCCATGGAACAAGGTGCCCTTCACATAGCGTAAGATGAGAAGAGTAGCTACATAGTGAATAAAATGGGGAGTAGACATAAAATGGCTAATGAGATGCACAACATAGACAATATCCATCCTAGTAACAGTGAGATAAATAAGACTCCCAACAAGCTGTCAGTAACGGGTAGCATCTAGAAGAAGCTCCCCATCATTAGGATGGAGTTTGATGTTGACTCTATGGTGAAATTAGTCATCTTACAATCGGTAAGACCAGTACGAGAGAGAAGATCAGAAGCATATTTGGCTTCGGTCAAATATTAGTCATCAGAGGATTGGGAGAGCTCTAATCCAAATGTTTGCGAGCAACATGAGCAAATGTCTCCTCATACTTAATGTCATACTCATGTGTAAAATCTTTTCTTCAGACATAGCTTGCTTCCAAAAAGGGTTAGAATAACTACAAGGCTAGTGAAGGGTAGCAAGAGTGAAAAAATAATGATAATTACTAAGATGGATAGGCGGAGCTCTTACCTTATTGGAACGACGAACATCAAAAGTGGAGGAAGTCTCAGGTGGATCGGATGTGATGATAGGATCCACAGATGGTCTAGATTCATTCGGAACAGTTGTTAAGGTACACTCGGATAGATCGGATGTGATAACAAGATCAACAGGAGGTCCAGAGTCATGAGAAGCAGTCGTTGAATTATCACCTGATGAGCTAAAATTACCTACATCAAAAGAAAAATCTAGGAAAATATTTACAGATGGATTAGCGAAAATAGAAGAATATGAGTGAGTATCGGATAGGAATTGAGAAACACAAGTGAAGACCTTGTGTTCCTAGAACTAAACATGTCGAGAGACTCGAAGACGCTTAGTTATGGGTTCATAGCACCGATAACCCTTATGTTCAGTGCCATAACCAAGAAAGCAACAGAGACGAGAACGAGGTTCAAGCTTTGTACGCTCATGAGATGGGAGCAAAACAAAACAAACACATCCAAAAAATTTTAAAAGAGAATAATCGCGTACCTTTCCATAAAGAAGTTCATATGGAGATCGATTAGAGATAGTAGGAGATGGAACCCGATTGATAATGTAAACAGTTATAAGGGCGGCTTCTCCCCAAAAAGATTATGGGAGAGAGGCATAGATAAGGAGGGAACGAACAGTGTCAAGAATGTGATGATGCTTACATTCTGCACGGTCATTCTATTGGGAGGTGTAAAGACATGATTGATGAGATAAGATGTAGGAATAGGTTCCCAGATATCAGAATGAACCAAATTAAAAGGTACAGAAACAAAGAATCTCTTCTACTAAAAGGTAAAGTTTTCTGTTTACCTAATTGACAACACATACAATCAATCGATTCGAATGTAACATCTTCTAAACAATCATTAAAAGCTAAAGACTAGACACGAGATAAAGATGTATGACCGAGATGAGAATGTCAAATACTGAAATACACAACAATAGCAAGAGGTTGAATAGAACATTAGGCATATGCAGATATGTAAGATCAAAAGGGCGATCAACTTTACGTCCAGTCCCAATGAGCTGACCCGTCTTCTGATCCTACACATCACACCCTTTCTGAGAAAAAGTTAAGATAAGACCACATTCAACAAGTTGACCAACAAAAAGAAGATTTAGAGACAAGTTAGGAACAAGATACATGTCACGTATATAAATAGTAGGAGTAGAAATAGGACCAACATAAGTAACAGACATGTGTAAACAATCAACAGTTTATACTCCAGACACTAGAGTTTAAAGGCTTTTTATGAGACACTAGGGAAGAATCTGATGTCATATGATTACAACAGGCTGAGTCGATAAACCATGGAGAATTAGATGTCATATGATAAGGTAGTGGAAGAACAAGATAGAACATTGGTCACAATTACCTCAAGGTCAACTACAGTAAGAGAAGACAAAGAAGTTGTTGCAGCAATAGTGGCTGGAGTAGAGGAACTAGACAGTGCAACGACCATGACCAAATCAATGGAATGGACCCGACAAGTCTAGAATGAGCACGAAAACTGGTCGGGACAGGTCGGAAAGTTGTTAGAGGATGGCCGGGAGGCGATCGGAATGTCATCGGAGGACGACTAGAAAGTCACCGGAGGATAGTCGGGAGGCGATCAAAAAGTCGCTGGAGGTCGCCAGAGGATGGCCGGGAGGCAATCAGAAAATTGTCAAAGCATATTTAGTGGATTAACTTAGTTAGGACTCGAGTCTATTAAAACTAAATTCATTTTTAGAACTACATATATTAAATTTATTTATGAACAATAGAACTTCTTAATAACTAGGGTTATCCATGCAGTGCATGACATGTGCACAATTAAAATAGGTGGTCAGAATATAAATGGATAAATTTATTGGGGTTAAAATTTATGTAGAAAAATTTACTATAGTTATCGTAAGTCATGATAAAAGTTGTAAAATCCAAAAAATATAGGTTATTATTGAGTTTTTATTCTATTGTATTACTAGTCATACCTCGTGCCTAAAGTCACTGTACATTGAGCTATAATACTGTACGTGTATTGGAATGTGTGTACAATCAGAGTGTGTATATAATGTGTGTATGTGTGTACAGTTGTGTGTTGTGGTGTGTATGTGTTGGGTTTGTGAAATTTTGAGAGGAAAAGTGTGCGCGAGTGTATGAAATTTGGGAGAAAAAATATACCTTCATAAGTTCAAAAACCTAGCTATCTTATTATATAGATATAGATATTGAGATAAGGACTTTATTAACGGGTAAATTTATAACTTTTATGAATTATTTTACAATAAAAAATTTATCACTTTTATGAGTGATTTAACATTTTTGTGGGTATTTTTATCACATTTATGATTTTTACCACTGATGTGGTAATTATTTTTATTACTTTTCTTTAGAATAAAAAAAGTCACCATTTTTTGGGATATTTTTACCACTGTTGCGGGTGTTTTTACCATTTTTAATAAGTATTTTTATCACTTTTTTCGGTACCACAACAGTGTTAAAAATACTCACAATAATGATAAAAGTACCCACAAATATGATAAATATTAGTACAATACCAATTTTTTTTTCGGTACCGTAGACAATTCCTTGAGATAAATATAAGGGAAAATTTTATTCACACCCTTTGTTGATAGGCCTAACACTCCCTCCCAATTCTGAAATTTCACCGCACTCCCTTCTTGTTCATATGTTCACTCTAATCACACCCCTTACTATGAATATTCATCACTGACAATCAAAACTGTTGATGTCATGCATTTCTTTTTTGTAAAATACTTATACTAACCTTCTATACTTTATGTCTTCACACCATCGTCTTCTTTGTCTCCAATTTTTTAAGCACCCAAATTGGGACCTCTTCGACAACAAGCATCACCACCATAGTTGCATCTCAAATTCATCACAATTTTATCCCAAAATTCTAAATTCATCACAACTCCATTTCCAAAAAATTATTGCTTTGGATTTAAGGTGAACTTGCAAAATTTGGGGTCAAAGAAATTCTAATTACCACTACGCACAGCCACCACCTCACACCTGCCCAACCACTCTCATCACTGTGCACCACCCCACCTATGCCCACTACTTTCAATGCACCTTCATCTCCACCAAAACTTAACTATTGCACAACACCACCACTTCGACCCAAGCACAGACCACCTGAAGCAAATACACAGCATTCACACCCATAAACACAGATATACAGCCACTGTCACCTTCATCGCCACCCAGCGTCACCCAACACCCACATTAATTTGACAAGGTTAAATGTTAAATTAATAGATTTTAATATATATTAAATTTTAATTTGATAAAATTGAATGTCAATTTAGCATTGATTTAATGAAATTAAATAGTGATTTAGTGTTAAATTAAAGAAATAATATTAATTTGATGAAATAAAATATTAAATTAATGTAACTGAATGTTAATTTAATTTAATTAAATATTAATTTTGTGTTAATTTGATAATATCGAATGTTAATTTAATTTAAATTAAAAAAATGACATTAATTTGATAAAATTAAATATTAAATTGATGAACCTGAAAGTTAATATAATAGAACTAAAAATGAGTGTAGTGAAATTTCAAAATCAGGAGAGGGCGTCGTTGAAGTTAGGCTTATTTATAAGGACTGTGGATGAAATTTACCCTATAAAATGCTAAGGGCTATTTTTGTAAAACAATGATCCCCCATTAACTCCATAAGCAAACAACAACCGACACAGGGTGTCAGTAAAATTTTAAAATCCAAAAGGGATGTCATTGAATTTAGTGTTATCTAAGGGGGTGTAGATGAAATTTTCCCTCGTTATAAATGTCGATCCTTCTTTCAAAATTTATTAACTGTCTTTGTCAATTACGTGTAAATACATATCTACCTATAAAATAAAGAGCAATGCTATAAAACCCAAATCTGCATCTCAAATTTGTATTCTAAATGAAAGGGGACCATTATATCAGTGTATCTCATTTAAAAAAGTTGATGGGATCCACTCATCAAATAGTCCCACTTCATTTGGGATACAAATTTAGGATACAGATTTGGGTTACATAGTATTTCTCCAAAATAAAAGCAGCCGCTAAAGAGATTCCTAAGCAATCATAACAATCTTCATTCTTCCTCACCAACCCAAATAACGTTAATATTGAATCATTGACGATGTTGCATCATCACTTTCATAGGATTGACTTAATCTATTTAATTAATCGCAAAGCAAACTACAGATGAAGTAACAGATTAGTGCTAACAACTGTATCAAACAAATACTTTAATCATTATTAAATTACAATGAAGATTTAGTTGAAGATAGGTGTAACAGATCATACTTAAACTGTATAGATAAGATTCATTATATCTATCTCAAGGGTTAGTCTAATAATAGTTCGACCACCTAATAAACGTTTTCACGTGTATAGATCAAGAGTTCGAATATCTTACGAAGTGTTCTCCCTTTAGGGCAAAACACTCATAAATTTATCCGCATACGTGAAAATGTGACTTTACACTAGATTCAGTACTAATCCAATGAGTGAGCAAGATAACATACTCCTATATTCCACTAGGTCAATTGGTTAAAAAAAAAAAAAAATTTCATTATACGTTCATGATACGAAATCCATGGCTATTGAAAAGGACAAACTTTATTTGGAATTATTGTCTCATATGTGGACCCCCACTATCCTAGAAAGATTTCATTATGTCTACTCCCCCCTTGTTCCAAAAGATGATTAGGTTTGTCTAATGTTTATCCTGGTGAGGGAGAGAGAGAGAGACATACTGGCATGATTTTAGTAGTTAATGTATTGATTAGAGGTTAATTTATATTAATTAATATCTTCTATTTTTTGATTGGTTTTTCAAAATATACATTGTTATCATGAGTTTAAAGTTTGTTGATGGTAATATAGTACTAGTTACACATTTTGTTATATGAGATTCATTTTGTATGTATTTCGTATTATATAAATTTATGCGATTCATACTTCGTTTATTTATTAGTTATATACGATGGAGTTTGTGTCATGTGTCAACCGCGCATATAATTGGTTTCATGCATGTTGATTTATTAAAAAAATAAGTCTAACTTATCACTTTAATTATCCTTTGGACCTATTAAAATAAAATCCCTAGTCGATAATTGTGTGTCAAATTTTGTTAACAATTATAAGTCTTGGGTAATGAATCTCTTTATATAGTGTTTACTTTTGTATCATGCCTAAATTCTTACATGTAAAAATTTATTCAATTCACCTCGGAGTCACTTTTGTACAGATTCAAGTTTATATAGTTTATAAGTTGATGATACTAGAATAAAAATGTACAACTTCGACCATTACAGGTCAAAATATTCATCTTGGTCATCACATGCCGACCTAACCAGGTCGACATGTCATCTTGGTCATCACATGCCGACCTAACCAGGTCGACATGTATGCTCAAGAGACGACTAACAACTTGAAAACCACTAGAAAGGGTAAAATTGGATTTTCCCCATCAACACCTGTCTTAGGCTGGAAGTCACCATATCTAGAAGACCACGTCATCGCTTTAGAAGATCACATCAAACCTACGGAAAAAGAGTCTCTCACGACTAAATATACCTCCAAATATTATATGACAAATTTGTTAGGATTTTACCATCATTATGTGTTAAAGGCAAGCCAATACGTTGCCTCAAAAAATGAAAGCGAGCAACCCTAGTGTATTCATCTTTTTCCTCAAGCAATATATATACAACTAAAGAATAAAAGTCTGTATTACAATGGACTAACCCAGCATTTCAACTGAGCGAACTATTTTATTTTTTGTGTATTCTTACTCATTTTTTCCTCACTCTTAGCACACTTCACTTGGAGCTCATTTAGCTCATCCATCTCACGCTTCTCGATTTCTTACACCATCATAAGTTATTTTTAATAGATCCCGTCGTGTTTAGTCTTGTTCAATTAACCTATTATTTAATGAATCTAATTGATTTATTCATTTATTATATGAAATTATTACAATCAAGTTTAAATCCATTACTTCATTATTAATTTTGTGTCCAATTCACAAGTACTAGCCACTCCTATCGACAAATTTTTTTATATGTTTAATATATCATATGACAGTGTCAAGTAATTTATATCACCAATAAAATATTATATATTCTCAATTAATTATCACCGTCTATCACTCTGTCATAATTTATTTTCCGAAAGAACTAACCTATGTATACTATAAATTAATTTTATGACAGCTTTTTATTGGATATGTCATGCGGTGTGCTTCCAAAGCTACTACATTCACTAAATTTTTTTTATTAAATTTTAAATTTCAAATTAATATAAATTATAAGATCAATAGATCTTACAATTTTTTTATTCAATGGGTTATCAACGTGACACTGACCCATCATTTGGGATCCAAAAATTTCATAAAAATTTTGGTGCAAACATCATTTCTCTTCCAAAATTTTCTCCAGCCCTGTCACCATTTTTCTTTGCCCTTTGACTTTTGGTGTAGGTGCCCCGAAAAGAAGAAGATCTAGTATGATCTTTGCCGAACACCATTTTGGAAAAGTTTAAGGTCTCACTTTTGACTAATGTTCCATGAATTTAAAAATTAAATTTAAAAAATAGACTTGATAATTATAACCATCGATTTTAATGTGGATCTCAATATTTATTATAATTTACTATCTATTCAATAGTTATAATTATTAAATCTATTTTTTAAATCTAATTTTTTAAATCTATATATAATTACTTCTCACTTTTTAGTACGTAGAAGGATCAGGTCCGCTGAATCATTCTTAGCACAACTAAATCTGTGAGATGTGATCTGAGGCGTGTCTCATGTTTTCAATGATTGTCTTATTATTTATGTCGTTATACGGTACAAGGACGTGCACGTGAATAGTGTGATATACTACATTTTTTTATTCAATGGAGATATACGTCTCAAGCCCACAAACCAAACAATCGCTAGATTTGCAAGAGCATTATCGGCATTGGGTTGATTAAGCGCATTAGCACTAGGGGTGTCAAACGTGTTAAGTTAAACGGTTACGTCTCGAGTTAAACGGGTGAAAAATATGTAAATTCGTACATAACACGTTTAATAAACAGGTGAAAAATATATAAACTCGTACACGACACGTTTAATAAACGGGTAACACAACGACTCGTTTAACCCGTTTAATTTTAAAAAAATTATACCAACAAATTTTAATACTCCACTTTTTTTTTATTGTCAATTGTACTTACCTCCAAAAAGAAGAATTTTTAGTCAAATCTCATAAAAATCAGACTTGAAGGCTTAAAAAATATGAAAGAGGCCATTACCTTTTATAGGCAACTCAACCCTCCCCATCTCCCTTCATTTTCCAATGTGGGACAAAAACAAAAGGCATTGGTTTGCCTTTGTCTTTGAAGTGCTCCTCATCTCCCCTCCTTTGTCTTTGAACTACTATTTTACTTTCTTTTTTTTTTGTATTGATTTCTTTACTTCTTTTTTTTCTTGCTAATTTTTTAAAATAATTATTAATTTATTATTATATTAATTTTATTTAAACGGGTAAACGTGTGATAAACGGTTTGACAGGTCTCACCCGAACACGACCCGTTATTAAACGTGTTTGGCGTGTCAATCCGTTTATCACCCAAACTCATTAAGATCTCACCTAAACCCGTTTAATTCGTGTCGGTTAATCGTGTCATGTCAGATTTTGACAGTCCTAATTACCACATAGAATAGACAATGGCGGAGCCATATGTAAGGGAAGGGGGGCATAAGGTGTCAGCTCTGACCCGTTAACACGAACTTGACACGAATGATTATTAAATTGACACGATTATTAAATATGCATAATGAGTAATCTACACTAATATTTAATACTCAAAACACACTAAATATACTTTTTTTTTGTGGATCTTGACACGAATAACCCCACATATGGATTACACGAACACGACATAATTTACACTCCCATTTGCCCTCCCCGACTTTTGAAGTACTCCAACATGTATAGTGTAACGCCCCCATTTTCGAGACCCGTTACTTGATTAAATCAATCGATCGATAATACACCACAAATAAATCTCCAAATACAGGGCCAGAGCTCTAACTGACTCAATAAATTTATAATCTCCATTTTGATCTCCAAATAATAAAAATAATCTCCTTAATATACAAAGTTAAAAATTATATATCAAAATTCGTCCGTCTTCGATTCCTCAAATATCTGCTCTGGTCCTTTCCTCCGAGATAATCCTGAAAAATATTAAAGGCGGGGAAGTATACAATATGACAGGAAACAAAATGCTCAACGAGAAAAGAATATGAATGATCAAATACCAAATAATTCAATCGATAGACAATCATGGATAAAAGAATCAAGAATCCAATTCGATAAGTCACATAGCTCAATATCTATCAAACATAGCTTCATACTCGGGTCCTCTTGGTAACATGACAAGTGACACTTGGGCATTTAACATCGGTACTCATATCGATCCATTACACCCCTCAGGGCTGTAATCACAATCCCACCCCGCAGGGCCATAATCACATTTCACCAATTATGCCCCCAAGTACACTTCGTACATGTACCAATCAATCCCAAAATATTTAGCCCAACGTACACGTACAGGTCAACTGATAACATTGACAAAATTTAATATCAATCAGAATAATCAATAGGAATACAAATTTCAGATAACGAAAGGACACTCTTTGCAAAGAGATTTAAAAGACAAGAGCATATTGTATACTACCCCGTACCTCAAATCCTTCAATGACTTTAATAAATGCGAAATTCGAAATACTGCGAATGAAATAGTCAAATTTGATAGCGATCTAAGATAAAATCACTGCTCAATTTTTGACCCCAAAATCTTATAAATTTCTCTCTCTCTTCATCTGTCTCTCCCTTCCTTTCTTCCCCTCTTTCTCTCCCTTCCTTTATTCCTCCCCCTTTCTTCTCCTTGGTGTGCCGTTTGAAGGGCCAAAGGCTTGGCTATTTATAGCCCAATCCTTGCCTTCCCAGCACATGGCTGATGCCATTTGCATGGCTCACTTGGTGCATCACTTGGACAACTGTCCAATTCTTTGCCTTTCTTTTTTTTTTTTATATACCACATGCCTATATGTCTATTGTTCTATATATATATTCATTATATTATTACGAAACTTGACCTAAATTATAGTCATTTGACTCGTTTTCACGCGAAGAGTCTATATTTGGGGTCCATTTGTTCATAAAAAAATATTATTTATTTATTTATATATTTTTAAAAAAATAAACCTCAATTATGTAGAATCATAATTGATGACTTAATTAACATGTTAATAATTAATTTATATACGGGTCGTCACATATAGTGTTAAGAGCATCTCTAATAATAACTAATTAAAGTCTGTGGTGTTTTATATTATAGATATAAATAGACCATATTTATTGGTAGTTTTTAAAATAATATTATTTATTATTGTCGTTGTTGTAATGGAATATTTTATCCCTCTTATCTGAGCGTCTAATCGTTCCAACCGCTGGGCTGACCGTTTGTCTTACCCTCTCCTGCATCACTTTCCCCATCACCTGTCACGAGTGCTTTGGTTTGGCCAACGGAAAAATGCTATTTAAAGCTCATTCTTAGACATGTAATACATAGATTTGATCTTGTCAGACCCCGACTTTCGGAGGGAAAACCTGTTGGCTGTTGGAAATTGGAAACTACTCCCAAAAGCCATTGAATTGAAGAGAGAGAACTTTCAGAGCAGAAAGAGAAAGAGAGAGGATGTTTGCAGCTGAGAATGGACTCAAGGGGGACCCAAGGCTTCAAGCCATTTCCGAAGCCATTAGAGTCATCCCTCACTTCCCAAAACCAGGTTTTGGATTTCTCCTTCATTTTTCATGTCTTTTACTTGTTTTTGGTGTTTATTTATGTAACAGAATTACTTAAGTACATCTTGTCTTACTTTTTGTTAGGAATAATGTTTCAAGATATAACAACTTTGTTACTAAATCACAAGGCATTCAAGGACACTGTGGACATCTTTGTGGATAGGTACAGAGATATGGCCGTCTCTGTTGTTGCTGGTAATCTCTCTCTCTCTTTCTCTCTCACACACACACAGGGGTGGTTCTAGCTTTCCTTTTTCTTTGCTATTATTTGTAGTTGGATTAGCAGATGAACATTGGTGGGTAGTCTATTGTTTCCTTGTTTAGATTTGTTCTTAGAAGATATGTTAGACTTACTTAGAACAGAGTGGACCATTTAGTATGGCATATTTTTTTGTTAAGTTTTACATCATCTCTCTGAGTTTTCTGGACACTTTTTTCAGCACAATTTCATATTGAAACTTCCAACAATTTATGCTAAGATCAGCTTATCTTCGTGAATATTCTCATTGATTTGTTTAGAAAATTATGCAATTTGTTGAGATTGCCTTGCCTTTGCAAATTTTGGTTTATCACTTCCTGGATTTTGCATCATCCTTCTTTATCTAATTCTGGGTGTCGATTGGGGAATGGGGATAATTCGATCTCTAAAAAATCGCAGAATCTTGGAAAAAATTTCTTTCATTTCCTACATCTCAGCTTTCGCTGGACAGATTGCAATTTTTCTTTTTTCCCCGACAACACTTCTCGTTCCCAATTTTCCCAAATAGATTTGTAATTTATCCATTTTGCTGCACACTTTTCAGAAATTCTCATAATATTAAGTTGCTTATTAGGAATATTTTCTTAATGTTGTGTTTTTGCTTACCTTCTTGGGCAAATTATTAAAAATTTAACGCGTAATCGACTTCTCAGGATGCCATTCAAGTTGTAAGTGACTATCTATACTTCAATTCCTTTATTCTCATATAAATTGGCACCTCTCCTCTCCACATATATTTTGTGAAGTTTGGTTGTGTAGATATGGATTTTGTGCAGTGCAGCAATGAGAGAGAAAAAGATTGGAAGATATCAATAAATTTGTTGTGCCTGAATACCATAGGATCACCTTGCTTCCCTTAGACTAAAATTAATGCATGCTTGGCTTAACTACATGTGGGATGGCATCTAGGACACCTCAGAAAAAAGAAACTCCAGAAAAACTTTGAACAATGCCAAGTGATAATGCTATGCCATCAATTAGCTAGAATATCGATGATTTCTTCTTCTTCTTTTTTCCGCTTGGAGTAATAGTGGACAACCTGCGTACTTACTAACTGTTTGCAATGCTCCCTTGAATACACCTTCCTAACCTTGAAATCAAATTGCAAAAGAAATAAATCCCAAGCAACAGATCAGAGGATAGCTGCATTTGCAGGTCTTCCACCACCGCCATCCTTCACCATCAAATCCACCCTCCCTCTCCTCACCCTAAACAAATGGAACTCCCCACATTATGCCACTCCCTTCACAATGTTCACCACCATCCCTTTTAGCTTCACCATTACCGCTGCATACAATATTTTACCACCACCATGTTAGAGTGGGGGGTAGGCTGTACGTGTTAGGAGGGGTGGGGTTGGCAGTCTATGCGTGGGGTTTGGGGTTGACATGGGGGAGGGAGGGTAGGCTGTGTGCGCGTGGGGGTGGCAGTCTGCATGTGTTTGGTGTTTGATGTGGTGGGGTGGTCTATAGTGAAAGATAGTTGAGAAAAAATAGAAATTTATCCCTTGTTTTTTCTCATTCAGATTTTTCTTCATCTTCTTCGAAAGTATTCAGATTTAAATTCTGCATACCCATTGTATGTCATAGCTCTAGTTTGTAAGGCCATTATTACTGAATGAGAATAGCAATACAGATTTCAATATTTGACTTCATTATGTTGAATAGCGTTTGGGGACCTCGAGGCATAATAAATCGGGCCATGGATGTCGGTGTTTGAAGTGGACATTGACAATCATATGAATTGGAGAGCTCTTGCCTTCTAGGGTCTCTGTGATTAGCATGTAGTTTTCATTTTGGTAGAGATTCAGTTTTATGAGAGTTATCTTTGGGTTGGAGAAGAATTATTGTTTATTCAATGCATTCTTATGCTACTAAATTATCTGCAGGAATTGAAGCTAGAGGATTCCTGTTTGGTCCATCTATCGCCTTAGCCATCGGTGCAAAGTTTGTTCCATTACGTAAACCTAGAAAGTTGCCAGGTATGCCCAGTGCATTGTGGTTTCAAAGTTGGATAGTGCATTGAAACTTCTTATAGTTCCTTTTTTCTTTCTGCTTTTCTTGTAAAGAAAATCTGAGAAACTAAAACTCGTCGGTCTCTGTTGAAGGATACTGTCCTGCTTGATCCTTTTACATGGTTATGGATGCAAATATTTTAAGCAAATTCCTTTTGAATGATCATTAGTTAAAAGAAAGAATAAATAAAGGCATGACGGAGGGAGACCTTCAAGGTGGTGGAGTAGTTGTCTTCAAATATCTTCTATCTGTGACTCTGTCCACACTTAAGTGCCTTAAATAAGTCCCTGCATTTACTTTACCTCTTCAATTTGAAGTTCAAGCTCTTCTACTCCATTACCATAGTTAATGGCATATTTTATCATTTACTTTGTTAAGATTATGAAATAAAATGTTATTGTTGTTAAGAAAAGATGATGCTAGTTTACATATTGAAAAAATTATGCTGTAATCCACAGTTACCTTATACCATGTCCTTGTCACCAGCCTCCTGAAGATATGGTCAGTCCATATAAACATTGCTCTTGGTGTCATTTGCTTCTGTTAAGTTTAGAGGATTAACATAATATTAGAGACAATATTAAGAGGGAAACAGAGAGTGGTTAAAAACTTAACCTAGCTCTCATACATCACTTGTATTTATAGTTAACTCACAATAATAAGAATCACACATACACCCTCTTACTATAGACAATTTACACATACTACCCTAATACTCTTAACACTCCCCCTCAAGCTGGACTATATATATCATGTAATCCAAGCTTGGAACAAATTGTTGTAAGACGTGTACGACTCAATGCTTTGGTAAACATATCTGCAAGCTGATCTTCAGATTTCACAAATGGAGTTGTAATCTCCCCAGCTACTATCTTGTCCCGAATAAAGTGACAATCAACCTCAATATGTTTGGTTCTCTCGTGAAACACCGGATTGGCAGCGATATGGATAGCTGCCTGGTTGTTACAGAACAACTGTAACGGATGTTGAACTGGAAGCCCAATTTCCTGGAGGAAGTGTAGTAGCCAAGTCAACTCATTCGTCGTATGCGCCATTGCCCTATACTCAGCCTCAGCACTGGATCTCGCTACCACGGATTGTTTCTTACTTTTCCATGAGACAACGTTACCTCCTAAGAAAGTACAATAACCAGTGGTTGATCTCCGATCAGAAGGAGAGTCAGCCCAATCAGCATCTGAGAAACCTTCCACTCTAAGATGTCCATTAGCTCGATATAACAATCCAAGTCCAGGAGCTCGTTTGAGATATCGCAGAATACGAGTAACTGCCTCCCAATGTGGTACTCTAGGACACCCCATGAACTGACTTACTATACTGACTGCATAGGAAATATCCAGTCGAGTAATAGTGTGATAATTAAGCTTCCCAACCAATCTGCGATACCGACCCGGATTCTCAAACAGTGCACCATCATCCATCAATAGTTTCTGATTCGGATCCATAGGAACATCAATCGGTCTGCCACCCAGTAAACCTGCTTCCTCTAGCATGTCAAGTACATATTTTCTCTGTGATAAACAAATACCCTGTTTAGATCGAGCCACTTCAATTCCCAAGAAATACCTGAGTTTTCCCAAATCCTTAGTATGAAATCGATCTTGCAAGAAGATTTTTAACTTGGCAATCCCTTCAGAATCATTTCCAGTGATCACAATATCATCTACATAGACCACCAATAGAACATATCCAGCATCCGTCTGTCTATGAAACACAGAATGGTCTGTCTGACATCGAAGAAGACCAAACTCTAAAACTGCATCTGAAAACTTACCAAACCATGCCCTCGGTGACTGCTTCAAACCATACAACGATTTCTTTAGCCGACATACACTCTTACCATACTCCCCCTGAGCAGTAAACCCAGGTGGCTGCTCCATGTGTACCTCTTCAACTAAGTCACCATGTAGGAAGGCATTCTTGACGTCTAACTGAAACAAGGGCCAATCAAGATTAGCAGCCAAAGAAATCAAGATACGAACAGAGGAAATTTTGGCAACAGGAGAGAAAGTCTCCTCATAATCAACACCATAAGTCTGAGTAAAGCCCTTCGCAACAAGCCGGGTTTTGAGACGCTCCACAAAACCATCCGGATGAAATTTAACAGTATACACCCAACGACAACCAACAGTTCCTTTACCAGGAGGTAAAGGAACGAGATCCCAAGTCCCATTATGATGTAAGACATCCATCTCATCCTCCATAGCTTTCCTCCAACCCGGATCAGATAATGCATCCTGTAAACGCTTAGGAATAGATATAGTAGATAATTGAGAGGTAAAACAAGAGAATACAGGAGACAAGGCATCATAAGAAACAAAATGAGCAATGAGATGATTAGTAACACACGAACGAGTACCTTTTCGAAGAGCAATAGGTAGAGAGTCTAAATTACCTGAAGGACCAGGATTAGCAGACGGTAAAGAAGACGGTACGGGCACCTCAGTCGATGGTCGAGGATGACGAGAGTATACACGAAGAGGTAAAGTAGATGGCAACACAGTGGGCAGCGGAATATCTGAAGATGGGGGAAGAGATGGTGATACAAGAGATGACCCAAAGTCCAGATCCAAAGGCTGAGAAGGTGCTGGAAAATATGGAACAGATTCCTCAAACGTGACATCGGCACTAGTAAAGTATCGTCGCAAAGAAGGACTGTAGCAACGATACCCCTTTTGTGTGCGGGAATAACCAAGAAATACACATTTGGTAGCTCGAGGGTCAAGTTTATCAAACCCAGGACCCAAATTGTGAACATAACAGACACATCCAAAAACCTTAGGTGGTAGGGAAAATAAGAGCTTACCAGGAAAAAGGACAGAATATGGACTTTGTCCATTTAACACAGAGGATGGCATACGGTTAATAAGGTGACAAGCAGTAAGAACAGCATCACTCCAAAAATATCGGGGAATATTCATCTGGAATAACAGGGCACGGGTGACTTCCAACAAATGACGGTTCTTGCGTTCAGCAACACTGTTCTGTAGAGATGTGTAAGCACAGGAAGTCTGATGAATAATGTCAGTTTTACTAAGATAAGCTGAAAAATGATCAGATTCATATTCCCGAGCATTATCAAAACGTAAAATACGTATACGACAACCATACTGATTTTTTATTTCTTTACGAAAGGTCTCAAATATAGAGAATAATTCAGACCGAGCTTTCATAAAAAACAACCAAGTCACACAAGAATAGTCATCCACAAATGACACAAAATAAGGATATTTATTAGATGAAATATTCTTTATTGGACCTCATACATCAGAATGTACCAACTCAAATGGACTAGACACACGATTATTAACTCTAGACTGAAATGATACACGGTGATGCTTACTAAGTTGACAAGCTTCACAAGACAAAGATGACACACCACTAAGACTGGGAACTTGGCGCTTCAGATTCTGGAGAGAGGGATGTCCAAGACGACAATGCCACTGAAAAGGAGACAACGAGGTCTGTAGAGCTCGAGTAGGAGAATCAAAGTCAAAGTAATATAGACCACCAGATTCATGCCCTGTATCAATCTTCATCTTCGTCTTGAGATCCTGAAAGACACAATAAGAGGGATAAAAGGTTACAGAACAATTGAGAGAACGGGTAATCTTACTAATGGAAAGTAAACTAAAAGGAAACTGAAGAACAAATAATACGGAAGATAGGGACATATCAGGACTCAAGTGAGTAGTCCCCAGACCTGAAACTTTAGAACAAGTACCATTAGCAAGAGTAACACTACGTGTTGAAGTAGCAGACTGATAAGTAGAAAAAACATCAGACGCACCAGTCATGTGGTCAAAAGCGCCAGAGTCTATGATCCAGGGACTGTGAGTGGAAGACAACAAACAAGTGGAAGCAATACCTGACTGGGCAAAAGTAGCAGTAGAGAGAGATGGGACAGCCTGTTGCTGGGACAGGAGCTGAGCATACTCCTCTCGTGTAATAGTAACCGACTCAGTGTCTTGCTTGAGTTCCATAACAGTGCAACAAATAGCAAATAAAAAGTGTTGCAATGCTGAACCAGAGGAAAAGAGACTGCTAGAAGGCTGAACCAGGCTAGAAAACCAAGCTGGACTGCTGAACCGAACAGCCTGAGGTCGCTGGACGATGAACCAAAGTAGAAACTAACTGAACCGGTGTAGAAAATAGGTGAACCGGGTTGAACCGGTGTAAAAACAAGGTGAACCGGACTGCAAAAGCTTACTGGACTGCTGAACCGGACTGCAGAAGCTTACTGGACTGCTGAACCGGACCGACTGGAGCTCCTGGACTGCTGAACTGGATCGGCTGGAACTCCTGGACCGCTGAACCTGTTGGACCGCTAAACCGGACCGGGTCTTGGGCTGGACTTAAAATAACTTAAGACTTGGGCTGGATTTTAAACCCGTTGGAGTCGGGTCTGGTATCCAAACCCGTGGAGCTCCTTTTCTTCTTCTTCTTCGTTGATTAGGGTTTCAGTAAACCCTAATCTTCGACTGCGCCTCACCACCACGACACACAGCCACACCACGACACACCACCACCACGACGAACACCACACGACGACGAAAAGGCCACCACAACTAGTGACACACCACCACGGTAACACGATAGCTTCGACGACACCACCACAACCACGACAGTGCCACCACCACAACAGTATCACCACCACCACAATGGAGATCACCACCATACGCGACAACACCACCACAGTACCACGATGGCTTCTATAGTGGCTTTTACCAAAAAATACCACTATCACCATAGCAACGACACCACCACAACACAGTGCCACCAAGTCGACTGTCACCACCACGATAGCAACCCCCACAACACAGAGACAACCACGACAATAGTACCACTACCACAAACAGAGTTAATTTATTCAAAATATATTTATAATCGAAATCGCTCTGATACCATGTTAAGTTTAGAGGATTAACATAATATTAGAGACAATATTAAGAGGGAAACAGAGAGTGGTTAAAAACTTAACCTAACTCTCATACATCACTTCTATTTATAGTTAACTCACAATAATAAGAATCACACATACACCCTCTTACTATAGACAATTTACACATACTACCCTAATACTCTTAACAGCTTCCATAAAAGAACAAACATGAATGAGTCAAACTAAGATAAAGACTTAATGGAGACGATATAGCAAAAGATGATAAATACTGTCAGGTTGACATACCTTGAGGTATATTTTTCTTGGGGATCCTTCTGGAAGATCATGTTGCTTCCATACAACACAAAGTCCCACATGTTTAGCTCATATTATGATTAATAGAAGCCAAAGTTGTTATGCAAGAAAAATGAAAATGAATGCAAAATGAAGGAAGAGGAAATGTATTCGAATGGAGACAATACCACTGCAAGTTCTGTTATGGCCATCACATCTAGGTGATGGCGTGGATTCTATCCATTCTTGTCATCTAAAACTGCTCTTTGGGAAAGAGTGCTTCTTACTGTTGCTTTTCCCTTGCATTTTGTGTGAATTTATCCTTCTACATGTTTTTTGTTCTACAATTTTCATCTTGGATCTTTAAAGGTGCTGAATTTGCAGGCAAAGTTATATCAGAATATTATGAGCTAGAGTATGGTACTGATTGTCTGGAGATGCATATCGATGCGGTGAAGCCTGGGGAACGGGCAGTTGTGATTGATGATTTGGTAGCTACGGGTGGGACCCTCTCTGCAGCAATAAAACTTTTAGGTAGTGCTATCAACTTTCATCTTAACAGTGTACTGGGGGCCTTAGCTGAAAACAATTTGCTTACTGTTTTCTAGAATGTAGGGGGGCTGAAGTGGTTGAATGTGCTTGTGTTATTGGGTTGCCTGATATCAAGGTACCACTCAAACTAAACAAATTTGTGCTCCTTTGGTCTCTTTTTTTCTTGATATAGAACCTTATCTAACCTTTTATCATTTCAGTTATTTGTTGTATCATGAGTGGTAATTAAATTTTGTACTCTAGTCTCTTGACTTGATCGTTATCGTTTAGTGAAGCTAAAGTCTAGATTAACTAATTGCCACTGTCAATAGCTCCAACAGCTGGAATGGCTCCTACGTGTATCGTGGGCTTAATTGAACAAATGGCACTAATCAATCAAACAGCCTAAAGAAGACTTAGTTAATTTTACTATGGCTTACATATTAACATCCATATGGACACCCTTGTGTGGAAAATAGCTCAAGTCTTATCAATCATGAATGTTTCTAATGAAGCTTGTGAACAAATAAAACTCAAGCAACAGATCCCAGCTTGTAAGCAGGGGCCTCCTGAATGATGTACACCCAAAATGCCCCAAATCCTTAATCCCAAAAGAACAAATTGCAGAATACAGTCACAAAAAAGAAGCCATCAACAAAGGGGGAGAGGTTTAAAGGAAAAAACAAAAAGGAGAGCTATTAAAATGTGTTTCAAGGAGAAGAGATGCTGTTTTTTTTTTTTTTTCCGAGAACTAGGAAAACGTTTTGAAAAGCTCTCGAATTGGTGAACCTATTTCTAAATTTCTACATCTCTTTCATATTAATAAAAAATAAGAACAATCTTAGGTGAGATTCTTCCACCCCTTTTTTCAGGTCCATTTGGTTATAATTTCTTTTGTTGAAATTTTCCTATTCTTTTCTTAATGTTTTTTCATTTCATTTTTTTTTTTTTTTTGGTGGGGAAGGGGGAAAGGGGAAAGTATGGGGTGTTTTTCTTGAGCCACTGGGGAATATTGGGTCTAATTTGGTATTATCATGAGGAGCATCCACGATTATGTCGATTGTTTGATATGTTTAATAATATTAATGTTAAATAATGAACTGTATCATTTTTCCCTTAGGCTGCAGTTGAATATAATTGCAAGCTACCTGATTGTATCTCTTTATATGGTTTGCTTTTGATCATTTCTTATGTTGCAGGGACAATCACGACTAAATGGTAAACCCCTTTATATTCTCGTGGAACCACGGGAAATGGAACATGGCTGTTCAGGTACTGTGTCATTGCTCACCTGAATGTAAATGAAATGTTCAGGTCTGCACCAATCATAAGCTTTAATATATTGTCCAAATGCCTGTTCTGTTTTTTTCTCTTAACAGCACTCAGAGTAGGTGCCTGTTCCTGTGACAAAAAGGAATATAGTTGCTGTCTAGTGAGGAGAATTGGAAGTGGATCTTTTAACTAGTTTTTCACATTGCAGAATGTGTTTCTGTTGTGTGTCTGACCAATTTCTGGTTTGACAGCCTTTGGGTTGTACTTGGAAAAGATCCTTAGTCCCTCAGAACATTTTTTGTAGTTCAATGTATGGTTGTGCCTTATTACCCCCTACCCTTTTGCTAAAATGTTTTATCGCGTTCCTCTCTTTGGATTCGAACCATACATAAATGCCACATAAGACAATATCCGGAGACACCAAATGTAGTTCCATTAGGATGTGAAACCATATATGCTACCATGCCTTGGCAAGTCATTCCTTGTTACTACATAATTGTCTACATTCCTCTGGTGCCTGTTCACGCGGTCGCTGTTTGCAACTACTCTCTGCATAGTGCTTGAATTCTGGCTCCCAGTGGTTGTGATTGAATCACTCCAGAGTCTGTATCTTGAAATACTTTAGATAGTGGTGTGACCACAACTGCAGCTTTGAGAACAAGAATTTCTGGCACATAACACTATCGGATGTGAGGATAAGTATTGTCTTAAAGCATTCTATTTTGTGTTGAGAATGAAGAAGAGATGAGTTCATGCCATGACAATCTATATGAAAGGGTAGTTTTGTTGATGCATTCGTGTTGAGAATGAAAAAGAGAGAGATATCTTATTTTTTTATCGAAATTTTCTTTCACATACGTATTCTATTTCTCTGGTCAAACTCAATGTTGCTGATGCAATAGTCTTTTTCTTATTTTTGTTGATTTTTTTTTTTCCTTCTTTAACCCTTCTTCTACATGATTTGCAGATGTGTGAACGTGCTCGGGCTGAGTTCCGCTTAGAAGAGATTAATGATAGTGTACCATAGGTGATATTCCCACACAAGCTACAGTTTTCAATAGCTAAGATTAGCCTTTGTAGGCTCCCGCTTCTTTTCTTTCTTTCTATTATTTTCTTCGAGTAATAGGAGTCTCATCTGTATATTTAACTCTTTTCAAACGCTACAATAGCATAAATCTTGTACATTGACCTGTACTTTTTATTATTTTCTTCTCGTTGAATTTCTTGGCCAACTTTTGAAAAAGCATTATGGAAGCCATGTTGTGTTGAGATCCAAATATAATGCATGCATGCATGCTCTAGATGAGAGCAATCTACTCAGTTGAGCATTATGTAGGGTAATTATTCCTTATTGTGTAGCTTGGATTGGAGGTTTTATGGCAGGTAGTTGCTTATCCCTTGTTTGGTAGCCCTGTAATTGGGTGACTTGAACCAATTTGCACAAAAACTTTGCATTTGGTAGATTTGCAACTCTAATTGTTCTATGATTTATAGAAATTTGCCACTTAAAATTGACCCAGCCAGCCAAGATCTCACCTATTCATCAGGCTCTTGTGGTTTATTTTTTTTATTTCTCAAGTCGGGAGAGCATTTTATTAAATCGAAACAAGATAAGGAGATATATGTTTTACCCAAACAGGTAGCTCATTAAGGAAAGGACCTTAGATACATATTTCACACAATTTTAAAAAAATATTCGTCAAAGTACACCTTATAAAAAAAAAAAAATTTAAAACCTTTACCAAACGAGTTTAAATTTCAGGTTTTCTAAAAAATTAAAAACAAAAACAAAAAAATTGAAAAGCGAACCGTTACCGAACAGACCCTATGTTTTAGGCCAAAAGGAACAAACACAACCCAAAATCACTACAATGAAATAATTACACTTCAAAAATGCAAATTTCCAAGTAGCAATCAACACAGGACAAGTGTTAATTCATTCTTTGAAGCAATACTCAAAGAATGGTTTGTGTTCGAGAATCAATTTCTTCTTGTATATTATTAGATTTTACTCAACTGTAGTGCAAAAGTTTGTGCTCTTAAACCTCATGCCATGAGTAACACATCAGAAATGAAAGCATTGCTAATTTCTTCTTGTCAAGACAAAATAACCTCACACTGCACTCTTTTAACTGTTAACAGGTAAGAAACCATGAACAACATTCAATAGTATTGACGTTCTCATTCTCTTCTACTTTTATTCAAGTCAATTGTACAAGAAAAATTTTGAAACTAGTACTTCTGAAGACTCGTATACATGTAGAATACAAAATTACATGGCCGATTGTCGTGTTAGAGGATTGAAGGTATAGGACATAAATCGTTGCTTACCAACACCCCCCCCCCCCCCAAAATCAAAACGAAAATGATAATGGTGATCGTGGACTGCCTCACATACTATATATAAATTTACAATGTTCACCCAACTTTCATGTCTCCGGAAACTTATTTTGTACAGTTGGTATTGAAGGAGTGGCATCATCATCTTTTTCAGATGAAATGTCTATTTTGATAGCATAGCGGATGACAGAATTCACCTGTTTTCTTAATCTAGCATTATCAATGATAATACCTGTTAGCATCTTCCTCAACTCATCATCATCTATTGTTCTCGTGTCATCATCAATGTCACTAGTTTTATCAGCAGTAAAACCGGTGCTGCCATCATTCTGAGCTAAGAGCTGTGCCTGATAGAATTTTGGCAGAATGAACAGACATGAACAACCTATAGTAATAAGCAAATAAAACTGGCACAGAAAAATGCATGGGAGAAAATTCTGATCAATAAGCACACATAACAAATAGCTATAATTAACACACTAAAGCTGTTTAGGTATTCTCATTGTTTACTGCTATCCATTAAGCCAAAAAGCTAAATATACATAAGATTTGAACATACAGGGGCTGAAAAAATCTAGCTAGTGCATTGGAGAATAAGCTAGGCTAGATGAGAAAGAAATAGCTGGATCTAAGTGCTTTGTGAACTATCTCTGGCACAGTGATTCAACCATGGTTATCACAATTTACTAAACCCTTAAAGACCCACGATCTGGATACATCGATCCCAAACGAGGTGGGTTTGCGATTCAGATCACCAAAATGGACAACCCCAAATTGTAACACTAACACTAAATCAATTCGCTTTAGAACATGCAGCACAAATACAAAATACATATTAATTAACTACATGTATATAGATTTATAATATATATTGTTTTAGATAATAGAAAATCAAGCACAACTATAAGATAAATGGTAACTAACTTTATGTTTATGAATGTTCTGTAATATATAATGTTGTATAATGTATAGTAGTGAAAACGATCTACATAAGAATTCCAAAACGAATTGGAACCCAAAATACCGTACTAGCTAAACATACCCCCATCGTACTGCGTACCTAAGAAAGTGTCATACTATATACCCGTATCAGAGCAACTCACAATCCAGGTAACATTAGATTCAACTTCAATCACATTTTCTATCTAAAAATATTTCCCATCTCTATTAAACAGGAAAAGCATATTACAAGGCGGCTCCATTGTACAACTTATTTATTAGACCTCCGAACCCTAACCTATACATTGTATTTCTACCCCATCTTCTTAAAATCATTGGCACATAGTCTCAACGCAATAGTAGAAATAACTATTTTAGAGAACTGCTCAGTGCTCAGTATAATCTAATAAGAATTAAAGAATTTTGTTTTTACGATTTTACCTACTCTAATTGACAAGAGGAGTAGAATTTGGGAAAGGATCAGGTCGCCATTTCAATGGTCTAAAATACTAGACATTTATAACCGGACATCACAAAAGAAAGTTACTTTAGAACTCTGGAAGCAGGAAGCCTGTAGTGGAGTTCTTTGCTTAGAGGGTGGTTTCACATATTGTCTCCAGATCCTCCATGCTCAGGGAATATAAAAAGGTTTGTTGCCAACTGCCCAAAAAAGTAAAAATGAGGTTCCTTGCAGTGCTCATTTCAATATATAGCCCCACTGTTCTTAATGTCAGACAGAGCACCTTTTCATTTCCTTTAGGTACATCCCTCACCCAATACATTTGCTGATAAAAATCGTTCTTAAATGAACAGAATGTTGAATAGCAAAGCTAGAAGGAGCAATCCTTAAAGCTGACATCTGCTGCTGCAGTGACCATGGTACTTCCAATTTCTAAAGCTGCAAAATATAAAGATTGTCCAAAGCAGCTAAGAATACGTCAGTCGCCCGAGTCTTGCACCACACTTCGACATACTCAACTCAACTCCACTCAACTCAACAAAGCCTCCCAACACTTAAGACATACAATTTGAAATATTGGATTCATCATAAAATGGTGCAACATGGTTACCCTCTAAAAGTCCATTTCTTTCTGAGGTCGGACATGATTGAAATATTAATTGCTCAGTTCAATTGAGGTCTTTTGGACCTGAATCTTTGCCTTTGACAAGGTTGGCTTAGGAGAGCTTGTGATACTGGGAAAGGGCAACAACCCGGTCCAAATCCACGTAGATTTCTGCCTATTAGAGCCTAATATTTCTGTAGGATCAGTTATACATAAATTCCCTGTAGTTCTAAGAAACCAAATATCGCTGATCCTTTACAATACCATCTTTTCCTACAACCACTCAACTCTCTTAATTTGCCTTCTCAAACATACACCGAAGCCTATCTTGGAATGCTCAAGCTGGCTTGGTATCCTAAGATTGGAATCATTTGAATCAGACAACTGACATTCACCATCTGCACCTAACATCGGCACCCAAGGATATGCACATTTCAGTGTTCATATCAAAGAACGCAACAGACATCAATTAAAAGCTACCATGCAGTCCATCCTAGGGCTCCTGTTTGATCATTTATACACTTAACTTCTATTACTAACTGCCATTAAAGAGCACAATTTCAACTAAATCCTTCGATTTCTTAGAACATTAGTTAAAAGCTGTCATGCAGTCTGTCCTAGGGAACCAATTTTATTCACAAACTCCAATTACTAACTGCCATTAAAAGTGGACAAGAAATGTTGGTAAACTACCAAAATCCAGATATCCTCATCCAAGACTCCGAATTGTCAAAGTACTTCATTAAAATATGCGGAAAGAACATTTCAGCATTACTAAAATTACTCCTTTTTTTTGGGGAAAATTCAATGTTAATAACGTGAAATACTAAATAGGAAAACTCAATGGGAATTTGGAATTTTGGCCTCCTTCCAAGGATATTGAAGTCTTAGGTTAACTGGACCATAGGACTTGAGTATAAAGGTTTGATAAGGGTAAGAACTAACTCGATGCTTAAAATTCTTATAGGCAACCGATGTAGAATAGGGCTAGTTTTCCCTTCAAATCCTCAGAGAAACTCTTAGTAGTTCCTAAATGTTCTATTTCACATTGTTTTTTTTTTTGTTTCGATAGAAAACAAAACAATTTTATTGATTTAAAATGATAAAAATGATACATCAAAATGCACTATTGATGGACAAGATGTCCAATCAAACATGAAGTGGAAAAATAATTCTCAATTCGTAAAATTTGTATCACATGAGGCCTTCCAATCCGCTAAAAAAAAAAGATTTTACGTATCACACGAGGCATTCCAATCCACTAAAATAGAAAAAAAGCGGAATGCCATCAAACTTCTTTGTAACGGAAGCCCAAAGTGATGCCAAAAAATCTATGGGCTTCCTTCCACTCTCCTTTGTTTTCAAAAATCCTAGAGTTCCTTTCCAACCATATTACCCCTATGATGGCAAGAAAAACCCAATGTCATAGGGTCATCGCTTTTTTTTGTCATCCTAACCCCTCAAATTCCTCCAGCAGTATTGTTGACAATGTCCTATTCTTATGGTCCATTTAAAACCAGCTACTTGAAATAGTTTGGACCAGAAGAACAAAAACCAATAGGGCCATGCAAGAACAAATGATCAATGGTACATGACACACCATGGTGGAGAAATGCAAAAAAGCGCTCTTCTTCTCTAAAACACATCATTTGTATTTATCCTACCATGAACTATAATCCATGCACAAACTTGAACCTTGATAGGCACCTTGATTTTTCCAAAGATCACCGAGGGATAAAACACAGAGTGTGAAGGATTCAATTAGTTTGTCAAAGAATGACTTTACACGAGAACAACCCCAAAGACTCACGACACCACTTTTTTTATCACTTAACTCATGACACAACCTAAACTCATTAACCAAGGATAGTAATGACACCAATTTTGTAGAGTCTCTATCATTAAGATTTCTACAAAATCCCAAGTAACAGAATGATTAGAATAATGACACATTGAAACAATATTAGATCCATGAAAAAGAAATAAATGATAACATACTTGTGTATCTTGATTAATTGGATCGTTTCTTTGTGGATTCGTATACGAAGTTTTTGTAGATGGGTCTCTGAGTATTCCTTGATCATTTTGTTCAAGAGGAGGAGTTCCTCTAATTCTATGAATTTTTCTAGAATACTCTTTTCTTGAATTTCATTCAAAAAGGTTTCAGATTGCCCAATATTCCACCAATTAGTGACCCAAAATTCCAGACTTTTATTAAATGAGAGAGAAATTCACCGGGGCAAATGATGACCCCACTCAAACATCCTCCTAAAAACGAATTTTGTCCCTATTGCCCATGAATGTAGCATATTGAGAGAATTGGAAAAGCCCCAAGAACTAAACTTCCATGAGCATAGATAAGTTCCCCGATCAACCCCCCTAGCAATCCATTCATTGGCATGTAATCCAAATTTGCTTTTAATAACCGAACACCATAGAGAATTTTTATTCCAATGAAAATCTCCACAGCCCTTTACCAACTAAGGCAACATTTCTTGCCTTTAAATTTTCCACTGTAAGACACCTTTAATTTTAGTTCTTGAGAAAACCTCTCAATTCATGAGATGATCCTTTTTTTCCTCACCACTTCTTCCCCACAAAAAAATTTCTCATCATTTCCCAATTCTTATAACAATCTTTCTTGGCATTTGAAAGAGAGAGAAAATTACATATACAAGACAAAACCGATTGTACAAACGTTAATCTATCCCCTCTAGAAATATATACTCTATTTCACCCATCCAACTTTTTCCTCACCTTCACAATAGAATCCTAAAATGTTAAAGATAAAGGATTCCTCTCAAAGGAAGACCTAAGTACTTTAAAGGTCACTCCCTCACTCCACACCTCAACATTTCTACCAATCAATCAACATTATCCTTTGAAGAATTAAGGCTCACAATCAAACTTTTCTCCATGTTGACCCTTAATCCTTACACCATTCCAAATACCTCTACTATCTTTTTTAAATAATGAACTTTTTCCTCAACTCCCCTTAGAAAAAAAGATAGTGCAAATGTGATACAATAACTTTAGCCCACCCAATAATAAAATCTTTCACAAGATCAAAGGTTTCTGCTCTCCTTACTAACATACTCAACTCATCATCCACTAAAGTAAAGAAAAAATGGGATAAAATATCACATTGTCTCAAACCTCTAATTGCTTTGAATCTTCCTTAGGTCATCCTTTAATCATAATAGAAAAATTCATTGATTGCAAGTATCCATTAATCCACCCTCTAGACACTTCGACATATAATCCTCTAGCACCTCATTAGCCACCAATGTTATATCTAAAATTTTTCGTCTTTTAATAAAAGCACCCTAACTATCCAAAATTGTCTCACTAAGGATCTCCCTCAATTTCAATGATAACACATTCGCAATGATTTTATAAAGGCTAGACACAAGGATAGTGGATCTAAAATTCTTCATTCGCATGGATTTGTCCTTTTCTGAAATAGGGCAAATAAAAGTAACATTAGTGATGGCATTTACCACACCACTTCGGAAGAATTCAACAAACACTTTAATAAATCCCACCTCCCAACAATCTTGAAATACCGTCATAGTAAAACCATCCAAGCCAGGGGTTCCACACTCAAAAACAACATGCTTCACCTCTTCCTCTTCAAAAAGTCTTTCCCACCACCTAGCTCTGCTCTCATCAATGGGGCTCCACTCTAATCCTTCCAAACTAGGCCTATCAATCTCCTCACATGCATATAACTTAGCAACATCACGTCATTCTCAATTTCCAATTAATCAATGAACTTCTTTTTCCTTCTTCCAGTGACACTCTATGAAAGAGGTTTGAATTATTATCACCCTCTTTTTATCCACTTCACTCTTACTTTTGTGTCCGACTCACCTCTTCTTTACACACTACCTCCTCAAACCTATTTCTCAATTCCCACCTTTTTTTTTCTCAAACTCTCATATAATCCCCATCCCTCCTCCATCCGATCAATATCTCCAATTCTTGTCACAATTATTCCCTTCATTATTCTAAAATCACCATAAACCTCCTTATTCCACATTTAGACTTTTTGTTTTGCCACCTCCAACTTTTTCATAAATTTGAAACTCTCCCGCCCTTCAGGAACTCCATCCCTCAGCACTCCCTACCCTAAACTTACCAATCATTATGATCTAGCCACATTATCTGCATAACAATTTTTTTTCTTCCAAATAACATTCCTTTACTCAAATTTTGAATAACTTGTATTTCATTCTACATTCTTCCACTTGCTTCTTGAGCTCCCATTCTCTTCCATATTCCTTAAAAACATTTAAAACTCTTGTAAAATGCTTTTGGATTTTCACCAACATACACTCTCAATCCTTGCTTTTCCATCAATTGTTTGCACTCTCCAAGTGAATATAAATACCATCCAATACACAAAATGAAAATCTGTGAATTCAACACTTCCCCAGGGAAGATAAGCATCGGTTATGCGTAACTGGAATATGCCTAATGTGAAACCCCTGATAACGCTATTAAGGACCCAATACACATTTCTCCGTTTAACTGCTTTGCTACAGATCTGTTCCTGCTTTCAACCTGACCAAACCTTGCTTGCATGTTATTGCTAGTGCAAGGACTCTATGTTGGTAACTTACAGCCCAAAAGGCACAAAGTGATAGCACACCAAAAGTTTGGTTTAAGCACACAATCAGCAAACCACTTCATCTCGCTAATTTTCTGGATGTAAATACAAATTTATCCCCAAATAAGACGGAATGCAAAAGATATTGCTAGTGCCTCTTCATCAGATTAGTTTCTATGATATTCCCTTGCACAATTGGTAAGACACTTGAGCAAAATAGGTGACATCAGTGATTTTTAGCCAAGAATTTGTCTACCCCATAAGAAAGTAACTATATCTTTTTGTTAACTTAATTTAAACAATGACATCAGAATGCCTCCAAGGAAATAAAGAAACAAAAACGTAAGAATCAGCACAGGGCTTAGTTATTGCAATTCCCATACTCAATGAATGGCATCCGAACCATGTCATCAAGACCTTGTTGAATGCCACTTGAAACTGAATTGATATACTCAACAAAACAAGAGAAAATAAACCTTAGAACGCCTCTGGCATACAATGTTTTTGGGAAAGTGCCTCAGATATGCATTTGTAAGAAAATGAACATTCTCAGGTTTCAGTACAAAACAAACTCCAGATAAATTGCAAAATTATAAGGTGATGCCAAAATGAATGGAAATGAACCAAAACCCACACAGGGAAGACACAAAAAGTACCTCTGCAAGGAGGTCGCTGATTCGGGTGTCAGATTTTGATAGAAGATCCAAGGCATCTGATAGTGATGAGTTCATGGCTAAATTATCGCCATTTTCAGAGAATAAATTACTGCTGCACTCTTGAAGCCGATTGTGAAGAATCTCACATTCATGGAGCAGCTTATTCCTAGCACTTGTTGCATGTCCACTGCTCTGTTTTTCCTGTTGAAAGAGTTTCTGGAAATAGACACACCAAAAAGGAAAAAGCTGAGAATAGAAGATAAGTCGTCCAACATGATGTGAGAAGTCCATGAAATGGAAAAATGCACCGTAGACGAAGGTTGTCAAAACATATATTGCAAGGCATTTTGTTTGTTACAAAATAACGTACAACGTATCGTAATGTCTAGTGTATCTTAAGACATGTTCCATTTTTGAGAAATGTAGTAATAAATATGAACGATAAAATATATTATTTACAATGAATGCTTCTAATAGAGATCAAAATGAAGCCAGGGTTTTGTAACATGACGTCAATTCACTTCCCTGTTTAGAGTTAAAAAAATGAAAAAAAAAAAAGTTCTTGCGCGTATTATTTTCTTACCATATCGGAATGCATTGTAGGATTCATATCCCATGTCGTATAATATAGCAAAAAAACGGCACAACTCACTGATGTGTATCATTTTTTGCATTGCACCGAGACATACTGTAAAATATGTATCACATATCGTATGATATTAACAACTATGCTGATAACCGCAAAAAAAAAAAAAAAAAAAAAACTAAAATATGATAAGTGAATCCTTGGGTTCTCTTGTATGGGCTGCAGTAGATAAACAGACAGAATTATAAAACACAGGAGCTAGAAAGGACAATACTTAGTAAAATTAACAATCAGATGCCAGTATGATTAGAAAGCCTAAATGGAAGAAGCTAAGAACAATTTTTCACAACATTTGTAATTTATTGGGGCAAGACTTTGTTGAGTTAAGTTGAGTTGCTGAGTAGAGTATTTGCAATTTATTTGGCTTTCAAATCCCCTAATTCAGCTAACATCAGACGAGAAAGATGATGGTAAATGCATGCTTTGTTTTAGTAACAGACTACCTCTGCCTCAGATTTTTCCCTAAGCGATTCATCAAGCTGCTGCCTCAATTCTGCTTTAGAACTTCTGAGAGATTTAACCTCTTTAACAAGAACTTTAATATCTGCCTTTGACTTCACTTCTTGCTCTTGATGTCGCTTCAGCAAGTCCTCAAGCTGCTGTTTACTCGCATCCAACTCCTGCAGCAACAAGTCTTTCTCCTGAACCACAGATACATTCGTTGATTCTGTGTCTGGCTTTTCTCCCTGAAAAGGTTTTGAATACCAATCATGAAATAGACATTGTACTGGATAGATAAGAAACACTGATCGTACGGAAACAAGTCACATGGACATACAAACAACCTTTTCAGACTTTATTTTCAACTCCATTTCCAATGACTGATGCCGAAGTTCCTCCATATCCCATTGCATTTGGGTAAATCTCTCTCGTTCAATCAAAATAGCTTGCTGCAGATTTTCTTTACTTTTTTGCTTAGTAGTTTCAAGTTCCACTTCCAAATCCTTTACCTGCATAGAAGCAATAAGTTAGGGCCATTGCATGAAATCCATATTAACTATATGATCACAACTATGAGTCTGTCAGCAGGATATGGCAAAGAAATTGCAAGAACAATGAGAGCAACTGTCAGGTTCCAATGTTGCAACAACTAGAGAATGTTAATGAAGGGTGAAGAGATATGGAGACTGGAAAAGGGTATTCAATAATTACAGAACTGAGAGATTGCAAATGGAGACATAGAAAACTTAACCATTAGGTAGAGAGACTAAATCTTCCTCACAATACGCAAGTGCAGTAGTTATAAATAGAATTTGTAGGCTAAGAGAACACAAGTGCGTGAAAGAGAAAAGTAGTATCTTAGTACAAATAAAAAGATGTTTAACAGTGAACTGAGAATTTCAAGAAAAAAGGGGTCATTCATAACAAAAAGTAAAATGACCAATATTCCTTTGAACCGTGGTGTCTGCTCAACATTCCACAAATAACTGAAGTTAGAGCAAAAAATAGACAAAGTTGATATCTTGTTGGGTCCTCATTCATTATAAGGAGGAACAAAAAATATTAAAAGAAAAGAGCATCTTGTTACTGGAAATAATTTCAAATGAGTAGTCTAAACCTGGGTGAGAATAATCCTGAAGAGGCCAATGGATTACTCTGACAATAATTTGCATTTATCTTCTTATTCACAGTATGAATTTCAAGCAAAACATGTCCAGTTCCAAATGAGGAAAATAAAAGAGACAAATTCAGAAACACTCTGAAATTTAAGCAGAAAACAGGGTCGAAGACATCCAAGAAAAGATGCACGGTACAAATGAGAACACCTGTAGGCATCTCACAAATGTAATCAAGATAAGAACAGTAAAAGCATTTTTCTCGCCGTTTCTCACCAGTTCCAATCATTGTTTTCCACTGGTTCTTTGACTAAAATTCTGCCCATATTTTGCTATCTAACTAGTTATAGGTCACTATCAATTTTGTCTCATGTATCATTTGTTGTATTGTATCCACTCTACCTAAAGGCCACTAAACCGGAGGAAAGATATTTCTTGGTCAATAAACTGCCAAAAGCAGTATTTAAGATGCCTCAGCTCAGCACTTCATCTGTAAGTGATGGAAAGGATTTTTTATTTTTTTTGTGCACAGAACTTAAGTTTGACAGGCATATATAAGTGACATCCCAGTGCTATGCATTAGTTAAGAATGCTAGGCCAACAAAGCAGCAAACAACAAGTGCAAATAAAATGAATACATTGCATTAGGTAAGTCAAAATAGGAAGAGAGCATTTGAGATATTAGGAACATATGTAATAACCAATGGAAATGTATTTTTACAAGAAAATTTATAATTTAGCAATACAAGAACAACAGCAGCAGTGATGACAGATTGCTTCAAGTGGAACGAAATAATAAAGAAATTTATCAACAATTTCGTAGCTGATAAATGTTTTTAAGACAATACCATCAACTGAACTAATATGGGTCCCCATTTATTGGGATTAGCAGCAGGACCTTTTTTTCTCCAATTTGCTCCATCTGCAGCATATTTTCTCCCCTTCAACGTCAACCTAACTGAATGATTCCTTAGTATCGGTGCAGTTAAACAGTCTAAATTGCACATGAACCCACCAAACTACATGACTTCCCCTCATAATAAGCTCCAATAATACAATTTCAAAATTTTCATAAATGCATCACCTCACCTCGTTCTGCCATTCATATATTTAATATCCATATATTTGCTACAATTCAGAAATACCATTTCTTATATGCCCCTGCATTTTGTACCCTAATGTTGCTTATACTCCTCTAAACAGAGGCAGTCCTCCAATTCATCCATCCTACTCCCATGTTATTGGACAGTTCCTTGATAACCACTTATGTATATCAATTGAAATCGTTCACAGTTTGGTGTCTCTTTGTCATCAATTTCACAATGCCATAATTTTACTCATGCTTGCAACTCAGAGTCAAATGAGAACCTGTGGCAACACTAGAAATCATGTGGCCAACACTAGCCTTTCTTTCTGCAAACCATCGGTACAGGGGGATTGTAGATAATGCTAGTCTCTAAGGGGAGAATAATTGGGACCTTAAAGCAGAGATAGAGAGGCTGATTCTTTAGCTATAGGGAGGGCAGAAACTCTTCAACACTTTCTATAGGGGCACTTGAAACTAAATTAGGTGGATATTCTTCTCATATCGCTTGCTTCATTTAAATTTCTATTCTTTTGCTGCTTTGCCTATGCTTCCATTAATCATTTTGCCCCTTCTTAAATCTCATTCCTGGGAAAGCTATAGCACTTCGTATATTCTATATCTATGATACCCCACACGTCCCAAGAACCAGTGTCACACGACCTAAAACGGGGTGGGTTGGAGACCCAATTCACCTAATTTTCTGACCTCAAATTGTAACTCAAACCCCAACCCTACCCACAATCCAGATAATCCCAATTAGTGTCCCAAGTCCTAACCCTAAACTGCAACCCAAACTAATTATATCTTTATCTTGATGATCATTAAACTTATATTTTGATCTGTTGTGATTTCATTTTCCAATTTTCGTAATATTAATATGCAACCAATAGTTTTTATTATCTGCAACCATGGCCAGTAGTTTATCTTTGATTATGGTTCGCTTAGGAACCCTTATCAGAAATGCTACATAAATATTACTTAACTATTTGTATATGGACATATAATTGCCTACCATCGCACTGTGTATCAAAAAAATATCATGTTGTGTACCCATCCCTGTATCACATACCAAATTGGCACATGATCAAGGTGACATTGTACTGTCTTACCGTTGGGCAAGAGTAGAGCCAGAAACCTATCTATGGGCGGGCACTTCAACTATAAGTTTTAATTTTTTTATCCCAAGATGATTCACTTATATTTATTACATCATAATATTTGATGCATAAAAATTCATTAAACGCAAAAATGGTCAAAAGTCACCATACATAGAACAAAAAACCAACAAAAAAAATGATACTAGTACAACCCTTCACAAAAAGTAAGGCTAACTGCAGCAATATACAAGTGACCGACGAATTTTGATATTTTGAAAGCATTACATGATAACTTCATAATTAAAAATGTCTTTCTCTAAATATGCAATCAACCTATCACTCATCCATTGTCAACTATATGGTTACGCAACCGATTTTCATAATATTGAATTCTAAAATTTATTTGACAAACTATCTTCCAAACATTATTGTAATATTGCAAAATAGCATTGTCGTTAAATCAAACTTCAAGAAATAAGCACAACAATAATACTGAAACCCTATTGATACACAACAATCAACAATCATAAAAACATAGAGGCGATCAACCCTGCGAAAATAGAAGCCAAGTACAAACAATTCCACGTTCGAATTTAGAACTTTGAACAAAAAAGCCTTAACATGCAAATCAAGGGTACTTGAAAAAGCCCTAACACAACATAAAGCACTAAACATAACATGCCATTGCAACAACTATTCTAAGAAAAGCATTATTGAAACAAGAAAAGATAAAGTGGACACAAAAAATGTATGAGTAATGTAAATATACATTTATAATTTCTTCTAAAAAAAGTTCAAGGCAGGCTAGGGCCCCTAGGCCCATTGGATATCTGCCCATGCTCTTGATTAACTTGAAAATGCGAAAATTTGAAGAATCTTTCCATCGTTTTAACATTAATCTATACCCTCATTTTGTCAAACGGCAAATGACAGATACCAGGGCATGGATGTCTGCCTGGTTATGCCTCATTGGTTCATCCATTGCAAGAGTTTAATGTTGATCATTGACAGAAGCCCATTCGTTACAAAAAATTTGTGTGTTTCCTCCCATTATTTTGATGCTCGTCTCTGCTCCATTATGCATATCATTAATCACATTGAAATTCATATCTAACCTCCTTATCCCCTCCCAAACATAAAAAATTCCTCCACCCATCATCTAAGAACTGGTCATATTATTACTTTCCCATGTCAATTGACTACCTTTCAAAACTGAGAGCTAATCTGACTGGTAAGGAAGACATTGTTGATCATTAAACAAGAAACTCATGAGAATAAAGCAAATCAACAACTTGTGTGGCACCATTTCATCTAAAAAAATTCCCCTAAGCACAATAGGGAAGATGCACTATCACACACTTATCCCTGGTTAATAACAACTGCTACTCGGTACTGACAATGTTGAGCCTTCTCGTTTTGTTCACTAAGTTATATAACTGATAATCAGGTAAGAAGGTCATATGACATTTGCTTAGAGTTCACCTTCAATATACCTGATGCAACTATAGATACATTATGTCTCACATACCTTTGTAGAAAGGTAATCTTTCACAGCTATTTCTTGATGTAATCTTGATATAAGATCCTCCATGTCAGTTTTTGCTGTTACCAGTCTCTGCTGCATCGAAAGAAGATACCTGTTCATTTTCTGGCGTTGATCTAACGGAAGAACCAATTGTAAATCATTTGGGAATTGTAAGTCCGGGTGGCCTGAAATTTCCGTGGTTTTCGAAACCTCTTCACCTCTAGAAAGGACAAGCGGGCCATCCGCAAAAGAATTGGGATATGCCGAATTTGATGATTCAGTTTCTCTTTGAGAACTCATGTCACTCCCAATACTCTCAGCTGAAAGCTTTCGAGCATGATGAATCACATTACCGTGCTCTGGCTTAGACAAGATTTCTGTTGTACCACCAGCAAGATAAGCAGCTTTAGAAGCATTTCCGTTATTTGAATAATTCTCTATAACAGTATCTATCTCTCTGGTATGCACTTTATGCCTAGAAAAGCCTTCAAGCTGCTCTAAAATAGCCTGTCCCGTAAACAATCCATCATCAATATTGGAGAGGCCATATTTCACAAGCTTCTCTATTGGGCTTGTCAAATCTTCATCCAGTGACAGATCCTCCTCCTTTCCAACTTCAGAATTGTTATCCCTTCCAAGGCTTGGGGTTCCGATCTCAGATGTCTCATATGCAGTATCACTACCGTAATCTGACGTGAGTGACGTACTACCAGCAATCACAGATAGGCTTGAACTGGGATGAGCATAAAGTGGAGAAATTGTGCTATTCACAGAAGAATTTACATCTGAAATATGCTGGTTTTTATTTTGGAATGCTGAAAAGAACAACATGGAATCAAAATTCAAAACACCAAATCATAAAAGACAACTTCAAGAAGGGTGACATCACTTAGACTCAACAAGATCTCTCATTAAGATTTTGTGAAATAATACAGGATGCATGGAGCAGTAATGACACACATACAAGACCTAGCAGCAGCTTCAAGTTCAAGGAAGGATGCCACTGCAACGCTTCTTGATAAATCAATATCCGATAGCAGCTTTGTCATCCACTCCTCTAAAGAACAACGTCTCTGAAACAACAGTAAGCCTATTGAGAATCTCAATCCTCCATACAAAATGGCAGCTTCAGTATTCTATTACCTAACAAGATTCACTCAATGCCATTTGAAAAAAAAAAGACCAAAACCTCAATTTAGAGATATGTACAATATTCTGCTGCATGGTTTGACTCTCATTAATTCCCAGCAGCTATCCAGCTTGCAGGGAGACGGAAATCATTCTTCACTCAAATGGTAATGAAATAGGAGAAATGTAATGAAAGTATTAAACAAATTTAGTCTTCACATTTCATCTGATAAAAATATTAGCATTAGAATGCACGTGAATTTGTTCTTAGCAACCGTATTCAAAGCAAGGTATTTATGTAAAGCTTTTATTACATATCGATGCCCTACAACATGGGCATTTCATTCGCCTGGTAAAACTCAGTTTTAAGCATGATGCCATCCTAGATGTCAACCCAGAGTTCTACTAATTTGCAATTGAACCACATAAGGAAAAGTCACTAGTAAAGCTGCCTACCTCCTCCAACAGAGCCCTGCTTTTTATCCGTAAGAGTCCCTTTGGTGGGGATGGTGGGAGATTCTTCCAGGGAAATGCTTTCTTGAGCTGCAAACGAGAGTCAATCACACATGAGGGTGCCCAAATCAATTTACATTTTTAAGGAAACAAAAAAGCTATATTATTTGAGCAATTTCAAGGCACAAATTAATATTAAACAGAAAATACATAGACACACATATATATAATAGCAATCACATGCATAGAAAAATCATAAACTTACTACACCAAATAACTTCAAGAAATCATTAAATCTTCTTAACACTGATCGTGCAGTCGTAACCCCCTCTGGTGATTGTATGCCAACCAGAACCCTGTAAAACTGTGCTTTAAGAATGTTAAGATTGAACATGTCTAAAGCTTGTACTGAATAATAACAATTCTATAGTCGAATTGAACATTAACAAGCATCATGTATTGCAAACAAAAATTAGATGATAGAAAACAATGGAGATAAAGAAAGTGGAAACTATCCTGCACCACAAGGACTTGATTAAGGTTCACACTAATCACACTCATTCTGTAACCAAGAAGAAGTTGTGCATTACCTCTGCTCTCATCTTACGGCAAGCACCTTATTTATAGATGGTAGAAAGCCCAAAAGACCCACATAAACACACTAAAAGTTGCTCAACAGGACAAATTTAACCACAATAGTAAGGTTCTAAACTCCAATGGGCCCAATAGCACCACAATCCTAACTTAAGTCAGAGTAGGACACGCGGAAGTTAAAAACTCAACCCAAATGGCAACTTCAGAATATTGAAACTATGAATAAAATAATTTTCCAGAAATTTTTTTTAAGCTTCTAAATGACTCAACTAACCCTAACCAATAATAGGAAGCAGCAAAACCAATAACTGGACAAAACCCTCCAATATCAACTTACTAAAATCCAACTACATCAATATTACCACAAAATATACTACTTATATTTTTTCACTTCTATTTTTTCCTGTATCAGCATTTATTACCACAAAAAATTTGAGAACTTGCTGGAAGTTCGCAGAGGGTAAATGACGAGAACAATCAACTTTGCCCTTACCACAGAACAAAAAAGATTGCCTCCAGCTACCAAATTCCATCAACATATTGTTATTGGAATACAATCAGAGAACTACATCATAATAAAAACAAGAAAGGTTAATTGTGGCGTTTAGTAAGAAGCGGGAGTAATGTTTCCAAAAGAGCAGTATCAGCTTGCAAGCAAATCAACGGTCATAAATTGCACCATGTGCCTCCTTACTTCGCCACAAAGGTAATCCAACTAAAGGACAATCTTTTAGTGCCACTGCCAATACAATAATACTTAAAATGGAATAAAATGACATTATACATCTAACTTATTTGACACCAAAATTACCTAGATTCCACAATAATTAGCTGACTATTCAACAAGATATAACATGAAAAGATGTACTCGTCCATATATAGCAAGTAAATATAATAAAAATACTGTCAAATCCTAAATGGTGGCATAAAAACAACATCTAACCCTTCGCATAGATAAACACTTCAGAGTCATTCAATTTGAATACCACTACAGGATCTGAATCTCTTGACTTTGGACGGACAACCCAGGAGGGAATTGTAACGCAGTAACTCCATCCTGTGCAAGGATCATGCGGCCAAACAGTATCCTGCCCACTCTACAAAGACATAAATTGTCAAATTACAAAGTATAGTAAGAACCTAATTACAACTTAAAAGATAGCAAAATAATACAACCAATTGCGGGAAGAAACAAAAAAGACGCCCATCCATTTCCTCCCTTTATTCGAAAAACCTTACTCAAAAGATGGACATTTTCGGTGTTTTTTCATCACATTATTATTGTTATGTCTTGCACCAAATAAGAAAACAGAAGCTAGATCTTGAAACTCTGAAAACATTCAGCTGAAATAATAACTTAGTACAACCGCTAAGTTCATGGTGGAATTACCTTAAAATTAAGCCCTAAGTTTGCAGGTGCGCACACACACATACAATCAATTCTTTATGCATCACCCTTCCACCGTTTAGAACTATAAATGTACAACTTGCCTCTAATTCCAGCACCAAACTGTCACTCTGCATCACATTAGTATTGAAGCTAAAGAGTCCTACTTGTTTAGTGAATTCTAACCAACTAAGGATTTGAGAAATGATGGCCTACAAGTTCAAGTCAAGTCATCAAGGCTCAGCAGCAATCTTGCTACAGTCGACTCAAGGTTTCAATATTTAAAAGCAACAGTAGGTTCACTGGATGAAACAATTGAGTCCTTACAAAATCCATTAACTCATTCCTTCATCAACAAGGGGGTGGGTGTGGTTAGCAAAAGAATGAAGTTTAAACCCTACAATTCAAAATCGATGGCTGCAAAGTGCACCCAGCACCTATGTCATCTGCTATTTTTACTATTGAAGTAGATATTACCAACCAACAAATTGATGTTCGAGAAATACGTGCAATGACTAGAGTAGTGGTTGAAGAAAGAACAAACGAATGTGACTATAAAAGCCAAATAAGTCCAAGCAGTGATTGAGAATGTGACTGAAATTTTCAATCCCAATCACTCTAAACCTATCCTTGTTTTGCGTGCTTTCCATCCATCGGTTTTATTATCCAAATAGATTTGATGTTTTGATGAAAAAGAAAGGCTCTATAAGGTATACTCATGTCAAAACAGATCTCAAGCCCCAAATGATGCCAGTCCACATCTTATCGTACTTAGACATTACAAAGCTCGAGTTAAGTGTTGTCATACAGGGAGAATTACATCCAAAATGATAAGAAGAAAAGGGGCAACTTTGGAATTTAGCTCTGTTAAGGTCTTGTGTGAACAAGCTTTGGGTTAAATTAGATCTTATTTTGAGCAGGTTCCGGGCTTTATAAGTTGCTAGTATAATTATACTAGCATTTTCTTAATTTTAAACTTAAGGATATCTGGATTGTTGGACATGAGTGGTGGGTGTGGCCCATGAGCATTATTTTGGATCAGATAATTATCTGGCTTATTCTAAATAGACATTAAAAGGCTTACATAAAGTTTAATAGTAGAAGTTTTGCCTTACTTGACCATTAGGCATACTTAGGCACCAAGTTCTCCAAATCCTTAAGCTTCATATTCCATTATGTTGTTGTACTGATTTTGTTTTTGTAATGATGAATAGGGATGAGTTATTTATGATGTACCATGTGTCTCAGAGCATCGATCTAGGATAAAGAATCATCGAAAAAACACAATTGAAGTAGTCCGGAAGAGAACATGCCACTACTCTGTTGCTAACATTAGCGTCTGAATAGGGAAGTCATAATGACACGGCAACTAAAACAGGTAGAATTTTAAGGCGTAAAGCGAACCGAAGCGAACAAGTCTCCTGAAGCCTGGACGAAAAGCGAGAGGTAGAGCAAACGCTTCATCAAAGTAAAGCGAACAGTAAAAAAAAAAAAAAGTAAATGTTTTATGATTGACACTATCACACTACAATCAAATAGGTAGATCTAGAACATATTTATCAAACAACTTAAAACAACTAATTAATGAAATCAGAAACAGAATCAGCAGAAACAGAAATAGAAGAAGCAGAATCAAAAACAGAAACAATAGCAAAATCAGAGTTCCGGAATTTCATAAATCAGAAATAGAAACAGAAGAAGTAGAATCAGAAATAGAAACAGAAGCAAAATCACAGTCCCACAATCAGAGTTTCAGAATTTTAGAAATCATAAACACAAATAGAAGAAGCAGAAGCAGAATCAGAATCAGAATCAGAATCAGAAAAAGAATCAAAAAAAGAAGCGAAAAATAGAAACAGAAGCAGAACCAAAAGAAACAAAGAATCAGAAGTCAAACCTGAGAATCAAAACAAGAGAAATCAGAGAATCATATAAAAATAAAAAACAGAAACACATAATCCTAGCCAAAATAAAACAAAAACAGAAGCAGAGAAGAAGAAATCAAAACAGAGAATCAGAACTAGAGAAATTAGAGAATCCTAAAAAAATAAAAACAAAAACAGAAAAGAAGAAGAAGAGAAGAGGAAAAGAAGGAGATAAAAGAATAACATACTTGTGTTTCAACAAAGTCGCTCGCTTTTCTCGCCTGTTGCTCACTCTTCTCGTCTGTCGCTCGATTTTTCAAGGTGACAGAATCTCATTCCACTTCGCTTCTCCCCTAGGCGCTCGCCTAGGTGTGACTTTCACAACACTGTGCCTCCTAATGCAAGTATTTATGGTGTCAACTTTTTGAGGTTATTATAATAGATTTTTTCATTTTTGAATGATTTTGGAAAAAAATGGGAGCCAAATTCTCAATCTCTCTATTTGGAGCAATCGGGGATTTTTCAATGCTTCGTTCCATACGTGAGATGTGCGACTAAGCCCTAGGGAATGTGTTAAGATTTGCCCATTCTTGTTTGAGTTGTTTTTGGTTTAGTAATAGCAACAACATGTTGTTGGCATCCAGCTGGCTCAGTGTTCCGTTACTGTTTTTTATTTCTCTGACTAAATGTGTTGTTCAGCACTAGATTGGCCATGTTTTGAATAATTTTCAGTCCTTCTTCAATTGTTGAGTGTTGTTGTAGACTGGTTTTGGCATACTGCATACATATCAATTTTTTGGGCTTTTCGTTTTTTGGATTTGATGATATTGTTGTTTGGTAATTAGTTGGATGTCGACTTCTCTATGTCTGCTCTCGATGCTCCCGAAGATATTAGAAATCATCTCGTGAATTATCAAGTTAAACTAAATACTTCTTTGAAGTTGAATGACATTCATTACCAATCTTGGTCTTATGCTATTGTAAGTCAGGTATTGAACTAAAAGTTCTCTTTCAAACTCAAAATATTATGAAGATTATTGGAGTGAGTATGAGACTCCTTTAAGCAAATATATTCACATGAACATAATGTATCACGGATTTATAAGCTTAAGTGTGTGGAATTATTTAATACAAAAAAAATTGATAAATCTCTAGCTGAACATCATGATGTTTTTATCAATTTGTGAGAAGAACTTAAGTTTTATTAGCTATTTAATACTAATTTAGAGATAAAACGACATCAAGGTGAAGAGTTAAAGTCATTAATTTTTCTTTGTCTTCTTGTGTTTTAAGACCTCGGGACAAAGAAGGTAACTGGTATCGTATCTACCCTCTAGTAGCATTTTCGATTGGGTTGTCCTTCATTGTAGAAGTTACGTCAAATTATTCCTAATTTGAGTATTTTTTTTATTAGAATATGAGGGCTACCAATTAGGCAAGCATTACCCTAGTTCTTTTAGGAGTCGTCAGTGAAGTTCTTTCAATGTTTGATCATTCAAATCATTAGGATTTTGAAAGAAAAAAAGACAAATTTAGTTTTTAGTATTTTGCGATATTTGTTAACAAATTTTCTCTTATGACATGGTCGTTTCTTATGAAATATCGATCTAAAACTTTAAGTCATCTAATATTTTCGTCTCTTTTTATAATGAAATTCTAATCCAGTTGGAAAACGGCATTAAAATATTTTGCTCTAACAATAATGTACGAGGTTGTCTATCATACTTTGATATTTGACAGGAACATCGAGTAAAATATTGTTATATTGGCCATCATAACTATTACTATTTTTTTTTTATGTTGACTGGGCAAGCAATCGCATTGATAGACAGTCTATTTGTGGTTATAATACAGTTGATTGTGGTAACCTCATTACTTGGTGCAGTAAAAAAGAAAATATGGTGGCTTGTTCTAGTGTAGAGGCTATCTTGCCATGGCTCATTCTGCAAGTGAGATGTTATGGATTGGATCTCTCCCTCGAAATACGGGTGTTGATGTGTTGGATCTTATGGAAATGTATTGTGACAACCAAACAACTTTTTTTTTTTTTGCCTAGTAAGATAGATATTTTCACTACAATATCCAATGTTTCACGAGCATACCGATCACATCAAAAATGATTGTCATTTTATTCAAAATCTTTTAATGCAAAAACATATTATCTTTCCTTATGTCAAGTCTAAAGATTAGTTGGGTGATCTTCTTACTAGACCTATATCTTGGTCTACTTTCAATAGTCTTTATTTCAGGTTAGGCATTTGTTAACATTTGTTCCGGCCTGAGGGGAAGTGTTAAGAGTTTTTGGTTCCTTATGTTTCTTATCTTGTATTGTGCTAGGAAGGGTAGTATTGTAATCAACATCCTACATGTACAACTGATCGGTTTCTGGTTCTTTTTTCTTATTCTTTTTTGTTTCTATCAAACCCTAATATTGGGATTTCTAAGAGGAATTCCTTGAATCTTCTCAACCTTATCTTGGGGAGTTGTTCCTAGAAAATTCTAGGTCGAAATCCTAAATCCTTCTTCTTGTTCTCCTTCTTCTTAAGTTACCATTCACAGGTTACTGAACAATCCCTATTCAATCTCTAAATCTCACCCCCTAAATGATTTTAAACCTTTCCCTGACCTTCAGGCCATCAAATTAGAAGTGTAACACCCTTGTTTGGTTGCTGTCCGGAATGTTCAGAGCTTGTTTGTTACAATCCAGTAAACTAAAACTTCCAAACAAAGAATGGCATTTCCACTTAAAGAGCTAATGATCAGCTCTCAATATGCATCTTATGACATAAATTCACAATCAAGTCGCAAAATTTAAGCACATCAATGCAGTCAGTCTACTACATCATAGGTATAGTTATTAGTAAGCAATCACATGAGTGGTCTCTTCGTCGTATGAAACTACAATCAACCAATCATACCCAGTTTGAGTAGTCATAGGCAGACTATGATCAAACAATCAATATATCTACACAAATAATCTTCAAGAACTAAATTTATGGAATGATACAATTTCCTCAGAACAGAGTACATACAAATTAAATTCAAATACATCTAAATTTCAGGGAAATTTCGAAAATTCTGCCCATACCCATTTACGAGGCGGAGGACTCCAATCCATACCCAGAGGCAAAGGCGAAGTCCCATCGTGTCGGTGCTTCGGAGGACTTTGCCTCTGCATCATTAGATTCAATCTCTCTCTCTCTCTCTCTCTCTCTCTCTCTCTCTCTCTCTCAAACCCAATTTCTCTCCGTCTAGGTTCAAGGCAATACTGAGAGAGCTAGGGTTTTGGTGATGGGATCAGAGGACAGAACAAGAAAGAAGGACAAGAAAGAATTGAAAAGGGACAAGTGGTAGAGTCCATGCAAATTCATTCTTGCCTTGTCAATATCGAACTTAAAGTGGAACGTGGCTAAAAGGACAAGTGGTAGAGTCCATGACTCTCTCTCTCTCTCTCGGTTGGGATTTGGGAAGGTAAAAGCAATCTCCTCTCAGTCTTATTGTGTAGTTTGCACGGCGAGAAGATGCTCAATTTGACCTTAATTTGAGCTTCTGGGTCAAGTTCATAGACGAGTGTAGTTACAAAAGTGTCGGTTGTTTTCAGGTGTTAATATCGGATCCATTCATCCGCTTATTATCAAATTAAACTTAAATCGACGAACTTGTATGACAATGTTGTTTAGGTTTGGGTGGTGAATATACACTGTAATGCCACTTTTTTTACATCAATTAAATCATACAAGGAGCTGTGTGTGTGTGTGTGTGTGTGTGAGAGAGAGAGAGAGAGAGCGGGGGATTGAATGATAAAATTATTTGAAACATAGACTTGATTCACCCCAATAAATTTTTGACGATAGATCACATGGTATAAATTTTAATAGGACTTGCAATATATAAGTGAGTCTTCCATCTATTATATACATTCTCTATGAATAATGTATTTAATGGAAGACAAGTAAGTCTCCAAAATATGGAGTTTGTCTCATTTTGGTTTTCAATGTTTCAATTACATCATTTTGATCTTTGAAATATTGAATATGTTTCTATATGGGTCCCTCAAGTAGACAGCGTATAGATTGCTAACGATTTTTTATCATAAATTTATCATGTGATACATAAATATGGATAAAAAAATAATTTAAATAACTCTTGACTAAATTTCTACTCAAATTTTGGTCAAAAACTACCCATATTACACATTTTTTTGTTAAGAGCTACCAAAATTTTTGTTTAAGAGCTATCAAAATTATTTTTTGTCCATATTTAAGTATTACGTAACAAGCTTATGATAAAAAATTGTTAGTAATCTGAATGTTGTCTGCTTGAAGGACCATATAGAAACACTAGTTATTTCCCGTGCTTTCAGGCACGGAGTAATAAAAAAAATAATCAACAATAAACATATTTGTATTCACAACCAAAATTAAATCACAAACATAGAGCATAGAGAAAGGAATTTAAACACCGATTGTAGTGGGGATGAACAGTGGTAGTGGTGGTAAGCGGTAATGGTGATGGTTGGAGACGGTGATGGTTGTGGTGGGTGGCGACGACCGTGGTGGTGATGGCAGCCGTGGGTGGCAACGATGATGGTGGTGGTGGTGGTGGTGGGTGTAGGTAGTGGTGAATGACGGTGATGGTGGTTGGCAGTGGTGGTGATAGGCGGTGACGATAGTGATGGTGGGCGACGATGGGTGCTTTTAGGCGACAGTGTGATAGGTGGTGGTGGTGGTGGTGGTGGTAAGTGTAGTGGGGGTAGGTGACAGTGGGTGGTTGCAGTGGTGGGCGATGACGGATGGTGGTGGTAGGGGTGGACGACAGTTGCTGGTGGTGATGGTGGGCGACGACGGATAGTGGTGGGTGCTGACGGTGGGCGATGGAGGTAATGGTAATAAATATAAGAATAAGATGACGATTGTGGTGGGTCGTGGCGGTGGACAACAGTGGTAGCAATCAGTGGTGGCTGGCGGTGGCGATGGTGATGACGGTGGCAATGGCGGTGGAAGTGGTGGGGCAGTGGCGGTGGTGGGGGTGGTGACGGGGGGGTGGGGTTGGTGACGATGGCAATGGTGGTGGTAGTTATGATGGTCGTGAGGGTGGTGGTGGTATGGGTGATGATGGGACAGTGACGGTGGTGGTACGGTGCGACAGCGGTGGTGGTAGTGGTGATGGGGCGGTGGAGGTGGTGGTGGTGGTGGTGGTGGTGGGGTGATGGTGGTGGTGGGGCAGTGATGGTTGTGGTGGTGGTGGTAGGGTGGTGGCAGCGGTGGTGGTAGTGGGGCGGTGAGTGTGGTAAGGTGGCGATCGTGGGGGTGGTGGTGTGGCGGTGGGGGTGGTGGTGGTAGGGGTGAGGGTGGGATAGTGACGGTGGTGGTAGGGTGCGACAGCGGTGGTGGTGGTGGTGGGAATGGTGGTAGTGGGGCGGTGGTGGTGGCGGTAAAGTGGTGGTAGTGGGGCGGTGAGTGTGGTAAGGTGGCGATAGTGGTGGTGTGGTGGCGGCGGCGATGGTGGTGGGGGGTAGTTGTGGTGGTGGTAATGGTGAAAGTGGTGGGGCGGTTCTAAACACTAATTTTTTTTTTAAATACTTATGAGAAATAATTTTTAGAAGCACTTTTAAAAAGTTACTCCTAACACACTTTTAGGAGCATATTTTTCCTATTAAATTTGAGGTGTTAATATTAGCCGTCAGATTAACTTTAAATGAAATTTAAAGAGATCTGAACCGCGAATAGTAAAAGTCATTTTGTTTATCTTTTGAGATTTGAATTGTATTGTACTTTATTATATAGATATTCAATACTTCAGAGATCAAATTGATGTAATGAAAATATTGAAGACCAAAATGAAATAAACCACATACTTTGAGGACCTCCAGTGCAATTAACCCACAATTAAAACTTCGACATATTTAAGGCTCCCCAAAAAGTTTAAAAACAAAGAACAATGCTACAAAACTCAAATGAAATTCAAAAAAATTACAATCCAAATGCACTATATCTCTTGGATGAGTGGGTTACATCAATTTTTTTAATAGGGTCCACTCATCCCACACTCATTCAAAGAATGATATGCATTTGTATTTTAACTTTTGAGTTTTATTTAGGTTATGTATCATTTTCCAAAAAAAAAGAACAATGCTACAACTGTAAACCCCCACATGTAATAGAACTAGTACCAACTATTTTGATATACAAATGCATGTTGTATAAGCTTGGGTTGGTGTTGGAAGGGTTTGGAATGGAGTGGATGTGGCTGCACAGGGCATTTGGGCAGATCAGGCAAAGCGTACCGGTATGCGTATCGGTACGCCGAACTCCAGTAGTCCTAGCGTACCGGTACGCATACCGGTACGATTTGGCAGACTTCCTGATTTCTTTAGTGAACAGTAAAAAAAATGGGATTTGGCATGTTTAAAACACCCTTCTCATTCCATTTTCTCTCATTTCATACATTTCACTCTCAACCCACATCTCTTAGGACCCTAGAGGAAGATCAAAGAGGAAAGAAAAGAAGGAAGGATCACTAGAGCTTGGGTCTAGCTTTGGAACCTTGATTCAAGGTAGGGGTTTTCTTCCATTCTCTTGCATTGAGGCTAGGGCATACATATATATACATTCCTTTGACTCCAAATCTTATATACTTGCTATGGAATTGTTGATTCTTAATATTTATACAAATGTGGTCAGGTTTTAAACAATGCTATGGTAGAATCACCATTAAATCTCTTTTCTTGGTTTCAAACCCCAGTTCTCAAGAAAAATGGGTTTTTCTCTTAATTTTTCCTTGATTCTTGAATACAAAAACCTTAGTGCTTAAAATTGAACTACAAAGTGATATTTATGATGATCTCTTGTATATTTTCTCACATTGTCTATATTGTGCCACTTTATGAGAAATTTGGGGATTTTCGAGAATGGCTTGCTGTGTTGGATAAATTGTGGATATTGTATTTCGTGTATGATTGTTTTGATGAACATGGGTGAGAGGTTCCTTGTAAGGATGCTCATGCCAAAGAAATAAGACCGTGAGGGTGAGAGGTTCCTTGTAAGGATGCTCATGCCAAAGAGACAAGACCTTGAGGGTGAGAGGTTCCTTGTAAGGATGCTCATGCCAAAGGGAACAATATTATATCATGTGTGGGTTATTGGTGTACTTTTGGGAAATTGTATAGCTCCATGTTGGTAATTGGCTTCACCCCTCCGTTTAATTTTATTGTTGATTCGTAAACTAGAGATCTATTAAAATGTCACGATTTTCCTTCAAAAGTTATATGTATGATATTTGCAAAACGAGACCGACTTGTTTTATATGCTTTCTAAACCTTGTTTGAGTTGGAAGGATGTTGCAACAGAGCTTAGTGCTCACCCCCTACAAATACTATATTTTCATATTGTGTTCAAGAGGAAGAGCTCGGAGTTGACGAGCAGGTGCTTTGGGAAGCTCAAGTAGATGGTCATGTAGATCCGGATGGAACTATCTAGGATTGTTCTTTCTACGTTCTAGACTAGGAGATTCCTTTTGAGAATATTGTTCATATTAATATTTTGTTATTCCGCTGCAAATTAATAGTTGATTTTGGGATGTAATTGCCATGGTGTGGCTTATTCTTTTGGGGTGATGATGTAGATATTATGGACGATGAATGATATGTTCTTGTTTATGAAAGTTATTAGTTGCTCTTATGATGTGAATGGTTTTAAATAGTAATGTCGTCCAAGGGGGATTTTGGGGCGTTACAACAACTAAATAAGATGAATAAGACTACAACTAAATAAGATGAATAAGGCTACAACTAAGTTCACTGGAATAATAGTTTGGTATAACAATCAGGATTTCAATTTGAAATGGCTAAGGAAAATATGATGCACATAGATGACTTTTATTATTCAATCAATTCCCCAATTAAAAATCCAGCAATCAATAGTTGATGATCACATAACAACTGTAGGATAAAACAGTGCTGCACAAATTGTTGCACAAATCTTATATCTCAAGTAATGTGTCAAAATTCCATTTATTAAATATTTGGTAGAGTTAGTGGATCCTACTAATCTAATCATCTGCATTGATTTGGGATACAAAATTTAAAAATTGATTCAATTTAAATTTTTTGGGGCAGCTTTTTAATTATTAATTTTAAGTTTTTTTAAAAAAAAAAAACCATACCACTTATAATTTCTAACTCTCGTTATAATTGGAAACTTATTGAATTTGGCACGAGATTTTCTATTAAAAATTTTAAACATTCTTTATAGTCCTAAAAGTTTTCACTTTTAAAGGCCTTCACCCTCTGTGGAGTGGGAAAGATAGATTGAAGATAGATCTACGAATAAAACTACAGAAAAGTTATTTTTAATATCCTATCAAAATTTACATTTTTCTTATTAAGTTATAACATTTTTTGGGTCATATTACAATAAAATGGGGATGTTTGAATCGACCTCAACTTTTTATACTATAACTTAACCTTAAAAATTTATACATTGACCCAAAAATGTGGTAAGTTTGAGTACCATATCTCGACACTAAGTCTTATCCTAGACCTCCAATTAGTATATTGTGTAATAACTTGTCTAGATATACACAAAATTAAGAGTAAAAAAATACATAACATATAACTCATTTGGCTTTCTCTAGACTTCGCAATGGTTGGAGTCTTGTGCGTTTGGCAACTTTTATGATATCATTTAATAACACTTCTTTAATTTTTATTTTTTTTAAGTATAGGTCATATTACATTTTGTTTTTTAATGCATTGCAGTAGTACATATTAAAATACATATTATATATATATATATACACACACACACTACCAAAACAGTACATAGATTGTTAAAATGAAAATTTTGCAAAAAACAGCTTAATCTCTAAGTGAAAAATAACTTATCAACTGACTACCAACCTCACCTATTTGAAAAAGTGGTTGGAGGGTTCAGTGTTGAAAGAATTTTTTTACAAATTTACTATAATTTTAAAATATGTTTCTCAAATACCATGATTTGTAACTTCTTTCTTTGTTGATTATGAAAATGTAATTTGAACTCACACTTTTCATATAGGAAAATATTTACAGAATACACCTTTAATAGAAAAGTTTAATAGTTTATGAACCAGAGGCGGAGCCAAAACATCACTTTTGGGTGGCCATTATAAAAACTTTTATTTATTTTTTGTCTCTGAGTGGACAAAAGTAGAGTGACACATCTATCTATACTTATATATACTAGCAAATGCACACGTGCGTTGCACGTGGATAGTTTAAAATTATAATTGTGGTTTTAGTATTAAAAAATAACTAAATAAATATATTAATATTTATGTACATAGAGCATTCGTACTCGTACTCTTTATTTATGAAGCATCTCTTTTAAAATAGATGACATTTTTGACCAAATTTAAAAATAGAGTGTGAAATTAAATAAAAGTGTCAATTTGCCTGGCACTCCCCTCTTGCTTTGATAGCTATTGTTTTGTTTTGTATGTTTTTTCTTGTTAAATAATAAGTCTTCTTAATATTTGTATTTTTGTCCATGTGACTTGAACCTTGGATTGACTGATTTTTTATTGGTTTAAGTTGAGCAATTTCTGAAGTTTTATTGGAGTCCACTATTTAGACCAAAAACAAAAAAAAACAAAAAAAACTTGCATTTGTGCAAATAAAATCTATTTATTGACGACAAGGGAATCATCTATTATCTCAGCCACCCTAACTTCTAAAACTATGAAAATCATAATTGATTGAACCATGATGTGAATCTGCTATGTTAGTTGGTCCTCCTCGTGATCATTGTCGTCTCTGACATGACTTCTATGTAATAACTCTATTGTTGGACGTGCTAGTCTAACCACATAATTAAACCTTGGAGAACTTTGGAGTTCTGTGTAGATATAAACTTGAAATCCTATGAAGGGCAATAAATAGTGACCTCTTTATTCTTAACGTTAGAACATAAAAACATGTGCTAAAAAATCAATCACCAATCAGATACAAAAATAACAATTTGACAAGACATGTTAAATATAAAAAATCTGCAAATCTAAACCATGACAAGTCTTTGTGTGCGTGTGTGAAAATCGGAACACTTATCTTGTTCACTCTGCTCCTTCTTCCCATCCTCTGCAACTGGCATGTATGACCCCGCATACTTCATCAAACACTTCAAAACTTGTTAGAGAAAATAGAAAAAAATGGCCATGTGATTAGCATTATGAATTTAAATCTTGTCCAGCCATACCTCCTGCATATCAGCAAGACTTTGTTCATGTATTTTGGTTGATCCAGGAAAATAAACAGCACCACCACCAATTGCGTTTGCTTGGACACGAGATACAGTTAGCAGATTTTGAACCCTCCTAGAAAGTTCGGCTCCAGATCCTTTCAACTGCACATTTGTTTGCTTGTCAGTAACATGATTCAAATAAAATAAAAAAAAGTTAGAACAGATAATGAGCAATACCTGAGCATGCTTTCGGCAAATGAATAGTACATGAGTTAGAATGGAATCCAATAGGATTAAACTTGGAAATGGGGAAACCATTTATAAAAAGAAAGGACTTACTCAAATGAACTTGAATGTGATCGTTTAGGAAAAAAATTGAAGATCTTCAGGAACCCAAACGTGTAACACACAAGCAAAGAGAAGGCGCAAGAGAGATTTTATGGAGAAGACAGAGATAACAACCCAAAATTACCACGACAATTAGGAATAGAAACGACCAAGGAAGTGAAACCACCAGTAATAAATGTGTTTATTCGGTGTCTGGCTTTTGGTATTCCATTTCATAACTCATATATTAATTTCAATTTAATATTTATTATATTCATTGAATTTGAAGGGTTTAACCTTCGGTATCAATTATTTGTTAGGATGAAAGAGAAATGCTATTGAACGTTCAGTTCTAGAAGTAGAAGTTGTAACATCATTTGACGTTTTTCATTGTCTTCGAGCAGTTGTGAAAGGAATATGAAAGATATGAAATACTTATGTATTCAATGCAAATAAGTTACAGTAACTATTTAATGAAGGATGAAAATTGATATTAGAGGATCAACTAAGGGTAAATTAGGGAAACAAATTTTTTTTCAATTACCATACTTTTATAAGTAGTATATATATAGATAGATAGATAGATAATTAATAATAATAGTATAGATAGATAGATATAGATAGGTATATAGAGGAAGAGGGACATTTTTTTAGGAGTTGTGCCCCTCAATCTCTCTTGTTTCATAAACTGATAATTTAATGGAGAAATTAGAACATGAGTAGTATGTCATAAATGATATTAATATAATAAATAAAAGGTGTATTGTATTGTCTTTATAATATATTTATTCATGGTAGTTTAGATAATTAAGAAATGTTAGAGGGTAAAAGAGAAAAATAAAAGTTTTTCAAAGATACATACTTTTTCAAGAGTATAGATAAACCAAATAATTTTTTAAGGAGAGGGCTTGATAAGTCTACCCTCTCACTTTTTAAATTTTTTTAAAAATTGAATAATTAAATTCTCCATCTTCCATTCATATTTTACAAAATACCTCAAATAACTACCCTAAATAACTACTCATAAATTCTTTCTAACCACCACTTATTTAAAAAAAAAAAAAAAATTAAACTTCAAATTCACAATCTAATAATTCCTACAATATTTTTGCTACAAAATACCTCAAATAACTACCCTAAATAACTAATCATAAATTCTTTCTAACCACCACTTATTTAAAAAAAAAAAAAAATTAAACATCAAATTCACAATCTAATAATTCCTACAATATTTTTGCTAACTTATAAAAATAATGAGTGTGAGAGAGTAAATGATGAAGAAGGGGGATGACCCATGCATCACATGGGGTCGGAGGCTACTTATATTATAATTGATATTTCATAATTCATTAAAACACAAAAAGGACCAAAAATGGAATACATAGCTATAATTACATCAATTTACAATTACACCAATTATAGTTTTCAAACCTTTTTTCCCATAGAAGAAGCAATGACAATATATAGGGAATAAACATCGGTTAACTCTGTGTCAATAACTAAAATTTGCCCCAAAACCCTAACCAAATGACGTGGATATGACCAGCTAATCAATGGGACCCACAACTTTATGACACTAGCCCATTTCAAATATTAACACCGTCAAAATGCTTTGATACCGTCATTTGCAAACCATTTCTTGATAGTTGTGCAAAAGGAAAAAAAATTGTCTTCCTTCAATGTTCTTTACTGTGACGAGCTGGTGTAGATCTCCATCACGAACCGGTGTCTATCTGCATTTTGTTGTTGAGGTCCTCCATTATTTGTTTTTCATATCCGTCTATCGTTCCGGGAGGAGGAGAAACGAAGTGGATCTTCCCTCACGATTATACACATGGACACATGACACTACTTAGAGGGGGTGGATAAGTTTTTCGAGTTTAAGCTTAATCAAATACCAATTAAAACCTCTTTCTACCTCAATTACCTCTTCTCACATGAATATAGCAATTAATGGTGAGAACCCTTTCTTAACCACCATGATTCCATGAGCCCATGAAGATTGATGTTTGTTAATTTTAGCAATTAAACAAACAAGCACTCAATCTCACACTGGGAATCCCAAAACCCAAACCCAATACACAACTCTGGATGATTTATATGTCAAGCATTCAATCTATCAAACACATAGTACTTATGTGTGCAAACAATCATAAGTGTATATGTAAAAACAATAAATAACACAAGTTATTTGTTGACGCGAACATCTTCCTCGAAAAAAATCGTGAGGGAACCTTTTCAATTCACCAAAACCTAATCCGCTATCTCAAAGTCAATCTACAAGTACTTGAGTCTTATATCTTAATCAATATCATGGTTAGACGCTCCTTCCTTCAATAGATCTCTCAGTCAAAGGGTCTCTTTCAATGTCTTGTATAGCTTCACTTGGATTCACCTCCGCAAAGGATCCTCTAGGCCTCGAGCAATCTTGGCCACACCAACTATCCTTGGAATGCACAAACCAATGGATTTGGTTCAAACCATTCAAGATCTTCAACATCAAGTTGTGAGGTTGGGTAGAATCTCTAGAAGTTAGTCTTAGGTCTTAGGGATCTAGAGTTGTGATGGAAGCTCTCTAGAATATATGATAGATTTATCTCTCAAAAACCAGTCTAAAGGTTTACCCTAGTAGCAAAAAAGGCACTCCCTATTTAGAGGCTCAGAAGGAGGAACACGACAAAGTAGATCTAGGCTTGAGTTCTGAAGTTCCGTCAATGTAGGCAGCGAAGAGCAAGAAAGAAGACACATTTCATTTCTAATAAAATACGTAGGCAATCTTAGTCAACAAAAAAACTCAGATTCGCGAACAACCGTTTGATTGGTGGGAGGGTGGTCTTAGGACAGTGGTCATTCGAATGAAAATCACGTTTCAAACCAACCTAAGAGAGCAAACCGCTCGAGCGACCCCAGAGGGCGAACCCTGATCTCCTCTATTTGGCTTTTCCCCTTATTTTCCACCAAGTCATAAAGAGACTACTCTAGCAAAGACTAGCAAGCATTGGGCTGTCCCTACTGATTTTTTAAGCATAAAACTAGACAAAAAGCATGTCCTCTTTAGTAGTAAAGGGTGTTCCTCAAGAGGGGTCCAATAATGGCTAAAACTATGTTTTAAAAAATACAAAATGGTTTTAGAAAATCTTTTCATTTAAAAACACCTATGAGTCATACACAAATTACTTTCAATTCTATTTATATCCTCCTAACTTAGCTACCAAGGGATTATCTTAGGTATCTAGGTAATTACTTTTGTCTTAAGCTTGAAGGTGTAATCGGAGTGTGAATGATGTAGCTTTGTCGCTTGATCTTCTCCCCTCAATGAAGCTTTCAGATCTTCAATCTTTATAGCATCATGACTATTTAATAGATTGAGATTTACAATTGACTTCACGAAATTAGCTAATTATAAACATATATCTAACAGTTGTGTTATCTTAGGTATGCTAAATAACACTTCATTGGGCTTTTTAGGGTGTGGATTTTGATATTTTTTCTTGGATTTTTGACACATAAAATTGGTTTTAGATTTTAGTTGGATAGCAAATCGATATTCTTGGATATATGCCAAGAAAAAGTGAAAATCAATTTTCTTGGATTTATTAAAATTTTTTTGACCATTTTCTTGGATTTATGACAAGACAAATCGACATATTTTGTTTCTATTTAGAGGTATTTTAGTTGAATAAATTGATTGGGATTTCGAGGGTATGGATTTTTGACATTGTTTTTGATAAATTTATGCCACTAGTGGAGCAGTAGATGCATGTTCTCTTTTAGGGTGTGAAGTTTTATATTTTGTTCTATGTTTAAGTCATTGGTTTATTAATTTTATTGGACTTTCTAGGGTGGGGGTTTGACATTTTGGTTCTATATTTGTGCAAAATGAATGTTGAAATTTAGAAAATAATCCTTATGAATTGCCTCATTTTAATTTGCATATGTGTGTGTAAGAGAGAGAGAGTAACTGACCTTCAATTTGATTTGGCAAATTATGATTTTATAGTTCATTTGATTGATAAATTATACTAACCATTGTGATAAGGTTAGGCTTCAAGTGTTGGGCTTGTTTATTTAAGCAATATCTTCAAGTGTTAGGCTTTTTCATATTTTCAATTTTTTTTTGTTTATAGTATATCTACAGGAATCAATGGCTTCACACTCATCTACTACAACATTCGCGTGGCTGGCGTGCCCATGTCGTTGTGGTGCGGGCACTTGCATAGTAAAGATGTCACAGTCTATAAATAATACTGGTAGACACTATTATTTCGGGAGGGGAGAGAAACGATGTGGATATTCCCTCACAATAATACATGGGGAGCGAACGACACTACCTAGAGGGGGTGAATAGGCTTTTCAATTTTAGCTCAATTGATTATCAATTAAAACCTAATTCGATCTCAATTACATCTTCTCACTTAGATATAACAATTAACGATGAGAACTCATTTTGGTCACCATAAACCCTCACAACCATGACGATTGATGTTAATTAATTGTCCAATTTATTCGCTCAAACAATCAATTTCACGAGGATCCCCAAAACCCAAACACAACTATAATTGATTTATATGTCAAACATTCAAATCATCAAACACATAGTGTATGTTTGTGCAAACAATCACAAGTGTATATGTTAATAAACAATATGAACATAAATGATTTGTTAACGCGAAAAACCCTCCTCGAAAAAAACCGCGGGAAACCACTCGATGTTCACCAAAACTTAATTCGCTATTCACAAAGTCAATCTACAAGTACTCAAATCTTATACCTCAACTAATACCATGGTTATATGCTCTTTTCCTTCGTAGATATCTCCACTGAAAGTCCCTCTCCGACGTCTTGTATAACTTTACTAGCACTCCTCGTCGTACGGTTCGTTTAGGCCTCGAGCAATTATGGGCATGCCAACGATTCTCAATATGCACACACTAATGGAATTGTCAAACCATAAAAATCTTCAACTCCAATTTGTGAGGTTTGATAGAATCTCTAGTGGTAGCCTTGGATCTTAGGGATCGAGGTTAGTGGTGGAAGCTCTCAAAGTAGAAAATAGTTTTTATTTCTTAGAAATCTTACAAGAGGTTTAACCTAATTGTGAGAAAGGCTCTCCCTATTTATAGGTCTAGAATAAGGGTAATCTTGGTCAACAAGAAAACTCAGATTCGTGAATGACCGCTCGATTGGTGGAAAGGACAGTAATAGGGCGGTTGTCACTGAAATAAAAACGAGGTTTCAATCCTAACTGGAAGAGCAGACCGCTTGAGTGACCACAAGAACGCTCGAGCGAGGGCAAGGGACTGCTCAAGCAAGCTCATAGTGTCACACCCCAATTTCCGGGGGTCCTATATTAACCGTTGATCATCCTTTAACCCGCGGAATTACCCGTGGATGTCACTCAACCCAACACCACGGCAATAGCATCCCCTTAGCTGGGATCATAACTCACAATTGTAAACTGGATTCAATTATTCATTGGGTTCAACCCAGATCCAACATACCAGGATTTATACTCCATTATAGTCCATTTACGTCATTGGGGGGAAAGAAAACATAGACCGAAAATAGGCAAAACAGTTTAAAAATCTGAAAATTCTTGAGAGTGTACCGGTACTGTGTACCGGTACAATATCGTACCGGTACTGCGTACCGGTATGGTTTGCCCACTGGAAAGTGCGTACCGATACACAGTACCGGTACCCTACCGTACCGGTACTGCGTACCGGTGCGGTTTTCCTACTGGAAAGTGCGTACCGGTACACAGTACCGGTACTTTTTGACCAGTATTGCCTTTTTCAACCATTTTTCATTTTCAATCCATTCCAAACCTCCCAAAATCATTCAAAACATGTTTGCTAAGATTTTCTATATAAAACATAATTTATACAAGTTCCATTACAATTTGTTCCATACATTTACACATCAAAATGGAATTTATACAAAAGTTTTACAAAATAAACCATAAAAGCCACAAGTTGGCTTTCTTCAACCTTGGGTCTCGAATTGGGAGCCGTCCGCCGGTGTACATCCCGCACCTGAAATATTTTTCTCACGAAGGGTGAGCCAACGCCCAGTAGAGTAGATCCTACAAAGGCTACTCCCCCCCTAGATGCTCATGCAACATTCATTCCTTATAAGGATATGCATTCTAAGTTGGAATGCAACAATACCATGCCATGAAATGAGATGACACTCACTCATGCACTTCAACCCGAGTCCTCTCCGACGCCCACTACAGGATGCAATGCAAAAGTGTTTCATTCCATCATTTATGTTCACATCAAATGACATTTTCAAAACTAGGGTCTTTCTTAGGATTGGATATTCATGGACTTACACCAAGGGTCTTCCATACCCGCACACTTTATGGACTCTTACACCAATGGAGTGCATCTCCCAAATCACTGGGCCTTGCACCCGAGAGGTCGTCATGCCTCTTCTTGCTAACCCCAACCCAATTTATCATGCAACCAAGCGACTTAGCTAGGTCTTCGACCCAACTTTTCCCAAGCCATACCGTCAATCACCAAGTGTGGTGTTGACATTAACCATGCACACACACCCATGCGATGAGATGCTTCCGTGCATATGCAATGCTATGTCCCATTGCATACAACATAATGCTCAATATGCCAAGAACAACACATGAACAATTTCAACGTGCCCATTCAATTACAATCATATCATAAGCATATGATTCCACAAGTTAAACTTAAGCATGTTATTTCAATTCAATCAAAACAGATTTTTAAGTCACTCAAGGCATTTTATCAAACACCTTCAAGGCAAACATATCATGCTATCACCAATTATGCTAACATAACATCTAGTATCAAGAAAATTACCTAAGTAACTTCCACACACCAAACTCAAGCTAGGATTTGATTTAGATCGTTTATAGACTTATTTCCTCATTTCCACATATATATATATATATATATATATAACACGGGTCCATATATACATATATCAAACTCTTAAACTATCAACATCTAAGGAAAGATTAATTCAAGATAGGAAGAACCCTACCTTTTGAAGCGTGAAGGGAATGATAGAATTCCCAAAAACACCAAAGAAAACCCCCAAGACTTGATTTCTCCAAGATCACCTTTGTGGATCTTCGGTGAAATATCTTGTTTTTGGTACGTAGACGTAGCCCTCGTCGACGTGATCGATTTCCTCTCTTGGCTCGACGGAATCCGAGCGACGAAACTCCGGGAAATCGAAGGAGAGCTTGAAAAATCAAGATTTTCTCTCTTTTCTCTCTTCTCTCTCTATGGCCGGCCAAAGGGGCTGAGCAATGGAATATTTCTGCTGAAATATCTCATTTAAGTCCCTATTTATAATTTTAAATGCTCGGCCTACGTTGCGCCACACGTTACCCACTGATCCGGGTCCGTTTCTGTCCCGAAACGATTTATTTGATCCCGGTTTAAGTTCAAATTAATTTTATTTGAACTTTAATTCAATTTTAAGGAAATTTTATAAAATTTATTTATGGGGACGTTCGTGAGGTTGTTCGCCACGCAGTCGCCTTGAACGACGTGCAAAATTCGACTCTCTCGGAATTCGACGAAATTTGACAGGGTGACTAGATTTCGCGATACGAATCCAACGGCGAACACCGTTTGCTCATCCGATGTCTAGAACATGATTATTTTAAATACGCATTATAGTGGCAAATTACTATTTTGCCCTTTCCGGAAAAAGTTCAAATTTCCCGGGTTTTACACATAGAGCAAGCCCTGTTCTTCATCCGTGGCCTTTTCCCATTTTCTTCCCTAGGTCAAAAAAAGATTGCTCTAACAAAGGCTAGCAAGCATAGGAAGGTCCCTACTAGTTTTTTAAGCCAAAAATCAAGCAAAAAACTTATCCTCTTGAGCACTGAAGGGTGTTGCTCAAGAGAGGTTTGTTAATGGCTCAAACTATGTTTTCAAAGCACTCAACAATTTAGAAAATCTTTTCTTTTAAAATCACCTATGAGCAACACACGGATTGTTTCCAATTATATTGAATCCTAATCATCCTAAGTTAAAATAGCTAAGAGTTTATCTTAGGTGTCTAGGTCATTACATTTGTCCTAAATATGAAGGTACATACGGAGTTTAAATGATGTTTCTTTGACGCTTGATCTACTCCCTTCAATGATGCTTTCAAATATTCAAATTGATAGTATCATGACCATGAAAAATATAGAGATTTATAATTTACTCCACGAAATTAGTCAATTACAAAATGTGATTTAACAATCTCCCATTTTGGTAATTTTGTGACAAAATACATAAGAAATTAAGATTACCAACCCATAAACCATTGAACAAAACGAATTGTAAATATAATCTCAACACTCATGTACACGTCCTAATATATCTATCTAAGTACAAGAAATACTTCTTTAGATGAAGCTCCTTCACATCACCACTCAAATCAAAAGCTCGTGAAAAACATCATATGTTAGAGAAATACATAATATAATCACAAGTTTGGAAAGCACCAAGTTAAGCATAGGACATATTCATGTATATATCATGCAATTGCAAATATGTAACATATTGAGAACTAATTCGCCCATTATTCGTGAGAACCTATTGATCTATCAACGTTAATCACTTTAAATTCTCCCCCTTAGTTGTTGTTCACAAGTAAAATAAACTAGTGTAAAATAGGTGATTTCATTCCAAGTTTGTAAATGTATTCCCCTTGAATATTTGAACAAACTTTCACTTACTCTATTCACATGCAACATATCTAGCCTTGTCAATAATAAATCTCCCCGAGTCCTCTCATAAGTACCTAAAATATTCTACTCCTTTTTGTCATAAATGTCAATATATGACAAGCATGGTACATAATCAAGTTACCCAATATATTTTTTCCTTATTTTCTATAAATGTCAACCCAATGACAACATATAACAATCATGGCATAGAACCATGGTATAACAAGAAGGTATAAATAAAGACCAACTAGCTAAATCATGCGCATAAAATAAGCAATGGACAAACAAAAAATATAATTCATAGTCAAATATGATAAAGCATTAATAAACATAACTTAGAGTATCATCACAACAAACAAAAAATTAATTAAACAAATAAAATTCAAAAAAATAGAAAAGTCAACAAAAAATAAATAGAGTACTTTTGCACAGACCATGAATGAATAATAAACACTCAAACTCTCATATGGCCCAAACTACAAGTCTCCAAACCAACTCCAATGGTTGCATCAAACTTTATCGTCTCCACCATCTCCTAGTTCACCATCATGGCAGGACAACTCTGTATCTGAATTTGTTTCGTCGGGCATTGGCACCCCCACGATCTACTTACCCTTGATCAATCTGCATAGTCAACCAACTCTCCTGGTAAACGATCCAATTCCATATACATAACAAGCTTTTGTTACTAAGCTCAACAAATAAACATACTACACACAGCTATGATATGACTCAGTCATATACTTGTTACATTTCACACATGTACATCAAGCTTATTAAAATTTACATGCCTCAAAAATACTATTCAAAACTTAGAAAAATAAGACTTGGCAAAAAATTTAAAGATGGATAACATGATATTAAAAGTACTTCCAAAAGATGATAAAAACTATGAATCATTATTGAAAGATGGATCACGAATTTTGAGTTTCAGGCATATTGAATTTCGGGTTAAATTTAATTTTGGCGGTGTTTAAGCTTAAGAAAGATGGTTAGACAAGTTTTTAATGTTTTTAGGTCAAAATAAGGTTACCATTGAATCCAAAAAGGTCAAAAAACCTTTGGAAGAGGTAATATGGGGTGTATTAGAAGTTTGAAATTATTCTGAAGTTAAAATGCATTTTAGAGAGAATTTAGGTGGGAAAGAATTTGGCACTACCTTAGTATTTTAGCCACAACTTTTTATTGTGATATTCAATTAATTTGATATTTTGACATTAGGAAGTAGACTTCATGGGATACAAAAGTGTATTTCAGAGAATTTTTGTGAATCAATTTTGAACTAGGTCAAAATTGAGCTAGAAGTCTAAACAAAAAGTTGCCACCATCCGGATGCCCAGAAAACAGACCTACAGTTGTGACAGAGAGGAGATACTGGGAGTAAATACTATCCGAACGCCCCCAGAATCATCTAGACACCTCGCTAAAAACAACAACGATCAATTTTAAAAACTTTCTCCCTTTTTAACCCTATAAATACCCAAAGGGCATTCTTTAGGTTATAATTTAGAAACTTTCAACCTTAAGAGGCTGAGGAGAGTTGGGAGAATGTAGAAAGGAGAGATTTTGTGGGCTCTATGCATTTAAAATGCAACAAATTACATTAATATCAAGATTCAAGAAAATTAAGGCAGAAGTTCTTTCTCAAATTTATTCATTGATGATTGGGGCTATATAATATATATTTTTCATCTCTATTATGATATAAATAATAGATCCATATTATTTTCTTGTTCGTTTGATCCTACAATTCGTTTCTTGAAATAAAACACATGTTTTGCGGTAAAGATTGCTCGTTCTTGATACAAAACCCTAGTTATTGATTTACAAATTGATTTAATCGATAAAGCTTCAAAATTTCTATGTTCCTTTTTAATTTATGTTTTGATTCTTGAAGAATCCCATAATTTTATATTCAAATACGTGTTTTACATTCACAAATCATATGTCTAGATTAAAACCTTAGATTTTGAATATTGCGAACATGAAGGTTTTTACGATATCTTGCATGTTTTATTTCGATTATTCTTCTACTTGAGAATTGTGAACTATGGATTTTGGTATACATGATTTTTGTGAAAAAAGTGTTGTTATTATCTCTTGTATTGGTTGGTGTGATGAACGTGAGTTACACTCGAATGCTTTGTTAGGTTATGAATTATTTAGTCGAATTCATGAGTTCTAACAAGCTTTAGAAGAATTGATGTACTTTTTGGGATGGATATGCTAGCTATCTACCTTGTTGTTATGGACTATTTTTAGGAAACAGATGGTCTTTTGTTTTGGTTTGTAAGGATGCTAGGCATGAATCTTTAAGACATTGAGTTTTATTTATGAGGCATAAGTTTTGGATTGTCCTTGATGTTGTTGGTATTTGATGAGTAGAAAATAAGTTGATGATCTAGTACTTATGCATGATAAGAAATTAGTTCGAACAATCATATAAAATTATTGAGTATAAGGGATAATCGAAATGAGTGAATGAAGGTAATCTTGGAGACTTTAAATAATTGCAATGATGGTATAAGTTGAAGGGATGGATTTAAAATTTAGAATATGATATTCTATTTTGATCTTGGATTTGAGGCTTAAAGGATAAATAGGCATTGAAACCTTGTGGTCAATTGGAATTAGATAGACTAAGTAGATGATTAAGTTTCGAGGACGAAACCTTCTTTAAAGGGGTGGATTGTAAGTGCTTGATGTATTTTCCTCACTTCCCACACGAACCCGATTATCTGTATGACTTATAATGAAGGGTGAGTGCCATTCTTACTCAAGCTCGTGCAAGGTGTAGGGAAATTGTATGTGGATGAACAAAAACGTGTGTGAATATGCAAAAATGCTCCCTAAGTGTAGTGATACTTATAGTGTCGTGCTTTAACTCGGAAAAAATTCTGAGGTCGTCTCCTCAGAGAAGGAAAGGTCAAGTGTTTTCGAAGTGACTTGTGAAAAGAAAAAATAGAAAATATTGTAATTTGAAGTTTCGTGGTTTGTGTTTTGATAAATATGCAAGTAAAAAGAGGATTGGTTAATCCATGAAGTTCATTAAAATGGGTATGCCAAATCGATTCATTCCATTCAACCAATGGTGCCTAGCTGTTTGATTGATTTGTAGGAAGCGAGAGATGAATGTAGTTGTTTGGACAAAAGCATACCCCGTGACAAGTCTATAGTGTATCAAAACCCTATAACCATACAAGAATTTGATACTACCTTAGTATTTTAGCCATAAATTTTATTGTTATCCGATTGATATAATTTTTTTACATTATGAAGTATATTTCAAGGGCTACAAAAGTGTATTTTATGGATTTTTTTTTGAATCAACATCTAACTATGTCAAAATTGAGCTGGAAGTCTAGACAAAAAGTTGCCACCGTCCGGATGCCAATAGCACCGTCTGGACGCCCAGAAAACAGAACCTATAGTTCTGATAGAGAGGAGATACTAAGAGTAAATACCGTCTGGATGCCCCCCAAAACCGTCCGGACACCTTGCTAAAAACAACAACGATCAGTTTTTAAGGTTTTCTTCATTTTTAACCCTAAAAATACCCTAAGGGTGTTGTTTAGGTTATAATTCAGTAGCTTTCAACCCTAGGAGGCTAAGGAGAGTTGGGAGAACGTAGAAGGGAGAGATTTCGAGGGATCTACGCGTGGAAAATGCAACAAACTACGTTAAGATCAAGATTCAAGGATATTAAGGTAGGGGTTCTTTCTTAGATTCATTCACTGATGATTAGGGATATATAATATATCTTTTTCATCTCTGTTATGATATAAATAATAGATCTATATTTTTTCCTTGTTCTTTTGATCCTACAATTAGTTTCTTGAAACAAAATACCTTCAGTTGCTAGAAATCTTCTGTATCAAAATCTGAAAATTCAAGTTAAGTTCTCTTTCTCTCTCTCTCTCTCTCTCTCTCTCATGATTTTTCTACTCTCTTAAACCTCCCAACAAGATGAATCACCATCCCAAGCACCTCTGTGGAGGTCATGCAAAGCTTGGGAGCCTCCAACCACCTCCTAGTACCATGGAGAAGAAGCTTTAAGTTTCTAGGACAATTCGGTAATTTCCCAAATTTGGCTATTTTTTTAAAATTATTTAAAAAATATTTTTTTTCCAAAATTTCAATCATGTTAAATAATTAGTTATAAAAATTCTAATTAATTTATTCGGACCTAAATTGACCTTCAATTAGACCCGCGAAGTTCGTTCGAACCCCCTATCATCCTGGTACATTGTAACCTTACTTTGTTTGAATACACATTCTGGCTTATTTTCTTTCCACCACTCATGTTCCTTCGATATATGCTAACCCTAATCATCTCTAAAACATCTACGAACCCTTTCCAGAACTATCAATTCCTGATATGGCTCTCCAGACTCCAAACCCCTAACCACTCATGCAGTCTTTTCAACTTCAATTCTTGATCATCGACCTTCATGTCATTACATCCATGCTCACAATCCGACCATCAAACGCATCTAGTCGCTGTGAAAGTAAGATAATGATGCTCCTCCATGCGCTGCTGCATACCCGTGAGCATATCTACCAATGATGCTAACTGAGTAGCAATGGTGTCTGAACTGGGGCTCACATGGTGGTGTCCTAGACGTACTAGTCTCAGGATGTACTAGTGGACCTCCTACAACTTCCCCTCTTTATTTAGTTACTATATCATAGTCATAATTGGCCTTACTCTACTTCATTTAAATTTTGTTCAAGGCCCTCATGGGATTGTACAACTGGTCACTATGTAAAACTACAATACCCTTCCAATGGCAGATACGAGTGATTAGACATCCAAAAGGCAAAAGATCTAATACTCTTCCTTCTAAGAAGGCTCTCTAAATATACCCAAAAATCATCAATGAAAAATTAAGACCAAACCCTTTTCCTATGGCATAAAGAATATGGGCTTTCGAAAAAGTGATGTCTGAGACATTGGTATTCGACACTACATTGCAATTGGCTATGAGATTTAGCATCCTATACTTTAAGGTCAAATATTTTTGAAAGAATTTTTGTGTGACCCAATGTTCAGGATGGTCTATACCATATAGCTCAGTAGCCACTACATGGAGAGGAGGCAATAGGCTACCGGTCTCGCACCAAGGTAATCATCCTCTACCTTACGTAGGCCAAGTGTGGTAGCAATGAGATCTGTAGTAAACGTAAACTCAATACCTCTAATGTGTGTAACAAAGTGGTCAACACGAGGATCAGGATCATGAATATGGGCATAGAACTCCCTCACAATTCCATCATCTGATGTCACGGGTTCATTAAAGATCTAAGTTCCACCCACGGTTGGTTAGATTGGTAACAATGAAACGATTTAATTCAACGGTGTTTATTCCCTATTCAATTAACACTGGCCTGAGATAAAATTCCCCATTGAATCTCTTTGCAAACTCCATTATTTGGAATCGAGTGCCTTCATCAAAATTCTCCTCGACTTCCTCATAAACATCCTCAACCCTAGGTCATTTTTCTCTTCTTGGATCCATCTCAACAAACGCTCTTTGAATCTAGATCTCACTCATTTGGATTTGTAGATTGAGCGGTGAATCAACCTTAGATCTATGTAGAATGTGTTTGGGAGAGCTTTGGGACCAAGGGTTATGGTATTGGGAAGCTTGGGACGTGAATGAGAGGGTTTGGAATGAAATGGGTCTCTTAAAAATACAGTTTTACCCTGGCCACCGACTTATGCAAAGTCAATCGGGTGGTGAGAAGCCCGATCGAGCGATCTCTGAACCTTATCAGTCCGATTTTGTCTGAACAACCTCAAATCCTCTATGGACCAACCCGGTCTCACCACTCACTCATCCACCCTATCTTTCAAACCTTAAATGCATGTGTGGGTGTATATACAACCTATATGCAACTACAATGTATCATCTCACGTTTTCAAATTTTGTTCAACTTTGACAAATTCAAGTGTGACGTGTGTGAAACCAAACTACAACACAATCAGGATTCTGCTTAGTTCAAATTATTAATAAGCTGAACATGAAATCCTAGTACATCATCTAAGTAAATACATGATTGGTTAGTGAGTGTCCTAATAATTTTCGTTTTGAAAGCTCCCATTTATTTTATCCCTTCTATTCTATGAAGCACGGATACGGATACGGGATACGGGTACGATACGATATGGATACGGCGATACGACAAAGTCTAAAAAAGTAGGATACGGGTACGGCCAAGATACGGCTATAATAAAATATTTTTAATATTTTCAACCAACTTAATACTTATATATTTTGGTAGTTCTTTAACATATAATAAGAAAAATTAGTAATTCTTTTTAGTTTCAAGAAAATATATATCGTATCGCTGTGGTATATTCACAAAGTGAAGTGACAAATTAAAGGAATCAAAGCTAATATTTACCTAGTATTTAGAAGTAATTTTGCTAAAATTATAATGTAATAACTTTATTTTATACTCTTTTGACATGTAATTTTAGATAATACTTAAAAAACACTCATGTACCTTTGAAGTAATATGAATTTTTTGTTAATGTATTGTATGGTATGTAAATTCGAAAAGAGATGTTAAAAGTTCAACTAAAAAATTATATATGTTGGTCGACTACAAAAGTATCCGTGAAGTATCCTAATATTTAATTATTATCGGATACGTAGAAGATGTATCCGATACGTATCCGACGAGTATCCGACGAGTATCGTATCCGTAAAGTATCCGATACGGATACGTCAACCTCAACGAAGTATCCGTGCTTCATAGCTTCTATTCTATGGCTTCAATTAACATGATTATGAATTTCGTACTTTAACAATATGCTTTCTTAAAATGTGTAGCACTAGCTCTATAAGATTTACAAATAAGCAATTTGAATTAAGCATTACTACTCTCACAATTCAAGTGCAATTATTTTTAGCTATTTATTTATGCCTCACATTTTTAATGTTTGCCACATTGGGCTCTTTTGACACAATTGGCCTTCAACATCTTTTAAGGGATTGAGGTTTAACCAATCTTTAGATTAGTTAGATAGATGCATGAGCTTCTTATTTAATCTATCCCTATTTTTCATGCAATATCTACTATGATGACCATGTTCTCCACAAGTATAGAACATATCATGGTTGGTTTGAGTCTCCTTAATAACATTCTTCTTTGAGTGCCTAACCTTAACATTTTTAGCCATTTTAGGACTTGTACTTTCTTGTGGGGGTAATGGGTTGGTGTTACCCTTCACAAACACGGTTTTGGAAGAATCATTGGTGGTGTGTTCACGTGTGTAGCTTACACCATATTTGTCACTCACACTTTTTTCCATAGATGACATTCTATCAAACTTTTCACTGCTTTGGGAAAGTCTTTTAGAGAGTTCATTTGATTCATGAAGATCTTTATCAAGTTTAGTACATTTTGACTCAAGATTCTTCTTTGACTTAACAAGCTCATGACACTCTCTCTCAAGGAAGCTTACTCGATTATGGAGATACTTCTTCCCTTCTTATAGCCCATATATTTGGGCTTTGGACTTCACTATGTCCAAATAAAGTGCTTTGCTATCTTCTTTATTTGAGTTAATCTGACCACTCAAGAAAAGCACATTCTCTTTTTGTTTGAGGAATTGTACATACAATTGGTCATATACATCGTGTATATCCTCAAAACACTCTTAATCCTCCACACAAGTAGGGATTTCCTCTTCCAAGTCTTCTACCATCGTGGTAGGACTTCCTTTAACTTTACTAGTTGAAGTTTCTCTAGGGGGAGAGGAGAGTGAACCTACAAAGGCCGTGAAATTCTCTTCATCATCTTGAGAAGATGAGTCATCACTTGATGTGGACTCACTTTCACTGTCGCTCTACTTGGCCTACAAAGCTCTCCTATTTTCTTTGGACATATCTTTCTTGATTCAATTTGAGCATTCTGAAGCTATGTGCCTAAATCCTTGACACTTAAAACATTGAAAGCCTTACCCCTTTCTCTCAACCTCGTGTCGAGATCTTCTTCCCCCTTTCTATCTTCCCTCTTTAGGAGTAGTAAGTTTACTAGGCTTTCCTTTCAACCTTGAGGACTCTAAATTGCTAGCCTTGAAGTACTTTTTGAACTTTCGTGCAATTAACGCTAAGTCCTCTTCTTCTAATCTGGGTGACTCAGATTTATCTTCCTCTTCTCTAGTTGAGCTTAAATCAATGCCCTTAGATTTCTTTAAAGATGGAAGGTTCATCTCAAAAGTCAATATTGATCCAACTAGGTCTTCAACAGACATCGACTCCAAGTTGGCACTACATTTGCATGAAACCTCTTGGGTAGATATCTCAATATTTCCATTCGATGGCTACATTGTCAACCTCGATACCTAATGCAAAAGATGAATTTACAATATCGGAAAATTGAGTATAAAATTCACTAAATATTTCATCATCTTGCATCCTCGAAGTCTCGAACTAAGATGTGACGACCAAGTCTCGACTCAAAAGTGATTAAATAATTAAAATTTTATGGGTCTCGTGATATTTTTAAAAATTATATGAACGTTACTTGAGGTCAAATTATACATTAGGATTTAATTATGGAACATTTGATTATTACAAATTTTATTAGGACCGAAATTTATCAAATAAGAATAAAAAAATATAAAAATGAAAGAAATAATAAACAAAGTAATAAGTGGACACATGTTGATTTCTTAGAATCGATGGGTGTCTAGTATGTTGTCTTTGGAGACTTGGAGAAAAAAAAAAAAAGGTGTGGTGGCAGCTTAAGGAAAAAAGGACTCTTGTTGGTGTTGTACTAACGTGTACACTTGGGCTTGAAATGAAATGGTGACTAAGTACTTTGTGTGTGTGTGTTTGTGCACGATTAGATGTCCTAGGCAAAGTGAAGTGATTTGTGTTGTTGTATATAATATTTAAAAAACTTTTGGCTAGCTATTAGAGTAGCATAAAATAATAAGGCAGTTTAAGAGTGTAGCATGTAGAAAGGTCCAAAATAAGAGAATGAAAAGAGGAAAATAAGAAAGAATCTGGGAGGCTTTGGAAGAATGGAATGGTGATCTTAATTCTTATCGGCAAAATTTAAGTATGATGTTCACTAGCAATTGTTGATGGTACAAGGATTGGGTAAGTAGTTTATAGATGATATGCATTCTTTTAATCTCTTTATAAAGAGTACTTTATTGATATTGTCCTATTCATATTCAAATTGTGGTATCATTTGGTTCGAGTTTTAAAATGATATTTCGTTCAATTGTTAGTAATTCGATGTTCGGTCATATTTTCGTCTGATGTATTGTTAATCGCTGTGATTTTGGTTTTGGTAAAATACTTGAGATTTTTTGACTCATGCGAGAGATACACTCGGTGGTTTGGTTATGATTGTGATTCGTGTTTGTGGCCTTGAGAGGTGAACATGACTACTAAAATGCACCGAGTGATACCTAGCTTGTTGACGGGATTGACTGAGTGTTCAATCATGATTGATTTGATTATTCGAACGTTCGACTTCATTAACATGTTCAATATATTTGTGCTCTGTAAATTATCATATTAATTCTTATGTCGTCGATTATTATCGGATAATTAATTAATTATCATTTCACTCTTTGACATCGTATGTTAAGTTTTAAATTACTTACTGAACTTTCTCAATCTCACCCCCATTTACCCTCTCAGTTGTAGGTTGAACTTGAATTTAATTTTGGTGGAAGATTGAGTTGACCAACGAATGAAAGATTTTTTATCGGTTGTAATTTTAAATGTTATCGAGAGGAAATTTGTTTATTTTTAAGGAGTTTAGTGATTCTAATATTTAATGGAAACTCAATCTATTCGTTATTGGTGTAATTAGAGTTTTGAAATATTACCGAATTGGAGCGAGGTATTACATTTGGTATCAGAACATAAGTTTGAGATTTTGTAGACTGTCCTAGGTTTAGTTACTTAGGATGACGACCGGTGGATAGTGGAGGAAATTGATTCATGGTGGACATAGATTTAATGTACTAAAGATTTTAACTATGGTGACTTATCTATTTGTTTGTGGATTAATTTTAATTTTATAAGAAATTATTTTCAGGGATGACTAATACGTTCACTTTATGGATCGAGGTTACACTAATGCAGTTAGTATTTTATCAGAGTTGCGCAGCAGTAGCGTAGTGGAACAATCGAGTGGAAACTAAGTGAACATGACAATGGGGATGCGTAAGAGCATTGAGTTAAGTATACTTTTTGAATTGACACCTCAATATTAGTGTATCATTTAAGGACAAAATTTCTTTTAAGGTGGGTAGACTATAATGACCTAATGTTTGGAGATCGAGAATTGGGACAGAAGCGAGTATGCGTGTGTGATTAGGGGTTCAGGGTTTGGAGAGCCGAACCATGAAATAATAGCTCCGGAATATATGCGTTGATGATCTGGAGGTGGATAGGGTGTTAGTTAGGTGTAGGTGCGTAATCGGGCAAGGCGTATCGGGTACTTAGGGGTGCAGGAGTTGCATTAGCTGATCAAATTGGAGGTCAATTTGATATCCAAAAATTTAATTAATAATTTTCTAGTGCTTGATTTAATATATGTGTAATTTTGAAAAAATATATATATTTTTAATTAATTTTTGAAATTAGCCAAAACTGTGAATTTACAAAAATGCTATTGAAGCTTCAAGGATCTTCTAGGCTTGTAAGGTGTTCACTGGAGCTTCTCTCTAGTGCATGAAGGCCACTAGCTGCTTGGGGAGGTCCTGAGTGAGCTGTTTGGAGGTATAAGTAGTGAAGAAAATCTGCATGAGAGAGAGAGTGAGAAGATTGAGAAGTTAGAGAGAGAGCTTCACTTTGGATTTTTGGGTTTTTGCAGAGACAACTTCGAATCACCAGAGGTATATTCTTAGACTAATGGTATAGTTAGATTTTGGTTCATGGTATATGGATGCTAGGAAGCTCATGGTATAGTTAGATTTTGGTTTTATGTATTGTAAGTGCTTGAATTCAAAGTTTAAAATTTTGGGTTTAAGGGTTTGATGAAACGGGTTTGTAGATTGGGAGTGTTTTTGTTTAATTAAAGCATGGGGTTGTGTTTCTGGGAGGTTTGGAAGTGTTTTAATGGTGGTTTTGAGGTGTGCCGTGGTCGGAGGTGGTGTGGTGGTGGAGGAGAAGTTTCGACTAGATGAGTTTCTGATCTCTTTATTTTGGGGGTTAAGCTTCGAAGGGGGGTTTTCCCTAGCTAATTTGGAACTTAGAAATTCATTGGTGGTCTCAAAAATGGGTTTAGAGGTTGCTTAGGGAGTTAAAACCGACGTTGCAGGTTTGTGGAAAAACCTTTATTTTTTTTTAACTTTGACTTCATTTTTGGATGGGTTTAAGCTTAATCTGAAGCCTGAAACCTATGGGGTTTAATAAAGTGAATTGAGGTGTGTGTTTAGGTTTTGAAATTAGGTTGAATGGGGTACAGGAGAGTGAGTAACAGAGGGTGAAATAGGAGGGGTTGAAGCTGAAGTGGGGAACCTAGGGGTTTAGTCAAAAAAGGCAAAGGAGGAAGATGAAGTGGAGGGAGGTACCATAGGACACCCCGACGGTGCGTGAGGGTGGATATGGTGTCCGATGGACCTCTGGTTGGCCCCAAAAGTTTCGTAACATATGTGCGGAGGTCTTGGTAAATTTTGAGATCAATCTGATACCCAGATTAATAAGTGATGTAAAATATTTATTTTTCCCTCCGGGGTTGATTTTACCCAGTTTTTTGGTGATTTTTTCCAAATAAATTTTATATTCACTTTTAAATATTTAAATTGAGTATGTGTGTGAAATTTCATTGAAAAATAACACCGTTTCATTTTTTGCCATTTCAAATCCAAATACCACGTCAGGTAGGGATTCTCAATTTCGGAACAGGTGATTTTCAAACTTACTTTTAAATTATTCTACATGTTATTTATGATCATTTGACATGTTTTAAAATATATGATTGGGAGTTTTGATATTGAGTTGGGATCCGGACCCGGATTAGGGTTTGTGATTAAGGTTCATAGTAATGTTTGAAATGATCGTATTGATTATATTGTTCGTACTAATTGGAACTTCGGGATCCTTTTAAATGAAATATAAGTGCACACAGAGTTGAGTGGCAGAGGGTTTACATTCCAGGCTGAAGTCATAGAGGGTTTTTCATTGAGTTCGTAAATGCCTGGGTGGCCCTGTGGTCTTCAGACTTGGGTACCGAATTGATTCTGGGAGAGTATTTTCCTTAGGGTGGAAGTCCCCTAAAAGGTTGGATCGTGTGATGATGTTGACCCTGAGTGGTTTGATTGGATGATTGCTCACGGGTGTGGCATTGTACATGATGTTTAGAATTCTCTTTTACAGTACTATTTTGCTTAAAAGATATTATTCCATATCAAATGACACCATTCCTCTTATATATGTATAAAATGCTCGTTTTGCTTTTGTCCAATCATGTCAAGTTACTTATTTTCAAACTCGTTTTCCTAGCATTGAGTTACTCTACTGAGCTGTTGATGCTCACTCTACAATATTTCTCCTTTTCAGATTAGCAGGAGGCAGAGGAGTCTATAAATAGTTAAACTACTTGGACTCTTGAACAGTTTATCTATGAGTGTAATGAGCATGTACAAATAATAAATGCAACTTTGGTGTAGATTCTATGTATCTTAGGGTCTAGGGAATGTAATAAGATGGTTACATGAAATGTACCATATCTGTGTATGCAATGAATGTTTTAGATTGTTCAAGTAGGTTGGTTCACTATGCTACGCTGTATTACTCTAACGTTATTAAATGTTTCCACGGATCAAGGTAACATACGTTGCACGCCCGGGTCGAGTCGGGGTGTGACAAGTTGGTATCATAGCTTAATCATTGTTTGAGGATTGTATTGTTTACTTCTTATGGAGGCTATTACTGCTCTGAATATTTTGGAAAATGGATCAGGGGTTTATAGTTTGGTATCAGAGTTTTAGGTTTGAGATTTTATACACTGTCTTAAGTTTAATTACTTAGGATGAGGACCTGTGGCTAATTGAGGAGTTGATTTTGGGTGCATAAAATTATATTGAAGTGTTCAGTCAAAACTAGCGTATGATTTATGACTTGTAAATTTTAGGACAAAATTTCTTCTAAGGTGGGTGGATTGTGACGATCGAGCCTGATTAAATAATTAATTTTATGGGTCTCATTATATTTTTAGAAATTATATGAACGTTACTTGAGGTCAAATTATACGTTAAGATTTAATTATGGAACATTTGATTATTATAAATTTTATTAAGACCGAAATTTTTCGAATAAGGATAAAAAAAAATATAAAAAGGAAAGAAATAATAAACAAAGTAATAAGTGGGCACACGTTGATTTCTTAGAATCGATGGGTGTCTAGTATGTTGTCTTGCATTTGGAGACTTGGAAAAAAAAAAAAACAATAGGTTTGGTGGCAGCTTAAGGAAAAAAGGATGACTCTTGTTGGTTTTGTACTAATGTGTACACTTGGGCTTGAAATGAAAAGGTGACTAAGTACTTTGCGCGCGCGTGTGTGCGGTTAGATGTCCTAGGCAAAGTGAAGTGATCTGTGTTGTTATCTATAAGAGCATCTCCTACTCCTACATTGATATCCGAACGGAGTTCAGAACTGCTTCAATTTATTCATACTCAACATCGTATTCGAGACAGAGACACTCATTCGATACTCCAAACTGATCTAATCGAGCACCTGTGGAATATGCATGGAATGTTTTAAGCAGTAATATGCTATGAAAAACTTAATGTAGAATTTGAACTATTATGATTTTTAATTCCAAGTTAGGCTTGCTTTTTGGTACTGTAATTTTCTTTTCTTTATTAAACTTATTTGCTGTAATTTAATTCCAAGTTTGCATCCTAGTCATCCCTTTTAAATCAATAACAGAACTAAGAAATCAAAGGTCATTGCACTCAAATAAAAACAGTCAAATAAAAAAAAAAAAACCAAATATTCAGTCATGATTTCCATCTGGATCAATAACATAAGTTGCTAGTCGATGAATAAGAAAAAACTACATTTTATTTGCCATGATTTCCATCTGGAGGCGCTTAAAATATTCAGCTTGAATCGGAGGCATGACACTCGTATCTATCAACATTATTTTCTGTTCCTCCTTCATTTGCTCGAGTTGTACCTTCTCTTGTTCAATAGCCACCATTTTTTCCATGTAAGTGACTTTCTTCTCCGCCAGCTTCTTTTTCTCCTCCTTCATTTCTTCAAACAATTTCACGATTGAGTGTTAAACTCATCTACGTTGGTTCCGTCATTCAACAGATTGGTGAAATAATATCCATGTTCATCCATCACAAACTAAACTCAACAACCTACATTGTTGATAAAAAAGTTCAACAATATGAACAAAGCTAATTAAGGCAAAGCTAATCAAAGAATGCATCCACTTGAGAAACCAGTAAACATGCATTACTTAATTGCAATGATACAAGTCAACTACATCAAAAATTTAAGGCAAAGTTAATCATCTTTGCACTTGCAGTGATCTAATTTGGCATTCAACTACATCAAAAATAATATTCATGCATCACTTAATTGCAATGATACAAGTCAACTAATCTGAAATTTAGAATTTGTATTTCTCAAGTGGGTAATCTAGTTTATATTGTTTGGTTTATAAGATCAAATACACTTTCTACCCAAGGAAACAAAATTGAGAACATTAGTAATTGAATGATGCATCCAAACAGAAACTGATGATCTATTCCATCTTGGTACTACACGTGAAACAATAACCAATTTAGTGCATTGAAGGCAACCCACTCAAGAATTTTCCCAGATGCAATAAGAGACATTAACCACTGCAGTACTATTTGATTTTCATACACAAGGATTTTGAAGAATGCAAAGTTAAACTATCCAATCATAAAGATCAAGTGCTCTGCCAGTGTAATCATACAAGTCAGTTTTATGATAAAGAGTGCTGATTAATTAACCATAATCATAGAAGCCAGTTTTATTTTACACTCACCAGGACTTTAGGTGCAAATTTAACATAGATCTAGATCAGGGAATTAAAGTCATCAAGCAGTTACGCATCTAGATACCAATTTCAGAAATCATCTCGTTGTTGAAAATACAATCTTTATGAATTATAAAACAAAGACATTATGTTTTACAAATTGTCTAAAACTTTACCACAATGGAAGGACTCAAAGAAGATGAAATTAGGATTTTGCTTTACCTGCAATATGCACCCAAAAGAAAAAGAGTTACTATTTCCAATCCACATTTAACTTAGCTTCTGAGACAGAATTATACAACCAGAACGACTCAAATAATTTAAAAGTGCGCTTTTGTGCTAAAAAAATGGAAACACGTCCAGGTCGTGTGTTAAAATCATGATAGACAATTAGCAAACTGTATCATTGGTTCTACCAATCAATCACTGCCATCAGAAGGGAAGGGATAGACAATAATTATTTCATAGTTCCATCCAAATATATTAAAAACATGGAACTCAAAGCCCTTGCGCAATGTCCCCTGCATCATATGGCAGTTTAAACCAACCTTAATCATTTATCAAATACAAGTTTACTTGATTATCAAAACCATAATATTCAATCTATATCATAATAGCACAAACAGCACTGCTGAAACAATAACAACAAACAAAAACACCACATAACGAGTAAAGAACAAACAACCCCTTTGGTTGCAGGTAGGCAAGTCACTGGCAGCATATCCTCAGTACATAGCATACAATTTTAAGAGAGAAATGAGCCAAATCTCGAAGCACATCTCAGCCCAGAATCAAGATCAAAGGCAAGAACTTTAGGTGGTATCGATCAACATTAGCATATCTCATTGAGGCAATTCATCAAACATATTGTGAACAATGAAAAGAAATACATCTCAAAGAAAAAAGAAGAGACTTCAATGTATCCCACCAACAAAGATCAGGCAGTCTCAGGTAGAGAGAGCAACAAATGGTACAACAGTGAGACGAAAATCAGGAAGCCATAGAAACGAAATAGAGATCCACGAAAAAAAGGCATAGAAATTTCAGAAAAAAATCAAAACTAGAAAAAACAATGGTTGCAAACATGAAATCGGAATGGAAATGGAAATGAGAAGAAAAAATTCAGAGGCATACCGTTTGATTTCGAAGATTGGAGAAAAAAGTTTGTGTGGAAGTGAAGGTTGTGAGTTCTGATCTGGGAGCCTTGTGCAGAAATGGAGGGAAGGAAGCACTGGCGAGCTGGATGACCCTCTCCAGATCTGGCTAGGATAAATCCCAAAGCTACTCTGGCGAGCTGGATAGCTAGCCCGTTGGAGCCCGGTGAAAAATGTTTTGCTCGCTAAAATGGCGTACAGGCGGTGTATAGCGAGAGCGTTGGAGATGCTCAAATATATACAAAACATTGGCTAGCTATTAGAGTAGCATAAAAGAATAAGGCCATTTAAGAGTGCAGCGTGTAGAAAGGTCCAAAACAAGATAATGAAAAGAGAAAAATAAGAAAGAATGTGGGAGGTTCTGGAAAGAATGGAATGGTGATCTTAATTCTTATGGGCGGAATTTGAGTACGATGTTGACTAGTAATTGTTGATGATACAAGGATTGGGTAAGTGGTTTTACATGATATGCATTTCTTTAATCTATTTATAAAGAGTATTTTATTGATATCGTCCTATTCGTATTCGAATTGTGGTATCGTTTGGTGCGAATTTTGTAATGATATTTCGTTTGATTGTTAATAATTCGATGTTCGGTCATATTTTCATTTAACGTATCGTTAGTCGCTGTGATGTTGGTTTTGGTGAAATACTTGAGATTTTTGACTCATGCATGAGATACACTCGGTGGTGTGGTTATGATTGTGATTCGTGTTCGTGGCCTTGAGGGGTGAACATGACTACTAAAATGCACCGAGTGATGCCTAGTTTGCTGTCAGGATTGACCGAGTGTTCAATCATGATTGATTTGATTATTCAGACATTCGAGTTCAATATATTTATGCTCCGTAAATTATCGTATTAATTCTTGTGTCGTCAATTTTTTATCAGATAATTGATTAATTTTCGTTTCGGTCTTTGACATATATCTTATGTTTTAAATTACTTACTGAACTTTCTCAAGCTCACCCCCATTTACCCTCTCAGTTGCAGGTTGAACTTGAATTTAATTTTGGTGGAAGATCGAGTTGACCAACGAATGAAATATTTTTTGATCAGTTGTAATTTAAAATGTTATCGAGAGGTTATTTATTCATTTTTAAGGAGTTTAATGATTCTGATATTTAATGGAAACTCACTTTATTCGTCATTGGTGTAATTAGAGTTCTAAAATATTACTGAATTGGAGTAGGGTGTTACAGGAGAGGTGTACCTTTGGAGTATGAACATCTTCACCATGGAAGTCCCTTCGTGGGAAATAACCAAGATGTCCCATGCTTCTTTTGAAGTCTCATAATTAGCGATCCTTCGAAATTCATTCGGTGTTACGGCATTGAATATCGCATTCAAGTCTTTCAAGTTCCACCTCACTAATCTCAATCTCGATTTTGACCAATTCTTTGTGGATTTCAATTCAACCATCGCTTCACCACCTTCGACTTGTGTAGTGGTGGTGGGAGGGATCCAACCCTCTGTATGGTCAACTAAACTCTCTCATCAATAGATTTTAGAAACATTATCATGCGAGCTTCCCAATAGGCGAAATTAGACCCGTCGAAGAGTGGTGGTCGTGCAATTGACGCACCTTCCTTTTGAGACTCCATTCAAGACTAACTAGTAATAATAGATCTTAAGAAGGTAAAACACTCGGTGTCTCTATGTGCAACTCAGGGAAACCACGTTCTAATACCAATTGCTATTTCGGGAGAGGGGAGAAACAATTTAGATCTTCCCTCACGATTATACACCTGGAGTGCACGACACTACCTAAAGGGGGTGAATAGGTTTTTTAATTTTAGCTCAATTGATTATTGATGAAAACTTAATTTGACACCAATTACATCTTCTCACTTAGATAACAATTAACAGTAAAAACCCTCATAACCATGATAATTGATGTTAATTAATTGTTCAATTAATTCGCTCAAACAATCAATTTCACAGCGATGCCCAAACCCAAACTCAAACACAACTATGATCGATTTATATGTTAAGCATTCAAATCATCAAACACACAGTGTGCGCGTGTGCAAACAATCACAAATGTATATATAAATAAACAATATGAATACAAAAGATTTTGTTGACGTGAAAAACCCTTATCGGGAAAAATCGCGGAGAACCACTCGGGGTTCACCGAACCTAATTTATTACTCACAAAGTAAATCTACAAGTACTTGAGTCTTATACCTTAACTAATACCATGGCTAGATGCTCCTTTCCTTCGTAGATCTCTCCGCCGAAAGTCCTCCGACGTCTTGCTTAGCTTCACTTGAACTCCCCGCTACATAATTCGCTTGGGCCTCGAGCAATAATGGGCACATCAACGATTTTCGGTATGCACACACCAATGGGTTTGTCAAGTCATCAAGATCTTCAACTCCAACTTGTGAGGTTGTGTAGAATCTCTAGTGGGAGCCTTGGATTTTAAGGATCTAGGTTAGTGATGGAAGCTCTCAAGGTAGAAAGTAGTTTTTCTTTCTTAGAGCATCTCCAACCATGACTCAAATTTAAATGAACATTTGAGTAAAAAACTTGATTTGATATAAATGACTCCAATGGACAAACTCAAATTTAAAGAATGAGAGACTCAAATTTAAATGAGTGCAAACCCAAATTAAAAATAGAGTAAGGATGACTATTGGATCTTTAAAAGATGGTGAAATCTCACCATTAAATATTTGAGTAAAGATTTGAGTCTCCCTTGATTTGGTATAAGTTTGAGTTAAGGGTTGGAGCAAGTTTTTTAGATTTTTTTACTCAAATTTAAATTTGAGTCTAAATTTGAGTAAGGGTTGGAGATGCCCTTAGAAATCTCGCAAGAGGCTTAACCTAGCTGCAGGAAAAACTCTCCCTATTTATAGGTCCAAAATATGGGTAATCTTGGTTAACAAGAAAACTCAGATTCACAAACGATTGCTCTATCAGTGGGAGGGTGGTCATAGGGTAGTTGTCACATGACTAGGACATTAGACTACTCGAGCGACCATGAGACCACTCGAGTGAGGTCAAGGGACCGCTCGAGCGAGCTCATAGAACGAGCCCTGTTCTCCCTCTGCGGCCTTTTACTATTTTCTTCCCTAAGTCATAAAGAGACCTTTCTAGAGAAGGCTAGCGAGCATAGGGCGGTCCCTACTAGTTTTTTAAGCCTAAAATCAACCAAAAAACTTGTCATCTTTAGCACTAAAGAATGTTGCTTAAGAGAGGTCCGCTAATATCTCAATTTATGTTTTCAAAATGCCAAACGGTTTAAAATTTTTTTATTTTAAAATCACCTAGGAACCATACACGGATTGCTTCCAATTCCATTTAATCCTAATCATCCTATGTTAAAATAACTAAGGGTTCATCTTAGGTGTCTAGGTCATTATCTTTATCTTAAGCATGGATGTGCATACGGAGTTTGAATGATGTGACTTTGAGCTTGATCTCCCCCCTTCAATGACGCTTTCAAATCTTCAACTTGATAATATCATAACCATGGAAAAAGTTAAGATTTATAATAGACTCTGCGAAATTAGACAATTACAAAATGTGATCTAATAGACACTACTATTATTGCCCAAACCTGTGGTATGTTTGCAATATTATTATTTCATTTGTATTTTATTCGTTCATTCACACATTTTGAATTTAAAAATGTCATATACTCATCCTCATTTGATAAAATGTATGTTTGCAACTACTTCATTGCTTGGTGCGTCGAGTATGTATAAGGGTTAAATAATCAAGATGTAATGCATCATCATGTGCAACCAATGGCTCCTTTGACGAATGATGTCCAATGTAATGGGTTCAAGAAGCTTCAAATCAAAATGAACCAAGTCCAATAATCGTTACGATTTATTAAAACTATTTTGCTTGTATATGCAATGCTCTTTTTTGTTCTATGATGTCCAATGTAATGTAAATTATATCAAACACAATCACTTATGTGGATGTAGTTTGTGGCTGTCTTAAGTAGTGTTGTGGAGTAGTGATGTGTTTGATCCACTAGGATGATAACCTCTAATTTAGAACGACTGATTAGTTTTTTGGTGTGGATTCATTGTTGGTTTCATGAGTTGTTGTTTGTTGTTTAGTCATTGGTCTTCTTTTTTTTCTATCTGGAGATTAAATTGGTTCAGTAATTCCCAAGTTCTCCTCAATTACAGCTGATCCACCCACATCAAATCTATTTAGTGTCATACCTTTTTCATTGTGTGGTTGACATTACTACCCAAAAAATATCTTTCACAAAAGTTGAACCAATGATGTCTCTCCTCATACAGCCCAAGTAACCATTCATTGATTTCAAGACCATATCTCACAACAAACTTGCACTAATTTTCCTCAATTTCTTTTTGTGTTAAGGAATCCTAAACAATATTTTGCAAAAATAATTTGATATATTTGTATTGTTGGTACCCTCTCAAATTTTCAGGCAATTTTTTCATGATATGCCACAAGCACCATCTGTGTCGTGCATTGGGAAAAAAAAAATCTCTATTGTTTTCACATAGCTTTGTTTGGATCTATAATTATAGCACTAGGGGAATATCCAGACACAAATGTTCCCAATGCACGATACAGATGGTGCTTGTGGCACGACACGTATGCTACAAGCACCATATGTGTCATGCATTGGGAAAAAACAATCTCTATTGTTTTCGCATAGCTTTGTTTGGATCTATAATTATAGCACTAGGGGAACATCCAGACATATATGCTAGCCAAGATTTAAATAACCATGTAAATGTTTGTGTCTTCATTTGAGATCAATTCACACCCTAGCAGTGTCGATTGCCCCTGATGGTTTACCCCTACAAAATGTGCAAATTACATCACTAAATTCTTTGAATGCTGCCCTACTCCTCACATCTGCCCAAACGACATTCTTTAGTCGGCCCTATTCATCTATATCTTGAAAGAGTATATGAAAGTTTTGTGTATTCAATATCACAAAACATTATATATTCACAGTATATATATTGATACAAGATAAGAAGACTAGATTACAAATCTTATCAGGAAATTTAAAATAATTGTAGTCTTCATGCTGAACAGTTGGAGAATAGGTGGGCTAGAGTGCATTTCTGTAGGTTTGTTAACACCCCCTACCAAGCTGATAGGGGGAGGTAAAACCATTTGTCCCAAAGCAAGGAGAAGCGAGTAAACGTGAGACCCTTAGTGAACAAATCGGCCAGTTGATCATGTGCACTTAAGTATTTGACAATAATATCACCCTTGACAACCTTTTCCCTAATGAAATGAAAATCAACTTCAACATGCTTAGTCCGAGCATGGAACACAGGATCGAAGGCTAATGAAATAGCACTGAAATTGTCACACCACAAGGTAGGTGGAGAGGAAAGATGAATATGAAGCTCTTGAAATAACATATGCAACTAGTAGAGTTCTACTGTGGTGAGAGACAAAGATCAATACTCAGGTTTGATACTTGAACGGGACACAACATTTTGTTTCTTAGCAGACCAAGAAACTAAGCATGATCCAAAAAATACGCCATAGCCAGATGTAGATCGACGATCATCGGGGTTTCCAGCCCAATCGGAATCACAGTAGGCTTGAATTTGAAAATTTCCTTTTATAAACCAAAGACCATGATTAATAGTACCCTTGAGATATCGCAAGACCCGTTTGGCTGCTGTCTAATGAGTAGTAGATGGACGATGCATAAGTTGACAAATTTGATTCACGAAATAGGAGATGTCTAGCCTAGTGAGGGTAAAGTATTGCAAGGCACCAATAATTTGACGATACCCTTTAGCATCATCATCAGATAAAGGATTCATTCAAGAGTGGATAGCTTGGATCCGAGAAGGCATGGTGAAGCAACAAGCTTAGCACCAACCATTCGGGTACGATGTAAGACATCACCAATATATTTGGACTATCGCAAATGAAGACTCGTTGCAATACAATGTGCCTCAAGACCAAGAAAGAAATGTAGGGGACCAAGATCTTTAAGACGAAATTCTTGTTTTGAAGAGTGGCGATAATGGAGAAAATCATTGTAGAGTGAGTGTCTGTGACTAAAATGTCATCAACATAAAGCAAAATGAAAATATGCACATCATTCTAATGAAGAATAAATTGAGAGGAATCAACAGAGGAACAAATAAATCCCAATTCCAATAGTGAATTGCGGAGTCTTCTGAGCCAAGCACGAGGTGCTTATTTGAGTCCATAAAGGACTTTGTGTAAGCGACAAATATGATCAGGAAATTTTGGATCAACGAAGCCCTTGGGTTGTGCTCCATATACACTTCTTCGGTCAAGTAACCATCCAAAAATGCATTAAATACATCTAACCGTTGAACACACTAATCAAATTGGACAGCAAGAGCTAACAAAACCTGAACAGTGGGAGGGTTTATAATAGGGCTAAGGTGTTAGTAAAAGCAACACCACTTTGCTGATCAAAACCTTTGGCAACTAATCTAGTTTTGTAGTGAGCAACAGAGTCATTCAGATTTTTTTTAATGCGATACACCCATTTATTGCGAACAATAGTTTGAGTAGAAGGCCGAGGATAGAGGGACCAAGTTCCATTAGCAATTAAAGCGTCAAACTATTCTCCCATGGTAGACTTCTATTTAGTGGATAACATGGTTTGGGAGTAGCAGGTTGGTTCAGAAGGGAGAGTTACTGTGTCAAAGGCATGGAGAAGATGGTTGGTTGAGTAAAAAACTTGATAATTAGGAAACAATTTTGGACGTGAAAAGCAAGTTTGAGATCTAGTGACAATAAGGGAGATAGGTGCATGTGGAACGTTAAGAGATAAAGGAGACTCTGATGGGGTTGTGAGATTAGAAGGTGAAGAATTCAAATTTAGAGGCGATAAGTTTGGAGATGAAATGAAAGAGGATTGGATAAGGTCATGAGATAAGGCTGAGTGGGGTGAAGTAGGAGGAGGTGATATGATTGGAGAGAGTGAATTCTAGGGGATCATATTATTTCTAGGAGGAGAGAAAGTTGTGTAAGAAGTTGATATTGTATTAGACTCTAAAGAGTCCAAAAATGTCAAAGAAATAGTTGAGTTAGGAGACTTGCCCATTGTAATAGGCAATAAACTTTCGTAAAACACAACATTCCTAGAGATGTATACTCTGTGAGAAACTGGATCAAAATATCTATATCCTTTATGTGATGAACTATATCCAAGGAAAAGACACAGTTTACTACGAAACATGAGTTTTTGAGAAGTGTATGGTTTGAGAAAAGCATAACAAGCACACTCAAAAGACTTAAGAAAAGGAATAATCTAGATTAGTTCCATATAATTTTAAAAAAGGTGACACATTAGATAAAACAGGGGATGGGAGATGATTAATTAGATATGTGGATGTCAGAAAAGTGTCAACCCAAAACTCCATTGGCAAACCGGACTGAGCTAAAAGGTATAAGCCGAGTTCCATAATGTGCCGATGTTTACATTCGGCCAATCCATTTTGTTGAGACAGCTTTGGCATTGATAAATTGTGTGTGGACAACTTTGGCATTGATAAATTCCATTATCTGATAAAACCCATTTAAATGGAATCATTAGATTTCAACATAGGAATAAATTGGGGGAGCCATTGGAGGTAGTTTTCTCCATCCAGCTTGATTGAAATGAGTTGCCCATTATTGCGAGCAATGAAAGCAGGTGCAGAAGTAGTATCAGTTGAGAGAGCCATTGAAGAGTTATACAAAATCAGTGATGAGCTATTGGCTTAAATGGCTTTGATACCATGAAAGAGTATATGAAAGTTTTGAGTATTCAATATCACAAAACGTTATGCATTCACTGCATATATATTGACACAAGATAAGAAGATTAGATTACAAATAATCTTATCAGAAAGTTCAAAAAGATTCTAGTATTCATGCTTATCAGTTGGAGAATAGGTGGGACTGGAGTGCATCTCTGTAGGTTCGTTAACATATCCATTATGCAAAAGAAGACAGAATTGTTAGCTTGCATTTTTAAAAAATAATTATGAATTGCAGTAGCATCTCCTTCCCCAAGTCGTAATCGCCTGACTTTCTCAATATAATTTCTACAATCCTTCTCTAGAAAACTCAATTGCTCATAAACCCCTGCCTCGACAACAAATGAATTGAAATTCTTATTCATTCTAATTCGGCTCTATCATTCATTTCAAGTCTCCTCTTCACAAATGGTTTAAGTACCCTGTTGCATCTCAAAAATCGAGATTTTCCTAGATTCAATCTATGGTTATATTCAAGTACCATGGAAATCACCCGCCATTTTTCGTCGAATAATGGAGTTTTCTCAAGCTTAACTTTACAATTAGTCTTTGATATTGGTTACCCTTTAAGTAGGTTCTTTGCAATGTTTCATGACTTTTCATTACGAGAACAAGCAACAACCACATATCTCATTTCTCCATCATCCTTTTTTGAAGATGTTCTTTTAGATACAACAAAATCCATTTTCTTCCCATATGTCGTGTAATATTCCACAAGCTCATCAATTGTATCAAACAACATTCAAATTGTAGGCTCCTTTATTTTGTTGTCTCTATTTCCTGTTTCCTCCATTTCATCCTCATTCTTTTCTTCATTTGACTCCATACTTATAGAACCACTAGATACTTCTTCATCCATGCCTCTATAATTAGATCATCAATCAATATTCTTAATGAATAAAATAAATAGTAATATAAGGTAATTAATTTAATTTTCTATGAGCAATATTCAATGACCAAGAAAAAATAGTGTTTACAATCAATTATACACATACTCTTTCATGAGTTAAAGTATACAAATTTCTTTTTTTCAAGGCATAAGATGATTAGAATGTACCAAATCACAACTTATATTTGGATATTCTACCAATTTATCATGTGTAAATTACATAAATATAGAAAAATATCAAATACCAAACCCTACAAAACCCATTAATCTGTGTGTGCACATTGAGAGAGATCGAATAAAAGGAGATGGAATTCGTTGTTTTTTGCTATTGTACACTACAAGAAAAAAAAGTTTTTACGGCGGTGAAGTGCTTTCATAAAAGGTCTATTTGCCGTCACAAATACTTTTTGTGGCGGCATTGTGGCAACATTGCCTCGCCATAATAAGTGTGGTCTCAAAAGGTTTTTACGGCAGCAACGGTCTGTCTCAAATAGTATTTACGGCAGTAAGATCCTGTCGTAAATAAGTTGTCACAAAAAATTCGACACTTTTGCTTCTATTACGGCGGCAAAAGTACTGTCTCAAATACCACATTTGACTGTTGTAAAAAATAGATGATATATTTTTGACGACAACGGTGCCGCCACAAAAAAGAAAAAAATTAATTATTATGGACCGTTGGTAACCAATGTTATATACCCGGTGCATATATACACTCCGTACAACTTCTTTTTTTTTTTTTTTTGGAGAGGGGGAAGAGGGCTTGAACCCTTGACCTCAAGAAGGCAAAGCTTTCGCAATGTAAGAAGTACTATTAGACCAAAGACACATTGGTATCCGTATAACTACCCAATTCAATATATAGATAAACACAAAAATAAATACAACCAACATTTCCAAAAACATAGCAATAATTTTTGTATAAAAAAAAAAACAATCTCATGAGTTAAACAAAATGTAAAATATGCATTTTTATAAAACTTAACGATCTATGAGTACAAGAAATTAATGCAAAAAATTGAACATTTTTTCCGAACCATCTACCCTCTCAGTGACATTTGAAAAAAAATATAAAATTATTGTTACTATACTGAAATAATATATATATATATATATATATATATATATATATATATATATATATATACAATAAATAACTAAAAAAAGTTAGAATATACATCAATAGAGGGTCACACAATATTTCTCTGAACGACTTGTCCAATTATATAAATGGTATATAAACGAGTCATATTGTATAAATTTCTTCTAATTGGTTTTACCAATACCTGATTCGTTTATAATCGTATCGTATCGTGTCGGGTTCACTCGTTTACTAAACAGGTGGCTTAAGGAAGACTCAAACCCACTAATTTTATGTCGTGTTAACGGGTCGTTTCATATTTTGACACCCCTAGTTTTGATATAAAAATTTGACTTTGTAGAGTTTAATTTTTTTTTCTTTGAACTAAAAATTGTATCTTGATGTAAAACTACGTAATTTTATAAAATATTACTTGTAACATGAAAAATAGTTGTGGCTAATATAAATTTTTTTAGAGTTTTTCTTCTTTAAACTATAAACTGTTTTTTAATCTAAAACAACATTTTAATGTTTTATGAAATATTATATACGACGGGAAAAATAGCTGCCATAAATATAAAAAATTCTTTTGAGTTTATGAAATATTATTTGAGGTAGAAAAAACAACTGTCTCAAATACAAAAATTTCTTTTGATTTTATGACACTATTTACGACAGAAAAAATAGCTGCCACAAATATTAACAAAATATTAATACAAACACGCTTTTTGTGACGACAAACACAGCCGCCACAAAAAATTGTCTCAAATACATCTTTTGTGACGGCGAACACAGCCGTCGTAAAAAATTTGTCACAAAATGCCCTTATTCTTGTATTGTTATTTGGATATTCTAACAATTTATCATGTGTCAATTATAGATATATAGGAAAAAAATATCAAAAACCAAACCCTAGGAACCCCCAATTGAACTATATATGCATACCTTTCAGAGATTGAAAAGTCCGCTGCTTTTTATTAAGAATAATTGCGTGAGGAAAATGGCAAACAAATATCACCACCAAAAATCTAAAAAAATTAGACCAATATTTTGGTCGAATGAGATTCACTGGGAAAAAAAATTGTAACACCCCAGTCCATTTAGCAATATTCAGATTGCTAATAACCTCAATAATGAATAAACAAAATTTTCATTAAATATCAGAATCACTAAACACTTCGAAAATGAATAAATAACCTCTTGATCACAGTTCAAATTACAACCAATCAAAATCTTTCATTCGTTGATCAACTCGATTCTCCACAAATTTTACTCCAAATTTCAACCTGCAACTAAGAGAGTTATTGGGGTGAGATCGGGAAAGCTCAATAAGTAATTTAAAACATAATATACAAAGTCAAAGAGCGAGACGATAATTTATCAACTAATCGATAATCGTTTGATGACACAAGAATTAATACGATATTACGGAGTACAAATATATTGAACAAGCCAACGAACTCGAACGTTTGAACAATCAAATCAACCATGATTGAACACTCGGTCAATCCCGACAACAAGCTAGGCATCATTCGGTGCATTTTAATTCAATCATGTCCACCCCTCAGGGCCACGAACATGAATTACAATCATAACCATGTCACCGAGTATACCTCATGCACGAGTCAAAAAATCTCAAGTATTCCACCAAAGCTAACATCATAACAATTAACGATAAATTGCACGAAAACACGACCGAACATCGAATTACTAATAATTGAACGAAATCTCATTTTAGAACTCGAAACCAAAACAATACCACAATTCGAATACGAATGGGACGATATCGATAAAGTACTCTTTGCAAAGAGATTAAAAGAATGCATATCATGTAGTAGAAATCAATATCTAATATCCGAGAATATCATACTTGAACTTCAATTCGAACGGATCGAAAACCTCGATTCAATCCTCTTGTAAAACTCTTCGTTTGGATCTCTTTCTCCTTTTCTTTGTTTCGGCCAACCACTTCTCGTTTTCAAAACTTCCATTTTTTTCCTTAGGTTTCTATCCACTTGCTCTTTCCAAAGCAAACACATAATATTTGCTCTAACATTCTCTCTACATGACAACACACAAACTTTCATTACATGAGTCATAATCGCCACCTCACCATCTTTATCTTCTTATTTTTTTTCTTCCTTTATCTTATTTCTTTTGTCTTCTTTAGGTAGGTCAGTCACGTTAATGATGCCCAACCAACAAAAAAGGGTATCTTCAATTATAGTTTGCAACCCTTTAGTTTCATTAATTATAGATATGCCACAAAGTTTAATATTAATTATGTTTTCCTCCACAAAACTTTATATTATTTCTACTTACTTAAATTCAATACTTCTATTAGAAAATTCGGGATCTCACAAAAATGGTCAGATGGAAGTAAAAATATATTTTATTGTCTTGCACTACAACCTAGGAAGTGTAAAGGTTTTAAAGCAAATGACGGTGTCAAAGCAATTTCACAATATTTGAAATGGGCTGGTGTCATAAAGTTGTGGGTCTTTTTTTATTAGCGGGTCATATCCATGTCATTTTGGTGTAGAGTTTTGGTGCAAATTTTGGTCACCATAGCATTATTGTATCTGGAATGATTGGGAATAAAATGTCTATTGGTAACTTTTTAAGTCCGCCGTCAAAATCCTTGACCCTAACTCAATCAAAGCAAGAAGATAGAAGGCAAAACACAAAAACTCATAATGCCTACCTATTGCCTTTTATTTACCACATGAAGGATCCATCCAAAAGGAAAAAAAAAGTGATTCGATGTCTTCTGTGCAACCTGTGATCTAGGCCTCCTATTTGTTCAGGCCGGTTGACGTGAACTTTTTTTCGATTCAAGTATTTAACTGCATCGCTAGGATGCTTAGTTGACTCCTTAACCTTGATAAGAAAATGACTTATTCAATACTTTGTGCATAAGGATAAGGAACTTTAAATGAACTTCCTACTGAAACCGGCCACCTCATGTGCCAAAGTCATTGGGTTGTTCTTTCTTCCTGCTCCCTTACACCTGGTAGAATCAATTCCAAAATTATAAATATGTAAACTAATAATATCCCATGTCTTTTCCAATCTTAAGTACTGACCTTAATTTTTTATGTACTTGGCAGATGACCCTTTATTTACTAAACAATGACTCTAATTTTAATATAATCACAAAATTATTATATTTTATCTTAAGAATTACAAGATCATCCCAATCTATCCAAAACTTATCCAGACAATTATGGGCTCCGCCCAGAATTACAGACTAGACCCAGACCACATATGTTGACCAACAAAGGCCTAGTCACAATTTCAGTTGAGCCAAACCCACATTCCTAAGAGACCCAGTCATTATCAACACACGTGGGAATCTCCATATGAGGAGAGGGAATCTGTGAGGATGCGGTTATCAAGGGCACATCGCTATTCTCGCGAGATCACCTCGCCCGTTATGAGATAGGGCGAGCTTCAAGGGATCACCTCGCCCATTACGAGGATAAGACGAGTTTCACGACATCACCCTGCTCCCTGTTACTGGTACGAGGATGACGCCTCAATCAGAGCTCCTCGAAGCCAACTCCACATGCCTATAAATTTTTAGCCCTGTCTATACATAGGGAGCATCTCTTGAGTAATAAGATTTTTTGGCCACCGTCGTCATTTCCAGTAGAGTATGTCATCCACACCGAACCACCTAATCTTTGTGTTTAATTGTGTTAAACCCTCTTTATTTCATCCTTAATTAATTTTACATAAACATCTTTTATGGATCACTAGTTTGACGCTGTACGACGAACAGCTTAATTTTCACCCTATTGTCTTTTCATTTTTCCTAATGACCAACAACATCAGAACGAGGTCCCACCCCCGCCGACAAACCCCGTTGCTGAGACACAACTACTGGAGAGGGTTATATATGTGCGATTCGGTCACCTGAGCAGTCCACAATTATTTCATCCAAGGTGATCGGATCGTACACGTGGCAGACCAAACCTTTCTCTAGTGAACTTCCATTGCATTTGGTGGACCGGCGTAGCATTAGAGAATTTCTTAGAGTACGTGTAGTCCCAGACTGGTCGAGGATAAGAGAACACCAGACACGTGTTACGCGGCGCAACTTAGCTTTCGTTCAAAGATGTTCCTAACGTGAGCCTTTCCACCCTTTCCTTTCTCTCTCCTCGGTTTCCCTCCAATCCCTTCCCGCACCTTCAAGTCTCTCTCTCTCGCTGTTTTTGCAGCTCTATTAGCTATTTGAGGTCGATACATACATATAGACATAAAACGTATGCGTATGTATCTTTATAGAGAGAGAGTTTTCGATTGATTGTATGTAATAAGACCTGAGGTGGGTATGAATGTGCTCGAAAGGTGAGGCATGGCGTTGTCAGCCGCTCTGCACGCCAATTTATCAGCCACCTCGCCCACCTCTTCTCGCCACCAACCATCCATGGTACTCTCTTTTTCTCTATATATATCCAGATATGAGCTCGTGTATGGAGTATTTCATTTCATTTCTTGATTAATTGCAATATATTCTGATCAAATTAAGAGCTTTTGCTAAATTAGGGGAAGCATTAAACTAATAGTAGTTAATAGCATAAACAAGGTTTTTTTGATTCCCTTTATGAGTCTTCTTTGATGGGTTGGGTACAATTAATTTATGAATATTGCGAAAAGTAGAATTTATCAATGAAAATGGCTATTATCCAGTGCTAATAAAATGTGGTACAGACTACAGACATGACCTTCACCTGTTGGATATAATTTGATTTAAAATGTTGGTAAAGAGTTATTTGGACTTATGTTTTACAAGAAGATTTTAATATCATATAAACAAACAAACAAACAAATAAATAAAGATGAACATAATAAAAATTCATATCAAAATAAGTTTAGAATAGCCAGGATTGAGGCACGCCAAAAGTGCTATCATAAGAAGAGATATGCCCCCTCCGCACAGAGTATTCTAGCATTCTTTTTCTAAGATACAACAATTAAACTACGGTGCAGACATGAACCTCTCTATTGCGAACTATCATAACCCAAGTTGCCCATAAAAGCACATAAATTATATAACAAATAGACGAATATTTTGTATGGAGAAATATAAAAAAATAGTGTATCTCTCTTTCATCAAGAATCCTCCAAAATGAGTTGTAGTGATAGCCTTATATAGGCTGATCTCAAACGGCTATTTTGGAGCCATTACTCCCAACTTCAATGCACATTAAAAATATTAATAATGTTTGATGATGACACACACACACATATATATATTAAACTATTATATATATACATATATATTACTTTATATTTATATATACACATCTGTAACCGTTTTTAAAGAATCATATGAAATATAAATAATAAAAACCTAGTAAGCACGAATACGAGATACGGATACGGTGATACAACAAAACCCTAAAAAATAGGATACAGGTACGGCTAGGATACGTCTACAAAAACATATATCTTATATTTGTACTATTATATAATGACTTGATAGTTATAATTTTTAAGGATTCTTTAACAATAATAAACAACATTAACAATTTTTTATTTTCAAAAAACCTTCTATTATCTCATTATAGTACATCTACAAAGTGAACTCGATTAATTAAAGAAATAAGAACTAACATTTAACTAGATTGTTTGCTTATAAGTATTTGTTATTAAGATTATAGTGTAATCAACTCACTTATACTCTTTGGACATATGGTAGTGAATAATATTTGGAAAACATCCATGTGTCTTCAAAGTCATATGAATTATTGTTGATGTATTGCATTGTATGTGAATAAAGATTAAAATTAAAAATTACACATAATTCTATGCATATAGAAGTATCCACAAAGTATCCATATATTTATTTATTTTTGGATACGTTTGGTGTGTATCCGATACGTATCTTCGAGTATCGTATCCGATATGATATTCGATACGGATACGTCGACCTTGACAAAGTATAATGTTTTCATAGATGAAAACATTATTGTGGTGGTGTATACCTAATAATTATTCAAAACTTTTCTTTTAATATTAAATTATTCTAATGTCAGCATGACTGTAGCTATGGCTGCTTTCAAAGGCATGTTCAAACCTTTCTTTATAGTTGGTGAGCTTTGCACTTTAGAGTTAAACTAAGCAATGACCCCTATGGAGAATTTAGTTATTGGCTATTATAAATTGTCAACTGTTTAAAGAGTTGGGGAGTTTTTGTTTGATTATCTTCTTGTAGACTCCTTTTGAAGATTTGGCTGACGTGAGATTTACATTTTTAATTTTGGAAGGTTCTGTTTTCTTTTTGAATAGTCTAGGTGTCTTTTATACTCCTTAGAAGCTGATTGTAGAGAACATATTTTTATCTATTTACTGCTGCATTTGGATGAGTAGTTTTGGTTGAATTGAAAGCTCCTTTTGAATCCTTTAAAGGTTTAATAGGTTCTGGGAGAATTGCATTTGCAATTTCGTCTGTAACCTCTGATGGCATCAATGATCACTCCTTTGTCCACGGGTCTCTCTTATTTTGGGGGGAACCCCGGGGGGGGGGGGGGGGGGGGGGGGGGGGGGGGGGGGTGGGGGAGGGGTTGGGGGTGTTCTGAGAATGTACCTGTCAGAGATTCTGGAAGTCTCCTTAAATTAAGCAAATGAAGTTCTCCTTTCCGACATATACTTCTAATGAAACAGCAATTAACTGTCAAATGCTGCATAGTCTCAAGAGTTAAGAAAACACACCCCATAATAGCAAGGAATTAGCAAATCTATTGAGAGAAATAGAAAAGAATTTAGATTTGATACTCTTGCTTTTGTTTCTGTAACTAAATAGATGCATGATCCTTGGTGATGAAATGTTTTGTGCAGTTGTGCTGTCTCAGGCTCAATCGGAAGCAGAAGAGATTAGCTTTTTTGACAGCCCACAGAAGAAAGAGTCTGTGGAAAATCAAATCTGTTGTGGATAGCAGAACGTCAAGTATCAATGACAATGGGGCAACTGAACCTGCAAGAATTCTTCTGGAGAGTTTATTTGCCCAGACACAGAAACTGGAAGAACAAATAGGCAAAAATTCTCGTCTACCTCAGGTTGCTGAAGTGGGGCTGAATCTTGTTAAATTAGAGTCAGATATTGAGGCTGCTCTGGCAGCCTTGAAGAAGAAGGAAGAAGACCTACAAGATGCAGAAAGGAAGGTCTTGTTGGAGTACAATGAAATACACCAAGCAAAGGTGGAGTTGGAGCGACGGGAGGAAGAAATAGCATCTGCTTTTTCCAAGAAGGAAAAACTAGAAGAGGAGCTGACGCAGGCTAATCTCAACTTAGCTTCTCGAGTGACCGAAATTGAGGACCTAAAGCTTCGTATTAAGGACAGAGATCAGGAGATTTCTGCTGTCCGATCAGCACTGTGTTTGAAAGAAGGTGAAATGAGTAAAATGCAGAATGAATTGATAAAGAAGAGTGAAGAGGCTGCCAGCACCGACTCGAAACTTAGATCCAAGGCTCAACTATTGAATGACACAAATGAAATTGTGAAAAAGCAAGAACTTGAGCTTCAAGAGCTCCGGAAAGCATTCCAAAAGAAAGAGGAAGAACTAGAAATTTCTGTAGCGATGCGGAAACTTGAAGAGGAGAAACTAAAAGTTGCTGAGACCAATTTGGAGAAGCAGGCAATGGATTGGCTTGTAGCACAAGAAGAATTGAAGAAGCTGGCAGAGGAAATATCCAAGCATTCCGCAGAAGGAAATGAAACTTTGGAAGATTTCAGAAGTGTGAAGAGTCTTCTTGCTGATGTGAGGTCTGAGCTAATTTCGTCTCAGAAAGCTTTAACTTCCTCTAGACAAAAAAAGGAAGATCAGGAACAGCTGCTAGAAAAGCATCTAATAGAACTTGAAGAGCTAAAGAGAAGTGTTACATCTTACATGGCAAGTTTGAGAGATGCTCAAATAGAAGTAGAGAGTGAGAGAGTGACGCTTAGGGCTGCTGAGGCTCGAAACAAGGAGCTTGAACGGAACTTGTCCATGGAAAGGGAGCTTATTGAAGAGTTGCAGGAAAAATTAAACAACGAGGGGTCATCTCTGCAACAAGCAATTCAAGAGAAGTTTTCTCTCCAGAAGGATTTAGACCAGAAAAGTATTGAATTTGGAGAAACTCTAAATCTTCTTCAGGTTAAAGAGTCAGAATTGGTGGAAGCTAGATTAGAGATCATGCAGCTGAAGTCTGAGCATGCTTCTTTTCAACTTATATTGGAGGAGAAAGATTTGGAACTCGCCAATGCAATGAAGATGTTGCAGGAAGTAAACCAAGAGATAGCTGAACTAAGGGTACTTATGAACGGTAGAGAAGATCAACTTATTCAAGCAACGGCCATGCTGAAGGAGAAAGACGAATATGTTCAGACTATGCAGCATGAACTCAATGACTCGAAGCTGAAATTTTCTGAAGCTGAAAGTGTGTTGGAACAAATTTTGGAGCTCACTAACAAGCTGGTTATTCCTGAGAAGTATGGATATTATGATGCAATAATCCCATTTGATGAAATGGATCAAAAGTTACAAAAATCAGCTGATACTTTTAAGTGGCAGAAGAAACAGCTTGAAACTGAACTTGAGTTTACCAGAGAAAGCCTGAGGACGAAGGAAATGGAAGCTCTAGCAGCACAAAGGGCCCTCACAATCAAAGATGAGGAACTGAAAATGGTCCTTGGAAAACTAGATGCAAGGGATAAGGAACTAAAGAAGATGAAGGAAGAAATGGTCCAAGATAGTGATGATCTGAGGAAGCTCTATGCTTTGGCACAGGAAAGAATTGGTGAAAAGAGTATTGGGGATCTGGCAATTGAGAAGCTCCAGTTGGAGGCAGCTCAACTGGAAGTTGAAGCTGCAAATAGCGCACTCCATAAGCTCACTGAAATGAGTTGGGAGCTTTTGAACAAAGCTAGTTCCAGCATTGAAGCAGATTATGATATTATCACTCTGCATAATGGTGCTGGAACTGGGGTGAGTTCTGTTAACAATGAATGTTTTGGCAAAGTCACAACAGAAGTTGCCCAGCTTTCAGCTTTGACTGAGCAGCTCGTCAAAGAGGCTGGTATTGTAGCTGATGTTAACTGAAACAAGGTAATTTTTTAATCTAGTTACCAGATAAAGTAAATATCTAACTGGTATTCTCCATAGTTGGTACCTGGCTTGGGAGTATTTGTATCTTATGTTGGTGTGACCTCATGTGTAAACCTAGGTATGGTATAGTATTTTGTCTATTAGAGGTATTTGATTGTATTCCGTATGTTGTAATTCTTCCTTCTTGTAAGAAATCTACACACGAGATTCGATTTTTATTTTATCCATCCTTTTTCTAAAAACCTGTATGATGGTACTGTAAATGTGCTCTTGCAAAATTGCCCTATGAGAGGTTTGGAAAATGATTTCAAGAAACAATGACTTCAATTTGTTTGACAGATGGTCCTGGACTAGAGGTTATTATGCTGGATTGTGATATCATATGAAATTATTGTTTTGCTATCTGATGATACCTAGAATATGTCTAAGGTTGAGTTCGGTTTCTCAGCTCAGCTCTCTCAGGTCGGGAGCTCAGTTGCACGAAAACTCTGACTCCAGACCTCGAGCTCCTTGAATTTGCACCTCAGGAAAGGCAGTATAAAAGACAGATGGCGTCCACCAAACACCCCCTCGATAGCAACAGTCACTTATCCAGACACGAGATTCGTAACCGCCCCAACACCTTCCACAGCCGTTGCACAATATAAGCAGCTGTTATGAGAAAAAGGCAAGGATCTCGCCATAGATCTGGCTAGATCCAAAATCAACTATAAATAAGAGGCAAAGTCTTCGACAGAAGAGAGCAATCGTTGTTTTACTAGAATACTCTCTGTAATATTCCCCATTATCAATATATCTCTTAGGAGCAAGAAATTTCTTTGAGAGTGGATTAGTCGAACTCCTGAGCCGGTGAATAACTATAAATTCACTGTGTGATTATCCCATCCCTTAATCCAATGCTCAAGAGAGTCTTAGAGCTCAGACTGAACCATTTAGTACACTATGTATTCGTCATTCTACTTTGTCGTGTTACGAACATCATCACTATCTTTGTCATGTGCCAATTTTTGCTTTCTTTTTCCTCATTTTTCATGCTTTTTTGTTTCTCTCTCTCTCTCTCTCCCTCTTTTTTTTTTTTTTCCCGGAATGAATGCAATTTTGTTTCTCATATGAGAAAGAACAGGAAAGTGAAAGACACAAATACATAGGGTTCTTCCTTGAATATATTTTGGTATAAAAAGACTTCGAACTAATTAAGTCAAATCCTACCCTTACTACCTGAACCAAACATAAATCACTAAATTTTGGATTTTGGTCGCATTGAGTTGAATTACCGTTATGCATAAAGCTTCTAGTTAATGTTCGATGCAGAACTATGGAACTAATCTTTTATTATAATCAACTTATGGTGAGTGTAGTTGATATTATTCAAGCAAGTTTGATCAATTTAGTGAGAATGGAGACCCGAAAATGATTATTTTTAAGGTTTTTATCAAGAGTTTAGAAGAAAGTCCTCGTGAGAACTAAGAATAAGTTGATATAATGGATATTGATTTTGTGTAATGTAAAGGCCAAACATGATATTTTTCTCATCACAAGCATTAAAAAACCCCAAAGCAAACATAACGTCAATACCGGAGACCATCAATATGTCTTTGAAGTTCTTGATAGAAAGAGAGAGGAAGAGGAAGAACCCTATTTATATGCTTAACACACCCAATTCATATAAAGCAGACTCGGAAAATACTCCTTCCATGGTGTATGAAATTTATGTCCATTTATGTAAATTTTACCATGACCAGTAGAGCTCTATTTCTGCATTCCATTAATTCTCTCAAGATTTAAAATTTATAATCTTGTTTTTCCTTTTTTAATCGGTACTTCTTTTTTTTTTTTTTTTTTTTTGTATGGACATTCTTACCTTCTAAGTGACAAAGGAGGTGAAGGTACTCCATTTTTACTAGACCGCCTTACTAATAAAGGGGCTTTTCTTATGAAAGAAAAAGAACTCTCTTTGAGGGCGAACTTGTTTCACGGGACCGCCTAAAGAGACTCATGATATTAAAATAACTATATAACTTAATGAAAGACTATGACATAATATCTTTTTTGACAGTTCAAGAAATAGTGATATCCCATTGCCAAACTTTTTTCAAATGATAGTTTTTGACTCACAATCTGTTTGCACGGCTCTACCACAATCATTTTTCTCAGTTCAAATTCGAGTGTTGTCTAATTAACAAAAGCCTCGAAATCTCTTATAAATATTGTATAATGGGCATGAATTGAGGTTGGCTTATATGCCAACAATGTGGATGTTGAAGTAGTTACTTTGACATCAACCATGCTCGACAAAGAACCCCTTTTAGATGTAAGAGCATGGTGCATGTCCCTTTACAAGAACCCCTTATTCTATTAAATTGTATTAGTAACACTCACTTCATAATAAAACGAAGAATTAATTATTTTTTACCCTATGTGGTTTCGGTTAAAAATATCTTACTTACTTGACGTTTAAAATTATACACATTATTCCCTTATAGTTATATACTAAAATGAAATAATTGACACCATTAACGGAATTAAAAAATTATCATAATACCACGTTTTAAAATCAGAATTTTTGTCTGATTTACTCTTAACCATAAAACTAATAGAATGTGACAACAAATCAACACATTTCAAACAGTGAGGTTTTGATCCAAAACTGAAAATCACTTATGTTTTTTTACATGTTTTTTTATCTGGAATCGACGCCCTACCTATTTGGGTATTATACCATATATTATAAAGGGTATTTTACGCACTTAGACAATTTTCTTTGGAGGGAAACAAAGCCCACAATATGTTTTTGAAGTGTGGAGCATACTCTCTATTAACTTGGATAATAAAAGTAAATATTTCACTTTGGCACATAATTACAAAGAGGTAATGTGCATAATTTTAATCGTTCGAAGAAGTGGCCGAAGAAGGACTAGCTGGAGAGTAAGTAGTACTAAAGTCTGTTGGTAGGTAAGGTCAAGTTGTTGAGGATTCCAAACCTCTATAGTAAGTAAATAAAACATAGAAAAAGTGAGCTCTATAACTAGCTCCAATAGAAAGGTTGACGAAAAGAGGTCCTACCGCTACTACATAATATTCATCTCTATGGGGTGATAAATAAAACATCCGTACTCCTTTTGATCTCTCAAAAATTTCACAAAAATGAGCTTTCTAGAGACCCCCAATAATCAATCCTCACATGAATTGCCAAGGATTCAATAAGTCCAATATTAATTCCTTCAGATGTGTCAATTGGGCAAATACGTCCATAGTGACTAGGATGAATATCTCTTATTCGAAAACTAGCAATTTGTCCTGTTAGTCCTCCCCTCCCGGTCCCAAATAACTCAATTTTCTCCCATGAATTATTTGTGTCCATGAATTAGTTCGATCCAAAACTTGAGATAATGGGTGTAAACCAAAAAAAGATTCATAAGTAGTTATTAATGGAGTTGAAGTTACCAAATTCTAAGGGGAGATGCCGAAGGCAGGGTTAGTGACTGGAGTGAAGTCGTAACAAGGTAGTCGTACTGGAAGATGTGGCTGGATCAACTCATTTTCAGGGAGAGCTAATGTTTGTTGGGTATTTTGGTTTGACATTACTTCACACCCAAAAAGGAGGGAGTTATGACTAAGTGAAATTTGGAGATGAAAGTCTTCTTTCGTTTCTAGATGATGAAGTAAGACCAAGCTTATGAGTTTATTATCCTAGATCGGAACAAGTTGATAGGATCCCTTTTTTTTGGTCCCTATGTGCCCCCCGTGTGGCGACATGGGTGCGAAAAAAGGAAAGAAATGCATGGAGTTTCTCTCGCTTTTGGCATAGCGGGCCCCTAGTAGGAGGCTCGCACAATGGGCTATTAGCTCAATGGTAGAGCGTGCCCCTGATAATTTCGTCGACGTGCTTGGGCTGTGAGGGCTCTCAACCACATGGATAGTTCAATGTGTTCATAGGCGCCTGACCTTGAGATGTGGATCATTTAAGGCACATTAGCATGGTGTACTCCTCCTATTCGAACCAGTCTTTGAAACCAAACTTCTCCTTAGAAGGATAGATAGAGCGATTTAGGTGAGATTCAATGTAAATGCACCTTTCGATTCACTCGTGGAATCCGGGCGGTCCAGGGGGTACCACCACTGCTCATCTCTTATCGAGAATTCATAATGTCAAGTACGTAAAGTACTTCTAGCTGAAACCACAATGAGGTAAAAAATAATTAACCCTAAAAAAAAAGACATCAATAAAATTAAGAAAAATGTTTTTCTTTTCGGAAGGTAAATTAAGAAAAATGTTATTTGAACTTAAAATGTTGATTTGATCAATCACAATTATTGAATAGGTAATGAGTTCCAATAAATTCTGAGACCCACAATTAAATTAATGACAATAATTGATCAAGACAAAAAATTAAGTCATCATTTTAAGACAACGTAACATTGCTCTAAGATTAATGCTTAAAGCTCTAATACAAACACCCAATCTTGTTTGTCTTCTCTCTCTTACAAACCACCTCCCTCGCTCCGAAACTGGCAAGCGCGTGCAACCACACATCATTAAAGATATATATATATATAACATCATGCAAAAATATATGATTCATCTTTGCAAGGATTGATCTTGGAGAGTGAGAAAAATCGTCCAATAAGAGTCAAAAAATCCTTAGTTTCATTTATAATCTATGAAGTTATAATTAGATGTTCACGAATTTGTCCAACCAAAACTTCTCTTTTTTCTTAAATTTTCCCTAAAGGCTAGTCTAGTCGAAAGAATTTGCCTCTAGTAAGTTTCAATCTTGGAAACATTCGTGTCATTGCATATATATATATGCTTTGGTGGGATAGATTAATCATATGCTTAACAAAGTATGATTCAAAACTTAATTATAGACAATTAGACAACATCCAAATTCATAAGAACAAGGACACAAATCTATGTATGTATAAAATAAAACTAATTAGAGAGGAGAAAGCTTGAAAAAATTTCCCTCGTCATTTATTAAATTCATAGAATTTTATTTTATTTTAATTATTAAATTAAAACTCCCTCCAATCACATTTTACTATAGTTCATTTGTAACAATCCCTCAACTTCAAACTAACCAATCACTATTTTTTTTAATTAATTCAACAAAGATTATTTTTACTATTCAGTAACTTCTTATAATTCTTTATTATTTTTTTAAGTGATAAAGAGAAAGAAAAAAATAAATAAAATAGTACAAAAAAAATTAAAAAATATATTCTATAGGTGAGCCCGTGCGCTGCTAATAAGGCTAGCAAGAAGCTAAAAATGACCAAAACCAAGTAAGTATAATATGCAATTCTTTCATAGAATCATTACACATTAATCAATCCAATTCTAGACACACACACACAAAAGGATTGTAAGTCATTATAATCCCATAAACCTTTATGTTCTCTCTCTAAATACAGACAATTAAAGGGGGATAAAGAGTAATTAGATAGGGAGGACCTTCTTGACAATCCCATCACTAAGAGCAGCAATCTGAGAGTCAAGAGACTTAACAGTTTCCTCCTTTTGTTTCTCCAAATTAGCCAAAGCCTCCTGCAACTCAGCCTCTACTTTCTTCCTTCCCTCCGCTAACTTCTTCTCCACCTCCACCTGTGTCTCCTTCTTCATCTTGTTCAGCGCCGCCGATATCTCCGCCCTCGCCGCCCTCATCACCGCCGTACCCTGCTCCTCCAGCTGCTTCACCTCCGCCGACGTGTCCTTCACGCTCGCCAGCTTCTCCTTAATGTCCGCGTCTCTCTCGTCCATGAATTTCCCAAGTGGAGAGTAGTAAAGCTTGTCAAGTGCGAACATGAGGAACAAGAATTCGGCTATTATGATTGGGAGTGTGAGATCGAAGTCGAAGAGGGCGGCTTTTTGGAACTCCTCCGCGAGTGAAGGTGGCGCCGCCGCAAGAGAAGTGGCGAGTATGACGGAGATGGATTTGAGGGCGGTGGAAGTGGTGGTGGAGAGGGGAAGAGAGAGAATTTTTGGGGGGTTTGGGAATTTGAGTAGTTGTAGTTTGGGTAGAGAGAGTTTGGGTTTTGGGGCAGGGGGCAGAGTTGAGGAGGATGTGATTAGGGTTTTGGAAGAGGCCATGATCATGTTGGCCATTGGAACCTCTGCTGCTGGTACTATTCCACTTTGTGTATGTGTGTGATTTTGGAACTGTGGAGGAGTGGTGTGGTTTTGGGTGTGAGTGTGAGGAGGAAGGGAGTGGAAATCTAAGAAAGGCTATCTCATTTCTATGCCACACAAAATTATGAGATTGGGATGAAATTCTGAGGGGAAAATTACACTTTAGCCCACCCTCTGATCTATCTTTTCCAAATCACATTGCGTCATTAAATATCATGTTATTTGCATTGTATCTTTTAACTAGGGTGCAACTTGGGCAGATTAGGCGGGTTGAGGGATCAACCTAATTCAACACTAGGGGCTCGTTTGCTTCGAGTATTAATTATGGGTGGTATTAGACATCATTTTCATTCCACTCCTATCCAATGGTATATTATACCCGGTCTTAAATATTTATCACATCCTTCCCCTTGTTTGTTTGTTACAAAAAATACCTACTTAAAAAAAAGTCAACAATTGCGGCTATGACATCTTATATAACAAATATACTATTTTACCCTTAATATCATTCATTCAATTTTACCCTTAACCATCTATACAAGAAAAAAATTTAAAATAATTTTAAAAAAAATATTTAATACCGTACGCTTAAACATAATATAAAGAAAAAATTTAAAATAATTTTTTTTTAAAAATTAAAAAAAAAAAAAAAATCGGTAACACCGTACGCTTAAACATAATACAAGAAAAAAATTAAAAATAATTTAAAAAAAAAAAATCGGTAACACCGTACGCTTAAACATAATACAAGAAAAAAATTAAAAATAATTTAAAAAAAAAAATCGATAATATCGTACGCTTAAACATAATACAAATAAAAAATTCAAAATAATTTTTTTTTAAAAAAAATTAAAAAAAAAACCGGTGACCGTACATTTAAACAATATACAAGGAAAAAATTCAAAATAATTTAAAAATAAAAAATAAAAAAATAAAAAGTAACACCGTACGCTTAAATATAAAACAAAGAAAAATTTTTTTAAAAAAAAATTAAAAAAAAAATCGGTGACACCGTACACTTAAACATAATGTAAGGAAAAAAATCAAAATATATTTTTTATATGTAAACTCTTAACAAATGAGGGCATTTGTGTCAATTTACATGTTTATACCGTCCTTTCACTTGTACCGGGCATATAATACCAGGGGGGAGGTGGTATTCAATAATACCATATAGAAGGCATTAATGGCACTGTTCACAGCGGGTCGGTATTACGACCCGAAAATTAATACCGAACGAAAAATGACAAACAAACAAGGTATAAAGTGGACCCCACGTACTATTTTCCTAATACCACCCTCTTGTACCACTCTTATACTCAAAGCAAACATGCCCTAGGTATATAATTAGGACTGATAAAATCTGACACGACACGATTAACCGACACGAATCAACACTAATAAAACGAGTTTAGGTGAGATCTTAACGGGTTTGGATGATAAACGGATTGACACGCCAAACACGTTTAATAAACGGGTCGTGTTCGGGTGAGACCTGTCAACCCGTTTATAACACGTTTACCCGTTTAAATAAAATTAATATAATAATAAATTAATAATTATTTTAAAAAATTAGCAAGAAAAAAAAGAAGTAAAGAAATCAATACAAAAAAAAAAGTAAAGTAGTAGTTCAAAAACAAAGGAGGGGAGATAAGAAGCACTTCAAAGACAAAGACAAACCAATGTCTTTTATTTTTGTCCCACATTGAAAAATGAGGAGAGATGAAGAGGATTGAGTTGCCTATAAAAGACAATGGTCTCTTTCATTTTTTTTTAAGCCTTCAAGTCTGATTTTTATGAGATTTGAGTAAAAATTTCTCTTTTTTGAGGTAATTACAATTGGTAATAAAAAAAAAGTGGAGTATTAAAATTTGTTGATAATTTTTTTAAAATTAAACGGGTTAAACGAGTCGTGTCGTGTTACCCGTTTATTAAACGGATCGTGTTCGTATTGAGATTTTTCACTCGTTTATTAAACGTGTCGTGTACGGGTTTATATATTTTTCACCCGACACCCGTTTAACCCGACACGTAACCGTTTAACCCGACACGTTTGAAACACCCTATATATAATTTTCGACCCTAACCTTAACCCTAACTCAACCTCAACTCGAAGTTCTCAACCCGAGGACTGCCCAGGTTAAATTCGGGAGGTTAAATTCGGGAGGGCTCGAGTTGAATTCGGGTTCAATTTTGGCTTAAATCCAGGTTCAATATGGCAGCAACTTATTCAATTAATACAGAGAAATTGAACCAAAAAAAGAAGTAGAAATCCAAACAAAAAAATGCAAATCCAGAAAAAGAAACAGAGATCTAAATATAGTGTTTAATGTAATGGCATAAATTTATTCAGTTAACACAAAAAATTGAACAAGAAAAAGAAATAGAGATCCAGTACAAGGGATTCAATGTGTAAATGGGTTAATGTGAACCAAGTTTATATGTAATGATATTAGATTTTAGAAAGAAACAAGGGTATTTTGATCTTCTGTAAGACGAAGAGGAAGAATCAGAGAGAACCAACGTGGATCTTCTCAAAGAAAAATGACAGAAGTAGCGTGGATCTTCTCCAACACGAAGAGAGAATCAGGCAATGTCTTCTGGTCTTCTCAGATACGAAGAGTGGAGGTTTTCTTCTCCAGATTTGCGGTAGACTTCTTCAAATCTGCTACAGTAGACTTCTCCAAATTCATGGTAGACTTCTCCATATCTACTTGAACTAGTGGAGAGGAGATGGAGAAGAATTAGAAACCCTAGTTTTGAGAGATTGACAGGCTGAGCGACTGACTGAGCAGGAGAATGAGAAAGACTGAGTGAGAGAGAGAGGGAGGCGCCTCCTGTTAAGTAAACGGTGAACCCTAGAACTTGTTATGCTTTTATATATATAATCAAGTTCGGGTTGAACCCGACAATCCGAGGCTTGCTCGAATTCAATTCGGATTGAAATTTTTTTGTCCATGCCTAACCCAAATATTAAAAATTCTAACTCAATCCCTATTTTTTTTCGGATTGGACTCGGGTTGAATTCGGGTTAGCTCGCCCAAGTTGCACCCCTACTTTTAACTATGGTTATTAGCTTAACTCTATCCTTATGCTCAATATCCATTATAGATTTTGAAGGACAACTGTATCACTTTGCCCTCAAACTACATTATTTTGTTTAACTTTTGCCCTTGCCTATGTTCTATCATAAGACAATAAATGTTTGGAAAAATTTCATCTACATCCTCTCTAGTTAGGTATAAATTTAATGACACCCCCTCCCTATTCTGAAACTTCATTGTCACCCCCTGTCTGGCCTTGTCTTATAACAGCGTTAATGACTAGGGTTGATTTACAAAAATAACTCTGGGTATTTTATACGTACTCTGTATGTATACCTATTTAACTTATACTACTAACTATGGTTTGGTTTAGTTAACCCCACCTATTTATTAAATTTAACCCAATTCATGTTGTCTCTGTGTATTCCCATGGGTTAATTGTCTCTTGCATGAAGAGAGAGAGAGAGAAAGAAGAGGGGGAAAAAATTGGTAAAGGCTTGGAAGATTTTTGCAATTCTAAACATCGAATGGTTTGAAGAGTGAGTATCGAAGATTCTCTGGTATGTACCGAATAAATTTGGGTTTTTTTTTTACATTTTGTTTTATCTAGGGTTTATATTTTTTGGATTTGGGGATTTTTTCATCTTTTATCCTCATATTGAACATAGTTCAGGGAATTCTAATGCATTCTCCATAGATATTGAGTAAGGGTTTGGACAGAACTGAAATCTGGGCTTAGAACAGTGTTGAAATTAGGGCTTCTTTTTCATATTCGTTTTCTAAAAATCCTTCTTGTTTCAAACATGTTACATAGATGATTTTTTTCATTTCCTGAATGTGCTATTGTTGAAATTATTGTAGAAATGCTGCTAAGTTGATTGACTTGTTCATGCACTTTGATGGGCAACAGTACATAGCACAGAACGTTGACCTAGATAAATATTGTCATGTGCACCTATTATCAGATGTATTTATGTTGTGTTCATCAGCATTGACCTTAGTGTTCAAATTATTTTGTGAACTGTCTGGTTCAAATGACAGAATGTTAGTAGATGATGACAAAGATATAATGGAGATGTTTAGTGGGCACAAGAATAGAAAACACATAAACATACATGTTATTCCACAAGAAATTGGAAACAATATTGTTCATAAAAACAGTGTGGAGAATGTGGATAGTTTGGAGAATCTAGGCAATGTGAAGAATGTGGAGAATCTGGCTAATGTGGAGAATCAAGGGCAGAATCTTTGAGGTCAAAGTCTATTATTAATTTTTTGGATGACATCAGAACTAAATTTATGACTAGGATTCAACAGAGGCATGAAAGGGACAACAATTGGGAATGGTTAGTGACAGAGAATGTTAGGAAAAAACTTAACAAAATCATTGTTGAGTCAAGATCATGTTCTGTAGTGCATGCAAGTGGAATGCACTATGAGATAATGGATAATGGGATAAGATACATAGTGATACTTGATGAAAAAAAATGTGACTGTATGGGTTGGGGCATATCAGACATACTATGTAAGCATGTAGCACATGCAATTACACACAAGAGGTTGAATATTGAGGAATATTGTCATGATTTCTTCAAGAAAGAGGCATTCTTAAAAGCTCATGAGCTAATGATCCACTCCCTTCGAGACAAGAGAAAATGGGCACCTGCAGTTTGTGATATGCTATCTCCTCCCCTTCTAAGAAGACTCTTAGGTAGACCCAAAAAAGAGAGGAGGGATGCAGATGAGCCAGCATCACATACCAGTTTTGCTAGGAAGTCTTTCAATGTGAAATGTAAAATTTGCAAATAGTTTAGTCATAATAAGAGGACTGTCAAAGAGCTTTTGTGAGAGTAGAACATGCAACTTCTCAAGCAAGCAAAGTGACATCATTGACACCACAAGCAAAATCTGGAATTGGACTAACATCTGAATAGGTACTAATTCATTCATTTTTTAGTTACTTAATTTACAACATATACAAACTGCTAATTCATTTTTCCATACTTATTAGGTATTTGCAATTGGAGGGATTGATGTATGCAAAGGAAGAGGAAAGAAGAGTAAGGGCAAGGGAAGAGGAACACCAGCAAATCATAACATAGAAAGGTCAACACCACAGCCTATCTTTGCTAGGAAGTCTTTAAGCGTGAAATGTAAAATTTGCAAAGAGTTTGGTCATAATAAGATGACATGTCAAAGAGCTCTTGTGAGAGCAGAACAGACCACTTCTCAAGCAAGCACAATGACATCATTGACACCACAAGTAGAATCTGGAATTGGACTAACATCTGAACATGTACTAATTCATTCATTTTTAGTTACTTAATTTACAACATATACTAACTGCTGATTCATTTTTCCATACTTATTATGTATCTACAACTGGAAGGACTGGTGTATGCAAAGGAAGAAGAAGGAAGAGTAAGGGCAAGGGAAGAGGAACACCAGCAAATCATAACATAGAAAGGTCAACAACACAACCTATCTTGCCACCACAAAACTAGAACATTGAAGGGACAACAACACATCTTAGCTTGCCACAAGAAAATCAGAACATTGAAGGGTCAGTGGACACAAGAAGAAGACGAGGCAAAGGAAGGAAAGGTAGGGTCAAGGGGGAGACACAAACTACTAGGACTTGATCATTTTATCAATGCTGACTTTTTGATTGTTTTTGTTCCTTGTGTGAATACTTAAATATAGTTGGTTTAACACAGGAATAGACTAGGACTTTTGTGTAGAATGGATGGTTATGCAAAACAGATTACTTGTAAATTTTTGTGAAAAATAGCTACAAATGTCACAACATAATAGTTTGTGACTGCACATGGATGCTAAATATTGTAACTATTATTAATGTATGGAAATGAAGGCAAATTGCATACTAGTCAAAACTACAATGTGTAACAAAATCATACTAGGCAGATTGCATACTAGTCAGAACTGCAATGTACGCTGAATATTATAACAAAATCAGAACTACAATTTGTATTAACACATTTAAATACCAATCATATTACATAGAACAAAAACATCAGATTTGCACAACCAAAAACATCAATCTGCAACTACTTCATTCCAACCAAAAGTTGTAACACTAAAATCACAATTACAACTGTCATCATCTTCTTCATGCATTATAGGGTGCTCTCTATCAATTTCACTCTTGCAGCCAAATCGTTCAATTCAACATTTGTCTCTGTGTTGCGATGCCTCATTCCATACCCTTCAGGTTGGGTGATTAGTGGTACAACAGATATCAGATGACATCATGCAAAAACTCTCCAAGACCATTTTTCACAATTGTAATATAGTCTTTCTTTACTAGGCTTCTCAGATTCCACTATCTTAACCACAACTTTTTTCCCACAGTAACATGGTTTATAGCTATATCTTATGTCAAACTCCTTCTCCCCTATGTCTTTACCTCTACCAACAATTGAAGAAAACATCAATCCTACAATAATCCATAATAATATATTGACATAACAAAATGGAAGAAAAAAATTAAAAAAATGTGCATGAACAAAATTAAAAAAACTGCATGAAAAAAATTAAAACTATTTGCATGAAAAAAAAATTAAAAAAAAAACTGCATGGAAAAAATTAAAAAAAAAAAATTGCATGAAAAAATTAAAAATATCTACATGAAAAAAATTTTAAAAAAAAACTGCATAAATTTTTTTAAAAAAATTTGCATGAAAAACATTTACAAATCTGCAAGAAAAAATAAAATTTACCAACTTAGGTAGTGAACGATCACTGTGGAGAATGAGTTGAAGAAGAATAGTTGGCTTCAGTCTCCTATGTCTTCCAGCAACACAAAATCGTTTTTCACCACCAACAACAACAAAGGGATATGATACATATAGTGGGAAAAGGGTTGAAGACATTTTAGTATATTTACATAAGGAAGGGTAATTTTGACATTTTTAAAATATTTAAAGTCAAACCGTTACTTTTTGTACTGGCAGTGTTAAAAATTACTATTAAGGAGGTGTATTTGATTTGAAAGTATAAAGTAGAAAGGGGTGCAATGAAATTTTAGAATCGAGAAGGAGTGTCATTTAATTTAGACCTAATTAAAGGGGGTGTGGATGAAATTTTCCCTAAATATTTGTTTTTAGGATAGTGTGAAACAAATTCAAATAGTTAAGGGGCGAATGTGAGTATTCAAAATCTGTGGGAAGGACTCGAAAGGCGAAGATTATGATAAATACACATCATCCCAAACTCTTCTTGACTTGCACCACATAAGGCTAATAATACACATCCTAATTCAGTACGTAAGAAACGGTTAACTTTAGTTTCTTATATACCTAAACCTGCCCCGACACAACCAATTGCCACCTGCATATGACACAGAATGGACCATTATCACCAACAATTCAATTGTCCACTAAATATGCATTCAATATCAAGCAATTGCTCTTATTCCAAACTTAGTTGTCATACAAACAACTAATAACCAGTTGAATCATTTCTACTAGTAAATTTAGACATGTGAACAAAATTTAACAAGGGAAACAGCTTTCATGGCTGGGAGAGAACAATGGGAACATTATGGATTTGGAGCTTGAGTGAGATTCAAATGCTGATTGAAGTTAAATCCACTAACCAGTTCAGCAGTCCCTCCTCCCAGCAGCACAAATATGCCCGATCATTACTCCCCTTTCAAAGTCTCAGTTTCAGAATCATATTTGTTACTATAAACCCGTAAAATGTTTTTAAAACTTCCTAAGAAGCCACTGGCGAATCTAGATAGACTACTCTTCTTTTCAAATCTCATATCTGAGCTTGCCAACTTGCCATAAGAGAACCACCCCCTCAACAAGTGAGTCAACTTGCATTCACAATGCGTTATAACATCCTTATCGTCATCATCATCCTGATCCTGCTTTAATCCCTCTTGATCATGCTTCTCATCTTCCTCACCATTCTGTTTGCTCTCTTCAGAGTCTGATCTGCACGATGACCTTTGCACCAGGAAGTTAGCCCAGGTTTCATAATCTTGATCAATAGGTTCTACAAGTTAAAAGAGGGCTAAATTATCCAAAGTATGTGATCAACTTTTCAAACCAAAGAAACAAACCAATAACCTACAGATCTATGAAAATCCAAAGTCAACAGTGTTGGATGCTTCTAGCCTGCTGACATGAATTTACAGCAAAACAGAACCAGTGTGCCTTTTAGCTATTAAAGTATGAAGAAATAAAAGAGGTTCGAAACAAGCGCTTATACATATGACCTATAACAACATTTTATTTTCAGTGATGGTCATAGAAAGAACTTACATCCTGGGTTGATTGGAGGCACAAGCCTGTTTGACTGATCGTGCCTTTACCATATTGTAGTTCGTGGATACATGGCGAGTAAATTGAAGCTGCGCATGCCGTTACAAGAATTATTAGTACACAAGAACAAATGTGCAGGAGCTATCTCCTATTAAATACATGTTTCTGATTCGTAGAAAACAAAAAACATGCATAAAGTAACAACATACCCATCCAATAATCCATAACAGAAAAAACTAAGGGGAATGTGAAACAAACTCCAGTTTTGGCCTCTAATGGCCATGAATAAAGAGAAGAGGTACAGCTATATAAGCACAGTAATGCCGTTTGCCAACAAAATCCCCCCTTTACATTGTCAGATGAAACTAAATTTAATCCCAACTGCAAATTCACCTGTTTCAAGAATTCTCTGTCATAAAGAGGAGCACGTTCACATATTTCTAACCACTTCAAACATCAGACTATCCAAAACCAGCTATGCTTGGAGTTGAAAAGGAATAGTTCTTCCTCCAAACAAAGATCTTAATTCATCATTATTGAGAGCATTGGCCGCATGTTGGGGATGATTATCTGTCAACAGTATTCAGACGTGCAATGGTGACATTAACTTTGAATGATGTGATAGTAAGGCTCAGTAGTGTTGAGTTGAGTTGGAGCAGAGTATTCAAGAGAACCCAAGCAATTATCTGCTTATTTGCATCTCTTTGGTCCAGAGTTAGAACTGTTCCAACCTAGGTCTCACATGGGGTTTTTGCATCCACGTCATTCTTTCTGGCTTGCTTTGCGAACTCCAAGAATTTTTATTCATTAGTGGTTTCCAAATATTTGTATCATCCTTAATCTTTGCTGTACAATTCTGCCCACTGTCATATGAAAGCTAAAAAAAGAGCCTTGTGGCTTGGTTTGTCATTTTTTCCCAATGAAAACACATCCTTCATGGGATAAGACTCGAAGCAGCCACTATAATTCCTATAGCAGGTGCGAAAAGGGCCAAACATCTGAAAGAAATCAATTTTGTCCATGGCTAACTTCGGACGATTAATTCTATTAAAGCTTTGTCTGGTCTTCTTCCAGTTCTGATTCCGCATAAGAATCCCTCTTGCATGCATTGCTACCACATGACATCTACCAATGCTACATCTATTTATGAGATACTTGGGGAAGAAAATATAACTTCTACATGTTGATCACATCAAAATTCCCAAAAAAAATGTACATTCATGTAAACAAACTTAAATAATGAACATTTATTGAGATGACACATTAAACAAATTTCACAAACAATCTTGCAAATAACTTTTTAAGTGTCTGATGACCATACAATATCTGAACAAATTTCTTCATCATGACAAACGTATTGTTTTATAATTTAGCTTATAAACTAATGCAGTGCACATGGGAATTCTTTTGGAAGAAAGAAAATTGGTATGAGGCATATTTCTGTTGTTATCTCTATCCAATCTCTTTATCTTCGGAATTTATACACGCTCTTTTAATTTTAAAATTATTTAGAGTCATCTGAATGTTATTTACTGCTAAAGGACAAAAATTGAAGTCTTGAGTTACCCAACAAGAAAGCGTCCTTCTATAACACTTCTTTGAAACTACTTTATTAGATTCACTGTTGTATTTTGTATTTGAAGTGCAAACTTAAGGCAACTAAGAAGGCTACTTTCCTCTGTTATTTTGCCCCAGATGGTTAGTAATTTCATTGTTCTAAATGTTATCTGCAGGGATTAACATTTTATCATTAGCATTTAAAATGGCAAATATCCACATGAGCCCAATCAATTAACCTACTCTGCATATGACCTCTTTTAATCATCAACATCACAAAATGAGGATAACAGAAGCAATAATACTTTTGCAATGCAATGAAGCAACTTTTTTTTTTGAAGATAACTTAGAATTTAACACCCACCAAGAGGAAAAGAAGAAAACTTAAGTTGCTAGACACCACCAAGAGAGGAAACAAATTCAGTGGATTCCAGACTTAAATTTGAATCAATTTTAAGTTTGAAATATGCACACAATTTAAAAAGTAGTTAAAATTTGAGAATTCAATGCCCCGAAAACCTAAGGGGGAGTAGAACCTATGATCGCAGTTATAAACAAATGGGGCATGCCCAATATGGAACGTATATAAACAAGCAGGTGAGGGTTGGTATGGTGTAGAGCGCACGTAAAACAAGAGTTGAAGATGCCAAGACCCTGCCCCAGTTGCTAAGGGACGCGCTTACAGGATGAAAAACTTATGTTTGAGCCTAACAAACCCGAAGTTCCATGTGTACCGAAAAAATACAATATATATGACAAATTGTACCTGATCAGCATCCTTGATTCCATAAGCTCCTATATAATCGCTGTCGGTTAGCAGTTTCTGACCATCATAGCTTAAGCAAAATTGTCCCCATACATGCGGCCTTCATGAACAGAATCAATTTAGAACACAAATCCTTCTTTGGGTTAGGAAAGAATACAAGTCAATGCTAACAATACTCGGGAACAAATACAAGTTAAAATAACACACTCCACAAACTCCCAATACATCAAGTGTATTTGAAAAGAACTAACTTGAAGATACTATGTTAAATACCATGTTTCTAACAAAACTAGAAAACTGTGATAAAACAATTTGGACAATATTAAACCACAAACAAAATAAAACCCGGGGCGTGGGCTGGCAATCAAATGGCTCTGATGCAGTTTGTGAAGCATTTAAAGATATGGATCCAGCCTCTGAAAGGAAACATCTATCTTAAATAGCTTTCAATCTAAGAATTCATTTTAGAATTTTTTGCTACATTGCCTCAGTTCTGCATTATATCCACATCATTTATCATCGATGTCTATCATAACTTAAAAAATGAATAATAATTAGGCAGCTTGATTTCCATGGGAATGATCAACCACATTTCAGTTACATTGTGTTGCAAGTTCAGCACCCTTACAAAATCGAAAAAAGGAAAGAAAGAACGAATTTGTTATGAACACATATACCATGAAATCTTGCCGGCTCCTTTTCTGGGCAAATGACTAAAGGCAGCTTCCACCGCCTGCTTCAGCTCTGCCACCGTCGCTGTTTTCGCTACAAGAATATCTGCAAAACCAACCATCACAATTCACTCAATCCCATTAACATTCATATCAATAAAATCATCTACATTCGAAAGCTATATAGAAGAAATGATACCAAAGCAAGAGCCATCTAATTTGAGAATGGTGAGTTCAAGGGGCTCCTGAGGGAGCTTATTATACGAAAAGCTCTTCCTCGAGATGTTTTCAATGATCAACAATGGAGAGAAAGGGACTGCACAAGACAAAGACCCATTCCTTGTGTACGAAACCTTTGGAGAAAAATCGCCCTCGAGGTCGCGTTCCAAGGATTGCATAATACCAGTGCCCCCTCTCTCTCTATACACTTATAGAAAACCCTAACAATGAATTCTTCGAAATCTCTGCTACGAAATGTTCACCATTCCATCACAATGACTTCATTTGATATGTATGTATATAGCTTGAGATTCTTTGATGAAGAATCAGGGTTAGGGTTTCACTTTTGTCGGGGGAATTCTAGAGAGAGAAACAGAAGGAGACAGAGAGAGAGAATCTCTCTCCCTGCACTTCTGTTGGATGCCTTTTTAGAGTTTTGGGTTTGGGAGCTGCGGCAGTTAATTAAGGTTCGAAGGAGTTAACGGTCATCCTCACGCGCCTTTAAGAGCGTCCCGCACAAGCTTCTATTGATGCAAGGTTGAAGTAAATTTCCAATGTTACCCACAGGTTGGTGTGATTTTTCTTTTTCTTTTTTTGTAAATTTATTGGGTATGTGGGTCAAATTCATTAATTAATATTATATTATTAATTGTCTTAGAAATGTACTATGTGGTAGATACATAATACATAAACATGCTTAGTTTCTTTTTATTCTAACTACTATAATGAGCGGTAACACTTTCGTGAATTTAGAGATAAGGGACTCGCACTACATGGACCTAGGGAGTTTATTCAACTAATGACATTCTTCAAAATTATCGAGAGAAGTAATACACAAAAATATGTTACACGTTATGAATAGAATCACTCATACACCAAAAATGAGTCAATGAGGAAACATTTAATCTAGTTGATTTGCCATATTATTGAAGAACTATTTACAATAAACTTCAATACATTGAAAACTAATTTGATGCAATTAAAATTTTCGGAACTAAAATAACACAAGACACATACATTAGTGATGCCAGATATGTTAAGCCTTAATGCATGTTTTGTGATGGCAAAGTTGAATGCACGTTTTTGTGATGGCCAAGTTGTTAATTGGCAAACCATGTTTAGAAATATGAAAAAGAATCAACCGGTGTATCGACATTCTTAGATGTTTCTTAGATGTTCACGTATAATTTTGAATTGTAACCTTTCCATGACATATAAGTTACTAACATGTTTTTTTCCCAAAGCAAGTTCGCCAATCGCCACCAATTGTAGCGGTGCCACATGCTAAAATTTGTCCATTTTTAATGCATTTACCTCGCCGAACTTGGGGGTTTTGATGCATACAAGTATTTTTGTTGGAACGTTGATACATAACTATAGGATGCCCAGGCAAAAAACCTTAGGCAGCTAAGAGCACAGAGAATGGAGGACACTTTCGGACATCAAGAAAAGAATGCTCCAACCTGAGATTAGACTTCATTGTTCACCGGCTTATTCCCACATTGTAGAAAATGAAAATAGCCTTACCCCTCTGTGAAGGCACACCATTTGGCAAACCATACAAGGAAAGAAATAAATACGTAAAATGGTAATAAAACTAAACTAATTGAGCAACAAACGAGAGAACGAGAAACAAATAACACATTAGGCAAAACTAAGCATCAGGTAAGGAAACAACTAGATTAGTATGTAAAGTCCAATTATATAGCCTTGTAAAGTCACTCCAGAACATCTGAATCAAACTTTCTCATCCTTTTCACCAATGAGTAGTCAAGAGTTCAGGTTTTCATCCATTCCAAGTGAGAATCAAAATTTAGCTGTAAAAATGAATCCAAAAATTGGACAATCACCAAGCCTCGTTGTTTCAAAAAAAAATTGGCCCGGGGGGACGAGGACATGTATTTTTCCTCATCTAGCCATCATTTTTGTCCCTGTATAGTTAATTCTTGTTCTCTGTATCAAAGGCCTGTCCAACCAAGCAAGTATGAACTGGTGTTTTAGTCTTCAGCTGTGCCTTAAGAGATATTTCGGGTTTTTGCCTTTGGGATGCAGATGTACATACACCTAATAACGGAGATAATACCGAAGATTAGAACACAAACATAGTAGGGTAAAAGCAAATATTAGAACAGAAAGCAAGAAAAAGATACTTTTTTGATATACATTTTTAGTTTTTAAGTACATTTTTAAAGAAATGTTTGTTTTTATATTTTAATTTTCCTGCTTTTTCCTTGTCCAGGCTCTCTAGTATAATGATGCACGTAAATAAATGTTATTTACATACTAAGATGCATATCCATTGCTTTTGCAAAATAATAATTAAACATGTTTTTACATTTTTGATGAAATGGTTAATATTACGAAAAAATATTAGCAAATGGTACATAAGTTATTCATTATATCATTACTCTGACCTGCTCGATACTAGCAACAATACACTATATAAGCACATGCACTACAATCATTTAAGAGTACTTAGTTGCAACCCTATTTTGGAAATAATAGTTTACAGTTAAAAATAAGAGTCATGGGGCCAACACCAGTGGATGAGTTGAATAAATTACATCACCAAAAAAAAGGATCAAATGCAAAACATAAGGTTGATGATTTAGTAAAAAACTTGGAAGTATGCCCTTAAAAGAAGGCATAAAAATATGGTTTTTACCCCGCTTAAGTAATACAGAATTGAATCTCTATGATGTTGTAGTCAAATGTAAGGCTGCAAGTTAATCGTTTTGTTCATAAACAACTCGCGATCAGCTCGTATTAGAGTTCATTCAAGTTCGGATATTTACCATATGAATGGATCTCGAGCCCAATTTCAGAGCTCCTTTAATAAAAGAGCCGAGCTTGGGCTCGTGAACAAGTTAAGCTCGTTTAGAAAAATACAATATAGTATGCTATATGTATATTTTAATATATCTAGATTTTATTACATAGAAATAATAAATAGAAAAATGGTCTTATCTTGAAAATCGGGAAATCTCACATGATTGTTGAATGAAAATCATGAACAGAAGTGATGGCATCAACTGATTACCTTCAATGGGAAACATTAGCCTTGAGCAGCTTGGGTACTCACTTTCCTATAAGCTTATAGTAGGCATACAACCCAGAGCCAAGAAAACCAAGAAGTTGGCCAATAATATTCAACTACACGAAAATCCGTAAAAGTTAAGTTTTAGGAGCAAGATTCAAAATCCAAAAAGGAAAGACTAACAACCTTATTCATATAATCATGAAGACTGCAAGAGTAGAATGTATACTCACAATATCAAATGGAAGTCCACCGAAAAATATCCAACCAAGTGCAATGGTAAAAAGATCCTACAACAGCATAATGACCAAAAACCGGATTATAAACATGTATCGGGTCTGCTTTTCTGGAACGTTTGGACTTGTATGGAATAACTATACACGCAATCTAAATAAATGAACGCTGTACATGTACCATACAATCTTCCCAAAATAAAGGAACATCCAATTGACAGGCATTATTCGGAAATGTCCTCTGCCATATAATACACTACCTCAGGATTTCATATTCATATTACAATTCACGCGGAGTCCACACCTCGCCACTATACCATTGCTAGCTTTTTATCTAGGTTCCAGATATGCAATAAATATTCATTTTAAGTTGGAACAAATCTAGCAGCATGTCGAAACAGGTGTGAGGGAACGATACTATATTGCTACCTCTAACTCTTTTGCTTTTAGGACTGCCCAAGCATCACACGCCTAAATGCCCAGCCATACTTACCAAGATTTTTTTTTTCTTTTAAAAGAAAAAGAGATGATTGACTTATGCAGCCAACAAGGAGGGAGCATCCAAAGAAGTTCCCTTACCAGATAGGTCAAAGAATTATAGCTCTCTGAGATGGGTATTGAACTTCTTTTTTTTTTTTTTTGATGTGCTTAGTCTGGAAACAACAATAGAGACGTGTAAAAGTCGCACATGACACCACTCACAACTGCCAAATCTTGTGCTATCATGCGAGCATTGTGTATGCTATGAAAAAGAAAGATGCTTGTAAACCAACCTTCAAATTACCACAGATTGTCTGCGTGAGTGCTGAATTGAGAGTTGTGTTCAGGAATATACTGTAATTCAAGAAGAAAGCCAGTATGCAGGATAGAAGCAATACAATCTGCCCATTTGAGATAAACAAACTATTAATAAACCCAATATTTTCAAGTAGATGCTCCTATATACTTTAATACACCCTAAGTACACCAATCAGAAGGAAACGACATTAACAAAATAAATATGCCCCCTAGTAAACTACTAGAATTTTGTTTCGAGGACTAGGGCCCATGGGAAAGTCGGACATTATGTTGCCACCAATCATAACAAAAGTTATCATTAGAAACACCAAACTTCTATATCCTATGGTGCACCTGAATGTATCAAAAGAGTTAAATGTCCCACTGTAGACATGTTTGCAAGACTTGCATACAGATTTAACACAGGAATAAAAGTAAAAAAAAAAGATAGAAAGAAAAAAGACAAGAAGGAAAACAAGAAGAAACAACAGAACTGGTTGATCCTTTATCAGTGAACCTGCCTTAGCTCAGATGTTTTCTAAGTGGTGAAAAGACTATCATTCTATTAACGCTCATTAATATAGAATAATATAAAAAGTTGCAATTCTATACATAAACAAACAAAAATACTGTCTAAAAATCTCTCGTGTATCACTTGTATTATGTTTGGGATTCACAACTTTGCTATTACTATTTAAATTCTTCCCAACAACATATCTAAAAATCCTTCAGATACTTATTGCTTTCCACTACTATTGAAAATTTAATTTCAAACAAAAACTCAAGTTAGAGAAATAAACTACATGAGTTAGATATATCATTCTTGAAGTTGAATAAAACTAAATTATAAAAACATTGCAGGCGGAAACAAACTAAAACGACTCTCGACATGTACAGCTGAAGATGCAAACTCGTTTTTCGTTGATAAGTTGACAAGACCGAATCACTGTAAGATAAGGGACACTCAATATGCGAGTTGTATGTGTAAATGTATTTAGGAAAATGAGAGCAAGGATTGTGTGAACAGAGAAAGAGTTGAGAAGGAAATTAATAGAGAACAAAGCCACAAATGGTGTTAAACTATCAAACACAGTTATCGTTAAAACTACTCATGCTCTTACATGTAATAGAAGAGAGTGGACAAAGGTGAAACTCTAGCATTGTTTCCACAAAGCAACATTCCAGATTATTTAAAGAGCAAAATAAAGTAATGGTCCCTCAAGTATGTATTTTGTATTACTTTGGCCTTCATTCTTTTAATTTTGACACTAGAGTCCCACAAGTTTTCAATTTGTGTCACTTGGATCCAATAAAAAAACACTGTTTAAACCGAATAACGGAAGTATTTGCGAGCATTTCCCATCACCAAACTTGAGGGGCATTCTTTGAAAACTTGTTGGACTACAGAGACAAAATTGAATGAATGAGGACCAAAATGACACAAATTGAAAAGTAGAGGGACTGAAATCACAATAAAAGAAATAAGACCCAAAAGGACACAAATTGGAAACTGAAGGGACCAAAGTGATCCCTCAAGGGTGGTCACATGGGGCACACGCAATCACTTGTGTTAGGTAGTTTAAACTGTCATTCTTGATTGGACCAAAGAGACACAAATTAGAAATTTGAGGAACTAAAGTGACAAAATTAAAAGAATGATGACAAAAGTGACACAAACTGCACATTTAAGGGACTATTACGGTATCTTAACTCACTTATATCAAATTTTCAAGGAAGCAAGCATTGACTTATATTAATTTGAAATACAGAAACTTCCATCAAAAGCCAAAAAATACCAGAAAGCCAGGTGAAAGCAAATAGGGAAAATTCATTGTCATCTCCAAGTCGCCTCGAATAAATGTCCAAAATAGTAAGATTGGTCCACATATAATTCCTGCATTTCATGAATTCAATCTGATATTAGCTCACAGTTTGATAATCCTAGATACAAATTTCACAAAAGGTGCCAGAAAAGAACAATACATCTACCAAAAATAATTTGCTATGACGTTGTAGCTTACCATTGCACCACATGAGGCCAAAGCTGTTGAGACCACTAGATTTCCCTGGGATAAGGACAACATCAGTAATGACAAAGAAATCTAGCTGCTGAGTGAAAATGCCAAAGGAAAGGAAAATACTACCAATACGAGCTATTGTTGCGAGATAGATTGCTGTAGTGATGTTGGACATGAAAACAACAGCATATCCATAGGAGTCAAATGACAAGTCCCGAGCTCCCGCGATAAATGCACCAAGCACGATCAGTGCAACACTGGCAACATATTAAGGTTTTTTTGTTAAATGCAGGAATTAGAAACATAAGAATGAAAGTATGGTATAACATCTATTTCTTGTAAAAGAATCCATTGCAAGGTCAAATGTTCCAAACTCTCCAGATGTATGCTTGACTGCTTCACTTAGAATTATGCCCAATTTGCTCTTTTTCTATTTTTTTTTTGCTTCCTTTTTTTATTTAAAAGGAAAGTATCTCATTTCAAAGATTTATTTATTATAACTCATGTTTTGGAGTGGGAGGGAGGGAAGGGGCAAGAACCCAAACCCAGATTCATGTGAAACTAAAAGAAGATTCAAAAACTTGTCTCTATGTGACCCAATCTGGGAATATGTCAGGTATAGTTAAAATCAATGAGGTGAAACCCAGTCCAACAGGCATATGTACTCTGTTGTGGACTGATTTCGAATTTTGAGATACTGTCAAGTGTCAACATAAACTTAGTCTCCTACATGTAGTGGAAATAGAAGAACTTTAATGCAAATGTATTCTATAACCAGCAAATGAGATTCCTACCAATTTCATGAAGATTTCTGGAAAATTAATGCACCAACGACACTTGTTATATCGACAGGGGAGGGGAGATCAAACCTCAGTTGGCCAGGTTGTAGCTGGTGGCACTTTGCCACTAGGATATAACCCGGTTCTACCTATTGAAAGTATTCCTCATCCTGTTTAGCTTAGCGGTTATCTCCCAAGTCCCAACATAGTGCATGTTATTACCAAATTATCCCTTAAAGTAATTTAAGCATTAAAAATCTCATCATAATGTGCCAACTGACATTTAAAACGGTAGTTGGACAGGACAAAAACTGTCGAAAACTGAAAACTAAGCTTTGGATGGAATTGAAGTCTTTCTCTATAGGATAGAATAAATGTAACAATTCTCTGTCACTGATTTGTATCACATAGTTTAATAATTAGGAAGAAAACATATAACTTGACAAGAAAACTTATGATGTGCTATCTGATATGCATCCATATTTTTCAAGTTTCAAGTCAGTAAAGTTTTCCATTCAGTGGAAAATATGAAAAATAATCCAGTTTTCAGCTTTCATATTAAACTGCATAACTCATGGATTTGTTATGTAAATATTAAAAGAAAAGACAACATTTATTTGGATATGTTTCTAGAAAAACCTTTTTTACTGAACTATGTACATATATCACATATCTGACAGTATGGTACAGTATGCTCAGCCTCAGTTGAGGTTTAAATGAAAAATACATTGGTTGATGTATGCATTAGATATATCACAGTGACAACTAGAAGCCAAAAACAAAGGCATCGGTTAATTCACAATTGACCAAATCAGATTGTTCTATAAGACCTCAAGACTTAGACCTCCAAGCGTCATTCAAAGAGAATGCCTTGTCACATAATCTTGAAGAGTAAATTATTTTGTGGCAACGTGATCCTGAAAACTTCGTGAATGTCTAGTGATTTTACATATTTCTAAGCGCATATTCAATGTTTGGTGGTCAATTGACCAAATCAGATTGTTCAATAAGACCTCAAGACTTAGACCTCCAAGCGTCATTCGAAGAGAATGCCTTGTCACATAATCTTGAAGAGTAAATTATTTTGTGGCAACGTGATCCTGAAAACTTCGTGAATGTCTAGTGATTTTACATAGTTCTAAGCGCATATTCAATGTTTGGTGGTTGCCTTCCCCATTATAACGAAATCAAAATTACATCTGGAATAATTCACACCATTCAGTGGCATCAGTAAAGTCATTAATTACGTGAAGGCAAAAGCATCAGAAAGAAATGGTTGCTTACCTTCTAACAACAGATGGAGTATACCTCTGCTGGGAGAGAATGTACTCCACAAACATTGTAAACACCACAGTGGTTCTCCTAAGGGTTGTATACATGGGTACATTTACTCCACGGACGGACTCCATAGTTGCCAGCTTTTAAGCACAAACATAATAATGGTAGTCAATATTCACAAATAAGAGTGAAAACTTATTGCCAAACCCACACTCACATGCACAGTAAAGAAAAAGAAAACAATGGAAAGATAATCCAACTATTCCAAAATCTTATATATAGGCTCTCAGAAAGGTTCCACCTATACAACAAACATAACTCTCTCTCTCTATATATATATGTGTGTGTGTGTGTGTGTGTGTGTGTGTGTATCTCCTATCTCTTTCTTTGCAGTGCATTTGAAAGTGGATTTGGCATCACAATGGAAAGTTTTCAAACAGAACAAAAAAGGGTTTACATCAGATAATGAAATATGTACCATGTAAAGCAAATACGTCAGAGCAAGAGGTAGGGTATGCATCAATGTCTTCAATGGTACAAACGTCGTGTAGTTTTCGGTCAAACTCAAGGATTCACCAGCATTAAAGGAAATAAGCTTCCGGCGTCGTAATGCATAAAGAAGAGAACATGAACATATCATCTGCAGCAGATTCAAAATAGAAATGTATCAATCACCCACTAGCATCTGACAAAAGGTCACAGTCCATTTTAACAGAAGATTTGGTCAAGAATGTGGGTCTCGCTGAAGTTAAATATAACATGAAATGTGAACTTTGGCGTTCTTCATTATTATTATTATTATTTTATTTTTGGCCCACATCAAACATTAATAATCAAGTCTTGAGTAATGTCAAGTCTGTTTCAGTATTATCTTTTAGTTAATAAAAATGTAACTGGTTTATATTACACAAGTTAAAAAAAAAAATTGGTAATTCTATAATGTCTTGGACATGAGTTGCAGTAATTAGGTTTGTGCACCTAACAGACAGACAGATGATGGTCGATTATAAGCTACAGCCCTCCTGCAGGTACCTCAGCCCCATCTTTGGTACTTGTAACTCTCTACACAATCGAGTCAGAGCTGAAATCAGTAGTCTCATAATTTCATTTGAACTGCTAAAGCAGTCAAAAACTTGTGCAAAGATATTATCAATAGCCAGCCAATTTCTTAAAATGTTGTGATGGCACCCCTCAAAGGCTTCATGCTTGGGGAAACCAGAATTGATGTTATACTCTCCTTTTGTGTCCTCAGCATCTAGTTTCTTTGCCACCATTTTTTATGACTCGCCAAAATCATTCAAAGAAGAATTCCCTGATTGGATTTTATTGATGGTATGGGACATGTTGCCTTCTGTGCTCCCTTACAGGAAGGCTCTGCTTCTTCCATCATCAAATGTAGCTAGAATCTTGCACCCTTCGCAATGGTATTGCAGCTTGATGACTCCTATCACTCCTAGAACTAAGATACCTCTAGGGTGGCCTGCTCACTTCATCTTCATGACATTTTGTCTCAGGATACTATCTTACAGAGATCAGTAGTTGCTTGATTGTAGTATCTTCCACTATTTACATCCATTTGCGTCATAAATGAAAATGCTGCAGCTGTTGCCTTCCATCTAACCCATTCCTGTCTACCTCAAACTGCTCAACACATTGGACAAACATCACTATTTAAGTCCAATTTGTCATCCTCCTCTGATTAAACTCAACCACCATCCACCCAGGAGCCTCCTCTTTTCTTTTGCCCTTTCTACCTGAGGGTTTCCAACTTCTCTATGTCATTGACAAGACAAGTAAAATTGACAATGGTTAACAAGTTAAAGGGTATAATAAACATTAACTCCATCTATTATTTTTCTGTTTTGGGGTATATGATTCCAGGAGCCATTTCGTGTTCTATATTAGCCTTTTTGATTCAGTAAATTCACATGAATTTGGCTAAAGTTATATTAGCTTTTCAAATTGCTGCACAGCTAAAAGGAGCAATTAGCAGTTCAATAAAGCAATAGAGGCTCAATGAATATGTACTACAGAGGTTGGAAAGAAACAATTTTGCAGCAAGAATTTTCATAGAATATTCGTTATGCATGTAAGAAACAGCATGCTCAACCTTTGTTACTAGAATAACTTTAATTATACGTGCCCCTTTTTTTAACCATCTTCTAGGAACTGATAAGCTTGCACGTCAGATGATATAAAAGAAAAAAAATTGATTGAAACATAAAAATTTACAAGCATCAGAATGTGGCATCATCAAAGAGTACATTCTTTTTTTCAACCGGCACAGTCATTCGTAATCTCATCAACCCCATTTACTTTTTACTAGAAGTTCCCTAAAAAAATTGGGATTCCATGGTATTTATCCAAAAAATGGAAAAAAGGGCAACCAACTAGAACCACATTTAAAACTTGCTTCCACAAAGATATCATAAAATATAAAGAGCATTGAGTATCAAAATTGAAAGGCTTTGCCCCCCTAGTTTAAAATTTGCCTGTCATTTCAATGGATACAAGTCATCCAAGAGTCCAAACTTTCAACAACTAGCGAATGGGAGGATCCAAGGATCAATTTCCACCTTAAGTAAAAATGCTGCTTGCTTGCTGTTTGTCAACCTAAAATCTCTCCAGTCACTGCACAGTGGAGGAATCAGCCAAAGACTGGTAAAAGAGAACCAATTCATTGGTTCTGCAAGAGAGAGGCCTGTCTTCCTTCTTCACAGTTAGGATATATTTTCATATTGATCCCACAGGAAACTCTTCAGCATCATGACAGAGTGCCTCATCCAAGGGGCAAGGAGGACAGTTTAGTGAATAAATTCCCCAGAGATCCACAATGGTTGCTCATTTTTTTAATTTCTGCATTTAATTAACATAAACTAGATTGTTCTTTTACCCTGTATACAAATTTGTAATACTGATGCAACAGATTAATCAGTCTGGTGACTACAATTTAATCAGCACGTTGAATTGAAAACTCGCCAATAAAGTGGCTAGATCAGCAAAAAGTTGATGCTTTCTACCTGAAAGAGAGTGATGACATTTGCACACGGGAACCCATAGGAAGAAAGAGCTGCTTTGTTAAACAACACCAAGAGCACTGCAAAAGAGATGGCAAGCCATGTTTGTAAAAGTTACGGAAAGGATTGAGGGAGCTTAATGAAATCCTATAACCAAAGACAAACAATGTAAGGATAAGGTATGAAAAGCAAGCTTATTCACAGATGATAGGTTGATTATTGTATTTATTTCATTTTTCCTTTTTTATTATTTTTGAGGGGCGTGGGTGTTTGGTTTCCAACTACGTAGTATAGTCTAAGAAGTAAGAACCACCTCACTGCCCCAATCTTCTCATGTGAAAAAGTGATTCTATGTCTTTCAGTTTTGGAACATGTTCAATGGATTACGTCCAAAATATACAAGAGTAAACACCATTCACATCGGATCTCAAAAATGAAAGGAAAGATGGCACACAAGAAAATGTTTACGGATAACATTTATGGGCCTCATAAATTTTTTCCAAACATCAATCTTCATTTTCCTTCATTATTTGATTGGAATGTCAAGCATCTTAATACACCTGAGAAATTGCAAAATTGTGGAGGTGCATTTGATCAACCCAGTGCTCAAAGGGCCTCAGAAATTCTCAGCCTCAAAGATATTCGCCCTCACAAGACACAGACTACCAGCAACAATTACCCATAACATGCTAAAATACAGTTGAGACTTGAAAGACAAGATTGGAAACCCGAAATTGTCACTCATTCTGGTATTTTTTAATAGATCAGTCCACATCCACAGAGAGAAATTCAGCCTCTCATTGTTTTCCTAGACTCTCTCTCTCTCTCTCATGCGCACATGCATGCTGGGTAGAGTTGTAAGGCCAGGAAGAGAGCAAAACAGGAAGTAATGTTAGTGCTTTTATGCACATCCCAGACAATGGGAAGAGCCTTTCATATCTCAATAGAGATACCCATCGATTTAAGTTCGTAAGACGCCATCATTCTATTAAGAAACCAAAGTGGGCCGCAGGAGAATACTGTCCGGTCTATCATTAATCATACAAATCCAGACAGTGAAATTGAACTACTATTCTTAGACCAAGCCCACAATATTAAGAAATAAGAAACCATACTAGTTAAAAGTGGAGGTCAGCTATCGTGTCCAGTGGGATTGGAACAACTAAAGAATCACGCCTACATTTACCAGCAGTGTTACATTGAATTGCTCTTACAAGGACAGGATTTACCGAAGATGATAGATACTAAGAAATGAAGTGTTCAGATTATGAAGCTAGGGCTCAAAAGACTGAGATTGCTGGTCTTCTAAATGTAAACCATGCATTATTATTAATTTTTGGCCGAACACTCATGTGCATGTTTCGTTCGTGAGGGCTTTCTATGATTTATTTAATAATATGTCAGTTGTTGTTGCATACAGTACAAGTAAAAAGATTAGTCTGTGTTTAATGTATGGAATCTTATTACAGCCAACTAGAAGAAAAATAGCACCCAGAGCTGCAGTGGTGCAGCAGTACAAACTTTTTGTCTACAGGTTCAAGTTGTGTTGCCTACACCATGAAAACTTATTATGTGACTGTGTCTTTGTACTGTAGCCAGAGACGCTAGGGTCCACTGCAGTGCAGCTGAGTAGCAGAGGCCTGAAGCCTAGCTACATGTCTAGCCATCATTTGCTCTATGATAAGCGGAGCTGAAATCACGAATTCTCCTGGATCAGTTTGCAGATAATGAACAAGTTCACAGGTTCTCATAAAATTTGATACCAACTTGCCAATTTGCAAGTTGAAAGTGGGCTTCCCTTCTTGGGAGGCAAATTAGGGCACTAAGATATCACAAATCGCATTTGGCTCAATGCTTTTTTATTCTGAGAACAATACATGTTCTTTGTAAACCACGAGTCTCACTCAACTTGTGATGGACTTCGAGATATCTCGGATCCCGTCAATTGTATCATCGTCATCAAATTGCCCATATCTACCAATATCGGTCCATGGCGTAATGTGATATGAATTTCTCTCCTTATTGAACAAACTTCTTTTATCTAGCACTTCGTGCCTATCGCCTGATACTATCCCATGAGGCCGGAGATCGATGCGTCTCAGTGCCATTACGTGTCCATGACTGACACCATAACCACAACGCTGAACCATGGTGAGCTTTGCTCAAAGGAAAAACTTCATTAGGATGAGTGAGCACCTCAAGTTCAAATACCCAAGCACATGAATGTCTTACAGCCCTGTGCTAGTAAGCATTCCAAATACAGTTTCTACTATAGAGTGCACAGATTTTGCCTCGGCCTACGAGCATTCTCTTAACATAGCAAGGGACAACCAATGATATCATCAAAAACTACAACAGGAATATAGATCAAAAGCAGTGACAGCTCAATCTCTCAGATTGACCAATTGTTCAATAGGGATCCACAGCAACCAGTAGAACATTATTACTATGTTTACTACGGTACAATAAACAAACAATGGAGATTGATCAAAAAACTAACACAAGCTGAGACAGCTCCGTCCACATCTATATTATAACAAATATCATATGGAATTTTCTCCTAATCCAACCACTACGTGAAACGCATTAACCCTCTAAAGTTTCGTACCATCGATTACTAAATGATTCACCAAAAGCAAGACCAAGAACTTAGTTCCCAGAAGAATGCGCAAGTATTGAGTAGCAGATAAGATCAAACAATACTGCTCCATTTCCCGAGATTTCTCAAATCAAAATCAAAGAACTTAAGCCGGAATATATCTCGATTAAATGTTCAATTTAATTATTAAAAACAAAGTTTGATTATGATCCATCAAGAACCTAGCTATTCAAACCAAAGAAATCGAGAAATACATAATATTTCTCTCTCTCTTTCTCTCTTTCTCTCTAACATTACGAGGAAATGAGGAAATCATCAATTCTCCCTCTCTCAAAATTATTTCTCTCTACTCATTTTAATTAATTTTTTTTGAAGAAATGAAAATTGAAACCTTCGTTCTGCAATTCCAACACACTTCTCCCCGTGGAGAATTCTCTCTCTCTGGGCCCTGGCTATCTATAAGACTACAATGTTAAGATAGACTAATTTGTATACGGCGATTTGGGAAGAAAATAGAGAACATACCAGCACAGGACATGTAAGAGATAGCAGCGTAAGCTCCACGTTTGGTCATGGTCGATCCTTTGAACAGTCTCTCATCGCTTCTTGCCGGAGGATCAGACACTGGTAGTATCAATTTGTTCTTCGACGATGAATTCGAATCCATAGATTAAACACAACTCTCTCCCTCTCCCTCTCCCTCTCCCTCTCCCTCTCCCACTACCTCTCCCTCTCTCTCCAAACCACGTTCTCTGGGGAAAAATGACTCGGTCTGTGAATATGCAGGGCAGGTGTGTAGTGGGTAGCATTTGCTAAGGGCAATGAACTCAGGCAAGGTTGACGGAGAGTCAGAGGTCAATGTCAATAAAAAATTCAATCTCTTTTAATTTGATATGGTTTTTGGTATAGAATTAAAAAAAAAAAAAATTGGACTATTTTATTCAAAATAAAATTTAATTTTAGAAAAAGATAAGAGTTTGAGATGTTCTTAATATATCAAAATTTTCTATTCAATTTTATTAAAATAAATTAATAAACAATATTACTATTTTTTTATGCAATTTAAGAATTTTAAATTTTTAAGGTATAAATTAAAAATCTTAAAATCTTTTAAGGTAATCATGTAGTCTTTAGAATAATATCACCCATTAATTAATATCACTCTTAATTATTATAATGTGATAGTTATTATGTATATTATTACTTGTTACGATAGCGTAATATTGTTCTTGACACAGGATTTATTAAAAAAATTTAAAAAAAGAGAGAAAGCAAACACGCTAAAGCATTCTCTAATGTAAGTTGGGAGTAACTTTCTTATTTTGTCATTTGAGATGAATTGATATAATAGAGTTGCACAATAAGAGATAAATTTTAGATTTTTTATATTATCATGTCAATTTCATATTTTCTTCTTGCAAATAAATTATTTATCAAATTTCATATATCAAATTAGTATAAATAGTTAGATTAATGGGTCCTACTTATTTTCACTAAATATTCAAGGCATATGATTTTACTATATTATTTAATATATAATATTTGATAAACTCATTCAGTTACACATAGGATTTATTCAAAATTATATCTTTTCCCCTTAAATTATGAATATTATTTCAATTTGCCGCTTAATTATTGATTCGAATACATGGTACCTTTAAATTTGAAAATTCATAATACTTCACAAATCATCAATTGTACTTGAAATAACCTGCATGAGTGTAACGCATTTGAATAGTACAAGATGAATGTGATCAAATCCATAGCTGATGGGATGAAATGTAATTAGGAAATAATTTATACGAACAAAGTGTCATTTATCCATAGAGTGTCTTGTAAGAAATTGAGAGGGATTACGTGGCGCCTACTTACAATATTGCTCTATCTCTAGTCAAGCCTATCTTATGATAATTACAACCAAATTTATAGACTAATGATACTCAGAGTTAATATCAAGAAGGAGTCAAGCTCAGGAGATCAAGTACGGAGGTCGGCACAAAGCTCCAGAGCTCAGAGGACCACGGCTCAAGTTCCATCCGAGCGGGATAATAGCCAAATCTGTAGGAGAGACAACTGGGTGATAGCAGACATCTCCTAATCGGAAATCAAGCAACGTCCTGAGCGGGAAACCCTCAATTGACTCCTAAGATTAAGGAGGATCCCGTGTATAGGGGGCAGAGATCTCGGTAGAGATCTTGGAGGATTAGGAGCAATATTATAAATACTGTACATGACCCCGAGAGAGGGGAGAGAGCCACAGAGAACCCTAATTCCCTCCTTACTACGTTGTAACACATTCAACACAATCAATAAGAAGATAGGAGCAGGAGACTCCATTACAGAGTGGACTAGCCGAGCTCTCAGGCCGGTGAACCACTATAATTCCTTTGTGTTATCTCCCTTCCCTCAATTCCCTTAAAACATCAGCCAACATTGTTCGGCACGAGCCTTGTAGCTCAGACACCACATCTAATTTCACGAATACCCATACCCAACGCTCAGCTTCAGTAGAATACACCATCAATAGCACTCGCCACAATAAAAAGTCAGTGCTCATTACACTTATTGCTCCTAAAAATCAACAAGAGTTACTCCTCCAAATCCTTTCACCATCTCACCCACCTAAAATCTCAAACGAGCATTTCTTGGATTTTGTTTTTTAAGATTCTCTTTTAATCTTTTTGCTTGTCGTTGAGACGGGTCATCTCCAGAACTTAGGTTTAAACATCAAGGGATACTACAATGATTGGGACAAAAGAAGAAAGAGTTAGCCGATTCAAGTTAATAGATAATGAATAATTTAAGGTAAAAATAGTGATTGAGGAAGATACAAACCATAATTGTTGACGAGCTCAGATTTAATTGGACCAGACCCAATTAATAAGTTAGGCCTAATTAATGAGTTAGGTCCAAATCAGTTACAAGGCGGGTCAGGCCCAATTCATGGATTCGGCCCAGTCCAAAGTGCAAGGAGTTCAGAAGGATTAGAGTACGTGGGGAGCAATTATCGGAATATTCACTCTCGAAGATCAAGGCAACATTTAATTGTATTCACTCTCAATAAAAGGTCTCTTAGCCACTGTTGCCATTTCCCAGAGTGGAATAGGTCATCCGGACCGAACCACTATATATTTGTGTGTTGACCCGATATTTACATTATTGTCATTAATTGTTCTATTAATTGTCAATTAATTACACTTTATCACACAATCAACTGTTGATCTTGCATAAAAATGTTTTGTGCATAATCAATTGTAACTTACAACAAGTCCGCATAAGTCACAGCCTCGCCTCCTTAACATCGCTAAATATGCTCCTCTCTTAATTCCATAATACAAACTTCATTTTGTCTTCTAGAATTAACGCTATTGTAATTCATCTTTCACTTTCATAAATAGACACAATGTATCATTTTCAACTAATGTACTATGGTTATGATTTTGTTAAGTACTGCAGGTATTATCTTCGTTGATTGCTAGGATTATAATATTCGTCTAACTTAGCTAAATGAGCATAGAAAAAGTATTTGACTATTTTCTCTCACCCACCCAAAATGTGGTAAAAATAAGCCAAAGATGCCCTCACAAATGAAGTTGACCAAATTATCCTCCTCTCTCTCTATGTTTTGAATAGTTTTGGGGACGGTCCAATGTACACAAATGTATACAGTGGAAACTTTAAGTGAGGCCTCAACTAGGTCGACTGTGTAAACTTCTGATTGAATTAGAATTTTTGAAATTTTTTGGACTTATTTTTCATCAGCTTTCTTATCGATTGACTAGGGGTAACCCGTGTCTGAAGGAACAGTGCAACGTAAATCAATGTAAATGGTTTTGAGAGAGATATTGGTGACTGTTGGATGAATTTATTTGAGACCGTCGGATAGACTTACTGAAGTTTGCCCTGTTTCATATTATAGATGTATAATAATTTTTATTTTTTTGTTTCTATTGAAGCCTAATGCATAAGTTGGTGTAGGTTTTGGATAAAACAAAATTTAGTTACTTTGGGTATGTTTCTTTTTCCACTAATCAAACATAAAAAATAATATTTTGGAGATTTGGAATAAAAAACTTGAAACACTGACATTCAACATACCACTATAAAATAGAGAGTTTGATTTGTTATGGTCAATTACATAGGTTAGTCCAAGACTCATCTTTCATCTTCCTTGCTACCCTTAAATCTCACAAGTATGGCAACGATAAAAGTAGGAACCTTCCTAAAAAAACTCATTAAAAATATGTATTTAAAAATAGTTACCAAATCCCAAATTAAATAAAATAAATAAGGACATTGAGAAACCTAGAACATTTTAGCTACTTTGATTCAAATGGTAAGGTCCAATGGGTAATATTTCCAAAAGCTCTCAAATTATTGAAGGCTCTTTGTAAATGCTGAAAAATTGTTTTTAAGAATTTTTTTTTTTTTTCATATTTTCACTGCCCAACTTGTTCATCAGAGAATTATATATCCAAGGAACTGAGTTGTGCTTTAGCATCTAATGGTACAAATTTTATAGATGAAGTTCTTAATGATCAAAATGAAGATTAAACATGTCAGGGGCCTACTACGTCACACAAATCGAATCAAAATAGAGGAGCAATTAGTAATATTTATGTTTATAATAGGCCATGAACTATGAACTTGAGCAGTTCAAGAACTTTTCAAATACTCGGGAGAATCCATTAGTCGCCATTTCAACAATGTTACTGAATGCGATTATAGCTATTTTGCGAGATTTCTTCTAGTCCCCAGGATGTGATGTTCCACCAGAAATCCAAGAGGAGCCTCACTTTCATCCTTGTATAAGCGTAATCCAACACTAAAAGAACATAGATCATTACGATCAAGGAAAACTTTGATCATTTTTTTATTTTCATTTTAAAATAAAACTGTTCTCACATTTAAGAATTTTGTTTTAAGATTGGGTGGGAGCAGTTGCTGGCACATACTTTCCCTTGATGGTGGGTGTATATGAGCAATGACGTTTCTCTAATAAGAATGGTTTTCTTTCAAAAAAAAAAAAAAATATTCCTTGACCCTTCCCAATCAGCTAGAACATAACGGAACTTCAAATAAAATGAGCACACTGCCAGTACAGGCTCCAAGTCCCCAAAGGTAATAAGCCATCATTTATCAGAAGTCACAACTCACTACTTATGTAATTGCATGAGTGGTTATTTTGTTCTTGGCTTTGTCGATAGGCGATAGGATGGTCTAAGATAAATATTCTCTTTCCATCAGTTATTTTAAATTTCTTTTTTTCTCTTTTTCAATTTTTGCAATCTGGCTTAATTCCAAAAAGCTTATCCACACAATATTGTTGTATTGCTAGGGAGTATGCCAATTCTTCTTTATTTTGAAGATCTTCTTCATCAGTGAAATCACTGTCTGTGACTTTTTTCAGTATCCAAATCTGATATGGTTGAAAGAATTTTTCTCTTTCACGCCATCCGATAGAACTATAAATCCGAAATGTACAAAAAGTACTTCAATACCATCGCGGCCGGATGGCATAAGATAACATGGTCCTAATCATCATAGGGAACAGTTGAAATCTTTCCATATGGCTTATGTTAAAGGTTAGTTGGTTAACAAGACCCCAATCAACCGCATCATAATCTCAATAATCGGATTCCAAGAATATGGTTAATTTTGAAAATCCATTAAATAAATTCAACCCAAGGAGTTTCCGTTTGAATATATCTCTAATTATTTTCTTATGATCATCAATTCTAGTGAAAATATCAAGAATCCTAATATCGGTCAAATACCAGATTAGCAATTTGTCAAAACAAGGTTATTTTCTCACAAGAGAAATTCCTCATCCCAGTCCATTTGTTTAATAAGACTGAAGTAAAGAGTTTGAAAATCATTAAGTTGATTCTTAGATTTACTATCAGCTATCTCATTGGCCAATTTACCTATATATTTTCGAAAATCCCCTTTTCGCTTAAGGATATGGCTTTTCCATACTTCATTGAGGTTTTCATAAATAGAACGGGGTAAATTTGGATTATAAAAATCTGAAACTTCAGATGGAATAATAAATTTTCCGCTCGTCTAGAACCAGAATTATTTCTTTGGCTATTTGAATCCAAGGTTTTTTCTTGACCGTAATCCAAGGGATTTTCCCTTTATCCATGCCTTGCAAAAATATATATGTTTATTAGAAATAAGGATTAGCTCTTGGCTAGTGCTAATCAGTGATACCATTTGTTTAATGGTCTTCAATACCATCTCTACTAAGATAATCAGCAATAAAATTGTTAGTTCCTTTAACATGTCCGACTTCAAAAGTATATACCGTAAGCTGGTTATACCATTTTAATCTACATCCTTCTAGATTATTTCTTTTATTAGTCAAAAAAGTCTCGTACAACTTGACTGTCTGTTCTAATAATAAAACTTTCAGGGGCAAGATAAAATTCGGAGCTTTCTCCTACCAAACAATAGAACTCTCAATAAATCTAGCATGTTTAGCTAAATTAAACGCTACCCTATTACCATTTCTCCTAACCATAGCAATTTTGTGAAACCCGAGTATGTATGCATAGTACGTAAATTAATTTTTTTTAAAAACATATTATAATTAAAATTTCAGATTTAAGGTATTTATAGAAATGTCATTGCATGACATTTCTTCCAAGCAGTTGCCTAGTAGCGGGAGAAGGTTCCCCATCATTCTTCAAAAGTCCAGAAGGCTTGAGGGGCTGCTAAAGGCCTCTGTTGATTGTTTGGATAAGATAGAATCGTCCGGAAGAGAGAGACAGTGAGGAGAGAAGTTAAAGAGAGAGAGAAAGTGTGAAGATTAAATCTTTGAAGGAAGGAATTCGAGCATCAAGGGGTAAGCTTCTAGCCTAATTAGGGTGCGAGGAGTCCATTTATGATTATTAAAACGAGGTTTGATCACTGTTTGAGAATGAATTTTCGTTTTCAAATTTTTGGGTTGTAGTTGGTATAGAAACAACTTTGAGTTTTGGTTTGCTTTTAGCTTGAATTGAGGTTTGTGAATGGTTTCTGGGTGTTTAATATGGATTTTAGTGGTGGTTTGAAAAGTGGTCGTGGTCGGTGGTGGTGATTCGGAGAGGAAGTTCATGGTGAGAATTTGAGTTTCTTGAAAATTAAAGATCTGAATCTTGAGTTTTTAAAATGTAAGGGGCATTGGGCTAGACTAAAACCAACCCTAGAAATCCATTGGTGATCTCAAATATTGATTTAGAGTTCGTTTGGTGGGTGAAAAAGACAATTGCAGGGCTAATCCTAAGTTGAAAAACCTTATTTTTTTCAAACTTTGGTTCAATCTTTGAATGGGTTAGAGTTTGATTCAAAGTGTCTCACCTATGGGGATCTGAAGATGGCCATGAGGAGATTACATAGGCTCTAAAAACATGTTTAAAGGTGTTCTTTGGAGTGAGTTATAGGGGTGATAAGAGAGGGTCTTGAAATAGAATATTGACACTTTGAGTTTCTTGATGTTGAAGATGAAGTGTAACAAAAGGACCACTGGACACCCCGACAATGTGTCTAGTGTCCGATGGACCTCTGGTCAGTGCCAGGAGTTCCGTAACGTCCGTGCGGAGGTCCCGATAAAATTTGAGGTCAATCCGATACTCGAATCAATATGTGGTGTAAATTGTCTATTTTGCCATCTAGGGGAAATTTGACCAAGTTTTTTGGTGATTTTCACCAAAAAAATATTATATCCATTCTTAGGTAAGTTAATCAAGTATGTGGGTGAAATTTCATTGAAAAATAATATAGTTTTATTTTTTGGCTGTTTCGGATCGAAAAAAGCTCAGGGTAAGGTTTCTTAATTCCGGATTAGACGAAGCATTTCAAATTCATTTCTAGATTATATATTAATTTATTTTTAACTGTTAGCATATTTTAAAATTATATGATTTGATATTTGAACTCGAACTTGAAATTTCTGATTCGAATAATGGTTTTGAGTTCAATAATACAAAATGGTCAAAAACGATTGATTTGACTGCATGAAATAAGATATCGGAATTCTTTTAAACTAAATATAAATGCACATAGGTCGAGTGGCAAAAGAGTTTACGTTTCAATTTGAGGCCGTAGAGGATACTCATCGAGTTCGTAAATGCCTGAGTGATCCAATTTGTCTTCGAACTTGGGTGTTGAAGTTAGGTTGTGGTGAATACGAAAAGTCACAAAGCATATTAATATGCATTTATTTGCATCAACTAAGTTATTTTTGAGTCGATACTCACTTGCATTCATCCATGTGCTAACTATTAGGGTTAGAGGCTACTATCTCGGTTACATGTAGGGATTGACAGTAAATAAGGAAAGGTATCTGTCAGTGGTAAAGATGAAGTGTACTACTTCATAATAATTGGAAATGAAAGTATATGACATATGAATTATTTTTCACTATGTAAAATGAAGTTTTGATGATTTGATTTGAGTCGAGTTGTTTGACTTATGGAGCCAATGTGCTTTTATGAAAATCTTGTGTTTTGAGTATTATCCACTTTGTCGAGAATTTAAGCAATTGTTGTGAGATAGCTTGACATTGCTTATATGGTAGAATTATATTTGATCTATATTTTTTTTGTATTTCCTTTGATTATGATGTTCAGTACACTCAAAAAAATTATTGGTTTCAAGATGCCGAAATCTAGAGTGAGGTCCACTACTGCACTAACATGATAGAGATCAGGGAAAACTAATGAATCTAGTTTATGAACATATTGTACATGAGTGTTTGTTTTCCCTATTGTTGTAAAGGGATGGAATCTCTAATATTTTGTTTTGGTATAAGCGACTCCGTTGTGTACTCTAATATATAATTTATCTATTTTATTGTGTTATTAGGTGACATTATTATTTTTAAAAGTATTTAATGCATTATAAACGCAAGTATTGACACGTGGGAAACCAAGAGGGTCTCTCGGGATAGGATGTGACAGTTTTCATGATAACTTAATCTTTGAAGTTCTGTCTTGATGCTATCCAGATTATTTCCCACCAAACTTGTTTGTGTTTGTGTCTCCATTCACTACAAGAAAAAAGACATTTATCGGCGTTTATTAAACGCCGGTAAAATGAAATAAACGCCGCAAAATATTATTATTGACGTTTGTTATTAACGCCGTCGAAACCTCTGTCGGGAAAATTACCGGCGTATAATTAAACGCCACAAAAATTAAAGTAACATTTACTAATCGTTGAAGCGGCGTTTATTTAATCGACGACTTCCTTGTAAAATTTCGGTGACCGGAGTTATTTTACGGCGTTTATTTAAACGCCAGTAATTATTATTTTTGACAACTGGTTTCCGGCGTTTATTTTAAACGCCGGTAATGATAATTAATATTTTTTTGTCATAATAAAACCTAGCTCATTGCATTTTCACTAGAATAAGAATTTTAAATATTCAGGGATTCTCCACCAGATGAAAAATGGATAGTCAAGCTACTTTTTTTTTTAACCAAAATAAAATTTTATTTATTTACAATACATAAATTACAAGAAGCAAAGAAAATGCCAAACACCTTTTCATAACAGAAACAAACAAACAAAACAACCCAAAATCCAAAAAGCTTCCAGAAAAACATAGAGCAGCATAACCAAACAGCACCTCCCATCACAGACACTCTCCCCACTTGCTCAGCAAAGCCATTCCCTTGAATTTCAAACAAATCAACACTAATACTTAGGTAGGAACATCCAAATCCTTTATACGAAAACCAGTCAACACCTCACCACACCCCACCCTTTCTCACTTAACCCTTGTCATAAAAAACCAGCAGCCTCTTCTTACGCAAAATAGGCATCCTCTTCAACTCATGAAACAAAGCCAGACCAACCTCACAGGGCAATCTCAGACTAGCAGAAAAATCCACCGACCTTCTCAACGAAGCAGCTTGACCAGCCAAACTTTCTGCAACTGAATTAGTTTCTCTATAAATGTGAGCCAAATGAAAATCCAGCTTACTTAAAAAGTCCCTAATCCTCATCATAAAATTCAAACAAGGCCAAGGACAATTGTAAGTCCCCAAAACAGAATTAACAAGGACCAAGGAATCACATTCAATCTCAAAGCTGTAGCAAGACAAGCCATACTGCATATACCCCTTGATGAAGAAGAGTGTTATCTTTACAACTTTCTGTTTGGGTTTCTTTTGCTTTCTATGGACATATTGTTGAGGACTGCTATCTACTCTCACTACATCAACTTTCACTATGTGATGATCAGAAGTCCCTTTTGAAGAAAAAACCGAGTATGAGCCGGGGATGAACTTGTATTGTGAATCCGTTGATGCCAATATGTAATCTACCCGAGTCCCATACTTGCATGTCCCCTGCACACCTGCGTTACAGACCAGTTCCAAGTCATTTTCAAGAGAACAAAAACAAAATTTAGGTTATTATAATGCTAATTTTAGGCAGAGAGCAGCACAGGTTTCGTACTTTGTCCTTTGGCAATCATGACTACAGACTCACACTCCCCTGCATAATCCTTACCATCTGTGTATTTTTGACTCTTTAAATATTTCATCACCTCAGACTTAGGTGTGGGCTTTCCCATCTCTTCATAATACTGAGACATAAATATGAACAACCCCCAGATGATAAGTATGTGCTATTCTATGACCGATTCCGCAATGAACTTTACATTTACCTTTACAATGTCTGTCCATCTTTCTAATGAATAATCTGTTGGATTGCATCATGTAAAGATAACACACTCTTCTCCATCATTTAATACAATCATTCAATTTAAAGACTATTTTCTGCATTTCAATTTAAAGACCATCAATTCAACCATCTAACATTCTTATGAAATTCATTCGTGTGATGTTTCAGAGAGTATACCTACAGGCAGTATACCTCCACATATAATGACCACCCCTTAAAAGTTCGTCAGGTAATACCTTCCAGATACTTAAAGGGGAAAATAAGCAAACCATCACATACTCTAATTCTTGAAAATTAAGCACCAAAAGAATTCTTGCAATTAGAAATAAATAATCAGTAATCATCTGAAAAACCGTAATATAATGATCAGCTGTATCATATCGTGATTGAGTTTTCCTCAAAGTTTCCCAGATTAGGATTGTCGCTTCATCGTTTTCTATGGTTTATATACAATTAAAAGCTCTTAACTCGTATGAGAGGATTCATGTTTCCATATGCTACAAAAAACAAGGAATAACCAGTTTTTGTTGGGCATCTAAACATCATAAGAAGAATAATTGTTCCAAAGCTAATTAAACAGACAAAAACTCAACTACATATCCATGAGTTCACTAAAATGAAGTTGCTTTATTAAAGATTCTGTCCTTTATCCATATGCACTAGGTGGTATCAATGCGTTCTGTAGGTCAATGCTTACATACTTGTGAATATTCATCATACAAGTTATAAAGACAGGACTCTACACAGATAAAAGCAAAACAGAGAGAAGAAAAAGAATGAATAATGAAAACCAAATGTTTTCTAAGCCTAATAACCAGAAAATTAAATTTTCTGTCAAAAAAAAAGCATAAACTGTTTCAGAATTAGGGAGAACAATTTGAAATGAAAGGCATCAAGTAGAACAAATAAGAGCAAATAGTTACAAAAATAACAGCACCACTGAATCACAAATCAATTCAATTCAATCCACTAAAGATCAGTTCAACAGCACATGGACATACCATGAATACTGTAATTTGATCCTAAAAATTACCTGGAGGAACAGATCCATGGCAATTGCTTCTTCAAAACAGGTAGATCTATTCTTAGTCCTTGAGGTCATGATAGTTTAGGTAGATCTATTTACAAACCAAAGCATAATATGTTAGTACATTGTATGAATTCAAAATTATCCATAGTTAAATCAGAATCAAAAAATAAAAGAATAATCTACACCAAATTAAACTAAAACTTCACAAATTCAACAAGAAGTGAAATGGTAAAAAGGTTAGAGGCGCCTGAGAGAGAGCCGAAGAGGAGTCGCCTGTGAGAGAGACGAGGAGTCGTCGCCTGAGAGAGGGACGACGAGGAGTCGTCGCCTGAGAAGAGCCAGCGGTCGTCGCCTGAGAAAAGCTAGTGAGGTCGTCGCTAGAGAAGTTGAGAGAATGAATTGGGAAAAAAATTAGGTTTATGTTGGGGAGGAAAAAAAAAGTTTTTTATTATTTTTAATTAAGAATTTGTGGCGTTTGACTTAAACGCCAGAAATTAAGCGAATTTTTTTTTTTATTATTATTTTTATTAATAATTTCTGGCGTGTATAAATAAACTTTAATTTTAGTGGCGTTTAAGTTAAACGCCGGTAATTAAATGCCGAATTTTTCCCTTATTCTTGTAGTGATTGCTTTAAAAGACTTCAGCAGCTTAATTGAATCCCCTTACAAGATGACAGCCTGCACCCCTTGATGAATAGCAAACCAAATAGCTTCCTTCATGACAGTGGATTCCACAGCCATGCTCAACTCTCCGCAATTAAATTTCATAACCATACTAGCCATAAACCCACAGTTGTTATCTCTGATAATAATTCCAACACCAGCATATTGGCCTTCCGAAAGCACAACACTACAGAAATTAACCTTAAACAGGCCAGCTCTAGGAGGGATCCATACATAAGAATTGATGGATCTCCCAATTGTAGAAATCAGAGACAAAGACAAACCCTTTGGAAAAAGAGATTTGAAATTTGAAGGTTATACAGTGTTTTGTTCTCCGAATTAATATTTGCGAAGTTGTATTCCATAACGCCAGTGTTTTGTTTTCAAACTTCCTCTTGTAGGCATGGAGACAGGTTACAACCACGCATAATTATCTTACCAACTTTTCCTTTGAAAACTCCTTCACTTTCTGTACCTTGTGTGAGCCTTGCCTCAACCATTTGGGATTTCATATTTTAAATATGGGTAAATTTCACACGGATCCCTCCTGCAGTTAGGTTAAATGACATGCACACCCCCTGACATTCCAAAAATAACATGGCAATCCCAACCAAATCACACGGCAATCCCCACACCCTGACCTAGGTTTAGTCTGTTTCTTTGTATAACTTTCATGTAGGATAATTGACCTCGTAAACAAATAGATTATGGACCTCCTTCTGCTGATGCCTATTTTTGTAATTTTCTATGTAGATACTGTTCTTTCCATTTCCTTTATATTTTGCTTCTTTCTTTTTTTCCTTCATTCGCATTTTTTCCCGCTGGTAATTCACATGATATTGACTCTTTTCCAGGGGATTGAGCTTTCAAACCCACAGGCACATGCACATCAACTTGGAAGTGGAACTCAAAGCACATATACTTTTCGGAAACAGGAACATTTTCAAAGATCAAGAGGAACTAAAGCACTGGGACAATTGTGTGTGTAACTGAATTTCAGCCTATTTGCGTACATTTTAGTCAGCCGTGGATGCATTAACAAGATTGAATGATTTTTTATTAAATTTTCAAATTCCAAACAATAGTAACTTGTTGATCATGCACATTGATTAGCCTGAATTTTTTTGTCTTCGTACTCAAATTACAGATATTGATACATCTTTTCGTTACTTCTTTGTTTTGGACAAAGCTGAATATCTTTCCCAACAAGATGGAAAAAGAATGGCCATTAGAAAGTCGAAGAAATTCTGCTTGCCTTTTTCTTTGGCATATGCTAGTTCAGTAGACAATCAAAATATGAAGGCAATAGTAGTCTCCTAGTGATCTATTTATATTTTTATCAGACACCAAGTTTGTAACATGTTTTAATTTTAGATTCAAGAACTGTTGAAATTGTTAATCTTCGCCACCGATACATATTTATATTGTCCTATGAAAATTAAGAAGCCATTGCCTTTTCAAATTACTGCCAAATATTAGATATCATGTCTTTTTCAAATGGGTAAAGGCTACAACGATTACTTGAGAGTGTTAGTCACTGACTGAGGCAGTTGAACTTCCATTAAAGTGTGATAGACCAAGATTTATACTGTTGGAATCTGACTTTACTTTTGGGACACTTGTGCATTTAGTTGCTGCTTTACTTCATATGCTTTTTGTTGTTTGTTTTCCCTCTTGTTGGTGGTCATCTTTGGATTGGGTTGGATTTGGAATGAGCAGTCATTGAATGTGAAAAACATTACAATTTCTAGAGTGCAGAGGATTTACTGTCAAAGAGGACAATATAAGGTCCATTGCAAGCAAGTGGTGTTGAAAAGCTTACCTAAATGTCTTTAGTGGTTATCTGTTGTAATGGGGTTGCTGAGTTACCCCCCCCCCCCCCCCCCCCCCCAACCGGCGGCCAATAACGAAGAAGTGGGAATAATGTGCCGATCCAGTTAGGTTTAATACATCAAGTTCTTGTTCCTTTTGTCTAACCTCTGAAAACAAACATATGTATTGCATGTTGTATGTAGATGTACAATGCTTTTGTGTTTTCTATGAAACTGGTGAGACAAAGACATAATTTTATGCTTTGAAATTGTTGTGTTGACAACAACTCGTGTTTTTTTTTTATTCGAAATTGAGCTATTGTCTGGATTGTATCATTGAGATTTCATTGTTTGACCATCTATATCACATAACCTTATATTATATACTGTGTTGGGAAGATCTTATACTATACACTGTTGGGAAGATCTGAGTTTATTATTTTTGTGTGAAGCAGATAGTGGTGACAATGTGATATAGTTTATACTTTATTGGCTCCTGGCCTCAGCTGGATTATCTGAATAGAAGAATATAAAAGGCAGGCAACGAAATTAGAAGAGGTTATGTTTCAATAATCAATTAAATAATCTGACAAAATAAAGATCCCAAAGATTTTATCACTGTAACATGTAGCTCCTCATTTATGATCTTATGTAATCTCTTCTTTATATTAAACAAGTAGAAATTTTTCGAAGAGTAATGTTACTTGAATTTAATTTATTAATCTAATTTGTTGATCTAATCATTCATAACCATTGGATTGATAGCTGGTCTTAGTATTTATTGGGATCCACAAACAATTCAATGATTGTGATATATTAGATCAGCAAATTGTTATTTATAGAGTAATGTTATTTAGACCTAAAATTTTAAGGAAAATGCTATTTGGACCTAAAAATCTGACATAATTTGCTAACCTAATGACGTGGCTTCATTGGAACCATTGGATTAACACCAAGTTCCAATGTTTGATGGAACCCACAGTCAATCCAAATGTCATAGTGAATTAGGTCAGCAAATTAGGTCAGTAAATTAGGTCCCAATAACATTGCTCAAAATTTTATTTAATTTACTGACTTAATGATGTGATTTCAGTTAAACAATTGAATCAATATCAAGTTTTAATATTTAATGGGGCCTACAATCAATATAAATGTTATAGTAAATTAGATTAATTGTCCTAATAACATTGCTCTTATTTATATCAAAATAAATGCACGAAGAGACATGATCCAAAAATCTTGGTGAGCTTCAGAATGAAACATTTTTTATTATATACAACATTAAGGAATAAGGATTTGGATCTGGATGGTTGCATATGGTTTGCGATTGGGTCTAAATAATTTTAAATGACCATTGTCAATAAATCAAATTTTGATTTGAATCTCAATTCTGATTTGAATAACACAATTAGAGTGAAATTTCAAGAAATAATTTTATCATGTTTATGTAATTCTAGATCATATAATGGAATAGTATATATCAAAATCTTAATCAATGAAATATAACATATATTTTAATTTGGGTAAAAACTTAATGGTCAGAAGTTGAATATTTTGCCATGATCACCATGAAAAACATTTATTTTTGGCCTAAGAAGCAAATAATGCGCCAACCAACAATTCTCCACACCATAGAATTGTGTGGTGAAGTTTGAACTCACGACTTAACGATCTAATGACGAACTGCAGTGGTCATTAAGTCAACCGTTAATTCTCCACACCATAGAATAAAATTCGATTAAACTCTACGAATCTAAAGGTGTAAAGGAATTCCACCAACAATTAATTATGTTTGGTCTTTAAGTAATCAAAATTTTTTTATTCCTAAAGTGAATTAACCACTTTTAAGGTAGGCTGTTAGTGTTACGGGCTTGCACTTTTTAAGTTCCCGGAGTAACAATGGGCCCTATTGTACCCATCCAGATTGGCCATTAGACTTATTTTATTTTTAAAATTAATTTTTTAAACAATTTTTGAGATGTTGAGCATTAGCTGTCAGCTTGTCAAATTATTCAAATATTCTAATCCGATCAAGTAATTAATTAGACTTATTTCTTATCTGTTTTTTATGGTTTAGATTCCCTATGACGCCACCGCAGGCGCACAGATAGTAAAACGATGTGTTATCTTAATCATAGCCGTCCGATGTTCACTTCTTGTTCCAAAATCCTTAAAAAGTACGCCTTTTTTTATGTTTTTTTTTATTTATAAAATTCTATTCTATTAATTTTATATGGGGTTTGTGTTGTGTTAATTTATCATGTTCTAAATTATCGTCTATAATTTTTTTTGGCTGTTTAAAAAAAAAAAAGTGGGGGCAAAAGAGAACGCCAAAAAATCACACCAATAGACCCTCACTAGTGAGATCATGAACCCTTGACTGTGCCTATTACTCTTATTGAGAACGAACCTAATTAGGCTAGTATAGCAGTCAACCGCCGAGTCTTAATATAAACTTCAAGACTCGAACATCTAATATCAATGTGAGAAGTTCGGCCGACACCCCACTAGACCACCCCACTCAGTGGTTGTCATCTATAATTCTAACTACATGTTATTTGAACTTATTAGTAGAATACAAATTTTTTGTATTGATTAAACTTGAGTTATATACTACCATTTACAAAATTATTAGTAGATGCACACGTGCGTTGCACGTGAACTATTTTCAAATTAAATTTTTTTAATTTTCAATAAAAAAAACTTTGGTTCTAAAATGACTGAACTAAACATAGGTCAATATTAAAGGGTTCAAAATAAGTGGGTTAAAAATTAGATCAATTTGTGATGTACATATATACAATAAATTTGGGAATGAAATTATGCACCCTATTCAGTGCTTGAATATTTATGCCATTTCAACTTTGTTATAATTTTCTGCGCTTAAACGATATCATGGAACTTCTCTCCTTTCTTCACCCTTTTTAGCCTTTTGTGACACCTCCCATTGTCAATCAGTGCATCAGAGCAATGTCATATTCAAGTGCTGGCCAAAATAAGAACAAAAGAGTGATTAATAAGAAAATAAGGAAAAATAAGGAATGAATAAGATCAACTAATAGAAGCATAGTGTGTTGATTAGAGGAGAACTAACAAGTAGATGCCTTTTGACACAGAATATATAAATACAAATGGACACAAATATATAATGCAATTGACATGATTCTTTCATCTGAAGTACAAACTATCAAGTTACTAATTAACAACCAGTGGAGAATAAATATCTAACCCAACTTCATTTCCAAGATAAGCACCGAAATGCAACACAAAGGCCAATTAGGAAGGTAAAACTATGAATATATTACACCATTGGGGAAAATGGCAGCCACAATATGGAACACAATGACAAATTCGAAGGGTTATAAGAGTATATGCTCACAGCAGCATATGCTTGAAGCTGTGCCATCACTATAGTGATGTTATGAGAATGTTTCAAAGCAGTTTAGCACTAGAGATAATAGTTTAGGCATTTGGGACAAAGATAAAATCTCTGGGAGAGAGAGATCCAGGACAGAGGAATTGAAAAAATAATTTTCTTTTCTTATTTAGCTTATCTGGGTTTACCATCTTATTCATATTCCTTGAATTCTGATAGCCACTATTACCAATTATTAGATCATGTATCAAAAAGGTAAAAAATAAAATGTTGCTATTGGGGACTTTCATGAGGATGGAAATCAAGAATATTCAATCTCATACCATCTCTAACATTAAGAAACATTATCGATTAATATAAAGATGGATTTGTCTAAGTTTCTCTTTCCTTTGGTCGTCATCCAATTTATCAAATAAATAGAGTTCATACTCATGGCCAGGAAGATTTTAAAAATTCAGCCAGGCTTAGACCTATTCCAATTATAGATCAACAAAGGGATTGAGGCAGCATGCGAATAATTTCCAAGTTTTGGATGATAATGTATCAATGTTTCACAAACACATTAAATACAAAGTGGTACCTCACATACCTCACATAGACTCAGCCAAGTTTCAATTGGGTTCTTGTTTTTTTTTTTTTTTTGGGCAAGGAAAAATATATATAAGTAGAGTTTAGGTCCATACGAGGACTAACAACTTTTAGAAGTAAGGAAACAAAGTTTACCAATCCTTATAACATTGATATCTCACTGCTTTCGAGGTTTTACATTTGTGATAGTTGGTTCTTAAGAACTATTGGGTATGTTTCCACTATGCTATAGATTGAGAACTACAAAAGCCTTTTTGTCAACATGAAACTAAAAATTTCCACATTCAAAATAGAGTACAATATTCGCCCTACTTGGATGTAATCCATCCTTCTCAAGTTATGCAGCAACTTTATTTAAATTTGAATAACCAAACTGTCAATATCAAGCCACTCCTTAAAAAAGTTAGAATTTAGAGCATTGAATGAATTAGAATGGCGGCCAAACATATATTTTGATACTAACGTAACTAAATATTGTTCTTGGTTAAATTCCAAAGACCTCTTACAAGGGCATCATCATAAAATTTGCAACAATACCATCCCTTTCTTTTACATTGAAACCTAAAACTGTAGATAAGAAACAAATTCTATAAAAATAAGGGTGCCTATCTCCAAAAAAGTGATTTATGCAATCAATAAGAAACAAATGGATTAATTATGCTGCCATGATGTTTGGCCTAACAATTGTGTACCAAAATAATTCAAGAACTTCACATTATTAAGTACAAACAGGCAAATTGTGTAAAGAATATAGAGAATGCATACCATAAATGAATGCACTGCTGAAAAGCCAACAATAACAGTCTCAAAAAGGTCTCAATCTACTGCCCAAAGAATAGATCTCTGACCCTACTATTCATTCTTAATCTAGAGGCTTAAGGCATGCCTCAAAATCTACAGGAAAATTCCCAGCAAGTGTCATCCACTTCAGTAACTACCATCAAGTTAAGCGGACATTGACAACTGAACATTACCTGATTTCTGAGGTATGTATCCCATATTAGTAGCATTGAGTCCATTCAAAACTAAAGAGCATGTCTTCTAAAGTTTCATTATCTTTTCCACATATCTTGCATGAGGCAACTTTGAGCTTTTCCTATAATTACTAACTAGATTTTATTTTGTCTACAAAGAATTCCTACAGATAGGTATAAACTTAAGAGGTGTGTTGAGATTCCAAATAAAAATCCATACATTTTGTGATGCTAAGTCGAAGGTTTTTGTGTTTCTCTTTACTCTTCATAGCATTGGCTTTTAGCAAAAATAAAAAATAAATGGAACTACGTTATCTTGAATATAAAATATTCACACCTGAAAGCCACACAGATCTTGACATCGCTGCTAGAACATATGGACACACTGCCAAAATCATGTAATCCAATACTTGACAACATATATTCGAAATAAATTATGAACTAGAAGGAGGATATATGCAGTTAACACCCAATATGAAAGCTATTTAAACTACTATTAGTGGAACGACTTGGTGTAGAAGCATTCAAAATGAATAAACAATCATAGTGAGTAACCTACAATACATTTGTGTGTTTGTGAAAAAAGATGAAATAATAGATTGACAGGCCTACCTTGAGACGACTCAGCAACAAGTCTTTGTTTAATAGTATCAACAACAACAGAAGTTCAACATGCTCTTGTACTTCAGCAATAATTGTACTTTCTCACCTCCACCAAGTTTGCAAATCCAATCCAGTCCAAGAACGTCTCCCAATTAATCCACCCAGAACCCCAGGGTTCAAAATCAAACCAAGATTTTCCTTTAGCTCTACATGGAGTGAAGAGATATAAATAGAAATTCAATATCCTAGGATTGATCTATCATTGAGTTCAAAGTAAAAGACAATATCTGCTTAACAAAGTCCTCTATGAAGAATGTTTGTTTCCAAGCACAAGCAGATTTTTAGAAACTTTCTTTTGGTAGGAAGCAAAATGTTCATTAATTAAAACAGATTATTAAAAACTAAACAACATAAGTCTAAAAAAATGAAATTTTCTCTTTTCTTTGTGAGTTCTTTCCTTTGCTATTAAATTTAAAAGAAATGTAAATGAATGAATTGCAAAACTAAAAAATTTCAAGGATGAACTCTGTTTAGTCCCTTGGTGAACTAACCTTGGTCGATTTACCAAAAGTTCGTCAGCTACAGGAACATACAACAACAGTACATATGAATCACTACTTATAAAAAAACACTATTATATAAATACAGAGGACATGGTCAAAGCAATAACCATTTCCCAGCCACCAAAATAATGGTCTGATGATGCTCCACCAAATGAAACTGAAATAATGATATCAAGGTTCATTGAAAGAAATTAAAGTAGAATGCAAAAACAAAGGAAAAAGTAATAAGCAGTTATGGTCTAAGTAACGTATTATACATCCGATGCAAGCATTGGTGTACTTTTTTGAACACAAATTGTATTGGAAGATCTATTCCCTAAGAACAAAAAGTAACAGTGCATTTGAAGATACTACCAGAGCGTCAGTAGCTTAAATTTAATTAAATCTATGATTTTGTTAAACATCAAAGTTATTTATCGAGTCCCAGTAGTTCAGTACAAGTTCCAGTCCACATTGTGTAAATCCACCACTACCAACCTTGAAGGCCTTAACTTTGGAATCAAGATAAGTCCCCATAACAACAACAGGAAGTATAGAAAAAACTAAAAAATTATAATACAACTGCAATTAGTTTAATTTAGAAAAAAAAACACCACAAAAAATAATAATCATAACGTATGTATTTCTAAGTATTTGGATGCTTGTCTTGGGTGTAACAATGAATTGAATTTGTACCAGTATTTAACCATTTTGAAGCCAGAGCTACTTCTTGGTCAAATTCCCACATGCAACGTAGGAATCACGGTGGGTCCCAATAACCTCGACATCATGGACGACGGCGTATAATCGATAGAAGAAGAAGTGTGTAGTAGTAGTGGAATAAACAGACTCAGACTTGTCGAAATTGGCATCAACAACAAAGTACTTGAAGGCTGCATTATTCACCAAGTAGAGCAATCTAAAGGCCACAATACAAGCCGTGACAATGAATTGTAAGAACCAACTGAGATCCACTCAAAATCCCAAGACATGCAACGATCGTGACCAGACCTACTTCTAGGGTTTTTGATCGATGCATTGAGTTGGCATGTAATGGAAGGAGAAGAACCGGAAAAAGATAATTGTGAATACCTTTTAAACTTCCTGAACATGTTCCTGATTGAATGTTCCTTATCGGTTAGAAAAATGAATAGTGATGAAAAGATTGTTGAATGAGGATGAAAGAGAAAAACTTTTGTTTTTTTTATAAGGTAAAATATTAATGATGTATTTACTCTTTGTCTTTTAGACTTCCAAATTGCAAATGATGAATTAATTATAATTTATTATTCACATGGAGAATGTTAACAAATCAGCTATGATACCTATAAATGATGGATGAAATTGACAAAAAGATTATTCATGGAGGATAAAAGAGGAAAACAAAAGTTTTTCTTTTCGATGTACTTTTAGAAGTAGTATAGACATAGATTATTGAATAATCGTGCAGAAGTTCGTATAATTGTTTTGAGTAATGTTATAAGAATATAATTTAGGAACTTAGGTGGTGTTTGATAAAATTGAAAATTGAACTATGAAAACTGAATGCTGAATTTCAAGTGCTGAATGCTGAATTTTTTAATTTGCAGACCGTTTGTTATCAACTGAAATTTAAGTATTGAATTTAATCAAAACTGTTTGACAAATATAAGGAACTGAAGTCTGAAAATTATTATTATTCTAATTTTGTCTTTCGCTTTAACCATCTCTCTGTAACTGCTTTATTCCTATAACCACCATCACAATGGTGGTGGTAGTGGTGGCAGCGACGATGGTAATGATGGTGGTGGTGGTGGTGGCGGTGACACAATGGTAGTGATGGCGACAACGATGGTGATAGTGATAATGGTGGTGGCGGCAACACTGTGGTGGCGGTGGCGGCGACACAATGATAGTGACGGTGGTGGCGATGGTGGTGGTGACACAATAGTGGTGGTAGTGGTATAATGGTGGTGACATAATGGTAGTGGTGGTGATGGTGACACAATGGTCGTGACGGTGGTGGTGGTGGTGACGACAATGATAGTGGTGGTGGTGGCGATGACACAATGATAGTGGTAGTGGTGGCAACAACACTTTGGTGGTGGCGACGACGACACAACGGTAGTGATGGTGGTGGTGGTGGTGGTGGTGGTGATGGTGATGGTGGTGGTGGCGGCGACGACGACATAGGCGGCGGCGACAGTAGTGGTAGTGGTGATAATGATGACACAATGGTGGTGGTGACATAATGGTAGTGGTGGTGGCGGCGACACAATGGTTGTGATGGTGGTGATGGCGGCAGTGATGGAGGTGATGGCAGCAATGGTTTTGTTGGCGACAATGGTGGCGACGGTGGTGGTAATGGTGGTGATGGTGACACAATAGTGGTGGCGGCGGTGGTGGTAGTGGCGGTGGTACAATTGTGGTGGTGGTGGTGATAGTGATGGTGGTGGCAATGACACAATGGTGGTGAGAGTATATTTGGCCATTACGAGAAATTGATAAAATTCTTATTGACTAACATTTTCAGCATTAAGTGATAAGTAGGTGACTTGTTACTTAAAATTTTAGCTTATTTTTAAGAAGTATTTAAAATATTAAATAGTATGAGTTTTAGATTATCAAACGAGTTTAATTTATTAAGTACTTAAAATATTCAATTTTAAGTATTAAGTTGTGTTATCAAACAACCCCTTAATCAGGGACTTAACTCAATGAACTTATGGGATTCGTTGTGAGTTCAATCTAATGTTCGTGTTACATTAAGTTCTCAAACTAGGTGATCAAAATAACATTTTTCCCCTGCTTTAATAAACTTCAGAAAAAATAGTTAAAGGTCCTGATCTTTGTTCAAAAAACGAACGGTCCTGATCTAGGTTAGAAATATGGGGTCACAGTAAGAGAGCAATACCAAATTGTACCACCTTATAATATTCCTTTCCCTCCTAAGTTATGGCATAATTATCATAATCGGATCGGACATCGAACTGGCAGAGTGATTGAGTCAATGGTTTAGTAGTTCAATCATTGGATCAACTGGTTGGACTGGTCGAATAATAAGTTCTGATCCTGGAGGGATAATATCAACAACTTGACGTCCATCTGATGCATCCGTTATGATTATTTCGTACCCGAATGCCATCTAAAGGTTTTATAGTCATACCTTGATGTGAGCCTTGTTAGTCATTTGATAAAAAAAATAAAAAATAATAATAATTTAGCTAAAAAACTATAAAACATACCTAATACATATAATTTACCATAAATTAATTAAGTATAAAAACAAATACCTGTGTTAAAAATAAAAAATATTGTTAAGAAAATTTTGTTCTTAACATCAGCCGACAAGAACACTAAAAACAAGGAAGAATTACATTCAGACCCCTTAAGATTTGTCACTTAATCACTCAGACACCTGACATTTAAAATATTACACACAAACCCTCTGAAGTTTATACACGCGTAACATTTAGACCCCTGCTATAAATATATCTCTTAATAAATTACACTCCAAACCCCCTGAAGTTTGTAAACATATATTACTTAGACCCCTTAAATTTAAAATTTTATACTTAGATCAAAAATACTTCAATCAAAGATAAAATATCAAATATTTTAAATTTTACAATAAAATTCATGTTCTATTGTATCATTTATTGAAATAAAATCAAAAATAAAAATTCAATTTTTTCTTATAAAATCGTAATTAGTATACAATTATATTGTTTATTAGAATTTAATTTAGTCGTTTAAACGACCAAATTAAAATACCAAACTACCCCAATTAAAACTAAAAGATATTGTATCAATTACAGTTAGACCCCTTGTTTAATTTTTTAGTTTTATTCTAATAGATAATATAATTATATACTAACAATGATTGTTTTTCTAAAAACTAGATTTTTATTTTTGATTTTATTTCAATAAAAGACATAATAGAACATGAATTTTGGATGTAAAATTATGTTCTATTATGAATGACTTAGACCCCTTATTTAATTTTTTAGTTTTATTTCAATAGATAGTATAATTGTATACTAATTACGATTTTTTAAGAAAAAATTAAATTTTTATTTTTAATTTTATTTCAATAAATAATACAATAGAACATGAATTTTAGTTGTAAAATTTAAAATATTTGATATTCTATCTTTGATTGGACTATTTTTGGTTTAAATATAATATTTTAAATTTAAGAGGTCTAAGTATATATACTTACAAACTTTAGAGCGTCTAAGTATAATTTATTAACCAATAAATTTTCATCAGAGGACCTGTGTATAATATTTCAACTGTCAGATGATTTAAGTGATTAAGTGACAAACTTCAGGGGTTTGGGTGTAATTCTCCCTAAAAACAAATACTTCTTAAAAAAAAAAAGAGTAATGCTACACTGACCAAATTTTGGGACCAAGTTTGGAGCCCAAATGACATGGCAGTATGTCATTTGGAGTCTTTATTGGGGCTCAAATGACATGGCACCAAATAAAGAAGTCCAACTCAGCTGCCATGTCATTTGGGCTCTAAATTTGGTCCTAAAATTTGGTCAGTGTATCATTACTCAAAAAAAAAAAGGCCTCCAGTCCACCCAGTAGAAGCTCGAAGGAGGAGCGAAGCAGCTTGAAGGAGCGAAAGGAGCGAAGAAGGTTGAAGGACCGAAGCTGTGAAGCCCGAAGGACCGCTGACCGAAGCTGTGAAGCCTGAATGACCGCTGACCGAAGCTGTGACCGAAGCTGGTGGTTTTGGTTGGTTGTTCATACGTTCTCTCTCTCTTTCTCTCTCATACCACAAAGGTGGCGTCGTCGACCAATCAGCTGTTTTGATTTGACATTTAACCCCCCCTCCCTCCCCCCCCCCCCTCCCAAAGTTCACGACGATAATCAGAAGATAGACACACACACACACACATATATATATACACATACAGAGACGGTCAAAGATACTGTGTTCTTGAGTTTTTTCTCTGTTTTCTTTTATGGCGGCCCGAAGGATCTCATCACTTCTCTCTCACTCATTCACCTCTTCATCGGTTGCTTTGGTTTCTCGAGGTAGAGACAAAGACAGAGACCGTCCATTTTTATTGTCTAGTTCTACTGTCTGTTCTGTATCTATCTTTTGTTTTTTAAACTGTGTTTTGCTCTTATCTGATCGCATTGTCACGATTGTTTTGCACTCGGAGACTGAGCGTCAATGAGTGTTTATAATTTGAGTTCACTGAGATCTATGTTAGTAGTTTCAGCATATATAAATCCAGAGGCCATTAGCCCATTATCCAGTTTGGGAAGAGTGGATTGGTATGGACTTGTCAATCAGATCTTTCATATGGTTTGGAATTGTGATCAGCGTGTAGTAATTATGTTAAAAAAAAATTTTTGATCTGTAATTTACTTGTGATATGCATAGTTACTTTGTGGATTAACTGTGATTACATATGATTTGATCAAGTACATAATGTATACTTAGTGTGTAAGATTTGCTTTTCAAATTAAGTTTTGATGAAGAACAATGGTTTAATCTGGCCGACCTGTAGAAACTGCCATTTTGTGGATTGGAATGGTGATTACGTAAGATCTTTCATGACAACTGTTGATTTAGTTGCAATTTGGCCAAGGCATGTAAAGTTTGACTTGCCCCACATCCTTAATTTTTTATTTGGTTTGATTCTATGTTTTTTCGCAATAAATTTACTTTGCAAGTCTTGTTACTGCGCTGTAATTTATCACGGAGGAAGGTAGATTTCAGATTTCGTGGCCAAAGTTTTTTTCTTACATTTAGAAAATTGCCATACTTATTGATCAAACTCGAGACATGTTGTTTCTTTAGGGAAGAACTCTTACCTAGGCAGAGGAATTTCTAACTATAGCACAGCTGCCGCTATTGAGGAGCCAATCAAGCCACCTGTCAGTGTAGATCATAATCAGCTTCTTATAAATGGACAGTTTGTGGACGCAACATCTGGTGAGCTTTCATCTGTATATTGGAACATTTCACTCTTTCATGTAATCAGCGTCTATAGTTCTTCATCCCTTGCTATTGTAGTTCTAGTGTTCTACTATTTCTTCCAACAATAATCCATTTAAAGGAACTTATGGCTGAAGTTTTCTTTACCATCAGGAAAAACTTTTCCAACTTTGGACCCTAGGACTGGGGAGGTGATTGCTCATGTTGCCGAAGGTGATGTAGAAGACATCAATCGAGCAGTTGCTGCAGCTCGCAAAGCTTTTGACGAAGGACCATGGCCAAAAATGACTGCTTATGTAGACAATCTCTCCTATTAATAGTTAATATCTTTTACATGCATCGCATGATGGAACTCCTTTTAATAATTTCGTTTGACTCGTGCAGGAAAGATCAAGGATAATGTTGCGCTTTGCAGACTTGGTTGAGAAGCATAATGATGAAATTGCAGTACTTGAGACTTGGGACAATGGGAAGCCATATGAACAATCGGCTAGTATTGAAGTACCAATGTTTGTACGCCTAATGCGATATTATGCTGGTATGTCAAAGGTGAATTTAAGAAATACAATATATTTGGCCAAATCCTTCTGCGTTCCTTTTATTTTACAATCCCACATATATTTACAAACATTCCCTGATATCTATCTACATATTCTGCAGGTTGGGCAGATAAAATTCATGGTCTCACCCTTCCTGCTGATGGGCCGTATCATGTGCAAACTTTGCATGAACCAATTGGTGTTGCCGGCCAGATTATCCCGTGGAATTTTCCTCTTCTCATGTATGCTTGGAAAGTTGGGCCTGCCCTAGCATGTGGTAACACTGTTGTTCTGAAGACGGCAGAACAGACGCCACTGTCTGCTCTATATGTATCAAAGCTATTCCATGAGGTAGTATATCATTTAAGATTCCCTTCTCCTTGTTCTAATTATCATGGGCCTTTGCTGAAATGGTCTGCTATAGTTCACTGACACATAATTGAACACCTAGCTGCAATCAGCGCATATCATTAGCAACTTGCTCTCAATTTTGGTAGCACTTTAGGTAGTTCTTTATTTGTTTTTGGTAAATTAATATCTAAGCTGGTTCAAGGGTCATCTAATCTAAAGATTGTGTAATATCAGAAAATCTGTTTTTTTTAATAGAGACTCCGTGCAGTCCAATGTACAAAGTATGTGTAGAAGCATCTTAAACATGCATAAAGAACAGAAAATTTGATTTGGTTTACATTATATCATGAATGGATCACACTAGATTTGTGTCCAGGATGCTTTTATATGTACTTTAATGGGAAAAAATATTACATGATTGCTTGTGGTGACTTCGTCTTCTGGAGTCAATTGAATTTTTAATTTTTTTTTTTTTGTGCTGATGATGCCTATAAATGTTATCATGATATCTATTCTTGTTTGATAATATTGGCGACAGGCAGGGCTTCCTTCTGGTGTTTTGAATGTGGTTTCTGGCTTTGGTCCCACTGCTGGGGCAGCTCTTTGCAGTCATATGGATGTGGACAAGGTAATCTACATATGTAAATGTTCTTATTGTGGTGTGTGGTCCTTTAAAAATTTCTTTGCAGGTTGAAAATTGTGATTTCATGGCTAGGCTTGTTTTCTGCCATGACATTGTTGTACTATGGGATACGCTTGCATTTGACTTCAAGGACAGTTGCTTGACCACACTGCATGATACCCCAGAATGAATCCATACGTGGTTTCGAGTTGGATTGAGGCATGCTATTACCTCAACATTCTCCAATTCCAATATCAAACCCTTGATTCTGGGGTTGATCCATGTGAAGGGGTATGAGATATGGTATTCTACAGAGAGGAAGTATCATTGGGTGGCTATGATATCACTCTTGAATACGCTGGTATTTTTTTGCTCATTAGTGTATGTGTGACTAGCAAGAAATTTTCCATAGCTTATGAATGTCAAATTTATACTTTTATTTGGAAACATGCATGGTGTTATGAGACTCAACTCAGTAAAGCCTTGCTTCAATTACTTGGTTTGGCTGCATGAGGTTTCAAATTCCTTTCTGTTATGAGTTGAATTGGGGCAAAGTGTTGATTACGGTTGAGCTCATTTGGCATGCACTTTCTGTAGATAACATACCATGCTTCATAATGTGGATATCTTGATATTGTAGGTCACCATGATATTCCCCTGCTTATCAGATAGATGGAGAAAAAATCGGGCATTTTAAGTTCAAGGAATAGGTTTTGATGTATTCATTTGATAGCACAAAATGATCATATCCAACATCAATGCTGAGCATATTTGCTCTAGGTTTGGTGCTTTGAATAATGCTACCCTCTTGAACAAAAAATAAAATAAAATATCATAATGCCACCATTAGTTAGAAAAGGCTAATGTACAAGTTTTTAGTTTGTACTAGAGAACAGGCTAGGGTTTTTTTTTTTGTTAAGGTGCATTGTGATGTGGCATTCACAAAGTTGACCAAGACACAACACCTGTGACCTGTGATGTTCATGATATAAATTAAATAAAACCAGTCAGCGACACACTTGGTGCTACAATCTTTGTATGGATCCACTGTGAAGTCATGAAGCAGGCCAATCATGTAAAGGAATTAGCAATACCCATGTTGCTGAACAACTTAGGCCTCCTAGAAGGTCATATTAAGTAGTTGACTTTTAACTTTGTCGTATTTGGAATGCTAAAATTTATTGTGGCATCGATGGGGTAATAAGCTTGCTACCGAATTATGATTTTTTTTTTTTTGGTCTTTGTTGCCAAATTATTGATGGAGTGTTGGTGGGAGGGATGAAAAAATGGAAGGAAAGAAATTAGGAGGGATGGATTTTCCATTCGTAGAGGAAAGAAATGTTATTTCTCTCATTGTTGTTTGGAGGGAAGGATGGGGGGGAAGAAAATTACTATTTTTCTTAGTATAAAATTTTGTATTTCTGATGTCATCTTTTTTTCTTGATACTTGTGCTCGCAGACAAGTGATTAGTGTCGGTTAAAAAATATTTTATTTGAATAGTTTTTTGTGCATTGTCTTACTGGTATTATTATAATAATTATTAATAAGGGATAAAAATGTAAAATCCATATTTGGCTTATAATAACCACTTCTTTCCATTCACTTTCCACCCAAAATTGGGAGGAAATTTTTTGGTGGATAGGAGACTAGGCGTATAGCTTTTCCCTCCCACTTTCCTCTCCCTCTTATTTTCCACCTACACCAAACCGTGGAAAACCCTCACTTCCATCCTACTTTCCATCCTCCCTTTTCCGTCCACCCCACTTTCCACCATACCAAACATAGGATGAATTTATTGATCTTCACACTAGATTTGCCAACCATTTATTGATCTTCCAAAATTGTTGGTACAACAATGTGGAAATCTAACTGTTGTACATGGTCAAGCTTGAAGGTAGCTATTATTAAGTTCGATGTTTGGGGTTTTGAACCTACTCTTGGAAATTACATGTTAAAACAGTGATAAGCTAGAGCTCAGTCTCATTCTGTGTCAGTGGTTTCATGTAGCTTCAGCTGTCCTTCAAGTCATGGCATTGCAGCTCATCCCTGAACTCATCGACTCAATTTGGATTATGGAGACCTATTGTGACCCCTTGCTACTGCTTACTACTACTTTGAAATAGTACTTTTTGGAGCCTATCTTAGCTTTCCCATGATAGAAGTTTTCATGTGTTTCTTAACATATTTTCATGATCTTATGGTGGACAGTTTAATGTTTGGATTGGAAAAAAAAAAGTAGTTTGATTGGTGAGAGAGAGAGAAAGGAAGAAAGAAGATTCACTGAACTTGTCTTTCCTCTTCCTGTCATTTTTGTTAAGTAATTATACTTGTACTGAGTGTTACATTTCCAACCTTCATGAAATTTAGGCAATTTCAATTTCTCCTTTTAGACAGAGGGTATAGTTTTGGAATTCTAGCACCATGAGTTTTTGTCTTTTGATGATGGAGAAATGCCCAACCACGCACATTTTGGTCTCTTTCTATAATACAAACTCCAGATGCACGCTATCACCCACAAGTCACTGACATCAGCTAAAGCAGGCTCTCTTGCCAAAGTCAAACTTGAGACCTTGGGATAGTAACCCCTAAAGGGTAGAGTATCATGGGCCTTTCTGGTTAGTTGGATGAGCAAGTACTAAAATTCGCTTTATTAGATACAGTTAGATTCGCTTGCATCTTATGGCCACTAAACAAAGGCATTCTAACCAAATATTTCTTTAGTATGGATATTTTTTAAAGCTGCTCTATTGCACTTACCTCTAAATCAATTTTTACTCTTTTCAGCTTGCTTTTACTGGGTCAACAGAGACTGGAAAAATTGTACTTCAATTGTCTGCTCAAAGTAATCTTAAGCCAGTGACTTTGGAACTTGGTGGGAAATCCCCTTTCATTGTATGTGAGGATGCTGATGTAGATAAGGCTGTTGAGCTGGCACACTTTGCTCTATTCTTTAACCAGGTATCTACATTTGTTGTTTTCAAAGGGGGTAGTGAATCATTGCAAATAATATGTTTTAACAAATTTCATTCTATTTGCAGGGACAATGCTGCTGTGCTGGCTCTCGTACATTTGTTCACGAACGTGTATATGATGAATTTGTAGAAAAAGCAAAGGCACGGGCCATAAAACGGGCTGTTGGTGATCCATTCAAGCAGGGAATTGAACAAGGTCCTCAGGTAAATCAGCACAGATTGCTTTACATGATGTTCCTCTTCTAATTTAATTATCTGTGCAGTATTTGTTTGGAATATGGTTATTAGTGTTAGAGCATCCAACCGAAAACCAATTGGTTACATATAAACCTACCTTGGGTGGGCCTATTCTTTCAATGTGGGATACACGCTTTCTTTACACCCTCCTTTACGTGGGACCTAGACTAGCACGCGGGGCTAACAAACAAACAACAATCCATAGCAAGATATTCAAATGGGTAGGAGATTTGACCCACTGACCACCCAAGACCCAACACTAATACCATGTTAGAGCATCCAAGTCAAAACCAAGTGGCTTTGTTTGAGCGGAGTGGTTCCTTAAGCATATAAACCAATATTGAGTGTCCTAATCATTAAATGTGGGATACAAACTCTCTTTACAATTAGATCATTTCAAATCAAACTTTTGCTAGAATTGAAGAATATAGTGGAAAACCAGTCACTTGCAGTGTTTATTTTACAAGAAAACAATGATAAAATGAATCAATTTGATATGCATGGTGAATTATGCTTTTAACTCGCAAAACACAATTTTCTTACTATTGCTTAGTACTCCAAAGTTCCTACATGAAATTGGGGGGTTTCAAAATAGTTAAATACTAAGTTTAGTGTTTTTGAATCAGGTTGACTCTGATCAATTTGAGAAGATTCTGAAGTACATAAGATCTGGTATCGCGAGCGGAGCTAATCTTGAAACCGGAGGTGAGCAACTAGGCGGTAAGGGCTACTATATTAAGCCCACTGTTTTCTCTAATGTTCAGGTATTCCTCTTTACTCCCCCAACAGTATACTGATAACCATTATTATATCCTCAAATTAACTTATCATTTTATCTAACACGATCTGAGTTATTTTAGGATGACATGTTGATTGCAAAGGAGGAGATCTTTGGTCCAGTGCAGTCAATCTTGAAGTACAAGTGAGTAACTAAAAAATTTTAGGACATTTCATTGCAAGAGTATTTCGTGTCTTAACTTGCACCATTTATCTGCCGACTGCAGGGATCTTGATGAAGTGATACGAAGGGCAAATGCCTCGCCCTATGGACTGGCTGCAGGGGTTTTTACCCAGAACATCGACACAGCCAACACTATGATGCGAGCATTGAAAGTTGGGACAGTATGGATTAATTGCTTCGATACTTTTGATGCTGCAATTCCTTTTGGTGGGTACAAGATGAGTGGACAGGGCAGAGAAAAGGGAGAATACAGTCTCAAGAACTACTTGCAAGTGAAGGCTGTTGTTACTCCATTGACAAATCCAGCATGGTTGTAGATCTCTTCTTTTTATTTTGATGCTGTTGAAAATAATGATGGTGATGATGATGATAAGATCATGGAATCTGGTTTCCTCCTTATGTTGGAAAGGAAGGATTGATTATGTTGAACTCCATGGTTGAGAGTAAAGAATGCTGCTTCATTTTCTGTACGAGTGTTTTATTATGCTCTTTTCAATACCGAGGTAATAATAACAATATTGGTGTGAATATATATGTGTCGTTTGTAACATGATTAGATTGGGTTTTAGTAACTTATTGAAGTCGTTAATTCTAGCAACCAATCCACGTAACCTCATTGTTTTTGGTATAAATCAAGTTGTCGTAAAGAATAGTAACTCGGGTTCTGTTATGCTTATCTTAATGGATCATCTCTTCAGACTGTGTTGCCTTGAAATTGTTATCATCCACAATTTTATCCGTGACAAGTACCGCTTAAAATTTCCAGAGCTTGAATTTCTTGTTCATCACCCAATTGATTATGCTCGAGTGGTTAAAAAGATCGGGAATGAAATGGATCTAACCCTTGTTGACCTGGAAGGACTTTTACCCTCAGCTATTATTATGGTTGTCTCAGTGACAGCATCAACTACTAGAGGCAAGCCACTTTCAAAGGAAGTTCTGCAAAAGACAGTTGATGCATGTGATCGAGCTCTTGTTCTAGATTCAGCAAAGAAAAAAGTTCTTGATTTTGTGGAGAGTAGAATGGGATATATTGCTCCAAATCTTTCTGCTATTGTCGGAAGTGCAGTTGCTGCCAAACTTATGGGAACTGCCGGTGGTCTCTCAGCATTAGCTAAGATGGCAGCATGTAATGTTCAGGTTCTTGGTGCCAAGAGAAAGAACTTAGCAGGGTTTTCCACTGCAACATCCCAATTTCGTGTAGGTTATCTCGAGCAAACATAAATTTTTCAGAGCACACCCCCTTCTTTGAGGATGCATGCTTGCCGACTTTTAGCTGCAAAATCTACACTTGCAGCACGTGTAGACTCTACGAGAGGAGATCCAACAGGGAAGACCGGAAGATTTTTTCGGGATGTCATCCATAAGAAGATGGAAAAGTGGCAGGAGCCGCCTCCTGCAAAACAACCTAAATCGCTTCCAGTTCCTGATTCTGAGCCCCAAAAAAAAGAGAGGTGGTCGTCGGCTAAGAAAGGTGAAAGAAAGGTAGTGCAGTTTGGCTATTATCTTATGTAGGGATTGCTACACATATGTTTTGTTATAAATCCTCAAATTCATTAAATTTAATGTTCATGTGAACTTCCATTCAGATATGCTATTACGGACATGCGGAAGCTGGCAAATAGGATGCAGTTTGGAGTGCCTGAAGAGAGTTTTTTAGGTAATTATAATCAGTTTTAGATTATCTAGGATTTTGGTTGATATATGTCCTACATGTTGGACTTGTATCTATTTTGCATATGTCTGCCACTGCATATTTACTCGATGTTTAATTGGTGGGATGCTCTGAAGATTGAAAGCATAGTTGGCTTTAAATAGCTGCTTCAATCTATATTCTGTTACATAGAGTGTTTCATAACTACTGATTTAGATAATTCTCTGGAGAAGTGGCTTTTAACTATTCTCATCTTCGTATCTTTTAATTTCACATCTTTTTCTTCTTTTACTATTCTCTTCCTTGTAAATAGGGGATGGACTGGGGGAAGGATATGGGATGCTTGGTCAAGCTGGAAGTGGAAAATTACGTGCATCAGTTGCACAGAGCAAGCTTTCGGACAAAGTTACAAAGAAGTATGTTTTTGTTTACTCCTTTTAGTTCCCTGTCGAACTGCAAATTTTGCAGTCTTCAGATTATTAGAAATTTCTTGACTGTGATTTGAATTTAATGTTCTTCTTCTCGTTTCTTATGCTGTTTTAATAGGCCAATTATCATCTCAACCTTGTCTAAATGATCATGGGCTGTCAAATGATTTCATGTTCAAGGAGAAGCAGTATGGAAGCAGTGGTGCTACCTTGGGACTGACTTCAAGTTTGGCATTCACTCCAGTGCAGGTGTGAATTAACTTTTCATCATCTCCTGAACAACCTCTGTCCGAGTGTCCATATTATGTGACATTTAAATACCAAATTAATGATGCAGACTTGGTCTACTAAGTTTAGTGGAATGATATCTGTTGATGGACTTGCATAAAAGTAAGAAAAACATGAACATAATCCAAAGGTGTAGTCCATGATTTGTAGCCCATATTTTGGTCATAGACTACTGTTTTTTTTTTGCCACAATTTAGGTATCTCATTTCTTGTATTTTTTAGTTGAGTCAGACTATGAATTGGCTGACTGGTTGTCTGCTCTCCATTTATGGTTCAACAACAGTAGAAAGTTTTAACTCAGTCTGTCTGGTATATTTCCAAATTCAGCAAGTTGAGTCTAAGTAGAAGCTAATAGAATAGAACTACTTCCCTAGAGTTCTTCTTGAATTTTAGTTTTATAAGATGATATGATTAGGGCCTGGAAAGCCTTTTGTGCCTTTTGGTTTTGGTCCATGGAGTCTATGTTGGTGAAGTCTATGTTCACCTATGATTTTGTTAAGTTTGAAAGGCAGAATAATTTGCGAAGTTGTACTCCATAATGCCAGTGTCTTGTTTTCAAACTTCCTCTTGTCTCTCATTGTAGGCATGGAGAAAAAGGTTACAACCACGCATAATTATCTTACCAACTTTTCCTTTGAAAACTCCATCACTTTCTGTACCTTGTGTGAGCCTTGCCTCAACCATTTGGGATTTCATATTTTAAATGTGGGTAAATTTCACTCGGATCCCCCCTGCAGTTAGGTTAAATGACATGCACACCCCCTGACATTCCAAAAATTACAGGGCAGCCCCAACCAAATCACACGGCAATCCCCACCCCCTGACCTAGGTTTAGTCTGTTTGTTTGTATAACTTTCATGTAGGATAATTGACCTCGGAAACAAATAGATTATGGACCTCCTTTTGCTGATTCCTATTTTTGTAATTTACTATGTAGATACTGTTCTTTCCATTTCCTTTATATTTTGCTTCTTTTTTTTTTTCTTCATTCGTATTTTTTCCCGCTGGTGATTCACATGATATTGACTCTTTGCAGGGGATTGAGCTTTCAAACCCACAGGCACATGCACATCAACTTGGAAGTGGAACTCAAAGCACTTACTTTTCGGAAACAGGAACATTTTCAAAGATCAAGAGGAACTAAAGCACTGGGACAATTGTGTATGTAACTGAATTTCAGCCTGTTTGCGTACATTTTAGTCAGCCGTGGATGCATTAACAAGATTGAATGATTTTTATTAAATTTTCAAATTGCAAACAATAGTAACTTGTTGATCATGCACATTGATTAGCCTGAATTTTTTGCTCTTTGTACTCAAGTTACAGATATGGATACATCTTTTCGTTACTTCTTTGTTTTGGACAAAGCTGAATATCTTTCCCAACAAGATGGAAAAAGAATGGCCATTAGAAAGTCGAAGAAATTCTGCTTGCCTTTTTCTTTGGCATATGCTAGTTCAGTAGACAATCAAAATATGAAGGCAATAGTAGTCTCCTAGTGATCTATTTATATTTTTATCAGACACCAAGTTTGTAACATGTTTTAATGGTAGATTCAAGAACTGTTGAAATTGTTAATCTTCGCCACCGATACATATTTGTATTGTCCTATGAAAATTAAGAAGCCATTGCCTCTTCAAATTACTACCAAATATTAGATATCATATCTTTTTCAAATGGGTAAAGGCTACAAGGATTACTTGAGAGTGTTAGTCACTGACTGAGACAGTTGAACTTCCATTAAAGTGTGAAAGACCAAGATTTATACTGTTGGAATCTGACTTTACTTTTGGGACACTTGTGCATTTAGTTGCTGCTTTACTTCATATGCTTTTTGTTGTTTGTTTTCCCTCTTGTTGGTGGTCATCTTTGGATTGGGTTGGATTTGGAATGAGCAGTCATTGAATGTGAAAAACATTAAAGTTTTTAGAGTGCAGAGGATTTAATGTCAAAGAGGACAATATAAGGTCCAAAGTGGTTGCAAGAAAGTGGTGTCGTCAAGTTCTTGTTCCTTTTGTCTAACCTTTGAAACAAACATATGTATTGCATATTGTATGTAGATGTACAATGCTTTTGTGTTTTCTATGAAACTGGTGAGACAAGGACATAATTTTATGCTTTGTGCTCTCGGTGGCCACAGTGCCGTCCAATCGTTGATTCTATCAACATAAGTTAACATTGCTGACCTACTACACCTTTTTCGTCTGTCCATGCTTGGATCACGTTCCATACAAATACCATTTCTGCGCTTCCTCGGACTTGATTGATTATTTCTTTGGGTAGTCAATCACTTTGGTTGCGTGGGTCAAGGGATGCTGGCATCGGTAGGGTGGAAGATTAATCACCCTTGTAAACTGAAGCAAATGACAGGCGATTTTTCTGGAGATTTAGTTGTGTATAATAACTGGAGTGGTGATGTAGTGACTCGTGAATAGCAGTGGGCATCCCTGGCTTGTCAAGAGTGGTGACTTAGACTCAAGTGGGAGTCTTGAAGTCTAATGTGAGTGGTGATTTAGGCTCAAGTGGGAGTCTTGATGTCTAACGTGAAGCGTGCTCATTAGATAGAGAGTTTACTTAGGAGTATTATACAATGATAGACCTATGGCCTCCCTGTCACTCCCATAACAATACCATCCATAACCAAAATTAACCTCAAGACTATGATCTTCCGTCTATAGTGGGATCTGAAAGAGACAAGTGGTAAACAATCTTACTCCTGTTTTGAAAAGACTAATTCCAGCCATTCTTTCCCATGAACACACCAGACAACTGTTACCAGAGGCTCTGTGATAGAGATCGAAAAGGGATTGGATGAACTTAAATTTAAGAATTGAATTTTATTATTTGTTTTAGTATTATTTTTATTAGTTAGAGAATATTTGTTTGACTAGGAGTATTAATTAGAGTTTGATTAGAGAATTATTATAGAGTTTTAGTAGGATAGGGATTTGAGAGTTTGATCATGAAACTCTTTTAGTATTTTAGTAGGAAAATAGCTTTTATTTTTAGTAGGGAACTTGACCTATAAATAATGGTGTAATCCCAACTATTTTTATTAGAGAGATTTTGAATAAGAATTGAGGATTCCCTGCGGAGATTTGTGTTTCTTCACCGATTCCTTGCGAGGATGAGGTAAACCCCTTCCACCCTCTCTTATTTCTTCTTCTCTTTTTATTCTGTGATTTCTAGTCCTTCCCGTCCTACATCAATTATTAGTTAGAGAATATTTGTTTGACTAGGAGTATTAATTAGAGTTTGATAAGAGAATTATTATAGAGTTTTAGTAGGATAGAGATTTGAGAGTTTGATCATGAAACTCTTTTAGTATTTTAGTAGGAAAGTAGCTTTTATTTTTAGTAGGGAACTTGGCCAATAAATAATGGTGTAATCCCAACTATTTTTATTGGAGAGATTTTGAATAAGAATTGAGTATTCTCTGCGGAGATTTGTGTTTCTTCACCGATTCCTTGCGAGGATGAGGTAAACCCTTTCCACCCCCTCTTCTTTCTTCTTCTTTTTCTATTCTGTGATTTCTAGTCCTTCCCGTCCTACATACGAAATTGATGTAGGACGGGAAGGACTAGAAATCACAGTTTTCCGCCAGGTTCATCATAGGGAGTAAACGCCCCAAGGATGTCGGGTCTTTGCTAACCCTGAGGCGGAGGGAAGGAGAAACACTCCGCCAGTACGCGGCCCGATACTGGGAGGAAGTGAATGAGGTGGAGGGATGCTCCGAGGTCATGGCAACAGCCTCTTTTCGGCTGGGCCTGTCGCGTGACACCGACCTCTACCGGTCCTTAACCAAGAAGACGCCGATCGACATGGGGGAATTAATGGCCTGGATCAACAAGTATTCCCGAGTGGAGGACGAAATGATGGCGGGCAAATGGAAGACACTCGCCCCTAAGAGGAAAGAAAGAGAAAGGGAAGCGGTCCCTCCCCAGAAGGGGCTAGTGCCGCCGTCAGGAGGATCTTTCAAAGGGGTCCATACCCTGTTCAAGGAACCCATCTATAAGCTCCTCCACAAGATTAAGAGGGAACCCTTCTTCAAATGGCCGTCCAAGATGCAAGGGGACCCTTCCACCTGTAACCAGAAGGTAAAGTGCTCGTATCATCAGGACTTTGGACACCTCACCGAAGATTGTAGGGTCTATAAGTCTTTCTTGGAGAAGTTGGTGCGAGAAGGGCACTTGAAGGAGTACATTGATGAAGCGGCATCGGTGGAGGTCCATGGTACCAACGGCCAAGCCATTGTCCGAGGCAATGTAATCGACGTTATCCACATTTGCCCTCTGGAGCGCCCCACATCCAAAACTCTCAGATCCGACCTTAAGAGGGTGGCTTTTACAAGAAAAGTGGATGAGAGAGAAGGGGGCCGACCAGACAAGAGGCCCCGGACCAGCAAGGGGGACATTGTTTTCTCCGATGCCGACCTCGCAGGGGTAGTCCTCCCCCACGAGGATGCCTTGGTCCTGACCTTGAAGATTGGCGACTTCGACGTCAAAAGAGTCTTGATAGACTCCAGGAGCTCTTCCGAGGTAATGTACCTTGAAGTCTTGAAACGCATGGGACTAGGATGTCCAGATCTTACCAAAGTCAGGACGCTCCTAGTTGGATTTAACGGCTCATACGCCGTGCCCTTGGGAAAAATCACACTGCCAGTTACCACCGGGCCCATCACAATCAACACAGAATTCGTGGTGATCGACTCCGATTCACCTTACAACATCATTATGGGGCGAGCCTGGTTGCACACCCTGGGGGCCGTGCACTCCACCTATCACTAGAAGTTGAAGTTCCTTACCCCTGAGGGAGTGAAGGAAATCCGCGGGGACCAAGCGTCCGCCAAAAATTGTTTCTATTCGGCAGTAAGGGCGGGGGTCGCCTCCAAGGAAAAAGAGCGAGACCCCGAAGAGGTCCTGAACAAATAGCAATTACAGTCCGGGCGGCTGGGGATTGATGAACCGCGGATGGGTTCGGCAGACCGCTCGGTGGAGGATCTCTAGAAAATATTCTTGGCAAAAGGAGACGGGGATAGGTACTTCCTGATCGGCTCCGCCATGCCCGCGGCCGAACAAGAAGAGATGGCTGATTTTCTAAGAAGAAATGTGGATGTATTTGCCTGGGAGGCCGCTGACATGAAGGGGACAAGTCCCTATGTCATGACCCATAAGTTTCATGTCGACCCCACTCATAAGCCGGTGAAACAGAAACCCCGACGAACAGCACCGCACCACGCCCAAGCGGTAAATGACGAGGTGGACAAGTTCCTGGGGGCCAACACCATCCGGGAAGTTCAGTTCCCGGAATGGTTATCAAACATGGTTTGTGCGAAAAAGAAGGAAAGGAAATAGTGCGTTTGCGTGGACTTCACTGATCTGAACAAGGCCTGCCCCAAGGATGACTTCCCTCTCCCAAAGGTAGACCAACTGGTGGACGCCACGGCTGGGCATCGGCGCATGACCTTCATGGATGCCAAGGCTGGCTACCATAAGATTCCCCTCCATCCCGATGACCAAGAGAAGACTGTCTTCATTACCCCGAGAGGAGTCTATTGCTACAAAGTCATGCCCTTTGGCCTGAAGAACGTAGGGGCCACGTATCAAAGGCTTATGAACCGGATGTTCAAGCAGCAGATAGGGAACACCATGGAAATATACATTGACGATATGCTGGTCAAGAGCAAGGACGAGAGTGACCACCTTATGGACTTGGAGGTCACCTTCTCCATCCTCCGAGAATACGGGCTGAAGCTGAACGCGGCTAAATGCGTATTTGGAGTCGGTTCCGGGAAGTTCCTTGGATACCTCGTGAGATGGCGTGGGGTGGAGGCGAATCCAGAACAGATACAAGCCATTATGAATGTGCGAAGCCCCCGGACGGTCCGGGAGGTCCAAAAACTCACAGGGATGTTGGCCGCTTTGAACCGGTTCATCTCCCGCTCGTCGGACAAGTGCAGGCCCTTCTTTGGAGCCATCAAGAGGTCCGGGAAGGATACTTGGGATCAGGAGTGCGAGGAGGCACTCGGCGGAATCAAGGAGTACCTCAGGATCCTTCCAACCCTGTTTGTCCCGACAAAGGGGGAAGTGCTGTTCTTATACTTGGTCGTATCCGAGTTCGCTGTTAGTGGGGTGCTGGTCCATGAACACGAGCAGGAACAGAAACCGGTCTACTATGTGAGCAAAACATTGCTGGGCGCAGAGACCAGATACCTGCCCCTGGAGAAGTTAGCATTAGCACTGATCACGGCTACGAGGAAGTTGAGACATTACTTCCAAGCACACCCGATCATAGTCCTGACGGATCAGCCGCTGAAGGCGATTCTAAGGAGGGCGGACCTCTCAGGAAGAATAGCTAAATGGGCGGTGGAACTAGGGGAGCATGAGGTAAACTTCAAACCTCGTACTGCCATCAAGGGGCAAGTATTGGCCGACTTCATAGTGGAGTTTTCCGGGGAACCCCCTCTACCGGAAGGGCATTCCCCCCTCGGGAAGGACCCCTCGATGGGCAGTTAAGAGCCCTCCTAGAGCCTGTGCGTGGACGGATCCTCTAACAGTAGGGGTTCCAGGATCGGAGTGCTGTTGGTTTCCCCGGAAGGAAGGGTCACAGAGCAAGCTGTCCGCCTGGGTTTCAAGGCATCCAATAGTGAAGCGGAGTACGAGGCCCTAATCTCCGGGCTCAAACTTGTTGATGCAGCAGGAGCAGCTGAGCTGACTGTTTATTGCGATTCCATGCTGGTGGTTAACCAAATCAATGGAGAATTCGAGGTAAGGGACTCTCGGATGAAGGCTTATCACCATGAGGCGATGACTTTACTCCGGAAGTTCAGGAAAGTAGAGATTAAGCAAGTTCCTCGGGATAAGAATGCCCATGCCGATGCCCTAGCTTGCCTGGCCTCGGCATTGGATTCCGACACGACGCGTAGGATTATAGTGGAATATCTTTCCAACTCCAGCATAGATGAAACTTGCCGGGTAATGATCATCCGGGAGAGGGAGAAACCACCCAGCCGGACTGATCCACTGCTCAAGTTTCTTTTTTTCGGGGAACTCCCTGAATGTCCTAAGGAAGCTAGGAAAATAAGACTGAGGGCCCCGAGGTTTTGGGTCTCCCCGGATCAGATGTTATACCGAAAGTCGTTCTCTGGGCCCTATCTACTGTGCGTCCGCGAAGATAAAACTGAGCCGCTCTTGTATGAAGTACATGAAGGCATATGTGGGGGGCACTCAGGTTGACGGTCCATGGCCCACCGTATCATGTCTCAAGGGTATTGGTGGCCGCGAATGCAGAAAGATGCACAGGCCTATGTCCGGAGATGTGATCAATGCCATAGATACGCCCCAATCATCCGACAACCGACTGGGGACTTGCATCCGCTAACGAGCCCTTGGCCATTCGCTCAATGGGGACTCGACCTAGTCGGACCTCTCCCAAGCCCCATTGAAGACCAGCAGGTCATCCTTGTACCCCTTGTCTGAATCAGGGAGGTGGGTCACGAGGTATATCGGGGTATCTCTGGCCTTGAGATAAAAGCTTCATTGAGGCATCACTCTCACAAGAGTGTAGCAGAAGAGAATGTCCTCGAGGCCGAGGTTGACCCCGAGGCGCCCGTTAAGCTTAATGACCCCCATGATTATCCTAAACACGTTTAAGCAGCACTGCCCCGGGAAGAGGCGGAATCGGGACATGAATTGGAGGAGAATTGGATGGAGGGGAAATCTGATCCCTCCCTCCATGATTGCCTTTGTATAAAAAGGCATGGCACCCTCGGTGTCGACGTTGGGACGATGCCGAGCTGGGTTGAAATCGTCAATACCGACACTACGGGGGATGTCGTAGTGAGCCCTAAAGTTAGTTATTTGCTGAACGCACTTAACTGCATACTTCCTTGGTCTGGAGGTCTCAGCCTCTTGGACCTCGGCAGCAGGGGGACGACTCCTCGGCATTCTGTACGAATGGAAATAAGGTGGTGCAAGGGGGATGTTCTCTAAAAATGGGAATCCTAGGGGGCACTACCAGTTTTAGAAACGACGAAAAGAGAAAAGGACGAAGATGGCCTGGAAAGCAACCAGTCGCCGGAAAAACAGAAAAGGGATGAAAAAAGAAGAAAACTCACCAAAAAAAGAGGCTGGGAAGATGACTTGAAGCCTTGAGGGGGTTTTTTATCTTCGAATGATGACCAGGAACGGTTTTCCTCGACGAGAAGCAGCAAGACTCCGGCGAAGTTCTGCAAGTAAATAGCAAAGGATTCCGACGAGTCTCCGGCGAAGGAATTTCTGAGAAGGTTCGAGAGTTCGAAAGTGTGGAAATGAGGGTGAGGCTCTATTTATATAGGGCCTCTGGCCCATCATTGCACGCAGAACACGAAGAGGGCGCATTCAATGCGCACGATCTCCAAAAGACGGAAAACGGCTAAAAAGTATTGATGCGACAGTTACGACAGTTGAGCCCTTTCACCTTCTGACGACACGTCTTCCCTTCGTAAGAAGATCAAAGGGTTGGGGGGCAGTTGATGGGACACTTCTGAGACAGAGGCAGATCGTGACACATAACCTCGGCACCGAGGACATCAATCTCCTTGACAAAGACACGTGTCCTCGGCCAAAAAGTGTCCTCGGAGCTCCCAAACAAGGTCCCCTCGGCCTTAAGGGGGTCCCCATTCTCTTTGAACTGCACGCCCTCGACTTCAAGGGTACCTCAACCCCGAGACGCCCTTATGACCTCGGCGCCGAGGGATACCTGTTGGGACTGGCTCTATCATGCAATTCCGGTTTCCAGAAAGACTACTGACTGACAGCTGATCGTTCTCAACTAGACTAGGAATCATGAGGACACTCTGCACAAGAAGGTTAGAATGGCAGGGCCAACACGACACTCCATCAAGGGGAGCAAGACGGGTGGCGTAAAGTGCATGATGAGGGGCGAATAGACGAATACACCCCTGCTGACGCGGCTATTACAGGCATTTAATGAATCCTCAACTGATGGGACATCCACAATGACGCGAGAAGCCAGAAAGGGATGGGGTATTAAATGCTCCAGCCTCAGGACATTTAATGATTCATCCTTGAAGAAAGAGTATTAAATGCTCCGGAATCCGAGCATTTAATGTCCTTGCATAGAAGGAGCAGCATTGATTGCTCGGGGATCCAAGCAATCAATAATAGGGTCTTCCCTATACAAAATAGGGGGCACACTGTCCCATCTCTGAACGCTACCTACTTTCTAGACTATCAACAATGATGAGTCCGGGTGGGTATAAATAGCCTTCAAAAACACATTCCAAAGGTACGCAAAATCATCTCTCAAGAATACACAACAGTGCTTTCTTCTTCCCCTCTCTCAAAGAACTAACTTGACCGTCGGAGGGGATACGCCGGAAAACACTCCGGCTCCCTTTCTAACATGTTTTCTGTGTGCCAGGGACCACCGCCAACCCGTATGAATTGGTCGAGGGACTTCCTGAAACAATTCATCACCACTCCTTAGGCTCCATTTGACCCTCTCAACCCTTTCTTTGCCACGGGATTCTCGACGTTCGAGGCCGGCACGAGTTCACAAAGGGAGAGATCTGTCATTTACAACTATTGTGCGAAAATCATCATGTACAGTGATGTGACATTCACAAAGTTGACCAAGACACACCACCTGTGACCTGTGATGTTCATGATATGAATTAAATAAAACTTCAACAAAAAAATTTGTACTTTTGCTCTTAAGGAAGTTTGATAAGTGGACCTCATTATAGGGGAGAGGCGGCTTCCCTTGTTTTCTATTTCACCTTAAAAACTCAAAATTAGATGTTTTCTAATTTTTGTTTTTAATTTTCACTTTTTTTTAAAATTTGTTTTTAAAAAATATTAATTAAACACAGCATTGCATAAAATTGTGTTTTGAAAATAAAAAACTGATTTTGAGATACAAAACAAACACCACCGATATTTTTATGAAACGGCCTCTCAAAATCGAGGTCTTTCGTTCCAAATCATCCTGTGATGTCTCTTTGAAAATCTAGGGTTCCATTCTCCCACTCTCTATTGTCTACTCTCAAATGTCGGACTATATATCCCAAGAAGTGTTGGTCCAAATCCTCACGAGACTCCCACCGAAGTCCCTCCAATTCAGGTGTGTATCAAAATCATGGTACTCTTTGATCTACTTTCATCTCCATGCACACACCCACCAAACAACTCTTTCAAACAACACCACCCACGCACTCGTTAGACGCTACTCTAAAGCCCACAAGAAAGAATTTTATAGTGTACACTTCAACAACGAAACATTCCACATCGACGACCTCTTTAAAATCGAATTCCCCATTACATGTGTAAGGAGAGTATTTCCGAATAGTTGGTTCGTGTAATGGTTTACTTTGCTTACCATAATTGGAATCCCTCGATTAGACAACAACTGACCCTCCCAAAGCCCCATGCTATTTTTGATAACGTGGGGCCTTATACGTTAGGTCTTGGGTTTGGGTTTGATTCCAAGACTAATGAATACAAGGTTGTGAGGATTGCGTATGTTGAAAAGGGAATTGGGTTTGCAGTGCCCCCTAAGGTTGAGATATACGTGCTTAGCACCGGTTACCGGTGCTCTTCTGCGCTATTATGATGGAAACTTGCTTCATTGAGTATCGGTCACAGGCGTTTATTAGCGGGAAGGTGCATTGGGTTGCATATCAGGGGCGTGAGGGGTGTGGTAGTTGGGTGCATAGTTTGATTATGTCGTTTGATATGGGTGATGAGGTGTTTGATGGTATGATGTTACCGTAAGATTTGGCATGTAAGTATCCTATGGGTATGTATGCCCATGTATTTGGAGGTTTGCTTTCTGTATTTCAGTATGGTACAATTTCGGGGCGTCGATCCTCTTCCATATGGGCGATGAAAGAATATGGTGCGGCCAAGTCTTGGAGGAAACAAATCATTGTAGACCTAGAGCGAGGTTTGGGTAAGGCTCTGTTCCTGAGGAATAATGGTGAGATACTATCGGCAGCAAGAGGTGGAGTGCTGGTATCCTATAATGCTGGGACTCGACGAAATCTGAATCTTGGAATTCTTGGCTCTATGGGCTCATTGTACGTGGATACTTACAAGGAAAGCCTTGCTCTGCTCATTGAAGGTAAAGATGACTCAGATATGTGTGTAAGCAAGAACAAATCATGTACCTCTGATGGTGAGGATGAAGGTGAAGATAATGGAGTTGAAAGCATGAACTTTGATGGAGTCAATGATGGTTCAATTTCTTTCTTCTTTGCTTTGTGGACAGTGATATATGTACTTGTAAATGCATGTTAGCAAGTCAAGGTTGCATAGGAATGTTGAATGGCTGCAGTGCATGAATCTACCATGTTACACATCATATTGTTAAATATCTGAAATTATATGTTAGTTGCTTCAAATTTACTTTTATGGCTTTCTTATTTCTTTATATCCAGTCTCCAGTGTTACTCTTGCATCTGTTTGGACATGGAATTAGAGATGTATACCATGGGAATAGAAGAACTGAAGAAGAATAAAGGGCGACACAATCTTGTTTACTGAAAACTTAGAGATTGTGTCATGGACTTTTTCAGTAGATTATTACGTGTATGTGACAACTCGTTGTAGAAAAAATTTATGAGACTCTGAGGCTGCTAAAAAATTGGGGCTAGTAGTAACCATTTGCTTTGGGTCTTGCATGTACGTATAATGGAGAGGAATCATAAGGGTACATACCTCGGGAGCTTGCTATTTATACAAATTGGTCATCTATCTATTCTTGAATGCCAGTTGTTGCTTGATTAATATAGGGTTTCTATGTTGTCAAGTGACGTAGACTAGGAGACTCACTGAGAAGCAAGTTAGGGCTAAACTAGTTCAGATTTTTTGAAATCACTGTAATTCATGCAGTTTGTTTCATATGGCTCGGAGGATGATGACTCATGAGAACCCATATAATTGTTGAAACAGGTCTGATTGACAACTAATGAAATACGAAAACTGGGGTTGAAGTTTCGTGGTTGTTTGGATCAGTGGCTAATCCAAAGGGAACTGTAAGCTCGGTTCTCAGATTTATATGAAAAAAATGCTATCTTGGTTTCATGTCTTCTGATAGAGCCTAAAACTAACTTTATGTGACAGATGTAGAGATTCATTTTTCACGATCTTGAACTCACAGAGTTTGAAGATTTTGCTTTTTTAATTGTTTACCTCTTCTAATTGGTTTCAAAAGTTTCGCATGGTGGAAGATTTAAATATTGTGACTGTTGAAAATGAAACGATGGAATATAGAGAAAAACATTCTTTAGCATCTGCATATATCTTGAACTTGATATGCTGTGTACATAATGCATTACATTGAACTTGCTTGGGATTAGCTCCTTTGATTGCTCATTATTATGCTCTCTGTTATTGAATTTGTAAATTTTTTAGCAAACTAGCATCTTTAAACCCTGTCAGACCAACAGAAAAACCTTTGCCTCACCTTTAGCATGGTAGTAGTTTGACAAAGTAGTATAATGAACAAACAAACGCATCAGGAAAAAAAAAAAAAAACTGCTACTACTATTAGGATGCCTAGTGTTGGCGAGTTCTGGATGTGACTTTGGTTACTTTTGGTTTTAATCTATTGGTTTTAAATTAGGACTTACTCCAAGATAGCTTTTGATCTCTTGATTCCTAGCTAAAGCTTGCTATCAAGGCTAATGCCCTCTGTGATAGTTTTCGCCTTATTTTCCTCTAGCTAATTCAAAATTTTTATATTGCCTTTGTACTTTCCCCTTGCGAGCTTATGCTTTGCATATAATCGAAAACCAGAACCCAGATTCAGATATTCTTAAGAAGTATCTGGCATATGATGTTTTTTTGGTGCTCTTCGAATTATAGAGAACCTTAACTCTTCCTTCTATTTCTTGTATTAGCTCAACCTTCTACTTGCGGGTAAAACTTAAGGGCATCCTTTTGTTACCATGAGTGCATATATATATTCACCAGAAAAATGAAGCCATTGTTCATGCATTGTGTGATACCAGTCACCCGGTTTTAAACTAACCCTCAACAGAGTTGTTTTCATTGGTAATTCATTTCCACCCGATATTGAGTTTACATTAACTAAATCTTTAGAGAAGCTCAATTGAGTTCCACCCTGCTATTTATGTTAAATAACCTAGCAAATGGTTTCACTGGACCTTCTCTGGCATGATGTTAATGCATAATTTTATGTGTTATTTTTTGTAGCCAATCGTAGATTGTCTGCTGCTTGAAATGGTTTGTAACTCCACTGCTCAGCTTTTCTAGTAGAGCTTTTAGTTGTCTTTGATTACCATGGATGGTCTATGTTATTAGCATCTTTGATTGCTCATGTTATTATCTATGCTATTAGACTTGTAAAAATTGTTGCATACTGGCGTCTTTAAAACCTTTGTCTGATAAAAAAAATAAAAAAATAAAAAGAAAAAAAGCTCTTTGTCTCACCCTTTTAGCATCATAGTTGAGTACTTTGACCAATTTGTATAATGTCCAAACACATAAAGTAAACTGCTTTTTACCTTCCAAAAAAACATATAAACCAAAAGCTGCTACTGTAGCATGCGTAGAGTTGGTGAATTCTAGATATGGCTCTGATTACCATTGCTTTTGATCTATTGGTTGTAAATTAGAACTTACTCCGAGATAGCTTTTGATTGCTTGATGCCAAGCTAAGCTTGTTCTCAAGGCCATTGCACTTGGCGATAGGTTTCATTGTTATTTTCATCGGGCTAATCCTAATATTGTATTTTTCTTGTTTCTGTTCCTCTTGTGAACCTCCGCACTTTTAAACGAACGAAACCGGATTGATATGTATAAAGCGTGACCCAGATTTAGCTATTCTATTTCATGTGTTTGCTCGACCTTGTACTTGCAGGTAAACCTTATGGTTATCTTTTTATTAGCTTGAGTGCACATGTTGCTGTACTTGTAGGCCTTGGATGTTCAAGAACAAACTGAACCCATTGTTCATACATTGTGTGGTACCATCTAAACCAGTTTTAAACTAAACTCCTAGGGGCTGTTTGGTGTGAGGGTTTGGGAGGGGTTTGGATGGTGGGTTGAAGAATAAACCTCTTAAACCCATGTTTGGTAACACATGTTTAGGCTAGGGTTTGGAAACCCAGCCCGTTGGATGGCCCGGTCATTAGGGGTGCAACTTGGGTTGGGCAACCCGATTTCAACCCGAGCCCAACCCGAAAAAATTAGGGCTTGGGCTAGAGTTTTTAATACTTGGGTTGGGCTTGGGTCAAAAAACTTCAACCCGAATTCAATTTGGGCCGGGCTCGGGTTGAGGCATCGGTAACCCGATTTCAACCCGAACCCGAATTCAATTAGTGTGATAGTGTGATGTTTTAAGTTTAATATTTTTATGAGTCTAATTTCTATGTTTTCTGGGATTGTACTTTGAGATTACTAGTTTTTTGGTGTGAAAACAGATGATCAATAATCGTGCACTGTTATGAATGAAATATATGAATTGTTTTATGAATTTGTAATTATTCCCCCCCTCTCTCTGTCTCTCTTGCAGTGAACCCGAATTCAACCCGAGCCCGCCCGAATTAAACTCGGGCTGGACTCGGGTTGAGTTTTTTAACCCGAGGTAGGGTTAGGGTTAGGGTTAGGGTTAGGGTTGAAGATTATATACCTAGGGTTGGGCTAGGGTTGACTGTCTAACCCGTCCAACCCACCCGAGTTGCACCCCTACCGGTCATGAAACCCACATACTTGGGTTTCATGAAACCCATGGGAGGATGGGTTTCATATGGGGGTTAAGGGGTTTAACATACAAATGACATTTATACCCTCATATATCCTATATACCTCATATATACAAATTGGTTAAGGGGTAAAATAGTTATTTATATACAAATTTATTATCATAATAATCATATATCCCTGCGCATACCAAACATGGGTATAGACAGTATTGAATGTTGAATATCATCTTTGAATCTCATCTTTGGGTCAAATCCGGGTTTGGACAATCCAATTCAAACCCATCTCAAAAAACATATCAAACAAGCCCTAGAGAATTGTTTTCACTGGAAATTCATTTCCACCCATTATTGAGGTAACATTGGCTGCTTCTTTAGACAATTTGAGTTCAATCGTCCTAAAGGTTTCACTGGACCTGATTGCACTTGTTATTTGTTTGTGGGCGTCCCTGTATTCTGTATTCTCTCTTCTGCTTGACTTAGTTTGTATCACCACAGCTGCAGCTTTTCTAGTATAGAGGGTAATCCATGGTTCTCGACTTTCTCTGTTTTTGCAACCGTAAATTGGTCATAATTTTTTACTCCGATATCAAATTGTACCACAACAAATAATATGGTAATCAATAACCTCAAAAATTGTAGTGGATGGAAAACACCAACTTTATAATATAAGCTTCACAGCAGAAAACTGTGTCGGATTAGGTTATGCCAATATTCAATTCGATGTGACCTGAACTGAGCCATATAAGCAAGTACACGATGAAATTAAATGATTATTTAATAAAAAATTGAACTGCACATAAGATGCGATCTACGAAAATTTGGAAATGGGTTGGATCTTTAATTTCTAATGGAATAAGATATGGAATTTGAAATCGAAATTTACCGGACATTCATATAAGAGTTTTCAAAATCATGTTCGAGTTTGGATGGATCGAAACTTGATACGAATCTGATTCTTTGTAAGACATAATTTCAATTGATGGTGTAGAAAATTGAGAAGTTAAAATGAACTGACGAACTATGAATTAAGTGTGCGAGCTAGAAATTTGGGAGAATATTTGGCTGTTAGAGACTCTTCTCCTGGACATGACGTAACTTTCTAAAAGTGATGACGTGACTTTTTATGGATAATGACTTTTTCCCAAGGTAGTCTTTGTTGTTGAAAGTCCTCTTTTACACTTTGAGGTGATTTCCGAGCTGCTGGTTGCCTTCTGAGCATTCTTGGCTGACCTGGATCTCTCCATGTGAGGTCGAGACATGGTGATTAGGATGGTCAACCTGACCTAGAATGATTTGTACTGTCCATTTTTTTTTTTCCTGATATCATCATCAATAATGAAACCAAGGAAAGAGCTTGATTCATGAACGGACCTACAATATTTGAATTTGAATACAATAGAAAAAACAAATCAAGGGGTCAATATCCTAGCATTGGCTTCATGAAATTGTTTGGTTCATCCCCTTGGATGATCCTTGGCACCTAGTGATGAGGTATTTGATGATATTGTATCGGCGGTGACAACCACCTTTCTGGCTGGTTGTGTGAAAGGAACTAAACGAAGTAATTATATAATTATTTCAGCAACTTTGATTCATGCATGAACCAATCAAGGTTGGTTAGGTAGCTCCAGATTCAGGAAATGGTGGGTGCAAGCCCAAGTATGATTCATCGACATAGAGTGCTTAGCCATTCCATGGTTGTCCAGTCTTTGGGGAGGCATGGCCTACCCCCAATGCTATTTTACTTTTCCAAATGGTGATATATTGGAATTGTTTCGCTGGTATGATAATATTCGAGATGTATGTAACATTTATATGATATAATTTCAGCATGAAAGTGGGATATGATTGACAAATTCTCGACACGAATTCGTAAATAACACAACCGACTAATCTACTTAGTAAATTAGACGGGTTACTATCAAACACATTTAGCAAATATAATATGGCAAAAATTTCTGATATATATTTTTTACTTCTGTTCATTTTATTGATCTAGAATTGTATTAATCTTTTGAAAATTAGAGAATTTTTCACATGATTTTGTAAGCATCTGAACCAAGTGGATTTTTAATTTAGGAAAAGCTTTTAAGTGTTTTGTCTTGGAGGCACTTTATTACTAGTAACCAAATTAAATTGCATAATTAGTGGTATTCTGTAATCATTATACTATTATATATTGCTACTATGACATTTTTTCAGACACAATGAATAAAACATCATCTCCCTCTCTTCTCCTATGCACGTAGCTTGCTACCCTAGCAACCGAAGCATGTTGAGTATTTCTTAATTTCTTCAATTTGTTTGGTTGACTGTTAGAGGATTCAAACTGTGGATTTTTAGTTGACAAAGTTACGAGTATTAATCCAAGCTGTGGCATTTCTGTTCGCCCGCGCACGAGATCAGGTCGACTACTCTACTATTATTATGCTGAAAGTCTTTTTTTTCACTTTAATAAGACGAAAAATCAATAGCTTATTCATAATCTTAGGGGCCCTGCACCACTTCATTCAATTGCTTTATCATAAAAAAAAGGAATCCAAGATTTTTTCTTTTATCAATTGCCTGAAGTTGCCTTTCTTTCTTTGCCCGACAGAAGGGGTGGCCCAATCACCAATAGATCTCTCAACGAGAACCTCATTATGTCTACAGGAAGCTGGGCATCTGACCTCCTTTTTAGTAAATCAATTCATATGTCTCCACGTGTGTTGCTAGCATATGCACTTGGTGGGGAAAATTTAGGACAATATCCATCAATGTCCCAAGAAGGTAAGAGAGTTGGATAGGTGAGAGATCAGTGAGTGACATCTTTGAGTCAGTAGGACGTGAGATTTTAGGTACTTTGAATTACAGCATGGGTCTCAATCTTCCAAAGGGGTTCTTATCTTGAAAGCCAAGAAAGCCACTTTTAATGAGGTGCTCTTGGTTCAGACGCTTTGATCCTCGTAAACAAGGACCGGTTTAGAAGATAGGAACATTCATGCAGTTTTTCTTGACTGAAGATAGCAAGCATCATGCTTACCAACAGACATGGGCCTACAATTTTTCAAGGGGTAGACACAATGGTGTAGGTTTGATTAAAAGCTTTTGTTCACTTTGTGAGTCGTATAAGCGTGGTTTGACCTAAATTAGACAACTTATATTAATTCCGACTCTATTAAATATATATATTTTTAATAGGAGGTCACTTAGCTCGTGTGGATAGAGACTCGCTCATAAATAGTGGGTTATTTTGAATTCATATTAGCTGAACCCGATTTTGGGACTTACCACTAATTCCGATAGTGGTAGAATTAGTAAACAAACTGATCAAGAAATTTGATTCAAGTAAAATTATGGTATGTTTGGCGAGTGATAACGTTGCGCCAAAGTGGTCAAGTGTCACAAGTTTTTGTCAAACGGAAAAAGTGTCTCTACACATGGAATAACACTATGTACATCAAACATTTCCAAACCCGATTATAACGGGAGTTTCTTGGCCTTGTTTTTTTCTAACCCTACTCCACTAGAAGTGCTTGGATTTTCTGCTAACATCAAAGGGTTTGGACAGGTTTAGTAGGGCTTTGTTTAGCAAATACATTCCTAAACTTGGCTCGTTGTGACAATTACCCTTCAATCGACACCATGTGGGTGCTTAAGTGGTGGATAGTCCACTATAGATGTGCTCCATGCTGCCATGCCCCAGCTAGATTTCCAGTTGGTTCAATACAGTCTCCATCTCGATAAAAGATCGTTGAAAGTCAATCGTTCATCCAACGAACTGAGTTTCAGCTTAAATTTTAAATCTCGCTTAGTTAAATACTCATTACACTCGTGGATATACATACATAGATGCACATACGAGTTGAACATGATCTTAAACATTAGTCCGAATCAAATTTCAACCCCAACACAAGTTCAGACTCTACTCATTTAATCAAACAGACGAATTGAGTCCGAATTCAGACAAAAAATTAATGAGTCAACACTGAGAAAATGTTGAAGGTCATCACAATCAATTTTTGTGTGGGGACCCAAATCACAAAGCTGTTCTAAGGGTTGGGAATTTGAATTCCAGCTAAAGATAAGAGTACTTAATTCAATTTCGGGAACTTAAAATTAAGGGTTAATTGTATTAGAGTTCCTGAGATATGGAGTTTATCGACAGTATTTAGATTGCTAACGATTTTTTATTATGAACTTAACCCGTAATACCTAAATATGGGTAAAAAAATAATTTGGGTAGTTCTTGACCAAATGTTTACCCAATTTTTGGTCAAAAAGTTACCCAAATTACACAGTTTTAATAACGAGTTATTCAAATTTTGGTTAAGAGCTATCCATATTATACATTTTTGGTTAAGAGCTACTCAAATTATTTTTTATCCATATTTAAGTATCACGTGACAAGTTTACGATAAAAAACCGTTAGCAATTTGAATGTTGTCTGCTTGAGGGACCACGTAATAATATATTCAATATTTTAGGGACTAAAATGATGAAATTAAAATATTGAGAACCAAAATAAGACAAAATTTATTCAAATTCAAACAAATTTATTCAAATTCATACTCAATGCAGAAAAAAAATCAAGACTAAAATGTAAAGGTATGGAGTATAATTTTTAAAAATTGAGAGTGCCATGTAAAATAAAATCAAAGCATCATTTTAGAGGTATAAAGCATGTTTTGAAAACTTGAGATGGATTAGCATAAGCATAATTCAAGAAACTTAAGGGGGGACCATGGCCTCTGTAACGATTCATATGAAATAAATCGATAATACGTCAATTAAAGTGTTAATTATGATTTTATGTGATTTAAAGCATAGTATTGAAGTTTATTTTTAGAAATTTTAAATAAGTAAACGAACATCAAAATTAAGTTATTTACCTGAAAACGAGTTAAATCGTTGTAATATAGTTTATATTTCGTGTTGAAATAATACTTTAAATATTAAAATTTTAAAGTAGATATATATACATAAGAAAAAATTACAAGTGTCATGTTAGGATTAAAAAAAAAAAAGAGAGAACAAAGCCTAACAAAGGACATGTGTCTGTGATACCATATGTGCATCACTCCAATGAGCTAAAGCAAGTGATATAAATGCGTTGGAACCCAAGGCTTTCACTCTATAAATAGAGTTGGCTAGACAGTGAACAAAATGGGAGAAAGAAAGGAAGAAGAGAAAGAGAACGAATAAAGGGCAAAAAAAGAGAGAGAGGAATTCTACAAGACCCGAATTCTATGAAATTGATATATATTATTCTTGAAACATTAATTGGTGATCGATTAATTGATTAATACTGATGGCGTAAACCTTCGGATACGAGCTATAGGACCAAATTAATTGGCGTGAGCAGTTTGCATGGGGACTAATATGGCATCTGAGCTACAAGGCTCGTGAAGTGGGGAATGAAAGCTCTAATTAGTCGTGTGTAATGTGTGAAATACAATAGAAATATAGTGGTTCACCGGCTGATGAGCTCGGCTAGTCCACTCTCTAATGGAGGCTCTTGCTCCTGTCTCTTTATTGATCTAATTCAATAAATTACAACAGAATTCTCAAGGTATTAGGGTTTCAAGTTTTTTTTCTTTTCTCAATGGAAGCTGCCCCTCCTCTTTATAGCCTCATGCTTACCTCTAATTCGGGGTTACTTCCTTTATTGTAGGGATCGTCCCTATCTTCTTCTATAATCTCGGGCTTTCCTAAACCCCTTATGGCTGACCGCGGATGGCGAGTTCTCTGCCTTGTGTTAGGGGATTCTCTCCTTGGTTTTAGGATAGGATCCTGGCTGGTAGCGGATTTCTTGCCTTGGATTGACTTAACTCCCCCTGTTCGGGTATCTACTGCCTTTTTACTGCCCTCTCATTGTTTCTTAGCTCATGTCTTTAGTTGGGAATATAAGTTCCGATTGGGCGAGCTCAGACCTTGCTGGATGAGCTCAGCTTAGTTCTCCATAAACTCCCGAACTGAGCTCTTTTCCTGAGCTCAGATCTGGGGTTTACTTTAGGTATCATCAGTTGCCCCCCAGCCCTTGCCTTGAGTTAGCTCAGGCAGGGGATGACCTGCACAAGACGAGTTACACATGCACGTGGCTAACACGTGACTGGAGGATTTCTGACGGTTTGTAGTCATCATGACTTTCCTCGATTCCCGCGCATGTCTCAGCCCACGTCTCCCCAGCTTTAAATGCTCAAAACGGCTATCTAAACCGCTTCTTCGCACTATTCATCTTCTTTACTGCTCTCCCTATTTTCTCTGCAACTTCGGACCGTGGTACCCTTCTGTTTTCTTGCTTGAAATCGCATTTCCAGCCCTTGTTTAGAAGACTCGCATCGCCTCCTTCCTCCGATAGTGCTCCAGGTTTCCGTTCGCTGCCATTTCTGAGTTAGGTACGTCCTTTGCCCCCCTTTTCCTCTTCCTTTTGCTCTGGATCCCTCGAATTCGAGGTGGTTACTGCATTTTTGGGCTTTTCGATTCTTTTACTTTTGGAATCGCGACCATTGCTTAGCTCCCCTTCCTCATTTCGTCGATTGGAGCTCTATAATCCACATCCTTGCCGTCGGGAGTTACTGTGCTGACCCTAGGGTTATTAGGGAGAGTTTGATCAGTGTTCCCCCTCTCTATCGCTCTTTTATCCTTCCTTTTTCCTGCCCGACCATGTCTGCCTCTTCTGGAGCCACGCGTTCCTCTGTTTCACTTTTAGGGTCTAGGTCAGCCGAGGAAGATACTGAATTAGGGGAGGTAGGTGAGGAGATAGATAATTTCCCTGGGGTGGATGTTGTAGAAACCGAGGTCGGTACTGAGGGACCTCCTTCCCAGCCTTCTCCTGTGTCCTCCAAGCCCAACAAAGGCAAGGGCAAGGTTAGCGGAGTCGGGGTTGAGGAAAAAACCTCGTACTTGGGGCTTGCTTTTAAGCATGCTGAATCGGTGGGGTACAGTAAAGAGGCCCCTGGGCTAATGAAAACCTATAAGGTTCGGTATGGTTTTCCTCCTGGGGTCGAACCCTGGTGTCCAGACCAATCCGTCTACTATGTAGAAAAGGTGCACAATAGGGTCTGCTTTTTCCTTGCCGCTTTTGACAACGGCCTTCGCTTTCCTGTGCACCCCTTCATCAAGGCCGTTCTGCAGCATTTTCATGTGTGCCCTTCCCAGATTTCCCCCAACTTCTATGGCGTCATGGTTGGTCTGTTAGTCATATTTAAGAAGCATAAACTTGGGATTCCTAGCATTCCTTTGTTCTTAGAGCTCTTCAATGTTAAACCGACCTCCGGAGGCTTCTTGTACGCCTCCAAGCGTGCCAGCATTAGGCAGCTCATCTCTGATATTCCGACCTCCCATAAACACTGGAAGGAACATTTCTTCTTTGTCGGGGGCGCCAATTGGGAGTACAACCCTGCTGATAAAACAGACACACTCGGTATTCCTACGGCCTGGGCTGAACCAGATAATTTACGTGAGTCCTTACTTAAGTCCGAGCTCTGATCTGACATTCGCCGGCCCCTCACCTTTTTCTCACTTGCCTACTTTCTTTCTCTCAGGTGAACGCTACGAGCTCAGTCCTGAGGACAAAAAGGTGCTAGCCAAGTTGGAAAAGATCAAGCCAGAGAAGTACGCCGACTTGATTGAGTCAAGGAACCTAGTACAGCTAGGTCTGAGTCTTCCTGTGGCGACTTTAGCGATCCCATTATCTGTTTTAGGGGCTGACGAAGGTAATTTCAACTTTTCCTTTCTTCATCATTTTCCCTTCTCTTCTCTTTTCCTTTACCTTATCCTATTTCTTCCAGATCTTCCGGGTCCTTCTACCATGAAATCTACCCCAGAAGAGATCCAGGCCAAGGTGGATGAGCTAATGAGAGGTGGTAGATCTAGCAAGCGCAAGGCCCGGGCTAGTACTGGGAGTGGTCCAGGTACCCGGGCCAAAATCCCCAGATTGGAGGTATCTTCCTCCCCCTCTGCAGCGGAGGGACAGGTTCCAAGTAAGGCTCCACTCTCCTCCTCTGGGACTCCACAAACTGCAACCGCCTTTTCTCCTCCAGTGGCCCCTTCTAGGTTGACGTCTGCTCAAGAGGGGGGTCAAGCTTCCCCTTCTTCTTCTGAGGTCGAGGAGGCTTTGAAATTGGTTCCCGACCTTCAGCCCGAGAGTTTCAAATACAGCGCTTCTGGGAAGGTGATTGAGAAAGAGAGAAAATCTGCGGAGGAAGATGAGGACTCCTTTTTCGACAACATGGATCTTGCTGCGGGAGCTCTGTCTTCTATATTTTCTGAGGCTGATGTCTTGAAGGCCGCTTCCATGCCACTGGAGGAGTCCATCGACTCAGCTCTTCAAGGAGCAGCCGCTGTAAGTGCTAACTCCCTTCTTTGTTTGTCCATTCTAGTTTCATGGTCTGTTGCAACCTGCTGAGCTTTCCTTATTCTCTTAGGCTGCCCTCCATGTAAAAGGTCTGCTGCATCGGGTTAGGTCCCAAGAGAGCTCTTTTCAGGTCTTGAAGAAGTTTAAGACCAAGGTTTCTGAACTGTCTCTCGAGAATGAAGACCTCAGGGCTCGGGTGGAGAGCCTCAAAGTACAAATGGAGGGCCTCAACGAGCAGACGATGAAGCAAGCTTCTGATCTCAAGCATACGTTGACAGTCAAGGTCAGAGCTGAGGAGGGGGAGAAGAAGGCTCGGGATGAGCTGAAGTTGGTTAAGGAAGACCTGCAGGTTAAGGTCGAGGCGTGGTCCAAGGCTAACCAGGAGGCCTTCGATGCCAAGAAAGAGCTCATCCAGGCCAATCAAGACTATCTTACCCTCAGCGAGGCTAACGGCAAACTCTGTGAGGAGCTCGAGGAGCAGAAAAGTTTGGTCCAACAGAAGGACAAAGAGATCGCCGAGCTGAGAGACGAGGCCACCACCCTGTGGGCTACCGGATGGCTTGCTTTCAGGCGCAAGGCTATCAAAACTTTTCCAGACCTTAACTTCAATTTTTCTACCCCTACCACAGAAGAATTGGAGGAGTCTAGCTCTGATAACGAGGAGGATGCCTCAGTTTCCCCCGCTGCTGCTTCGAGTCAGGACATACCTGCCCCTGGGACCTCTAGAGCTCTTGTCGTGCTTCCTGAGCCTTCAACAGCGATCCCTGAGCTCATTGGTGTAGATCCTGCTGTTGCACCAATTTCTGCAAACTTGGTGTCTGAAACCCTTGCCCAAAATCCTGAATCAACGGAAGCGGGGTCCCAAGACATTCCTGGAAGCTCTCCCCTAGCTCCTATTGCTGAAGGCCCTTCTGCTGAGCTGCGAGATTCCCCAATTACTCCTCCTTCAGGAACTTAGATCTTTTTAATTGTAATTTCTTTGTAAAGGATTTTTGAGATGTACCCCTAATTTGGGCTTGGTCCTCGTGTTACTTTGTGAACCTTATCTTTCTTTTCTTTTGTTGGTTTAGCATCCATATGCGTATACATATCTCTGATTTTTAATTTGGACTTCAACTGCTCACTTACCTGCTTTGCTTTATTTGCTCAGTATATATTCCCCTGCCCCCTTTTGCTTTGAGTGGGGCCGTGCACTTCTTGAAGCAAAAATACTAGATTGAATAGTAAGGGAGACTTGGTGTTATGCTCAACTGATTTTCCTGTGTTTTTGAGTTCGGTAAAGAGTATCTTGGGGATCCCTTCCCTCTTCTTCTTTGTTCTGAGCTGTTTGACTTGGTATTCTGAACTGGCGTGCTCCTCCTGAGCTATATAGCTCGAGTATGTTAGGCTGTGAGTTCTTCCCGAGCTGTACAATTCTTCCTATGAACCATAAAAGCTCTTACTGAGCTTTTTGGCTCTGCTGTCTGAACTCAAAGGTTTTTTTTTTTTTTTTTTTTTTTTTTTTTTTGAGAAGGATAACAAATTTCATTGCTCTTATTTTCTGAGAAGAGAATACTTTCTTCTACTCTTCATATTTCTTTTCCCCTGCCTTGCTTTAAGGAGTGCTTTTTCGACAGGGCTAGGCTCAAATACGGAGGATATGTGGCTTGACGGGGTCAGAATGTTTCCTCGTTGTTTTGAATGCAATATAAGGAGGGGGGGGTAGTATCTGATTTCTTTTCCCGCGTTTTTCTCTCAACATCTTCCTATAACCGTCACGTCTTTCCCCTTTCCATAACCGCAACCACTTTCCATAACCGTAGCCCCTTTCCATAACCGTCCCTACCTTCATTGATTAGGAAACCAAACAGGCGACCTGATTCCCTATTTTTTGGCTCTTTGTTTCCTGAAAAGCACCCAAGTGTGTGACATATTCTTGACTTTCTTCTTGATTTCTTGCGTCTTTTTCCTTACCAGCGCTTTCGATGGCTGCCTCTGCTTCTTCTCTGTTCCATGAACGATCCTCCTCTGGAATCAAATGGAAGTGGCATCGTCGCTATTTGTCCCCCTCAATACTTGAATCTTCTGATTTAGTGGACATCAAGAAACGTTTTTTTCCTGATCTTGATTTGCCTTTGCGAGTCTCTTCCTCCGACGAGCCTTGCAATTACCTCCCCCGAGGGGAGGTCTGTTTCTTCGAAGGTGCTATGGGTATGGGACTTCGCCTTCCCATTCATCCGGCCATTGGGCGAGTTCTTGCCTATTATGGCCTGTGCCCTTCTCGCCTCTCTCCACGAGGATGGGCTGCTATGATAAGCTTTTTCTTGTTCTGCCGCTTGCATGCTCTTGGCAGGTTCCCCTTTGTCTCTGAGTTCCTGTATTTCTTTGAGATTGAGGAAGATGATGCCCCCTGCTTCAGTTTCTTCCGTTGGAGGGATTTCAATTTACGCCCTCTGGTTCTAGATCTTCCCTCCAACCCTGAAGGGTGGTCTGAGCGTTTCTTCTTCGCTTCTGGAGAGGCTTGGAGGTCTCCTGAGGATCGCTGTCGTAAAGCCAGGATTCCTCGGTCCTGGAAGAGCTTCTCTCGTATTGGTAAGCTCGATCATGGCTCTTTTGAGTACTTCCCTTTTAAAAATATGCTCTGATTATGCCCTTGCTGTGTAGATCCACCTGACCTGGATTTACCAGGGATGGTGAATATCAACGAGTTGTTGCTTGTGGAGTCTAAGACTTATTCCGAGCTGATGACGAGCGCAAACCTCTATTTGCTTGGGGCTGAGGCTACTGAGTTTGAGTTTTCCACTATTCCTTACTCTTCCTGGACCTCTTTCTCTGATTCTGATGAGGATGGGGATTCTGACAAGGATGGAAACACCGTCACGAGTTCGAGGAAGCGTAAAAGGGACGATTCCCCTTCTCCTGACTCTCTGTCCACCATCTTCCTTACCTCTATTGGTCAGAAGCTCCTTAACTCGCTTCAAAAGGCTGAGCAGGAAAGGGATGAGCTGAAGAAAGAGAATGCTAGCCTGAAGGGAGAGATTGCTGAGCTGAAAACTGAACTTAAGAAAGACTAGGATCTTTGTTTCCTTGTATCGTTCTTTCTTTTCTTAAGCGATATCAGACTATGACTCTTTTTGTATTTGTCTGAATATTTGTACTGTCGGATATTTCGAATGCCAGACTTTTCATTCATCTCGAATTCTGTTAGGTTATTTCAGCTTACTCTTCTCGTTCGAAACACGAACGTAGATGGAAAACAGAAGATCATGTCTGCTCTGACCTTACTTCTCATCTGACCTCATAGGTGTTCTCTGTTGTTCTGGACCCTTCGAGGTCTTTGGGTGTGTAGGCAGTGCACAAGGGTATCTGGTCCTGGGGGGAGGACCATTGGTGTCTCCAAGAAGCGTTCAGCCTTGAACTTGACTGTTGGTGTCTCCAAGAAGCGTTCAGCCTTGAACTTTGTACGAGCTGAAGAGCTCGTCTTTTGTTTATAAGCCTTTGAGGCTTATCCTGTAGTTATGAGCTGAAGAGCCCATTCTTTTTGTTATGGGCTGAAGAGCTCATCGGGTTTTTATGAGCTTTGAAGCTTATCTTTTGTTTATGAGCTGAAGAGCTCATCTTGCATTTATAAGCTTTGAAGCTTATCTTTTGTTTATGAGCTGAAGAGCTCATCTTGCATTTATAAGCTTTGAAGCTTATCTTTTGTTTATGAGCTGAAGAGCTCATCTTGCATTTATAAGCTTTGAAGCTTATCGTTTGTTTATGAGCTGAAGAGCTCATCTTGCATTTATAAGCTTTGAAGCTTATCGTTTGTTTATGAGCTGAAGAGCTCATCTTGCATTTATAAGCTTTGAAGCTTATCGTTTGTTTATGAGCTGAAGAGCTCATCTTGCATTTATAAGCTTTGAAGCTTATCGTTTGTTTATGAGCTGAAGAGCTCATCTTGCATTTATAAGCTTTGAAGCTTATCGTTTGTTTATGAGCTGAAGAGCTCATCTTGCATTTATAAGCTTTGAAGCTTATCGTTTGTTTATGAGCTGAAGAGCTCATCTTGCATTTATAAGCTTTGAAGCTTATCGTTTGTTTATGAGCTGAAGAGCTCATCTTGCATTTATAAGCTTTGAAGCTTATCGTTTGTTTATGAGCTGAAGAGCTCATCTTGCTTCTTTGGAGACCATTGGAGGGTGAATAAAAGGCTTGCTCTTTCTTATTTAAAAGTAGTTCTATTACAAGTAACACTTACTGAAAAAACTTCTTAAGGTGCTCGGCATTCCACGAGTGAGGTAGAACCTTTCCTTCCTCTGTTTGCAACTCGTAATTCCCTGGTCTGATTATCTTTGACACGATATAGGGCCCTTCCCAATTGGGTCCCAATTTCCCATGCGTGGGATCCTTCCTCGCAAGCAGAAGCCTCCTAAGTACCAAATCTCCAACCTTGAAACTTCTGTGTCTTACCCTCCTGTCATAGTACCTTGCCGTTTTCCTTTGGTAAGTACGGACACGGTGCAGAGCTCTGTCCCTCTTTTCATCCAAGAGATCGAGGTTTAGCAAGAGAGACTCATCATTGTGCTCGGGATCTGCAAACTCCACCCTTGGTGATTGGAGCCCTATCTCCACTGGGGCCACTGCCTCGGTCCCAAAGGCCAAAGCAAAGGGGGTTTCCTGAGTCGCAGATCTGGCGGTGGTCCTGTAGGCCCACAATACCTCCGGAATGTACTCCACCCATTTGCCTTTCAGGTTTTCTAGCTTGGTCTTCAAAGCTGACTTTATGGTTCTTATTGTGACCTCCGCCTGCCCATTAGACTGGGGATGGGCAGGAGCTGAGAAATAGTTCTTGATTCCGAGCTCGGCACAAAAACTTTTGAACTTTGAATTATCAAACTGCTTTCCATTGTCAGATACGAACGCTCTGGGAACTCCAAACCTGCAAACTATCGACTTCCAAACGAAGTTTTGAATTTTTTGCTCTGTGATCGTTGCCAAAGGTTCGACCTCTGCCCATTTAGTAAAGTAATCCACTCCTACGACGGCAAACTTGCACTGCCCCACACCGGTGGGTAGGGGTCCCAGAATGTCTAGCCCCCACTGCTGAAAAGGCCATGGGCTTACCACCGAGGTTAGGAACTCGGGAGGACAGTGGGACATATTAGCATGCTCTTGGCAAGTTTTGCATTTTCTTACTAAGTCGGTGGCGCTTTTGAACATGGTGGGCCAATAATATCCTTGCCTCAGTACTTTTCCTGCCAAGGCCCGAGCTCCTATGTGGTTGCCACATATCCCCTCATGTACTTCTCTGAGTATGTAGTTAGCATCTTCGTCTCCTACGCACTTAAGGAGAGGCATTGAAAATCCATGCTTGTACAGTTTCCCTTGCATCAGGGAAAATCTGGCTGACCTGGCCCTTAGCTTGGATGCCTCCTTGGCACTATTTGGCAAAGTTCCATTCTGAAGGTACTCTACGATGGGGTCCATCCAGCTCGGCTGAGCTTCAATTGACAGAATTTCCTCTTCTTCAATGCTTACCGAGGGCTTTGGAAGGTGCTCTACTGGAATTAGCCTATCCAAATCCTCTTGTGAGGCAGTTGCTAACCTTGCCAGAGCATCTGCTCGTGAGTTCTCCACTCTAGGCACGTGTCTGACCTTAACCTGCACAAACTGTTTCATTAGTTCTCGTACCTTTTTGAGGTACAGGACCATCTTCTCGCCTCTTGCCTCGTAACACTCTTCTATCTGCTTCACCACCAGTTGAGAATCACTGCAGATCTCCAGCTGCTCTGCTTCCATAGAATAGGCAAGATTAAGCCCAGCGATGACGGCTTCATATTCTGCCTCATTATTTGAAGCTTTGAACCCAAATCTGAGGGCATATTCGACGTCTATTCCTTCTGGGGAGGTCAGGATCATTCCTGCACCGCTTCCCTGAGCATTGGCGGCTCCATCCACTGAAAGCTTCCATATGGGAAGGTCCGGTACTAAATCCGTGGTTTCCATAGGCGCTGCTGCTGTGAATTCTGCAATAAAATCTGCCAAAATTTGCCCTTTGATGGCAGTTCTTGGCTTGTACCTGATATCAAACTCGCTGAGCTCTACGGCCCATTTAACCAACCTCCCTGAGGACTCCGGCTTGTGTAGTACTTGCTTCATTGGCTGATCTGTTGGAACCTCAACAGTATGAGCCTGGAAATAAGGTCTAAGTCTCCTAGCTGTTGTAACCAGAGCTAGAACGAGTTTTTCCATCCTTGGATATCTCTCCTCTGCCCCCCTCAGAGCTCTGCTACAGTAGTAGACTGGTTGCTGAGCTCTGTCTCGCTCCCTAACTAGCGCTGCACTTGTTGAAAAATCTGAAACTGCTAGGTAGAGGGTGAGGATTTCCCCTTCTAGAGGGCTCACCAGAACAGGGGGAGAGCTCATATATCTCTTTAGGTCTTCGAATGCTTCTTCACACTTGGAATCCCAGTGGAATGCCTTCTTCAAGATTTGAAAAAATGGCTGGCATTTATCGCTAGACCTAGACACAAAACGGCTAAGTGCAGCTATCCTGCCTGTCAAACGTTGCACCTCTTTTGTGTTGGATGGTGACTTCATTTCCACCATTGCTTTAACCTTTTCTGGATTGGCCTCAATCCCTCTGCTGCTGACTATAAAGCCCAGAAATTTTCCAGCCGAGACCCCGAATGCGCACTTCGCAGGGTTTAGCTTCATTTTGTACTCCTGTAGAATTCGGAATGACTCAGCTAAGTGCTCGATGTGGAGCTCTGCTTTCAGCGACTTCACTAGCATATCATCAATGTAAACCTCCATGGATGCTCCTATTTGCCTCTGGAACATTTTATTTACTAACCGCTGGTAAGTGGCTCCGGCGTTCTTCAATCCGAAGGGCATGACCTGATAACAATATGTTCCCTGTTCAGTCACAAAGGAGGTCTTCTCCTGATCGCTGGGATCCATCCCGATCTGGTTGTAGCCTGAAAAAGCGTCCATGAAACTGAGGAGCTCGTGCCCTGCAGTGGCGTCCACTATTAGGTCAATCCGAGGTAAGGGAAAACTGTCTTTGGGGCATGCTCGGTTGAGATCAGTGAAGTCGATGCATAATCGCCACTTCCCATTGGTTTTCTTTACGAGAACTACATTTGCTAACCAAGTGGGGTAATGAACCTCCCTGACAGCCTTGGCATGGAGGAGTTTGCTGACCTCCTCATTGATTGCTTTTTGCCTTTCATAAGCAAAGCTCCTCCTCTTCTGTTTGATGGGTTTGCAAGTTGGGTTTACGCATAACTTGTGGGTAATAACCGAGGGATCAATTCCTTCCATGTCTTCTTGCTTCCAAGCGAACACTCCTATATTCTCTTTTAGGAACTGGATGAGGAGTCTTTTGAGCTCAGCGTTTAGTTTGGAACCCACATAAACAAGGTGTTCTGATTTCTCATCAAGCTGAACTGGTTCCAGCTCTTCCGATGGCATTGGTCTTGTCTCCATTTCATCTCTCATGTCGAGCTCATCCAGTTGGATGTTCTCGACCTCCTTCCTTTTGACAGAAGCCAAGTAGCACTCCCGTGCTACGCGCTGGTCTCCTCGGACCACTCCGATTCCATTTTCTGTAGGGAACTTCACGACTAAATGATAGGCAGATGGGATTGCCTTTATAGAATTTAGGGATGGCCTTCCAAGCAAGATGTTGTACGCCGATGGTGCATCGACTACTAGGAATTTGACAGTGGTAGTGGCTTGGCAAGGTGGATCCCCCAGGGTGAGCACGAGCTGGATTGAACCCAGGGGGAGCACCCTTTCCCCGGAGAATCCCAGCAAGTGAGTGCTTACTGGCTCAAGTTTTTGTCTTCCTATGTCCATCCTGTCAAACGCAGGTGCGAAAATAATATCTGCCGAGCTCCCGTTATCAATTAGAACCCGATGAACTGTTCTATTTGCCACCACAGCTCGTACCACCAGTGGATCATCATGGGGGTATTGGCACCCTTCTAAATCAGCATCTGAAAAAGTGATAGCTGTATCCAAGCGTGGAGCCTTGGATACAGCGTGCACTTCGAGAGCTTCTTCGGCTCTGATCCGCCGGAGGTGCGCCTTCCTAGCTGAGCTTGACTCTCCACCTCCTGCGAAACCTCCAGATATCACTCTGATTTCTCCTAGAGGCTGCTGGTGTGGTGCAGGTGCCTGCTGTCGGGGTGGCGGAGGCGGAAGAGCTCGGTTCAGGTTATCATTGGCTATAAAACGACGCAGCTGACCTCGCTGGATCAAGAACTCGATTTCCTTCTTCAATTGAATACAGTCATCAGTGTGGTGTCCATGATCTCGATGATAATCACAGTACTTCGTGGGGTCCCTCTTTGCCGGGTCTGCCTTCATCCTAGGTGGCCATTTTAAAAACTTCTCGTTCTGGACCTCATACAGTACTTGTGACACAGCAGCGGTGAGTGGGGTAAACCGCTGAGGCCCATACCTGGGTTGTAGTTCAGGTTGCATGGGACCCAGCCGATCTCTGACATTTCCTCTCCTCTTTGGCGAGCGGTCTCTGTCCCTCCTTGGGGACCTCTCTCGTCCTTTTTCCTTCCTAGGGCTTCTGTCCCTTCTCTTTTCTTCTTTTTCCTTTTCCTTTCGTGAAGACGTACCGACCACCTTAGAAAGGAGTGCCTCTTCACCATTTATATATTTCTCTGCCTTGGCTAACACCTCAGCCATACTTGCCTGAGGGTTTTTTGATATGGAGAACATCAAATCCTTTGATTGCACTCCCAACCCTGCAATGAAAGCAGTTATGGCGAATTTTTCATCCGGGACGTCTACTTTCAATGTCTCCGAGTTAAATCTTTGGACATAAGTCCTCAGGTTTTCCTGGGGACCCTGCTTCACATTCAGCAGGTGGTAGCTCGGCTTTCTGTGTATCCGGGCTCCTATGAAATGAGAGACAAAAGCAATGGAGAGTTCTTTAAAGGATGAGATCGAGGCTGGCGGGAGCCTATGAAACCAGTTTAAGGCGGAGCCTTTCAGCGTGATAGCAAAAGCTCTGCATCGTACAGGATCCTGGTACCCATGTAGCTCCATCTGGTTCTTGTAAGTGTTGAGATGATCCACGGGATCTTTCGATCCGTCAAAGACCTCCATTTGAGGCATCCTGAATTTTGGTGGGAGAGGGAAGTGTAGCACCCCCGTGGTGAATGGGGATTCGGTTTGCTGGACCAAAACATCCATTGTAACCGGGGCCTTACTTTTTACGGCCTCCTTCATATGGCTGAGCTCTTGCTGGAAATCTTTGAAGCGTTGCTCCCAGTGCTGCTCTCTCCTGTCTTGCGGATAAGGGAAGAAATCACCTCTCTCACCCCTGTCGTTCCGACTTTGCACTTCGTCGTTAGGGCCATTATCAGGGGGTACGTAGGGGACATATCCCCTGGCCTGGCTGCCTTCCCCCCCCTCGCTGACCTCTCTATGGGGGTCCCAGTATCGAGGTTCCCTATGAGGGGGGTTATTCTGGCCTTCATGGGCCGGTGGTGCCTCTTGTGGGCGTTGTACGAGCTTTGACAGCTCTTCATTCTCCTTTAGCAAACGTTGGTTGACGAGACGCAGGGCCTCCAACTCGTTATTAATGAGGGAATTCGCCTCCTGGATGTTCCCGGGTTGCCTGCCGTGGGCAGCTTCCGGCTGATCTTGCATTCGAGGTAGGTTTGTTTGGCTTCTGCTCATATTTCGAGTTATTACCATCAGTCACTGAGGAATCAGCTTACTTGTAACAGGAACAGTCGTTCCCACAGACGGCGCCAAACTGATGGCGTAAACCTTCGGATACGAGCTATAGGACCAAATTAATTGGCGTGAGCAGTTTGCATGGGGACTAATATGGCATCTGAGCTACAAGGCTCGTGAAGTGGGGAATGAAAGCTCTAATTAGTCGTGTGTAATGTGTGAAATACAATAGAAATATAGTGGTTCACCGGCTGATGAGCTCGGCTAGTCCACTCTCTAATGGAGGCTCTTGCTCCTGTCTCTTTATTGATCTAATTCAATAAATTACAACAGAATTCTCAAGGTATTAGGGTTTCAAGTTTTTTTTCTTTTCTCAATGGAAGCTGCCCCTCCTCTTTATAGCCTCATGCTTACCTCTAATTCGGGGTTACTTCCTTTATTGTAGGGATCGTCCCTATCTTCTTCTATAATCTCGGGCTTTCCTAAACCCCTTATGGCTGACCGCGGATGGCGAGTTCTCTGCCTTGTGTTAGGGGATTCTCTCCTTGGTTTTAGGATAGGATCCTGGCTGGTAGCGGATTTCTTGCCTTGGATTGACTTAACTCCCCCTGTTCGGGTATCTACTGCCTTTTTACTGCCCTCTCATTGTTTCTTAGCTCATGTCTTTAGTTGGGAATATAAGTTCCGATTGGGCGAGCTCAGACCTTGCTGGATGAGCTCAGCTTAGTTCTCCATAAACTCCCGAACTGAGCTCTTTTCCTGAGCTCAGATCTGGGGTTTACTTTAGGTATCATCAAATACAATCAAAAAACTAGAGCGTTATTGGCTCTCCGAGTCGTAACATGGCTCCATCATTATCCTAATCCCAACTAGATGCGAAGCCAAGTAACTATTTTTTGGGTGACACTTTAACTACAAGTATACATTTTTTTTTTCTAATATATGTGATGATTCTAGATCCAGCTGGCTCAAGCCCAATTTGTGGGTTAAGCCCAATTAGCCAAAAAGGTAGGTCAAGTTCAACTCATGGCCTCGGCCCAATCCAAAATTCAAGAGACCCAGGAAGATCAACGCACGTGGGAGGCAATCATCGGGATAGCCACTACTCCAAGATAGCGCCTATCCTTAATTATAGCTATCTTTAATTGTAGCTATCATTCCCGGAAGACTAGTAGCCTGACCTTCACGTCACCGCCTCAATTAGGGTTCTGTGCCTATAAATTGTTAGCCCCTACACATGGGGTAACACACACATCAAACCTTGAGCTTACTCTTGCTCTTTCTCTCTCTCTCTCTCTCTCACCTACTACTTTATTCTCTCATTAATAAAGTTTTTTGGCCACCGTCGTTGCCTTCAGTGGTTAGGTCACCTAGGCCCAACCACTCAATCTTTGTTTTTTACTATTAATTACTCCATCAATTACCTTGCATCATACACTCGACTAATTTGATTGTACATAACCTGTTTTGTGCATTATCAGTTTGATGTCGTTTGTGGGAAACAACTAAGTTTTCTACTGTCTTTCTATTTTATCCTAATCTCTTTCAAATCCATGACAATTACTATTAGGTCAATGAATCAGCAATTGGATGATAATGACCTAGCTTGTCGGGAGGAGGTTCCGCCTCCGCCTGTAGAACCCTCAACTTCTGCAAATCCTGTGGTCGGGCAACAGCTTTTGGAGACAATGCAGCTGTTGGTGAGTCAAAACTAGTAGATCCTCCAACTGATGCTCGCCTCAAGAGGAGTCATGCCCCAGCCTGTGTAGGAGGGGAGGCGCCACAACTTGTCCACCCAAGGCGCCAAGGCGCCCTCTATTGCCAGGGAGTTGCCCTACATGCTCCTCTTTCTCATGTCCTTGCTCCGTCTTCACATGCTACCGACCTTCCCAGGCAGGAAGATGAGGGGGTGAACCAATATGCGGACCATGAAAGCTGCTACAATGATCCGACTGAGGGTGTCATTAACCAATGGGACGAGAAATAAGGAGGTGCAAAATCAGCTTGGCGACGCCCTCAACGCCATCAAGGCATAGGCGCTAGAAGCAGTGGACTATTTGGTAAGGCGCACTGACACTCTATTTGTGGTGAATGTTGTCAACTACCCTCGAAATTAAAGATTCCTACCGTAGAGATCTTTGATGGTACGAAAGATCCCCTTGATCACTTTGACATTTACAAGTCCCTCATGCAACTCCATAACGTACCTGATGAGATCATGTGCAGAGCTTTTCCTACCACCCTCAAGAGATCTGCACGACAATGGTTCGTCAAGTTCAAGCCATGTTTTATCAGCTCGTTTGCTAAATTAAGTAAATCTTTCATCTCCCATTTTATAGGGGGATGCCGACATAAAAAATCGGCGACCCACCTGCTCACCATCATGTAGGATCGGGATGAAAGTCTAAGGAGCTACATTACTCGTTTTGACGAGGAGGCCCTTCAGATTGAGGAGCCAAACGATAAGGTTACCATGACCGCCTTTATTGCAGGGTTGCACTCATCAAGTTTTATGTTTTCTGTCTTGAAAAATCCACCATCAAGCATGCCCGAGATGTTATCTAGGGCACAAAAGTATATGAATGTTGAGGATGCCACCAAGGCTAGGCGAGGTGAGTCCTTCCGCAAGGGTGAGAAGAGAAAGCACACCTGCGAAGATAGTAGAGAAGTAGTAAAAAAGAAAAAGAGAAAGGAGAGAGTCTCCATCAAGGATCACCTTGGTCCCGCACCTTTGAGAGAGTGACAAGCCTTTACACCGCTCAATGCTTTAGTTGAGCATATCCTACTCTAAATACAGGATGATCCTACGATTCGTTGGCCGAGGAAGATGAAGTCCGCCCCGAACTGTAGGAACTCAAACAAGTACTGTCGTTTCCACCGCAATCATGGCCACGACACTGACTACTGCTTTGAACTCAAAAGGCAGATCAAGGAACTTATACAGCGTGGCCAGTTACGGTAGTACGTTGTCGACAGAGGACAAGCCCCTCCATCTGGACGGAACTAGGATGATAGAGAGCGCTAGTAGCCCCTCAGAGAAATTAAGATGATTTTCGGTGGGTTAGGAGGAGGAGGTGACTTTAACTCTGCTAGGAAGGTGCATGCCAGGAGAGCCAGATAGGCAGAGTCAGTTAACCCTCTCTCGACGAAGACACACCGACACGGGGAAGGGGAGGTCATCTTGTTCTTAGATAGGGACCTCGAGGGGATCCCCCATTATGACCCTCTCGTGTTAACCATGATGGTAGCCAACTACAAGATTAAGAGAATTCTAGTGGACAGCGGCAGGTCTGCCGATATCTTGTTTGCACCAACCTATGATAGCCTCTATCTTGGTAAGGAGAGATTGCAACCCATTAGGAAGCCCCTCATTGGATTTTTGGTGGAGAAGACGTATCCCTTGGGTTCCATCACCCTGCCAGTCACAGCAGGGACAACACCTAGAAGCTCCACCATCATGGTGAACTTCATAGTGTTGGATTGTCCTTCTGCCTATAATATCATCCTTGGACGCCCTGCACTCAATGCCTTAAGGGTAGTGCCATCAACCTTTCATTTTCTCATTCGTTTCCCAATCCCCTATGGGATTGGAGAAATCAGAAGAGACCAAGTCGCTGCCAGAGAATGTTATATGGCCTCCATGAGGGCCAAGAAACCTCAAGAGACCCTTCAAGTGGAAGTGCTCGACCTTAGGGATGACAACACGTTGGAAAAAGGAGAGCCAACAGAAGAACTCGAGCCAGTAAAGTTGAACGACCTTCTAGGAAGAAGAATCTATATTGGCTCCTCGCTTCCCCAAGAGTGAGCTTCGCACCTCGTTGACTTCCTTAGTCAGAACATGGATGTTTTCACCTGGTCCCACAAAGATATGGAGGGTATCGATTTTGAGGTTGACACCCATCGGCTCAACGTGGATTCCCGATACAAGCCCGTCCGCTAGAAGTTGAGAAACATAGGTACCGAGTGAGCCTAGGCCATGGAAAAAGAGGTGGGGCAGCTACTAGCAAACGAGTCGGTAAGGGAGGTAGCTTATCCAGTTTGGCTATCAAATATAGTGATGGTAACGAAAGTTAGCAAAAAATGGTGCTTTTGCGTAGACTTCACCGAACTCAACAAAGCATGTCCCAAAGACAGCTACCCCTTGTCGCGCATCGACATCCTTATTGATGTCACTACTGGACACGAGTTGCTGATATTTCTAGATGCTTATTCTGGGTATAACCGAATTAGCATGTTTCCTCCAAATCAAGAAAAAACCTCTTTTATCATCCTGAAAGGAACCTACTATTATATGATCATGCCTTTCGGACTCAAAAACACTAGAGCCACATACCAGCGCCTCATGAACAAGATGTTCAAGGCACAAATTGGGAATACTATAGAGGTCTATGTGGACGATATGCTGGTGAAGAGCTTGGCTACGGAAGACCATGTAGCACAACTGCATGAGACTTTTGACATCTTGAGAACCTACTGGATGAAGCTAAATCCTGGAAAGTGCAGCTTCAACGTTAGCTCAGGGAAATTTCTAGGTTTCATGGTTAACAAAAGGGGCATTGAGGCTAATCTAAACAAGATCAAAGCTATCATGGAGATGAGATCCCCCAGCTTCTGTGAATGAGGTCTAACGCCTTAACGGAAGGATAGCAGCCCTCAGTAAGTTTATCTCAAAATCAGTAGATAAGTGTTTACCTTTCTTTAAAATTATTCGCAAGTATTTTAAGTGGGGACTGAATATAGATGAAGCTTTCCAAAATTTAAAGGCTTATCTCATTACACCCCCATTACTCTTCCATGTCGTATCAGGAGAAACCTAATATCTCTACGTCTCCTCCTCGTCCTCTGTCGTGAGCTCTGTCCTAGTCAGGGAGGAAGGAGGAGTCCAAAGGCCTGTTTATTATGTAAGCAGGGCATACTGAGGAGTAGATGTAAGATACTCTGAATTGGAGAAGTTGGCCCTCGCACTAGTCACCACGGCCAAGCGCCTACACCACTATTTTTAGAGCCACACCATCGTGGTTATCATGGATCAACCACTTAGCGAGATCCTGGAAAAGCCAAATATGTCTGGGTAACTCCTCAAATGGGTCGTTGAGTTGAGCGAGTTCGACGTGTAGTACCAGCCGAGGGCGGCCATAAAAGAACAAGTAATTGCGAATTTTGTGGTCGAATCTACACCACTAGAGGAGGAAGATTCCATGGAAAAAGTACCCTGTGCCCCTGCGCTCACTTGTCTAATATACAACGCCTCAACTCCCTATGAAGCAAGCTCAGACGCCACCCCCAGAGAGCCTGAGGCCTTGGAGCCAGCCTCCCAGGCCCTTGGAGTCTAGGCTCCTAGGCCATAGGTAGGGGTGCAACTTGGGCGGGCCAAACCGAATTCAACTCGAGCCCAACCCGAAAAAAATAGGGCTTGAGTTAGAATTTTTAATACTTGGGTTGGGCCTGGGCAAAAAATCTCCAACCCGAATTAAATTTGGGCAAGCCTCAGGTTGAGGCCTCGAGTTGTCGGGTTCAACCCGAATAGTAAAATCTGGTTGAACCCAAATATACATAAATATATAAATATATTTAACTAGGATTAGTATTTATCTTCACTCTTTAGAGTCCATACTTTCACTTCACTTCAAGTCTTCACACCTACGCCTCCATTACTCTTAAATCCATTTCTCACTCGTCACTCCTCCCTCTCTCATTCGTCATTCCTCATTCTCTCACTCCCTCTCTCTTCATTTGCGTCATGCCCTTCATCTCATATCACTTGAAAAAATCAGATCTACACTTGAAAAAATCAAATCTACACTTCAAAAAATCAAACCGAATTAAGCAATCCAAGTGCAACCCGATTTTTAACCCGAAATTAGTCCGAATTAAGTAACCTGAATTCAACCCGAGCCCGCCCGAATTAAACTCGGGCAGTACTTGGGTTGAGTACCTCGGGTTGAGGTAGGGTTAGGGGTTAGGGTTAGGGTTAGGGTTGAAGATTATATACCTAGGGTTGGGCTAGGGTTGACCCCTCAACCCGTCCAACCCGCCCCAGTTGCACCCCTAGCCATAGGCGCCTAGTTCCCTTGTATTTACTCTTCCAGTATCTTCAGCACCTTCATCGTCCATACCACAGCCTGCCGTCCTCCTGCCTGAGTACACCGCCACGCCCAAGGGAGCGTTTCCCACCGACGTAGTAGCATGCGGAAGCTATACGTGGATGGATCATCTAGTAGTGAGGGCAGTGGAGCAAGGCTGGTGCTTATCAGTCCCCATGACACTCCACTCAAATATGTCATATCCCTCCATTTTGTGGCATCAAACAATCAGGCAGAATACGAGGCCCTCATATTAGGCTTGAAGCTTGCAATTAAGATGGAGGCACTTTGTCTCATGGTTTGTAGTGATTCTTAACCGATTTTGAACCAGGTAAAGGGAGACTTTGAAACAAAGGAGGGAAGGATGCAAGAATACCTGTTAGTGATCCAAGCTTTGCTGAAAAAGTTCAACCACTTTCAAATTCAGCGTGTGCCCACAGAGGATAACGCCATGGCAGACGCGCTCACCGAGTTTGCATCTATAAACATTATAACGGGCCCCGCACTCACAGGTCACCAGTTTGAGCCAAGCAGGCTCAAAGCAGAGGAGAAAAATGTTAACTGTGCATCCTATGAGGCCAACTAGATTACACCTATCTGAGCCTATCTAGAAGGAGGCTCTCTCCCAGAGAATCCAGTGGAAGCCAAGAAGTTGAGGCTGAGAGCATCTAGGTACGTTATCTTGTGTGACACCCTTTACAAGAGAAGATACTCACTGTTCCTACTTAGCTGCCTCTCTCTAGAGTAGTCCAATTATGCTATGAGAGAAGACCATGAGGGAATATGTGAAAATCACTTCGGAGGGCATGCACTGGCTAACATGGCGGTGAGGCAAGGCTACTAATTGCCTAGCCTAATTAAAGACGCTTGTGAATTCGTAAAAAAAGTGCAACAAGTGCCAACGTTTTGCGACAGTGCCAAGACAACCACCAAAAGAACTCACCACCATCATAAGCCCTTGGCACTTCTCTAAGTGGGGGATTGACATCTTAGAATCCTTACCCATGAGTTGGGGCGAGAGCAAATTTGTAGTAGTAGCCATTGACTACTTCACAAAGTGGGCAGAAGCTGAGTCTTTAGCCAGAATAACGGACCAGAAAGTGAAGGATTTCATCTGGAAGAGTACAGTATGTCCTTTTTTGGAGTACCTCATGCAATAGTAAGTGACAATACTAAGCAGTTTGACAACAAACTCTTTAATAGCTTCTGCGCAGACCTACAAATCAAACATCCCCATTCTAACCCAACCCATCTATAGGCGAACGGGCAGGCAGAAGTCACTATCAGGACAATCCTCCACAATCTGAAGACCAGGCTGGAAAACGCCAAAGAACGATGGGTGGACGAGCTCCCAAGAGTACTATGGGTCTACCGGACAACGCCAAGGAACCCTATGGGTGAGACCTCATTCTCCTTAGCCAACGTAACAGAGGTAGTTATACCATGATCCAAATACTAATGAAGAAGGCCTCTACATCAACCTCGACTTGGTTGAGGAGGAAAGGAAAATGGTTATGGTCAGGAATGCGGAGTACAAGCGCCACATGACTAAGTACTACAACTCGAGGGTGAAATCTTGCTCCTTCTTGCTTGGGGACCTAGTCCTCAAAAAATTAATTCTATCTCCTAAGGACTCTCGAGAAGGGAAGCTAGACCCTAATTGGGAAGGACCTTATATGGTAACATAAGTTGTAAGATCAGACACCTACTGAATTCAAAACTCTGAAGGAAAAGCCTTGGCCCATCCATGGAAAGCCGAACACTTGAAGAGATATCATCAATAATGGGGTACAAGCCAGTGACTCTTATTTTATTTGTCTTTTTTTGGTTCAGTCAATTTCTTTTGTTATCTGTTACTTTTTTACGTCCTGCAGCATGGACGCCAAACCACTACTAGAAGCAGGACAGTTACGTGGAGATCCAGTTGCTGTGGAGGACTGCATGGGAGTCTTAACTCCTAAACCGGTACTAAGGCTAGCGCTAGCACCCAAAGGGTCTGCATGTTGAGAAAGAGAGAGGGCACCGCCGGATCTCACCTCTCGAGAAATAGCACGGCCGTCGGACCTCGGCCGAGAAGCAGTAGAAACGTCACCCTTCGCCCTCTTGGTAGGAGGGGAAGACGCCACCCTAGAAGCATAAAGGGCCTCTATCATCGCTCTACCCAACAGTAATACCTGTGGAACTAACATAAGAAGAAGAATTTATAGCCATCAAATTTATTGAAAGGATCAAATACCTTTCCGATTTTGTTTAGGGGAGGCTCTGGAATGACCCGACACAGACATAAGGGCTGCAAATTACTTGGTAGGATGATCCCTCACAGCCTGAAGCCTACTCTCTTGCTCTGTAGATAATACAGGTGAAGCTGCAAAAGAACCAAACATGTACTAAGTACGAAAGGGATATGGCATTCAGGTGTGAAAGCGAGGGGAAAACTCATACTTATCTTGGCCTTCGAATGAATATCCCACCTTGAGGGCACTATGTCACGGTCCTCCTCAATAGCCCACTCACCTACAACGAAGAAAATCCTAGATTTTCAATTGTGGCAATTCGAAGGTAATCCTGTAATTAACTTGCCCGACTTCGGAGCAAAGCGGTACCATCCCTGATGAGGAGTAGGATTATCCAAAAACACATACGAAGCCAATAACTCCTTGAAAAGGGGAGAGACACCCTCGCTATGAACCAACCTCCATAACGAGAAGAAAGCCAGAAGTACCCTCCAACCGTTTGGGGTCAACCTCTCTAGAGCGAGTAATAAGAGACCTAGAATCTGACAAATGGGTCTGGGCATAGGGAACCTCAATCCCGCCTCTAAGATATCCTTATAGAAAACGATTTCTCCTGAGGAATCATAACAGGTCGGCTCGTCTTTCTCGTCCAGAAAACACATAACGGTAGGAGGGATATGGAACAAAGATACAATGTGGGCAATGTTGTCGTCACAATCTATGGAACTGAAGACATAGGTTACCTTCGAACTGTCACTGTTAGCGGTACCATTGCCTCGCGGGGAATCCATTGTATTGTTCCTCATCATACCTTCGTTAGAATGGGCGTCTGCCAAGGTCAGAGCCAATGTCAAGTAAATATCGAGATAAATAAGGAGTAAATAGGCTAACAGAATCGCCTTAGTCAGTCGAAAGGCGTGGCACTCTCCCTCCTAGGCAAAGCCTAGGACACTATCTTCGCTATTCAACATACTAGAACCGTAGCCCAGCATCGCCAGCACCAGCACCAACATTCGGCGCCATCCTAGTGTCGCCCGCGCATGGGTCCCTTGCGTCGCCTACGCCTACTCTGGTGTCGTCCATGCCCAGTGCCACCTTACCCAACGCCCAGCCCGCTCCAGCGTCGCCTTGTTCAGCGCTAGCCTGCTCTGGCGTCGCTCATGCCCACCATCACCATGTCCAGCGTCGCCCGTGACCATCGCCGTTCGTGCCCATCGCCTTGCTCCCTCCGTTGGCGTCGCCCTCCATGCCCATGCTGCCTCCATCGCCTTGGGTCTTGCCCTTCTTCTTCCATGACCTTGTTATGGTTTCTCCCAAGGTATCATCCATGGAGCTCTTCTTCTTCGACTTCTCCCAACCGTTGATGGAATGAAGAGGGTTAAGGAAACTTCCAACTCTCAAGAGAAAGGTTTTGAGTGAAAAGGTGGAATGTAGTGATTATGCTGACCTCTAAAACCATAGGGATTATGCTGTAAATGGAAAAAGGGTTTTTCTTCGATCCTAATAGGAGACCCAGCAAAAGGGAAGGTTGTCTAGCACAATGGGTGTCTAGCAATGGTGAATAAGGAAGTACGCTCTGGGAAATGTAAGGAAAGTCGTGTGGAGCAAGATACCTGGACCGCCCAAATGAGGAAGCTCACTCATGCCCTCAACCTCCTGTCACACAAGAGCTTGGGGGCATGTGGGGCAAATGATGAACCCATATCTAGTTGGCTTAGGCCCAATTCGTGGGTTAAGCCCAATTAGCGGAAAAGGCAGGTCAAGCTCAGCTTATGGCCTCAACCCAGTCTAAAGTTCAAGAGACCCAAGAAGGTCAATGCACGTGGGGAAACAATCATCGGGATAGCCACTACTCCAAGATAGCGCTTATCCTTAATTGTAGCTATCCTCCCCAGAATACTAGTAGCCTGACCTTTACGTCACTGTCTCAACTAGGGTTCCGTGCCTATAAATTATAAGCCCCCTACACATGGGATAGCACACACACCAAACCTTGAGCTTACTCTTGCTTTCTTTCTCTCCCTCACTTACTACTTTATTCTCTTAAATAATAAAGTTCTTCGACCATCGTCACCGTTTTCAGTGGTTAGGTCACCTAGGTCCAACCACCCAATCTTTATCTTTTACTATTAATTACTCCATCAATTACCTTGCATCATACACTCGACTAATTTGATTGTGCATAACCTCTTTTGTGCATCATCAAGATGAAAGTAAAACCAATACATTTATTTTTATCACGCTATATTTTATACATAAAAATTTATTAAGCCCAAAAGCCAAAAACTTATTTTTATATGGGTCTGTTCCCTTGGCATTGAAATAGTAAAGTCAATAAACAAAAAATGAAGAAATAACCAGTGCAATACCATCAGAATTATATTGAGACACATCACAATAATAAAAAGTCATAGAAAAATAAAGACGAACAGTCGAGGAGAAACATAGGTCAATTTCTAGGTAATTTTTAGCAATTTTACTTTCAAATTAAAAATGTAAAATAAAAACTTATAAATATTGATGATGTACAAAGTTAATTATGCACAATCAAATCAGCTGAGTGTATAATGTAAAACAATTAATGAAACAATTAATAACAAGAGACAAAGATTGGGTGGTTGGGTCTGGGTGACCTAACCACTTAAAGCGGCAACGGTGGCCGGAGAACTCTATTAATATGAGAGAGAGAGAGAGTATGCTGAATGTGAGGTGTGTGAGAGATCTGCCCCCATGTGTAGGGAAGTTTATAATTTATAGGTACATAGCTCTAACTAAGGCGGTGACGTGAAGGTCAAAACTACTAATTTATTGGAGATGATAACTACAATTGGGGATGTACACTATCTTGGAGTAATGACTATCACGATGATTGCTCCCCCACGTGCGTTGACTCTTTCTGAACTCTTGGGTTTAGATTGGACTGAGGTCATAAGTTAAGTCTGACCTACCTTTTGATGATTTAGATTTAATCCATGAACTAGACCTAAACCTGATTTGAATCTAGGTTCATCAAATATATAAATCGTGATAAATTGCAGTAGGTCTTAACACAATAAATGCGACTTAAAATGTAATTACTCCCCAATCATAACTCATTTAAAGAAAAATACCATTAATGCAAGAAAACAATATGGTGGGCGTAATAAAATATATGGTTAGGGCCCCTCGCCCTTTCTTAGACGATCCACCTTATGACACCAACCCACCGACAAAAGGAATTGCTCTTTTTATTTTTTTAAATGTCAAATCGTTTCAACCACACTTTTTTGGATTTATTATCAACGCAAAATTTGAATGCACGTATATCAAACACAATAAATATTTATATTAAATTCAAACTTTATATAATTAAAAAAAAATATATGTAAACTGAAGAAATTAATATTAATAAAGAAATTGAAATAAAAAAAAAGCAAGGAAAATAAGAACACTAAGAAATACGTGATTTGACACATTCTGCATTTACGGACCAAATGTCTTATGAACTACATCAATGTATTATTTTGGTGATTGATTGTATGGTGTTTAACCCTATTTATAAGCTAAGAATTATCACACATGCTTATCATCATATGTACTTATACAAACAAACCTGAATATCGATGAATATTTTTGAATCTTATCGTATATTTATCTAGATATTAATGAATTCCTTATGATCTTAAAATATCTCTAATATTAACCGCTTATTCCATTGTTGAACCAATCTCGACGAGTTAATCTTTCTTATGATATAAAGACAATCACGACCATGGGTAAAACCAATATAATTATATAAACAAAATGGTCAAGAGAAGGTTTTAGAAGCCTTTGCATTATTATGGAAGGTTTGAATGATAGGGTGGGTGATTATCATGTGTTTGACGATCGTCCACCGACACGTCGTAGATGTTGAAAATTAAACCCTCATGTTGTCAATAATAAATAATCATAATTAGGATTACAAATCAATCAAAGAGTCGTATTCAAACAAGAATCAATGATAACATCAGACATCATTAACCTAAGGGCACTGTGTTTTAAGAAAAATGTGTTAAGCATTTGAGTTACTATTGAATCTACTAAAGCAAACTTTTTTTTGAACAAGTACTAAAGCAAACTTAGTACCATAAAATAGAGTGAAATTCGTCCGAATATATCTTTCTTTTTTATATTTAATTTAGTAATCACTTACAATAAATTTAAAAAGAACCCAACAATTGTACAAGTGAATCTCTTATTAATACATATAGGGCTCGTTTGATAGACGTATTATGAGGGGATTAAATATTGAATTATACTATTTTTTATTTAATCGGGGCTAATACTTTGTTTGGTAAGTAAATTTGATACCGTTTTAATTTAAAAAACGTATACTTATCGTATATTTTTTATACGATAACTTTGTATTATGCAGGTTTTTTAATACCATCAAAAGAGGTGGTATTATAATCCAACTCAAACGTATTATTCTACACATTTACTATTATAACCCCCTAACTGATAAAATCAAGTTGTCATCAATGTAACAAACACTGATTGATGATATTTTTATTAATTCAACATTAATACGATGAAATAATTCTCTAACCAAACAACCGATTGGATTAAATAACTACTATCCAACGCTTATATTGTGTATTACCAAACACTTGATAAAATTACGTATTATTCTAATACCCTATTTAATCTTGTCTTTTGTTATTCCGTATTGTATTAGATCGAATTATTTTATCTAATCCATCTATTTCTAATACGGCAACCAAACGAGCTCATAAAGTGATTCAACAAGAAAAAGTTAGAAAAAATCTGAATCCGCAGATGATGCTAGAAAGGTATAAAGCTGCAATTTCTACAAGGACTAAACACCATATTGTGTCACTTTGTCAAATTTAAGCTTCAATTAGACATCAAAGCAACATGATCAGGTCACCCACTCCTTGTTGATTCGACCATTAATTAGCAAATCAGATATATTTGGAGACATTCAAATTCATGGTTACAACCTTTACAGAGGTCATAACAAAAGATTAATTTCTGTTTGGTAGGAAGGATAAAAAGTAGGAGGAATAAAAAGTAGGAGATATACACTTTTTTTTTTGTTTGGTAGGATGGATGAAAAATAAAAATAATTAATTTTATCTTTGTGCTTGGTAAGATGGAAAAAAAATAATTTTTAATTTTTAATTTTAATTTTTTTAAAAAAAAAGGTATAAATACATATTTTATCATTATATTTATATATAAAATTAATGTATACATAATATATGTATATGTCAAATGATATATTTATATAATAAATCAGTTAGCAAGTTGAATCTTTATACCCTATATATTTTTCCCCCAAAAAAAATCATATCACTCAATTTTATCACATGTTCAATCATTTAATATTTAGTTAATTTGTAGTTTAAAATAACTTTTATTTCATACATTATTCATATACGATAGTGTACACATGTTGAAAAAATTTTATCGAGTTATTTTGAGAAAATTTTGAAGCTATTTTTAAGAATATAATTGGTAGAAATTAATTTTAAATAATATAAACAAATAAATTAATTTTAAATTTGGTATAGTGGGATCAATTTTTTGAACGTTAGAATCTTATATTGCATCGTGCCTTCAGACACGTGTTATGACTAGTAAACAAATAAGATACATTTCAACACAAATAATTAATTTTTCATCCACTTTCCTTCTAATTTTTGAGGGATTGATTTTGATGAGTCGGAAGGAAAGCTTATCTATCAACTTTTTCCATCCTTTCTATTTTTCTTCCTTACCAAACATGATGTTTTATTTATCCCTCAAACTTTCCATCCTTCCAATTTTTCGTCCTTCTATTTTTCCATCGTACTAAAAGGAGCATAAAAATTAAAAAAATTTCATACTTTAAATGGTATTATAGTTAAATTCAACCACATCTTACCTTCAAAAAAGCTTAAGTTATTAAATAGTAATAATGTAAGTATTTACATGCAGTCAAGATGCCGAATTTGCATCAGACTTTGTTTGATTTGAATTTGAGTCCTATTTAAAAAATACAACCCAAATATTGAACGGATTATCGAATTGAGAATTCAATTTGAAAACCTGACTTTATCTGAACAATTAGATTAAGTTGACCTGAATTTCAACTACATTTTATCAAGCACTTAATTTTATCACATGTTTCCATACATACGTATATAATTTGGATCAGGGAACCACTGGATCGGATCGGATGAGATATTCAAATTAATCCAAATCTGTGAAATATGATATAACTGATTAGGATTTGGGTTAAGATTAACAATAAAAATACTAAGCTATCTATGATTACTCATATTTAAATTCGGATTGAATTCAAATCAAATAGATGCAAGTCTTAAAATGATTACAAGATGAAACGTACGATTTTTAATTACATCATATTAAATCATCATCTAATTTAAGAGCTTGGTTGTTAGGGAGAGTATAACATCCTTGTTCGTATACTTGTAATCAAAAAAGTCATCCCAACCACTTATCCAATTCGCTTAAAAGGAATATGTTGGATAGGAATTATAATTGATCCTTCAACTGAATAAGTTAGTTTGTATCCTTGCTGATTCAAGAGAGAGATGTTGGACAACAATATATTTTTTGTCGACCTTGAGCCTAAAATTAAAGTGAGACCCACTCATTGTTTTGAGTAATATTTCATGAGTTCATGTTCGACCACACTAGGAGAATAATGTAGCATAATCACATGTTCAAATAGACCAAGAGCTGAATGAGAAAATAAGTTCTAAAGTGACTCTCTTAGAATGTGAAAATAGAGGTTGGGATAATGAGGATTTCACACCAATCCCACATTGGTTGAGAAAAAAGATTTGGTGAGCATTTTTACTCCAAGTTTGCTCCAAAGGGTGGCCCCAAGTGGCACACCACTTTTTGTGGACGGGAGAGGACCTAGATAGGCTTGGGACCGACAACGCGTGCACATTGCCGCTTGCCTTTATCAGCTCAAACTTGGGTATGAGTATGGTTTAATTCAACCTTATCTTTTTGGATAAAATTTATTTCCTGAATGGATCCTTACTTTCTTAACCCGAATTTTAATTCTGCCCATTGGAATTGAAAATTCGCATTGGTTCAGATTTGAATTTCTTTTCGGTCTGAATTTGAATTTTGTGTATGTTCATGAATGGTGACTTCTGGATAACATCTGATCATTGGTGGTTGTTTCAAATAGTCATGTTTGAATCTATAAATAATCCATATTCATTAGCATTCAGCACTTACAAAATTTGTGATTACCATAGTTATTACATTAATCATTTTTCTTCTTTAAGAGTCTTTAGAACAGAGAGTATACAACACAATTTAATTCACTAGGCAAACAAATTGAAGTGCTACTTCTGTTTGCATAAAGATCATCGTATCATAGAAGACAAACGCCAAAATTTTCATTAGCACCAGTGTGGGGGCGAAATTTGTCTTAATAACACATTGTCAAGCACTAGCCTTGATTTAAAATTCCTGGTTTGCAATCGGTTCGGTTTTATTTATTGCAGTTTTATGCGTTACTGTTTTGTTCTTAATTACATAAATAAATTTTTTTATTGTTTGGTATATTTGCATGTTTAATATCATTCTAGAATCATGATAAGTAATTTTTCATATTGATATCATCCTCCCAAAAATCTTAAGACATAATTTCTCGTATAATTACGTATTGTGTTTCTGGTTAGTATTACAAAATGTTTAAATACTGCAATTGTTAAGAACTTAAATTTTACAATCTGTAGTTTTGTGGTGATACTTGTAATATTTTGTGAATAGTTAAATATTATGTTTATTTGTTTATTTATTTATTGTAACTAAAACAGTAATTTTTTACACCCAAAATAGTAAAATCTAATGGTAACACGTGGAGGTGATTCGACGGTCAACAAAGAGTCAGTGAGAGTCCAAACTTAATAGGGCGGTTAAGGAAGTGGGACTCTAAGAACTCTAGCAAATGAGAAAATGTGACATCATGAGCCACCACTAGAGACAGTTCGAAGCACGTCTGCATATCTCGAGGGAAGAGGTCATGAATATTGTCATGGCCCAAAAAGATGGTTTCGACAGTTAGGGGCCATCTTCTATATAAAGACAAAGCTATTGAAAAAAGATCCTCGATGAACACAACAACTCTACACAGAGCCAACCTCTCATTTACTTAGTTTATGTTCCAACAAATTTATTTTAACCTATAATCCATCACTCCGGTAATTTTTTTTCCTATTAATAGTCTTTTCACCTACCAAGTTTAGTCTTTCTACTACTTTACATTTTAGTTGTCTTTCTACATTTTAATCCATTCAATTACCAGTTGAAAATTATTTAAGTCCTTGATCCCCAAGGCATAGAAAAGAGTTTAAAGATAATCTTACGTCTCGCTACGAATTGCCTGAATAGTCACGATTTAAGAGCCCCATGCCAATTCTAATAGGTAAGGTTGTACGTGTTTGGATCTTAAATCCAATCGGACTTTGGCACGTTTGCAATCTAAAAATATGTCAAACATATTTTTTAGCATGCCTAGTGGGACCCCATGTAGCAGCATGGCAAACACCCGTGGACAGGCTAAAATTGGCTCAATGGAAGTGCCTCTAGCGCATGAAGTTGTAGAAGAAGGTAGGTTTGACATTCCCAACCTACATAAAGAATTGCCTCCACTCAGGGGGCAAGAAAATAGAGAATCCGACTCGGAGTCGGAGACCCCGATTAAAGCATTGTCCCAAGAAATCTCTCAACAAGTGTTTGAGTTCATCAATGGCTTGGGAAACTTGATCAGAAATGAATTTGACCGCACCAAGCAGGCACTAGAGCGGATGTTTGATAGTTTGAATCGTTTAGGGGGGGGGGGGGGGGCGCAAGAAAGCCACTGTTTTCCCTTTTACAAGTAGTACCAGTGGAAGCACCACTACTAGTGCTTCCTCCATATATGCCACTCCCTAAGGTGCAGCAGGCCAAAAATGGCCATTGGAGAAACAACAATCCTCTGTTCTTGGAGGATATGACCCCTAATCCTGAGTTCGAGGGTTCAAAGAAGACAACTGCCAATTGTTTTACCATCGGTACCCTAGGTAGTCATGCATAGGGATCAATTGGACAAAATTATCCAGGAACATGTCGGCCCTGCCATGAGGCGTATCACCAAGCCAACATATCGAAAACCATACCCTAACTGGATAGACAGGGAGTACGAGTATCCTCTTGGGTACAAGGTCTAAGTGTTTGTGACTTTCTGAGGAGAAGAAGATCAGTTGATTGTGGAGCATATTGGCCACTTTACCATACAATGTGGTGAGGTAGGGGCTAATGAATTTTTGAAACTAAGGTTGTTTGTTAATTCTTTGACTAGGATGGCCTTCAGATAGTATATTGACTTGTCGCCTAAATCCGTGTTAAGCTGACAAAAGTTGGAGGACAAGTTCTACACTCAGTATTACTGCATTGAGCCTAAAGTGGCAATGGCCGATTTGGCTAGATTATACTAGATGATAGGGGATACCGCGAAACAATACATCGTGCATTTTAAAAAGACCAGGAATAGGTGTAGGTGGGCCTTGCTTGCAATGGAGTATATGTGCATTGAGCAGAATGGTCTAGGTTTTGAACTACAAAAGAAATTTGAGGGAATGGAGTTCAACGACTTGTTCAAATTGGCAATGCTTGCTACGCGATATGAATTGATCCTATGAGAGGACTTGAACCTAAAAAAAGCGTCCACTAGGACAACCTAACTAAAGGCTATTTGATTTTTGGCAACAAAGGGATAACGGAGATGGGAGTCGACAAGGACCCTTTTCGAAAGAGCGTCACTATTAACATGGTGGAGTTTGGGCAGTTGAAAACCAAACGAAAGAAGGTAGACTTGAGAGGTGGTGATGCGAGCAATGCAAAGAAGCACAATGATGAGAAGGGTGCCTCCCTTGAAGATAAATATTTTGAAGAAGATACCCAGAAAAAGTTTGGTTATTTTGCTACGATTCGAGCACAACTTGATATGGTCTAGAAAGGCTTATGCCCGAGGTGCAAGGATTACCATAGACTCACTCCAGAGGAAGAGGATCAAGAGAAAGCGGGCGAAAGGCCACGAAAAATATGGCATTATAAGGGCACTCACTGGGAGAAGCCAAATGAATGGCCGATGCCTAAGCGGGACATGAAGATCTGCCCGATAAGTTCATAAACCCGAATTACAAGGAGCACAACAGGGATTTGCCAGAGCCTCCGTGAGGCTGGCCTGTGCCAAGACACGAAGGATTTGCTACCAGATTGACTTCAGAGCAGCCCATCAGAGCTGAGAGATATTTGGATTGACCTAGAATGGTCAAGTCAATAGAGCCCTTGGAAGACTGTTGGTATGTATCTAACATCAAAATTTTCCATTATACCACTAACTGCCAGCAATGTCCAGGTCTCAAAAGAGGTGATGACAGCGAATTCAAGCAGGGATGCGAAGGTAGGAGGAACAACAGTCGCAAGAAGCCCGTGAGGTGCGAGAGGCTTTTCACCGGTAATATAGCGAGATAGGGATGATCAAGTCACGATTTGGTACTTCCTCGCCTCTACAATGCGCAGTGGCACCAAAGAAGGCTACGAATGCATAGAAAGAACGATTCCTCACCAGAAGAGGACATTGAGAAGAGAATGGTGCGAAAGGTGGTGGAGCACCTTAAAGCCATGCTAAACATTCCTCCAGAAACTTGCAAAGGGAGGAAGAAATATGTCTCTACTAATGATGATGATAAGGACAGAGGTGAGTCCATCTAGTTTAGCACTTTGGGGAATTTAGTTTCTGGCAATGCCCTAGGATTATTGCCGACATTTTTTAAAACTTCAGGGCAACAATTAGAATTTCTAGAGGGGGATATTGAGGAGACTAAGGCCCAAAGTTCAACATTCCTAGACAAAGCCGCATTTGTTGAGAGCCAGTTGGAGCATCTCTATGAAAACGGCCCGAAAAAATGGTCGTTCGGTAAACTCACACGGCCTATGACTTAGCACTTGAAACCATTGTACATCTAGGCCCATTTGTAGGGGGAAGCCCTTCAATAGAGTCTTGGTGGACAACAGGGCGATTGTCAAAATCTTACACATAGCCATTATGAAAAAGCTAGGAAAGGAAGAAGAGGATTTAGTCCGCACCGAGTTGATTGTAAGCGGTTCACCAATGGGATCGATAAGATGGTGGGAGTCCTACTCGTTGAGCTGGCCGTCGGAAGTAAGGTCAACATAACTCCTTTCTTCGTGATCGACACGACGACCTCTTATAACACTCTTTTAGGTCAACATTGGATCCACGTGAGCGAATTCGTCCCATCAACTCTTCACCAACATCTAGTATTGTGAAACCTCAATAAATTGGAGGTAGTGGCTACTGATCACACCCTGTTTATGGCTGACGTTCATATGAAAGATGTTTGGTTTTACGACGAGAGGGTTGGGCCTTTGAAGTTACAGGGGCAGGATAAACATTGGTGGTGGTCTTTGATTTTCTATAGGGAATACCAGAGGACTGGTATTTCCTTTATCCACCACTTGATTCCTAATTGTAGTGTTTAACTTTTGATTAAATGGTCCTGACACTAATATTGGGACATTCATTAATTCATGCATGGCATTGACCAATTCTTGCCTAATATCGGAATTTGGATTGTGCAATACTTGCTTCAAGTTTTGCACAAACTCTTGAATTTGCACACTCTCCTGGCCATTCATTGGATTTGTGGATTCCATTGGATGGATACTTGGACTTACTTCATGATTACCATCAATTGGCTTCATTCCCACAGTTTCGTTAGTACCAAACACCATCTTATCTTGCTTCCTTGTTTGCACCATTCTCCTTGATCCAAGTTCAGAATGTTGTTCCATCGGGCATGCCAAAAGATTGTTGCTCTCCAAAATCTATTGTGATTGACATAATGTCTCAATTGAAAGACAGTTCTCAGGAGATTGCTTGTGGATGGGTTCAATTATCTTGTTTTAGAACTTTATTGGATGAAATTTTAAAGCGATAAACACACAGAATGAATTAACAACTTTTGATTATAGCACTAACTACTCCCTAAAACTAACTTTAACACTACTCCTAAATGCCTTGATCATGGGTCTTGTGGGGGATTTGAGTTGTCATTCTACTTCCTTCTTGTCCACCTTTAATAACCACTCCTTTTGACGGTTTCTCTGTCTATCAACGGTTAATTAGTTTGCAACTCCCAGACAGTTATTTTCTTCTGTTAAACAAGGCCATGGCTGATCAATTCCTACACCTTCTTCAGATTCTGACATGTGACAACTCTTTAATATCTTTTGGCTTGCAAACTATCCATGCATTGAATGTTCTTATAATTTTATATTTTTAAGTTTAAGCACATACACAAAATCATACACACAAATTCCAAACTAACACAACAAAAACAGTTGAATAAAGGCCAGTTCGATACGTTCTGGGACCCACTACACCACCACTTCCAGGCAATTGCGAACTAGTAGGGAGTCCAATGGGCCATTAAGTACCAACTAAACCCAACAATAAATAATAAGGGAAAATATTTGGGAAATTTGGAGGCCGGTCTCCCTATATGGACTTATTTGGAGATAAGTCCATCAAAGAAACTTATTTGGTTTTTAGTCCGTTTTTTGTCAATTTTACTATTATAACTCTTCCCTGTAGAAAAGTTATAAACGACGTTTATGGACACAATAACTAGCCATATACATCTCCTTCATAATCACCATCAAAGCCGGCTACAATCTTCCAAGCCACAATATTTTCTTATCTGAAAAACAAGAAACCGACATATACCAAAAGTCGTTCATATTCAAATTTCAAACTCATTACATTCCATAAAATACAATTTCAATTTACTATTCCAGTTTACTTTGGACTCCATCGACAAAATATTACTATTGAATATTAATATTTTAAAAATAACAATAGTAACATACTCAACAAAGACAGTAACATGGTCACTAAAAAATAGTAACATGCTCGCAAAAAAATAGTAACATGGTAAAAAAGTAATAACAATTATAGATTTAATTCTGTCAAAGTGGATATTAACCTTATAATTAAGATTCAAGAGAACTCATACATTAGTACTAAATTAAAGTGTTATAGATTTCGATTTTGTTGATTTTTTTGTTGTGCAAGACAATCGAGTATTCATTGGTTGCGTTATTGTGAAAAAAGTTCATGTTATTGTACATGAACCGAAAAATGGAGTTCAAAATTTCGATGTTTTGATATTCACAATTGGTGTTGAGTGTCGTAATTCAATTATCGATTGTGTGTTACTACTCGTCATTTTGTAAATTTTTAATTTGTGGATCGTATTTTTACTAAAATCATTCGAAAATTGATGTTACTGTAAAAAAAATATTATTTTGTATTTTGTAAAATTAGATGTGTTACTGAGCACAAAACTTTGATGTTACTGTGAATATTAAAGTGTATGTTACATAATATACGTTTCAAAGTTTGCAATTGTATGTTAAAATTCACTATAGTAACATTAGTGTCAGTATAGTAACACGAATGTAATGGTAACACGACCCTAATTGTAACTTCAATCATATAGTAATATCAATGTTACTATATATTAACATTTGTGTTACTGAATTCTGTTGGCATTGTTCAGTCTCCCTATATTATGCATTACTGTTGTTAAGGAAATTTTGTGATCTGATTTTGACTTAATAGACAAACAATTTATTTGTATATTAAGCTTCTAATATATAACTATTAGAATATATAACTTCCATATAAAACTTCCATTAATTATCATAATATTTAGTAAACAATTTCCATATATAACTCAATCAAGAGTTTCCATATACACCTCAATGATCTAACCTATGTGACTTTCCATAACTTGACAAAACTAACACCGTTAGGGATAATTTTGAGATTTAAAAAATAAGTGGACTTAAATACCTGCATATAAGTTTAAACATGGACTTACCCCCAAATAAGTTTCCTTTCAAGACTCAAGTCATTATAAGTCCATCTAAGGGGACTCACCCTCAATTTTTACAAAATATTTTTATTTGATTCCTCACTCATATTTTATTAAAATCCAACGTTAAATAGATGTTTGGAACGGTCTTATCATGGGTGGGTAGAAGAGACATCGCAAGAGATTACTAAATATAAATTTTTGGGTTAATAATAATTTTAGTCCTTAAAATATACATTTTTTATTAGTTTCGTTTTCATTGTATCAATTTTATCAATTTTATCCCTAAAATATTCAATTCATATTATTTTGGTCTCTAAATAGATTAACCGTTAAGTTTTTAATAGAATAGTCACGTACTGGATATGTGATACCATATAAAAAAATGACACATGATCACTTTCGTTAAAATTATTGATGAATTGTCTGATTAGGGACCATAATGACACAAATTGAATACTTTAGGGATCAAATTGATACAATGAAGACTAAACTGACAAAAAATATATACTTCAGGTATCAAAAGTATTTGACCGAAAAAAAAAAAAAGGTATCAAAAGTGTTACTAATCCTAAATTTTTCTTTGTTTTCCAAACTTTTTGGTTGGTTTTAATTTTAATATTTAAATTGGATGGAAGGATTTGATTGATATGCTTTCGATAGTTCACTCAGACTAAATTTAGACAATAAAACATCGAAAAGGGCTGTGGAAGTCAAGTTATAGTTTGTGGGTTATCTATGAAGTTTACTCTAATAATAATGAAATCAATCAAAGAAATTGATTCATGAACGGACCTACTAAACTTAGAATGAATCCCAATGAAAAATCAAATCAAGGTTATGGTCTAGCTCTATAGATTCATGCAAGCCGCCCATGCATGCATGATCATCTACGAAGAGTGCTGAGCCATTCCAATTGTTTGTCCAGTATTTGAGGAGGCACGGCATACTTCCAATGGATATTTACTTAGCTCCAAAGGTAACAAATCTGTGATAGAATTGCCCTCCCAGGAATGATTACTTTCGACATGTGACGTTCACATGACAAAAGCTCCACATGAATTTAGAGGATCAGAAATGATTAACCTTCAATACAAAATTAAAATAATATAACCCACTAATCTGACTAATAAACAGGCCGGGTTAGTCGAATATTTCGGTTTTAACACAAACAACTTGTTTAGAGAAAATTTCTGATCTTTCACCGAATGCACTTTTTAGTCTATGAAAAACTTGTGAGTGACTGTTTTGGTTCAGAGATAAGGAGTTCCTAACTGATTGACGGATTATACATGTCAATCTAAAACACGACTTAGTTAATAGATTGGTTGAATTAGTGAAAAATAATTTAAAATATGAACAAATCGAACTAAAATTGACTAATACTCAATACAAACAACAATCCTAACAAGAACAAGATGTTCGCTCTTATATAGATGCAAGACATCGAACCTCCTTTTAGTAAACTAGTTCATATGCCTCCACGTGTGGTGCTAGCATATGCACTTGGTAGGAAAGTTTTAGGACAGTATCCATCAATGTCCCAAGAAGGTAAGACCGTAAGAGAGTTGGGTAGGTGCGAAAGTGAGTGACATCTTTGAGTCAGTGAGACATGAGATTTTAGATACTTTGAATTACAGCATGGGTCTCAAACTTCCAAAGAGGTTCTTATCTTGAAAGCAAAGCAAGCCACTTTTAATGAGGTGCTCTTGGTTCAGATGCTTTGATCCTCATAAACAGGGACCGCTTTGAAAGATAAAGAACATAATTGCAGTTTTTCTTTGCTGAAGACAGCAAGCATCATGCACACCAACAGACATGGGCCCACAAGTTTTCTGAGGGTTTGACATAAATGGTAGAAGTTTGATTAAAAGTTTTTGTTCAATGTGGAGCGTGTTATAAGCGTCTTTTGGACTAAATTCAAAAACTCACACAGATCAAATTTCACTCCAACATACGTTTACGCAATGTTCTTCAATGATAGGTCACCAACTCTGTGTGGGTGAAGGCTCACTCATAAACAGTGGGTTCAATTTGAATTCATATTAGATGTCTATCATCTAAGAAAATTGAGAAAAAAATGTCTTGGAAAAAATGACTCTCAATTTACTCAAGCTTGTAAAGCCAGATGCATGGTTTCCTTATAGGTTTTAATAGATCTAGTATCCATTGTATCTTGGTTTATGACTAGATTTCAATAGTGCTAGCTGAACCAAATCTATTGAACAAAATTACCAAGCAAATATGTTACTATAGTTGGATTGGACCCACCTAAGTTTCAGACTCATTGCTAATTTAAGTGATGATAGAATTGGTAAGCAAATATGATAAGTAAATTTAATCCAAGTCATATTACCGTAAGCCTCGGGGAGTGGTACAATTGTTTCATTGTGATTGAAGTGCAATGGTTTTTTAACATGGAAAAAAGTCTTGTTGCATGAGATAAGACTACTTACGTACATCTAAGATTTGCAAACTGTGTAATAGCTGGAGTCTTATGTACTATGCTCCCCCTCCCCCCCAAAAAAAAAAAAAAAAAACCCACCTTACTCGACTAAATTTACTAATGACAAAGCTCACTAGGGTGGCAAGAAGTGTATGAATTTTCTGCTAACATCAAAGGGTTTTGGCGAGGTTTAGTAGGCTTTTGTTGAGCTAATGCATTGATGTCTTTGCATCATGCAAACACCATGCCTAAGCGGTGGATCTTCCACTACAAAAGTTCTCCTTGCACTAAAGTAGATTTCCAGCTGGTTCAGCACAGTCTCTATCTTGATGGACTCATCAACTTAACGTTAGGGCTGCAAACTGTTTATGAACAACTCGAGATCAGCTTGAATAAAAGCTTGTCGAAATTCATTCATTCATCAAATTGAACGGAGCTCGAGTTTAATTTTAAAACTCTTTTGTTTAATGACTCTTTAGGAATGTGAGCGTACAAACATTGACACGCGTGTACGAGTTAAATTTGATCTTAAATACGAGTCTCAATCAAATTGAAACTTAAACTCAAGTTCAGGCTTTGCTCAATTAATCAGACAAGCCGAGCCCAAGTTTAGTTAGTAAATTAATCAATGGAGCTTAACACCCGTCACAATCTCAAATCGATTACAAAAACACCCTTACAAAATATTAAGGCAAAAGGGTTGGAAACTTGAGTTCAAGGTATAGATATAGGGCCATAATTAGGGGTGTCAAACGTGTCGTGTTAAACGGTTACGTGTCGGGTTAAACGGGTGACGGGTGAAAAATATGTAAACCCGTACACGACACGTTTAATAAACGGGTGAAAAATCTCAACACGAACACGACCCGTTTAATAAACGGGTAACACGACACGACTCGTTTAACCCATTTAATTTTAAAATAATTATATCAATAAATTTTAATACTCCACTTTTTTTTTTTACTTTCAATTTTACTTACCTCAAAAAAGAAGAATTTTTAGTCAAATCTCATAAAAAATTAGACTTGAAGGCTTAAAAAAAAAGGCAAGAGGCCATTGCTTTTTTATAGGCAACTCAACCCTCCCCCTCTCCTCTCATTTTCCAATGTGGGACAAAAACAAAAGACATCGATTTGCCTTTGTCTTTGAAGTGCTCCCCATCTCCCCTCCTTTGTCTTTGAAATTTGAACTACTACTTTACTTCTTTTTTTTTGTATTGATTTCTTTATTTTTTTTTTCTTGCTAATTTTTTCAAAATAATTATTAATTTATTATTATATTAATTTTATTTGAACGAGTAAACGTGTGATAAACGGTTTGACAGGTCTCACCCAAACACGACCTGTTTATTAAACGTGTTTGGCGTGTCAACCCATTTATCACCCAAACCCGTTAAGATATCACCCAAATCCGTTTAATTCGTGTCAATTCGTGTCGGTTAATCGTGTTGTGTCGGATTTTGACAGCCCTAGCCACAATGCAACATATGGCCCTAATGGGGTTCCACCACACGTGCGATCCAGCGTCATGGTTGCGACCAATCAGGCTAGGCACTTAAACATGGATTTGAATGTAATGTACTAAACTTTTGCAACCATAGAACTTCCTGGGCTACTATGTCGTACGTCATGCAGACTACCACGTGAACTTCACAAGCCACCCTTCCATGTCTCCCAAAAAGCTCTGCAACTTGGTACCTTACATCCCTACACTAGTAAGTCACATTTTTTAAGAGTCAGAAAAGTACAAGACATATACAAAGCATATATGTTCTTGGTTGCTCTACCTAGGACCACCCACAACCTGTTAAAAAATCACAATAAAAGAGATTAGGGATAGAAAAGGAATGAAAAATAAGACACAACGATATACGTGGTTCAGTTTTTAAAATCTATATACATGGACCAAATATTTCCGTATTAGAGAGTGTACAATATAAGTATTTATATGTAGGTAATAAATGATAAATATAAATATATCACTCTAATCTATCATTATTTATACTTATCCTAACTATGGAGATAGTGATAGATCGCTTGGATCCTATCGTTATATCACTAATACAACTACACTCAATGACAAAAGCAATCATCCTTTTTTCAAGGGAAAATGGATTCAATTTCATGTTTGTTTTTTTTTTTGGGATACACGACTGCAATGTAAACAGGGATCGATGCACCATATCAAAAAAAAAAAAAAAAAAAACGTTGATGTACGCAATCATTCATAACTATGTGTGTCGGTTAAACTCAAGTTTTGTGGTTAGAAAACTTGTAACTCCGTATTTGATAGTATACGCCTAGTTAATCACTTGCTCGATCACTGATTCAACATTATATGTTAAGAGTTATTATGATATCAAAACAAATCACGAGGATGGGTATTATTGTAAGCAAAAAGGTCAAGAGAATGGTTTAGTACCCTTCACATTATTATGGAAGGCATGAATAATAGAGTGGAAGATCATGATATGCTTGACGGTTATCTAGCCACAAGTCGCACTTGTTGAAAATTAAACTCAGGGTGTCAAGATATAATCACCACTAGGATCACGAATCAGTCAAAAAAGTCATATTCAAACAAGAATCAATTAAAACATCAGACAACCTATGGGTACTATGTCTTTAAGGAAAATGTGTTGAGCATTTGAGTGACCATTGAATATACTAAAGCAAACTTTAGTACCCTAAAATGAAAAAAAAAAAAAAAAAAACCCTTTCTAATATATTTTTTGATAGATAATTTGTTGTAAATTTTAGTAGAACTTATGGTATATAAATGGGTTACTAGTTCACTAATACATGGTTAAGTGTGCTACCAAAAAAAGAAAAGAAAAAGTTACCAAAAGTGATTTAAATCGCCACAAGATAATGCTGGAAAGGTCTAAAGCTGCAATTTCTACAAGGAAAGGACTAAACACCTAATGGTGTCACTTTGTCAAACTTAAGCTTCAATTATAGTTCAAACCAACATGATCAGGTTTGCTTTATTGATAGTAGACATTCCAATCCATGTTTACATGGTTAATTAGTTATGGGAACCAAATGAAGGATTAAGTAGTTCCCTCCTAATTGCTCAATTTGGTGAATCCTCTACACAGAAGCCTTAATCTCCATGTAAAGATTGTAATCACCGTGCACTAACAACCTTTACATAGGTCAAAACAAATGTTAAGGGTTTAAAAATGTTTCATACTTTAATGGCTTTATTGTTAAACTTCAAATTCATCTAAAAATTTAAACTATTAGAGGAGTACAACATATGTATGCATATACCCCAAAACGATCTCCCATAACATGCATGTCAAATTTTTAGTCAAACATGTGCAGGCCTTACGATTATTAGGGTGTATAACAATAAGAATGAAAGATCTTGCTATGAATTAAGTGTATAACAATAAATAGTATAATTGTATACTAATTATAATTTTTTAAGAAAAAATAAATTTTTATTTTTGATTTTATTTCAATAAATGTCATAATAAAACATGAATTTTGGTTATAAAATTTAAAATATTTGATATTTTATCTTTGATTGAAATATTTTTTATCTAAGTATAATATTTTAAACTTGAGGGTTTAAGTGTTATATGCATACAAATTTTAGGGGACCTGAGTGTAATTTACTAACGAATATACTAATGGACATTGACGGCAGGAATCTAAGTGTTATTTGCATATAAATTTTAGGGGGCTCGTGTGTAATATATCAAATGTCAAGAGATGTAAGTGATTAAATAACAAACTTTATGAGTCTGAGTATAATTCTCCCTAAGTATTGATGTGTAGGAAGCGGACCCAATTTACATATCAAACACAGTTTTGATCCGAATTTGAGGCAATTTTATCATAAGTAATAAAATTTGGATTCGGATCGGATGACATATCCAACTTGATCCAAATCTATAAAATATTATATAGTTATAAGGATTTGGGTTCTACTTTACAAAACGTATACAAATCCATCTTCAATTACTTAAATTTGGACTTGAATTTAATTCAGATCAAAGTTCATTACATTAAAAAGTCTATCTTTATACACAGCAAGCCGGCCCCTCTCATATAGACTCGATTCCTAGTCAAACAAGTGCAAGCCTTAGGGTGATTATAACATTCGAATCTATTATCTCTGATCTGACATTATGTCAAATCACCATGAGCTTTATTGTTAAAGAAATATATAACACGAGTATTCGTATTATAATGGCTTCTTTATTTAGACACAAATCAAAGGATTCATCACATGTCACTTATCCAATTCGCTTAAAAGGAATATGTTGAATAGGAAAACGTAAAACAGGTTACATACATTATTTTATTGGATTTATATCACCTCATAATCAAAAGAATGGATTTAAAGAAGTTAGAGCAACTCCAAAGGGTGGCATATGGGGGTGGTATACCCTATATGTCACCCCAAATTTAAAAATTTTGGGGTTGAAAAATGGCATTAAGGGTCTTGGGGTGATATTTTTGACAACTCTAGAGAGAAAAAGTGAGAGGTTGCAAATTAGTTGATAAATATAGATCTGTTAGATGAATATAGATCCAACGATTCATATAGATTGATGAATAAAAATATAAAATTGACACCTCATTTTGACATCTGTCATTAAAACAGATTTATAATTCAGAAATGTCAAAATACTGTTCAAAATTATAAATAAATGATTTGACACTCCCAAATGACAACTCCTAGGGGCTGTTTGGTATATGGGTTTGGGGGGGTTTTGGAACATGGGTTTGAGACTAAACCTCCTTAAACCCATGTTTGATAAGTAGACATGTATCCCCGGGTTTGAAATTCGACCCGGTCTTGGCTCGGTCATGAAACCCATGGGGGGTGGGTTTCATATGTGGGTTTGAGGGTTTTATATTCAAATGACATTTATACCCCTCATATATTCATACCCATGTTTGGATTAAATTAGTTAACGGACACAATAGTCATTTACATATAAATATATTATCATAATAGTCATATATCCCTGCGCATACCAAATATGAGTATGAACAATATTAAATGTTGAATCCTATCTTTGGATCAAATCCGAGTTTGGACAATCCAATCCAAATCCCTCCTAAAAAACATACCACATGCCCCTAGAGTTACTCTTAATCTGTATCTTTGATATATGCTGATGAGAGAGAGAGAGAGAGAGAGGGAGAGAGAGAGATGGGTTCGGTTGATGTGGTGATCAGTGGGGACAGAGAGACAAGGAGGGTTCGGACTTAGGAGAACCGGTGGCCTAGCGCGGTGTTAGCACGTTGGCACAGACTTTTCTTACCTGTCTATCTCACTGCCACACTTTTCGCCGACCCAACTTCAATGCTGTCCCTCATTTCATCTCTTTCAAATTTCAAGACCGACAATGGTCCTTTTCCCTTCTCTCTCACACTTACTTTCTTTCTCCAGTTCTCCTTCTCACACACACCTCCGCTCAAGTATATATACTGAACTTTCTTAAATCTGAACCCCATTCACTCTGAACACCTTTTCTTCTCTTCTCTTTGATTTTTTATTTATTTATTATTATCATTAGTTCAAAGCTCAAACTTGTTTGTTTCTTATTCTACGATATGGAACTTGAACTTGGTCTTGCCCCTCCAACCCAGAGTCCCATTATAGGGTTCGACCTGAACAAGAAGTCGGAACCCAAAGAGATGGTGAGAAATGACTATCCTTTTGAATCCAAAAGCTTCGGGAAAAACAAACGCAATTTTGCTGAGGCCTTTGAGCATGGTGGAGTTTCAACTGAAACTTGGCCTTTACTGTTGTGGAATGGCCAGCCAAACGAAGAAGATGATGAACGGAGGGGGCAGAAGAAGAGAACATTTGGCGACAGCAACAGGTAAGTAATTAGAGTTCAGTAAATATTTTATATAATTCTCGTCATTTCCAATCTGAAAAAGAAAGGGATTATTTGAATAATTGTGGTATTATTATGCTTATTTCTTAATTTTTTTTGATAGTTTTGTAATTTTAATATAAGATATGAAAACTCGTCAGCGTCAATTATAAGTCAGCGTCAATTATAAATAAGTAGATCTAATAAGTCTCACATTTTGACAAGAGTTGTAATTGATTTTATTTTTATTTTTATTTTTTTCATATACAATATACGTATCGACTTTTAACTCTTCAATTTAATGAGTTTTTATTATGAAATATGACGGAATTAATATAAATGTATTACTTTATCTTTATAAATTGAGTGGAAAAAAAGTTAAAAATTAGGGCTACTCGAGACAAATCTATTCTAAATAAAAATAATTTAGCTATCAATTTTTAAACACAACACTTACACAACCCTTAAAAGGGGAATTTAGCTATCAATTCAAGAAAGAAAATTATGTGAGATTATATCTTGACACCTTCAATAGAGTTTGATCTACTTTAAATTTTTTTTGCGAATCAAGTGTAATTATCCGTTAACTTTAATATATCTTAAGCCAATTCTTGGCTCTGCCCTTGCCGTGCAACTCGGATGATGGTCAAACCTAGCCCAATCTTAGTATATAATCTTCGATTCTAATCTTAACTCTAATATTAACTCTAACCCGACCGACCTCAACCAAGGTATTTTACCCGAGTACTCTCTAAGTTGAATTCGAGTTACTTAACCTATTTTACACTTTAAAAAATTTGAAATTAAAAATCTGAAATTAAAATTTTATACTTGAAAAAAATCTGAAATTAAAAAAAAATTAAAAAATTTTGCACTTGAATTTTTTTTTTATACATACCAGTGATGGTTTTTTTTTTGATATTTATATACCAGTGATGGTTCATTGAGAAAGGCGCAGATCTAATAGGGTATAAGATCTTCGGCGAAGGTCTTTGGTCGCTGAAGATTTTTCGCTGTGAGAAGCTGAGAGAGTTAGAGAGGCTGAAGATTCTTTGGTCGCTGAAGGTCTTTGTCTATGAAGGTCTTCAGTCAATATATTCGGGTTGAACTCAGTAACCCGATGTTTCAACTCAGATATTGTTCGAATTCAATTCGAATTGGTGTTTTTCAGCACAGGCCATCCAATTATTAAAAACCTCAACCTAAGTCCCATTTTTTCTAGTTGAGTTCGGGTTGGTCCGCCCAAATTGCACCCCTACTCTCGTAAATGGTGGCTCCCTAAAAGGGTAGCATAGCATGCGACTCCCGAGTCCCGAAGGATCCCATGACTCGAACCCTTGAAGCCCAATTCATAATTTGACTGCGATAAACTCTGCCCTCCAAGACACGCTATTTTTCTTAATTTTAGTGTGGCATGGTTATATATCTTTTGTTTGAAGTACCAAAGAGGGCTTAGGAAACATTTTTCAAATTGATTAGTATATGCAAAGGATCCTACTCCAACATCAATGTTCTCATGAGAATGTTACAGGAGCTGTGAAGAAGAAAATCATCTAGTGGGTTGGCCACCTATTAAGTCATGGATGAAAAATTTACTTCATGGGCATCAAGGCGGTCGGATTGCAAACCACCGAACGACAGAGAGGGGAAAGGGTGGAACAAAATCCATGTACGTTAAGGTGAAAATGGAGGGAGAGGGCATAGGAAGGAAGATTGATCTAAGGCTCTATCATTCTTATCAGACCCTCAAAATGTCCTTAATCAACATGTTCGTTAAACGTAAGTAGTATTTATACACTACACATTTTCTTTGAAATCAATACAAGGTTTTGAAGCTGCTTGGGGTTTGTCCATTTGCAGACCCGAAAAGTGACAAAGATGGTGCACATTATATCCTTTTCTATCAAGACAGAGAAGGAGACTGGCTGCTTGCTGCAGATGTTCCATGGCAGTATGTATATTCTCAGCTTTTCTTTGACTTTATTGCTCATTTGTTTGCTTTGGTGCATCACGAATTAGTTTTTTTACTGGTAAAATCGGCTTTATAGATATGAAAAAATAATTAGTACATGGGAGATCGACTTTTAGAGTTATATCCTAACCTAGGATAGCAGTATACTACCGACATACTACTATTGGGTATCAAAAAGTATTAAAAAGAGGTAACGTCTGGTCAAAAAGTAGTAACTTTATTCTAAAAAATAGTAATTTCACTCAAAAGGTAATAACTTCAACCAAAAGTGGTAAGTGTACCCAAAATGCGGTAAACATTCAAAATATTCTATGTGATTGATCCAAAACATTTGGAATCTATTCAGCAATGAAGCATATTTGGGATCTATCGAACAATGAAGCATGTTTGGGATCGATTGAGAACATTTGGGATCAATCCTAAATGTTTTGACTCTCTTTTTAATGTCATTGTGCCCACCACCTGTTTGCCCATGGTTCACAGAGGACATTTTGGGTTTGCCTTCCCTTTGTGATTCGACTCGGTGGAGAGTACAGTCCCCAAACCCAGGGTCGAAGAAGTCCCCAGAAAACCCCCAATACTTCCACACCTAGCAGATATAGAGGTGAAAACTTTTTGATCAAACGAAGCCCATTTGGACTCTCATTCTCATCCACCACTATAAACTCTTTCTTTGTTTTTCTTCCTCATTCATATATGTTCCCAACTATTTTGATTTGTCCAAGAGGTTTGTTTATGTTTGCGATTGATCGAGAACATTTGGAATCAATCTCAAATGTTTTGGATAGATTCTATAGAATATTTTGAGGGGTTACACGTTTTAAAGTTATATTACTACATTTTGGGTACATTTATTATTTTTTTTTTTAGGTGAAATTACCACTTTTTTAGTTGGAGTTATAACCTTTTGGGTTACTATCTTTTGGGGTGAAGTTAATATTTTTTGGTTAAAGTTACAACATTTTGGGTACCTTTCTACTTCTCGGTATGGTTCCGAAAAGTAGAATGTTGCTACCATATTGTTGTCACCTAACGTATCTGCAAGATAATATCCTCATGATCCCCAAACTGCTATAGAATCTCCTTTCACTTACCGATACGTTAGGATGCATTTTCCTCCGAACTACTTCAATTCAATTCATATGAGGGCTCTCAGTAACCCTGTAGTACTCCTAAGGGTTTTTTTTTTGTACACTTTGAGGTCATTTTATTTACGAACTATGGATTGGATTAAAGACCCGTGTTGGACTAAAACTTTTTAATCTAAACTTATTGCATTTGAATGTTGTATAAGGTTGAATTAGAAAGTTTTAATCTGTTATAGCTTTATAATCCACTCTTTAATACTGCAGCCAAACGACCCCTATGGAGTCGATTGGTTGTAGTATTAAAGGGGTCCCAACAGATTAAAACTACTTAATTCAATCTTATATTATATCGAGAGTTGCAAGAAATATCCTCTCTCTCTCTCTAACCAATTTTGAATTGCATATCTATTTTCTTATTCTTATTCTTGCATCTTATCAAACATGAGATTAGAATGGATAATATTTTTGTCTTATATTTAATCTTGTATTTTATCCGTTCATACGGGATTAGCCAGAATTACCTAATGCAGTCTACTCTTGCACACTATCGAGCCTAAATATGCCATTTGGTTAACCCATTCTTCTCCACTTTGGGTGGTTGACATGGAGCTACAGTGAGTCACAAGCACATTAAATGTCTCATTTGTATTAGGTTTGTGGGAAGTCTTTTCCTTTTTCTCTTCTCTTGACGAAAATCCAACAATACTGGCTAAAAAGATAGATGCACAAGATTAACTTTATATGTCACTACATAATATTGGCCAAAAAACTTTAAAATATTCATATACATCTGTACTTTCCCATGCTTTCTCAGAATTTGTGATCTAATGTGTGATATGGAACTACTATTGTGCAGGGAATTCATAGAGTCCGTGCAACGTATGGAGATAGTAAGAAATGCAGGTTAACAAGGTTCCAGATTATTATCCGATATATTAGTGTATTACTATTTGGTAGCATGGAGTGATTGTATCAAATAAATTAGAGGTGTGTAGTGTAGAGGAGCAGACATAGTTTGGAATGTTTGAAAAGTAACAAAGTGGTTACTCTTTGTTCTTGTACACTAGGATTTGTATAATGTATTGTGGTAGACTTATTATGCGCGTTTTTCGCAAGTAACAATGTGCACTATTGTCATATGAAATGTAAAGCTGTGTCGATTTTGCTCGCTCAAAGCTCAGATGCAGCACAAGAAGTCCAACAGGATTGGGCCCATGCACAACTAGTCTAGCTTCAGTAGTTAAAGAATTTTGACCTTGAAACTACTTCGAAATTGCTTGGGATGGGGATCCATCTATCCTGCCAAATTTTGACCTTTCTGCCATCTCCAATACTCCATCTTGACCCTACTTCTATCACCCTTTTGGCCTCAAGAATACTTCTCCATGTAGGATGGTCTATGACCTAACTTTGCTTCCATGAAAGATGTTGAAGGAAAATACTTGGCTCTCATAACCTTGTGAAGAAGAGTATGTCTCTCGCTATAGATCCTCCATGCCTATTTGGCTAGGAGTACCAAATTAAAAGCTCTAAGGTCTTGAAAGCTCAGTCCACCTCTTACCTTACTCTTACACATGTTCTTCCAACTAACCCAGTCAACCTTCCTTTACCCATTTTTGTTGTCCTCACCAAAAATTTGAGGTTAACAACTCCAACTCTTCACATAAGTAATCAGGAAACTTGATGCATCCCATGGCGTATGTAGGAATAGATTGGGTAACTGCTTTAATTAAAACTTCTTTGCTTGCACTAGAGAGTAATTGTTCTTTCCACCTTTGCAATTTTTTCTACACTCTTTCTCTAATTTGGCCAAATACCTTCCTCTTCGACTATCCCACTATCGTTGGCAACCCAAGGTATTTGTCATGTTATTCTTCCAGTTGTACACCCAGGATATCTTGGATTCAAACGCTTTTTCCTCTGGCGTGTTTCTGCTACAAACCATTTGCCAAATTGTCAATGTTGATTTTCTGCCTTGAGGCTGCTTTATTGCACTGGAGAATATTTTGCACTTCTCTTGCTTTCGAAGCCTTGGCACTCAGAAAAAGGAGGCTATCATCAACAAAAGAAATGTGTAATCTTTGGGCATCCTCTCCCAATAGAGACTCCATTGATTCTCCCATCCCGTTCAGCTAAACTTAACAGAGAATATAGGTCTTCTGAACAAATGTGGAAAAGATAAAGTGACAGAGGATCTCTTTGTCGGATACCTCTTTCAGGACAAAAATAACCTAACCAATCATTATTTAAGATGAAAGTGTAAGATACTGTGGATACACATTGCATGACTTGATATATCCATCTATGATCAAAACTCAATTTAACCATCATTTTTTCAAGGAACACTGATTCGAGTATGTCGTATGCCTTACTCATATCAAGTTTTAAAGAGATATGACCAATTTTTCCCCAAGTTTTGCATTTTAAATAATGGTTTAACTCATGTTGGGCTTAGTTCATTGTGTTTCAAAACATTTAGTTGATTGGGCCTACACTCTTTTATTATTTCTAAGCCCATTGACTTAGTTTTTGTCTTTGCAAGCCCATAGACCACTTCCTTTGTCCTTTTTACTGTTGGAGTAGCTTACAAAGTAAGCCATCATTTTTCCTTTTTGGTTTGGCAATAGACTTCAGCTCCCTCTGTTGTTCTCTTGCAATTGTTTTGCTTCTCATTCTCTTTCATTGTTTCAAATCTCACATTATTTTTAGAAATTTTGTTGTATTTCCACAAGAAACTATCAAAAAGGTTGTTAAACACTCTTCACAACAAGTGTGTGTTGGTGGAGGTGAATATATAGAAATCCAAGGAGGTTGTCGTGCCAAGAACCTATCACATCAAGTCATCGACTTCGAGGGGTGCGAATCAACATTTAAGGACAAAGATTCGGCTTGATCTATAGTTTAGTGAGATTGTTCCTTCACTTATATCTCATAAATTGTGATTTTGGGGCAAATCATTTTTGGGTCTAAATTTGTCTTTGTTTTAAGAAATTAATTGTGCAAGAATTGTTTTTCTTACATCATTTCATTTCTTTATTAACTAAATTCCACAACATTCTTAAAGGTTGATTTTTGCAATGGATACACAACTTCTTGCACAAACAAAGATCTTACCTGATGCATAAAAAATTGAACCTTTTGATGGAAATAATTTTCGTAGATGAAAACAAAAGGTTCTTGATGTGTTGGATTTTTTGAAATTATCATTTGTTCTAACCGAACTTAGACCCGATAATGATACCGAAAATTATGTTTAATCTTTAGAAAATTGGAATCTTGCCGATTAATTATGCTTGAATACTATTCGTAATGCTTTGTCTAATGATCTATTTGATGTATAGTCACATTGAGAATGCTAAATTTTTATGTGATGAGTTGATATCAAAATATGAATTTGAGGATGAAGGTACTAAGAAATTTTTGGCCATTAATTTCCTTCATTACCAAATGGTCGAGGACAAGACCATTACATCACAAATTTATGAGTTTCAAAATATAATAAATGGGTTGGCCAAAGAGGGTGATGTATTACCCGAGAGATTCAAGACTCAATGCCTTGTAGAAAAATTACCTGAATCTTGGAGAGAGTATAAACTCAAATTTTAACAAAAGAAAAATGTTATGACATTTCAAGAGACCATTGTCCACATTAAGATTGAGGAGAAAAATAGACTTTTACAAAAGTCTACCCAAACCAAGGAAATGGTGGACCAACTAGAATCCCACAACACCAACAAAATAGGAAACATGACCAAAAATCGAATTGGAGACCTCACAACTATAATAATAAAAATAAGTCTCAAGTATCTAATCCTCAAATTCAAAAGAAAAAAGGTGAATGTTATGTTTGTGGTAAAGTAGGACATTATGCCTCAATGTGTAAATATTGAAAGGGTGATAACAACAACTACAACAAGCCTAAACCAAAGACTAATGTGGTGGAAACCAATGATGTTATTGTGGCGGTTGTGTATGAGGTAAACTTGGTCACGGGAGCAAAAGGTTGGGTAGTAGACTCCGGGGCCACTACGCACATTTGTGCCAATAGAGATGCATTTGCATCATATACTAGTGTCAAGGAAGGTGTCGAATGTGTATATGTGGGTGATAATAGATCGGTACCGGTTGTGGGAAAAGGAAAAATACTCCTTAAATTGACTTCTGACAAAACTCTTTTACTTTACGATGTCCTCCATGTTCCTATGATAAAGCACAACCTTGTGTCAGTTCAATTACTTGGAAAGATCAGAGTCAAGATCCTCTTTGATGGTGGTATTGTAACTTTGTCTAAAAATGAAATCTTTGTTGGTAAAGGGTATGCTGACCACGGTCTTTATGTGCTTAATGTAAGTGAAATTATTAATGAAAATGTTTCATCTTCTTGTGCTTACTTGGTTGACTCTCTTGATGTGTGGCGTGGTAGACTTGGACATGTGAACTTTGGATACTTAAAGAAAATGAAAGAAATGGGATTGATTCCTAATGTGTGTGAAACTAATATAGACAAATGTGAAATATGTGCTGAAACTAAGTCTACTAAGAAACCATGTAAATCCATTTCTAGAGAGAGTGAACCTTTACAATTAGTTCATAGTGACTTGGGTGATTTGAAAAATATTACACTAGAGGCGGTAAAATATTTTATGTGATATTTGTTGATGATCATTCAAGGTGCACAAAACTTTTTTTGTTGAGAACTAAAGATTAAGCACTTGAGATGTTTATAAAGTACAAGACTGAAGTTGAAAATCAAAGCAATAGAAGGATTAAAAGATTAAGAACCAATAGAGGCGGTGAATATGAATCTAATCCTTTTAATGAGTATTGTGCACAACGTGTCATAATTCTTGAAGTTACTCCTCCTTACTCTCACGAATCTAATGGCATTGTGGAAAAGAAAAATAGAACACTAAAGGAGATGATGAATGCTACGTTAGTCAGTTCGGGGCTACCCACAAACATGTGGGGAGAGGCTATCCTTTCGGCATGTTACATACAAAATAAAGTATCTCATAAGAAAACCGGTAAAACACCTTATGAACTTTGGAATGAACGTCCACCTAGTTTTGGATACCTCAAAGTGTGGGGGTGTTTGGCAAAGGTTATGTTACCCCAGCCTAAAAAGAGAAAAATAGATTCTAGAACTTGTGATTGTGTATTTATTGGATATGCTTCTAATAGCACCTCTTATAGATTTCTTGTGATTAAAAGTGACATTATGGAAGCTAATACCACTCTTGAATCCACTAATTCCACTTTCTTTGAGAATGTGTTTCCTATGAAAGTTCATGAACCTAAAGCTACTCAAGAACATGTTAGTGGTTCTAGTGGTATTGAGAATGAGGTACAAGAGTTGAGAAAAAGTAAACGAATAAGAAGAGATAATAGATTTGGTGATGACTTTTATGTCTATATTGTGAATGATGAACCAATAACTTATAATGATGTTATAACTTCTATAGATGCACCTTTTTGGAAGGAATCCATCAATAATGAGTTAGAGTCCATTATTGCTAATAACACGTGGGAACTTGTGGATTTACCTCCTAAAACTAAGTCTATTGGTAGTAAATGGGTATTTAAGAAGAAATTAAGACCGGATGGGTCTATTGATAAATATAAGGCACATTTAGTAGATATAAGACTATAAACAAAAAGAGAATGTTGATTATTTTGATACTTACTTCCCGGTGACTAGAATTGCATCTATTAGATTGTTATTTGCCATTGCTTCTATTCATAAGCTCGTTGTACACCAAATGGATGTGAAAACCGCATTCTTAAATGGTGATTTAGAAGAAGAAATTTACATGGAGCAACCCGAGGGGTGTGCAATTCCCGTACAAGAGCATAAAGTATGTAAATTAGTGAAGTCCTTATATGAATAAAACAAACTCCTAAACAATGGTATGAGAAATTTGATAAAGTGATGTTATCAAATGGATATGTGATTAATGGTGTTGATAAATGCATTTATTTTAAATGCTTTAATGATGGAGTTATTATTATTTGTCTCTATGTTGATGACTAACTTATATTTGTGACTACTTATAATGTGATTACTACCAATAGATTCCTTTCATCTAATTTTGATATGAGAGATATGGGTGGTGCTAGTGTTATTTTGGGAATCAAAATTTTAAAATATAATGATTCCATTATTTTATCACAATCGTATTTTGCTGAGAAAATGCTTAAGAAGTTTGAATATTATGAGTGCACACCCTTATCTTCTCCTTATGATGCTAAAGTGCATTTAGTGAAAAATAATGGTGATAGTGTATCACAGAGTAAGTGTGCACAGATTATTGGTAGCCTTATATTTTTTATGAATTATACTCGTCCCGATATTACGTATGTTGTTGTTAGATTGAGTAGATATACTCATAATCCTAGTGAGGATAATTGGAATGCAATATCAAGACTAATGAGATATTTGAGAGGCACTATTGATTATGGTTTATCCTTCTGTGTTAGAAGGTTATTGTGATGCTAACTGAATTTCTGATACATATGAGTTAAAACCTACTAGTGGTTATGTGTTCACACTAGCTGAGGGGCAGTCTCTTGGAAATCATCTAAGCAAACAGTGATTGCGAGATCCACTATGGAGCCAGAATTAATAGCCTTAGAGAAGGCTTGTTCCGAAGCAGAATGGCTAAGGAATTTTTTAGTGGATATTCCTATATCATTATTTACTACTCCAGTTCCACGTGTAATTATAGATTGTGATTGTCAGGCTGCCATAGCTCAAGCTAAAAGAAAAATATATAATGGGAAGAGTCTTCACATCCAGATGCGACATACTATTGTGAGGCAACTTATTGAGAATGGTACCGTGTCCATGGACTATGTGAAGTCAGAGATGAATCTTGCGGATCCTTTAACTAAGCCACTGACAAGGAGGCTAGTGAGCGAGACATTGAGGGGGATAGGACTGTTGCTTATTTTAGAGACTATGTGATTGATACCCAACCCCTATGATGGGTGATTCCACATATGAGGTTAAATGAGAAACAAAGTCACAGACAGTCTCAGAAGGGCACTGTCACTTATTGTTATCCCACTTAGGCGCTGAAGCTTAATGTGAATGTCCATCCCTATGGTGTTATGACAGTGTCACTGCAGTGAGGAGGTTGAGTTGTTTTTCTTAATAGATCCATAGTCCCTAATTATTGGGATGAGGTGTTCAACTGCAGCACATTCCTAATGGATGGTACCTATATGTGTGTGAAGGTGGAGCTTCCTTCTATGTGACATGGGCAAGTCGCTAAAGCACACATGAAAACCCAGGACAGGCGCATGGCCGGTATTTATGGCGCCAACCCGCATATGAAAACAAACCTGATTAGTGGAAGGCATGTGAATGGTGAGTTGGTTAATTCACATTATGGGATATGGTTAAAGGAGTTTATCTCTACCATTATTTCTGTGGGTTGCTCTCACTTATTCTAGGTAAGGTTAAATCCTATATGGTACCTTATCGATGCATGCTTTCTCGTGTTCCTCTTTTTATCTCATTTGAATGTTTTGAAACATGTGGGGGATTGTTGGGCTTTGTTCATTGTGTTTCAAAACATTTAGTTGATTGTGCCTACACTCTTTTATTATTTCTAAGCCCAATGACTTAGTTTTTGTCTTTGCAATACCATGACCCACTTCTTTTGTCCTTTTTACCGTTGGAGTAGCTTACAAAGTAAGCCATCATTTTTCCTTTTTGGTCTGGTAGTAGACTTCGGTTCCCTCTGTTGTTCTCTTGCAATTGTTTTGCTTCTCATCTCTCTTTCATTGTTTCAAATCTCACATTCTCTTTAGAAATTTTGTTGTGCTTCCACAAGGAACTATGAAAAGGATTGTTAAACACTCTTCACAACAAGTGTGTTGGTGGAGGTGAATCTATAGAAATCCTGAGAGATTTTCTTGCCAAGAACCTATCACACCGAGTCATCGACTTCAAGGGGCACAAATCACCATTTAAAGACAAAACTTCGGCTTGATCTATAGTTTGGTGAGATCGTTCCTTTACTTATATCTCATAAATTGTGATATTAGGGCAAATTGGGTCTAAATTTGTCTTTGTTTTAAGAAATTAATTGTCCAAGAGTTTTTTTTTCTTACATCATTTCATTGTTTTATTAACTAAATTCCACAACAACTCAAAGGCTACTAACACCTTATCTATGATTCATCTACTAGGGACAAAGACACCTTGATTTTCAGAAATTATTGAAGGGAGGATCATTTTTAATCTATTTGCAAAAACCTTAGATATGAGTATCCATTACACTTGAAGATTTAATTACAGATGACTTACCCTGTTCAAATAAATTAAAGCAGACTTATAAGTAAAAAGTGAATAAAAAATGTGCTTTTTTGTGATCATAACAGTACAAGAAGGGGGAAGGGGGAAGGGGGAGAGGGGATATTCGAACACCACAACTTAAGGTGCCTAGATGGGTGACCACTCCAACAAACTCTCATGTGCAAAAAAAATTAGTCATCTATTGCAGGGGAGATTAAGTGAATCTTCCCTCACGATTAAACACATGAGTTGCTAGACACTATCTAGAGAGGGGTGAATAGGTTAATTAAAATTATTCTTAAATAAATACCAATTTTAACCTAATTCTACCACAATTACCTCTTCTCACAATGATATTGCAATTAAGTGTGAGAACTCCTTTTCGACCACTATGGCCATTTAAACCCCATGAAGATTGGTGTATTGATTTTGTCAATTTCAATACTCATGAATACTCAATCTCTCACGGCGATCCCAATCCAATGGTAACCCAACCAACCAACCATATATGAGGAGAATATTCAATCAATTAATTTATCAACCACATAGTGTCTGTCTATGCTCAAATTGCAAGTGTATATATAAAAACAATAAAGAACATAAGCAATTTATTGATGCGGAAATCCTCAAAGAAAAAAACCACGGTAAAAAGAGCTTAGCAAAAGCCTAATCCACAATTCTAAAGTTAGTTTACTAGTACTCGAGACTTATACATCAATCAATATGATAGTTAGGTGCACCTTTCCTTCAATAAAGCTTTTCGCCGAAGTCCCTCTTCGATGTTATGGATAGCTTCACTTGAACTCCCCGCTAATATCCTCAGTATGCACACTTCCAATGGGTTTGGTTTAACCAAACAAGTTCTACTTCTCCAAGCTGTGGGATTGGATAAAAATCACAAGATGGTAACCTTTGTATTTTAGTGATCTAAGGTTGTAGTGAAGGTCTCAAGATGTAAGATAGACTAATTTCTCTCTCAAAAGACTTACAAGAAGCTTATCCTAAGTTGGGAAGGCATCCCTTAATTTATAGGCTTGGAATAGGGTTTGTCTTGGGATCCAAGAAAACACAAATTCGCGAACAAACACTTAAGCAGTAAGAGGGCGGTGGTCACTAGAATAAAATTTAGAATCAAACCAGAACTGAAAAGTAGGGGACCGCATGAATGACCTCATGACCGTTCGAGCCATCTCAAGACCGCTCAAGCGGCTTGATAGCGACCCAAAGGGCGATCCTCTATGTCACATGATTAGCCTTCTCTTAAATTTTTTCTTAAGTCTTTAGAGACCTCTTTAGCAAAGATTGGTGAACATAGGGCGGTCCATACTGGTTTTTAAACCTAAAACCAAGCAAAAATATAGTCTTCTTGAACACTAAAATTTGTTGCTCAAGAGCGGTCCAACAAAGGGTCAAACTATATTTTCAAAACAAAAAGAGGTTTATAAAAAATTTTCTTTGAAAATCACCTTAGAGCCATACATGGATCAACACTGATTCTATTTTAATATTAATCATCCTTAATATAATAAATTAAACCAATGGTTCTCAGGACTCTAAGTTCATTACCTTTATCTTAAGCAAGAAGGTGCATACAGAGAATTCTTTTGATGTAGCTTGAAGCATGATATCCTCCATTCCATTGACGCTTTCAGATCTTCATCATTGGAGCATCATGGCCATAGAATAGGCTGAGATTTACATAAACTCCACGAAATTATTCAATTACAATACAAAATCTAACTTCATCCATTCTACCAAAATCTATTGCTTAAAAAGGGCATCAGATACAAATCACTTAGATTTTAATCATACTGGATAACACTTTGTTTAAACAAACATAAAAAATCCATTGAACACTTTGTTCTAGAATTCCAAATTGATCCATTCTAAATATCTTTTGCAATTAATTAAAGCTAGCTTGAATGGTGACGTTATAAATTGACTAGTTTAGTCGAAAATATATGTTCTAGTAAAATTCGTGATGATAGCATACAATTAAACCACCAATTCACAGAAAACCCTTAAACTACCCAAGGTGTTTGACTGCGATATCTTAGTCTACTTACTAGTCCTGAACTTGTGTGATTAGAAGCTTGACCCGAAACATCAACCACTCCACTTCAAAGCTAGAAATCCCTTTATGAACAATTGATCTTGCAATCCATATTATTGACCCACTTCAACCAGGTTCTATTTGAATTTTTTCGGACTCTTAAATCAATACTGGACTTTTAAAAATTTGATAATCTTCTTAGGCATACAAGTATAATGATTTTAGTATACGAAATAGACCAACATAGAACATGGACATTAACCTCAACAACATTTCACGAACAGAAACACAAAGAATGTTTGTTTGTCTATGTACTTCAATCTCGAATTGACTATAAGTCTTTTATTTGTTGAATTTGCGTGATTTTTCTATCTTATTATAAATGTTGAATTCTTACTTATTGTTGCTAGCAAATGAGAAAAGAATAATTATTTTACTATGATATCGACCGCATACCAAGCTAATCAGAATGTGATCCTTAAAAAGCTAACTAAACCAAATTCTGGTTTTTCCTCGACTAGACCTTCAGAATATTGTTAGGATTCATACATGCGTTGATCTAGTTAAAGAACCTACTCCAAAGCGATTACTCCACCTAGCGTATCTTCCTACCCGTCCGAGGTTCTCTCTACTCGGTTCCACAATCAATCATAGATCCATGTATTTGAGTCTTTTCCTATAGCATAGCTTCCAAATAGCTCAAGGTTCTTGTCATATAGAGCTTCCACCCTCTATACGCCAAATCAAAGGAGCTACTAAACAGCTAAGGTAGTGTAAACCCCCATGTATTTATAATTATATATATATAGTCCTATGTGTTGCATGTATAAATAATAAATTAGGGATAAGTTATATTGATTGAATTAGAAAATATTAGGTATTTTGGATCTTATCGTCATTATAAAGAGAAGTTAAGAAGAGAATAACTAGATACTGTCCTAGTATTGTTAGTATACCATTTTAGTTTGACATTAGATTGACTTGAAATTTGGATAGTAGAAACTAGATCCCAAGAGCTATAAAAGTGTATTTCACAAAGCATTCGTGAATCAACTTCTAAATAGGTCAAAACTATACTGGAAGTTAAAGCAGAAAATTGGATTCACATTTGAACGCCAATCATGTTCAAATGGAGCTTGGTTACAGTAATTTGGTTTCTGACATAAACTTGAGATCCTGGGAGCAACGCATGTTCGAACGAGTCACATTCAAACTCAAAAGTCCGTTTGAACGCAAATGTAATTTTCACAACGATTAGGCTCGTGATTAATGTTCAGAATATAACCCTATAAATATCCTAAGGACACTCACTAGGTCAGTTTCAATAGCTTTTAACCCTGGAAAACCCGAGAGTGAGAGATAAGAGAAAGCAAAATTCGGAGGGATTTTTGTGTCAAAAATAGATCAAACACGCTAAGATTATCACTAATCGACATAAAAAGGTAAGGATTTCTTCCCAAATCTGTTCATTGATGCTAGGGTAACTATGTATGTATGTTTTGGCTTCCTATCGTAGTTATATGATAAATATTCATTGATTCTTGGCTTTCTTGAAATTATTAGCACGTATTTAATAGGGTGTGTGTACTATAACTCAAAAAAACCTATTGTTCTTACTTTCGAAACCCTATACTTTGAATAAGTAGAGGTTTTACAAATGCTATTCGCTAGTTCTTGAATTACAAACCCTAATTACTGATTTTGATTCAGTAAATTATGATTTGAAGATCTCTTGCATGTTTTATTGAATTATTCTATTGAGAAAGTGATTTGATTAAAGTTGCTGGAAATTATCTCTTGTATTGGGGTATGATGCATGTCGGTTACCTTCGACTGGGTATTGTAGAGTTTTTAGATGTTTATGGGACCTTGAGAGGTACCATGATTTCCTATCACTCATAGTGGGTTGGTTCCTCACGGAGTTCCAAACACTATTCGTTCACGGCGGATCACAGCTAATGGTTGGTATACCATAATCCTAGGAAGAATTCGTCCCTACCTACCGATGTGTCGGTATACACCCTTGCTGAAGTTGCTTGTGATGTGACCCTACAGGGTGTTATTTTGACGGTGGAGTTTTGTTGGCCAAGATATTCTCGTTGTGTAGATTCACTGTAGTGAAGCTTTCATACTTGAGATAATTGTTAGAAATAGTTTATCGTTTGAAAGTTGATTTCACTTCTTATTCATTTCATTACGTTCCATGTAAACTTGAGATCTTCTAAATGTCATTTTTTACTTTAAATGTCATATATGCTATTTTTTAAATGGAGACCGACCAATTTTATATTATTTTAAACCTTGTTCGGTTTTTGGACGATGTTCTATAGAGTTTAGTGCTTAGCCCCTACAACTAACTTTTTTCAAATTTTGAATTGGAGGAAGATTTCGAACTAGAGGAGTATGTAAACTGGGATGCCAATATTGATGGTGATGTGGATCCCGAGGAAGATATTTAGAGATGTTACTTTAGTTGAGGGATTTTGATTCCTTTGGTTTTAATGATGTAATAAACATTCTTTAGTTATTTAATTTTGGGAACAATGTTCTTTTAGTCTTGGATGAAATTCCAGAGTTTAGTATATTGGTTTTCGATTAGTTTAGTATGATTTATGAATAGATTTACTTTGTTAGAGGAGATCATTAGTTTGTTCTCATGATATGAATGGTTTATAGTTAATAATGCTCAAATTAAGAAATTTGGGGCATTACAGGTAGTGGCCTTAGATTTAGCTCTAGCTAGGAATTGAGCTTTGAAGCACTTGTAGCCTTGACAACAGATAAAGGTGCAGGAAGGCACCCCACATGTTCATCTACAAGAAGCTTTCCCTTAGCAACCTTCACCTTCTTCTTGCTTACAGAGGTATCGAGGAAGGATTTCACATCTAAAGGAATCACTTTGAAAGAAACTGTATTGGAAACCTTTGTTGAAGGAGATCCCCCCAGATCTCAGCCTCTTGGTGATTGGCTGAGGAGGGTTGGATAGACCTTTAGAGTTGCATGCGCTGAACTCTCTCAGGGGGGAAGACCTGTAAAGACGGGAAACATAGTTAGAAATCTTAATCAAGAAATCGAGAATTTAAAAAAATGAGATTGGCAAGCTACTCTTGAGGGGTACAACAACTGCAACCATAGTGGTCGAAGGGGCTAGCCCGAGATGAAATTTAAAGAGATTGGCATCGGTCCCCAAAATACCGAAATATTTAACTTTGTGGTTGTGAGCCACCTTTATCCTATTATGAAACTCCTCTAGAAGAGTGGTGCTGTTAATTATAGCAAAAAGAAGTTGCTAATCAATTTTCTTCCTGTGCAAATGGACAAATTTAAGAAACAAAAGAAAGTTCACCATAGGAGGAAAGCACAACACTCTATTAGGTAAGAATCCTAGTAAGATTAGCCACTAGAGGCTCAGAAGGCTGAATTCCCAACCAGAGACTAAAACAAAAAAGAAACGATCCTTCCATTCTTTCAGAGGAGAAATAATCTTGATCAAGAGGTCGGTGCTACTAGGTTTTTTTTGTTAGATAATACCAACCATAGCTTGGGTCAACACCAACCTTAACCTAAAACAAATGTAAAATTTTTCCCATAGAGGGGAACACGCCAGCACTTAAGATAGAGCCTCAAAGAATGCTTAAGCCTATCAAGATCCTCCAACTATTGGAGGTGAGCAGGGTAGGGGCAATATTGTGAAATGACAAGAAGTTATGAATGAAAGGATGGATGAGAAACCTCAACTCATAGATCAGGGCAACTTCGTAGAAGCAAAACTTGCCTTCAAGGGAATCATAGGGCCTCTCGTCGTTAATAGGAATTTTCAGACGAATGAGTCAAGAATGGAGAAATGAGTCCTAATTCTCTCAAGGACTTTCTCAATAACTTCTTGATCCTAAATAGGTACACCAAAGTGCGGGCGGTCAAGAAGTAATAATTTTTGGTAAGTTCGAGATTGAACCACAGGGATTGAATAAATTTAAAAGTAGGTAAAGGAATAACAAGTAAACTTGGCTTTAAAGGTTAAGATTGTTTTGTAGAATAAAACAGGAAACTCTAGAAGGAATTCGTTAATTGGAAAAATAACTCTTTAGTTTTGGGATCTAGATCTATTCATGTTCATCAAATAAATATGTTTATATAATTATAATTATCTCAGTTGATTTTCAATGTCAGTGTAGTCAACCGGAATATTTAACTTTGAAAACACAAGATTCAATTAATTTAAAAATAGGAATTGAAGAACTAGTTCTATGAAACTCGCAGTGAATCATAAGCATTGTTGATATAAAAAACTCAATCAAGTTAATGAATAATCAAACAATTATACAAAGTATAAAACTTTACTAAAAATCATTCAATCAATCTAAAATTTCAGGAAAATATAACATTAAATCATAAGAAAAAAATTGCATAAAACATAAATATTTAATTCACAATTATAGATCCATGCTCTAACTAAAGAACACAACAGAGATTACTCACAAGATATGGGAGATCTCCAAAGTAAAAATAAAACAAAAGATTGTGATCTAGGATCCTCTCTCAACAGGTGAGAGCCTTTATTTATATTAAAGTCTAGGTATAGATAAGAGGTCTAGGGTTGGCTTGGGAGCAATTCTTTTCCAAAAGTGAGTCTTTTTAAGTCAAATCCCGTGCATCAAATTTTTGGGGCGCATCAAATCTGCCCATACTTCAAACTCAATTTTCACATAGTTAGAGGCCAATTTATGAAATTTTTATGAAATTCACTTTTGTAACTCTTGAAGTCTTCTTTCAATTGCACATTGGAGTCAAAATTTATGACCAAAATACTGAAGACGTGTCAAAACCTTATCTTCTAAAATGCTTTTCTAATTCAACTCTAAATGAGTTTCTACTAATTTGGACTCTCACAAGGATTAAATTGATGTCTTATCTTCAACTCTTCATATTTTAATCTTGTCCATTCGACCCTTATCAAATATCAGATTTTTCAAGTGTGACTCTTCAACCAAATTACCTACAAAATAAATCAAAAAATTAGAACAAGTATAAGGATAAAAAATAAAGGAATAGAATACATTTAATCTCAAATAATATATAATTAACCAATCATTAAATTTAAATATAATAAAATAGATTTTTTGGTGGTTAATCAGTAACGCTGATTTGGACCCCTTTGGCATAAAAGTTGAGTTGTGTAGGTTGTTATGTTAAGACCTCCTCCAAGAAAAGCTCTGGGTCCATTCACAAAGGGAGGACATGTTTAGAAGAAGTTCATTCAGAAGTCATAGGAGAAAAATAATTGTGATGAATGTATAATGAAGAGGGAGCAAGACAATCAAAGAATTGAGAAAGATTCAAACAAAGATCAAAATCTTTGTAAGATTAGGGATTCAACAAGAACCCTCAATTTTCAACACAACATTTTTTTGGTGAGGAAACAAAATCTATAGAAGAAAATTTGGAAAGGGAAAGCCCCAACCAAAGTACTCCAGAATTCAAAACGGAATATCACTTAGGAAATGTAAGAATTTAAGTTGCAAAGAAGAAGGAACAAGTTTCAAGACTCTATGGGATCTTGAACCAGAGCTTCAGAGGTTTAAATAGCCTAGGAAATGGAGCTTACAAAACCACCTTATTTAACTGACGACACGTGTGCATGTAAGCCATTTACGTCTACCAAAGAGGTAACAAAAAAAAAAAACAATGGTAAGAGTGGTACACGAACCAGCTACGTCAAACAGACCTGATTAGGGCAACTGATGATGGAAAATTAATTGCACTATTGGAAAAGCTATGCCAAGGGTCGCTGATTTTAAAAGTTACCGTTGGAAAGGCTGCTGACCTCTAGAGTGTATTGGGAAAGCAAATGACTATTCCCATCCGAGTAATCAGTTCCATCCTACTAGCTGCCTCATGAACTCAGACTAGAAGATAAAGTTATTCGCTAGTAAAAAATAAAAAAGTCTTTTGAGCTTAATCAGGAGCCATGCTTTGGAGGGAAATGAGTTGAGACCCCTAGTCCTAGTGGAGTCTCAACTCCCTTATCAACACAAACCGAATTCAAAAGACTTCGCAAGCCCACAAAGTCTCTCACACCTACAGTAATAATCTGGGAGTCTAGACTCCTAAACTAAAAGAAGTCTAACCCCTCACAGTAGATAAGAGAACCTAGAGTCCATTCCCTTTTAAAAACTGACTTTCAACTATAAAAAGGGAGCCCAGGGAAACTGCCAAAGGTACGTAATTGTCTCTAAACACTTCCCTTCAACTTTCATTAGTCACTAACTTAACCATTGAAGGGTCGAACCCCAGAGCTCCCACTTTGGTCTCCGACTTCTTTTCAGTTCTGTCGGCACTTTAGAAACCTCATTTGAAGCCTCGGAGAACTAAGTCAAACAACCAGAAAATTGACACAAAGGTGAACAAAGTCTATTCTTGCCTACATGGAGGTTGGGGTAAATTTTTCACCAACAAAACCTATATTTTCTAGTACAATTTGTGATGATCATTGCATATAATTAAACCACCAATTCACAAAACCCTTAAACTACCCAAGGTGTTTAACTGCAATATCCAAGACTACTTATTATTCCTAAACTTGTGTGATCACAAACCTTGACCCAATATTTATGCCTACTTACTATTCCTAAACTTGTGTTATTACAAAGCTTGACCCCAAACATCAACTACTCCACTTCAAAGCTAGAAATCCCTTTTTGAACAATTGATCTTGCAATCCAGATTAGCGAACCCACTTCAACCAAGAGCTATCTGATTTGTTTCTGACTCTAAAATCAATACTTAACTTTTTAAAAATTTGATAATCGTCTTAGACAAATAGACATAAACAATGATTTTATTATATGAAATATACCAACATATAGCATGAGCATTAATCTCAACAACATTTCATTTTTAAAAACAAAAAGAGTGTTCGTTTGTCTTTGTACAGTAGTCTCAAATTGACTATAAGTATTTTCTTTGTTGGCTTGAGTCTGCGTGATTTATCTATCTTATTATAAGTGTCGAATCTCTACTTCTTGTTGCTAGCAAATGAGAATAGAATAATTCTTTTACTATGATAGAGACCGAATACCAAGCTAAGCGGAATGTGACCCTTAAAAAGCCAACTCAACCAAATCCAGGTTTTTTCTAAACTAGACCTTTGGAATTTTTTTAGGGTTCATACATGTATTAATCCAGTCGAAGAACCTACTAGAGAGCGATTACTCTACCTAATGTATCTTCCTGCTCGGGTTCTCTCTACTCGGTTATACAATCAATCTTAGATCCATTTATTTGAGTCTCTTCCTATATAGCATAGCTTCCAAATAGCCCAAAGCTATTGTCCTATAGAGCTTCCACCCTCAAAGGAGCTACTATAAAACAAGTAAGGTAGTAGCCTTAGATTTAGCTCTAACAATTAGGAATTGAGCTTTCAAGCCATTGTGGAAATGAGCCTCATATATTCAAGAGTCTTGAATCATATCATGAGAAGGACATACTGTTTAGAGTCAAAACGTCAATGAAATAATGTTTTGGCAACCCTCAATTCTTTATAAACATGGTCTGAAAATCTAGAGTTATAAGAATTGAAACTTTGCAATGGCAAATCTCTTGTCCACAAGAGAAAGTACATATAGAATTGTTGTTGAATATATTGATCTTGAACATCTCCAATTCTCCATAAATGTGAAGGTAATGAAATTTCTGAATTATTTATCATCCCTTCCCTTTCATTTATGTCCAACGCACAATTTTCAGAGTTGTTCTGAAGGAAAAATCCTTCAAATTGCTAAATTACAGATTTCAGTGATTTTGTTACATCTTAAAGTGAATCGCTATACAACCTAACAACAACACATGCAATATCTTTATTCTTCATTAATATTTCCTTGACATCCAATGTTAGAATAGATGTTTGGAATGGTCTCACAATGGGTGGGTTTTTCATGAGATTATCTTCTCTTTTTATCAAGAAAGCCCCAAGGCCTAACTGCGAATATCCGGGTTAAATAGGTAAAGAGCTAACCTAGAAGAGATTACCAAATGTATTTTCTCCTTTGCTTTCCTAACTTTTTCGTTGGTTGTGAGTCGTAACGGTTAAACTGAATGGTAGGATTAATTGGTATGCTTTGGATGGTTCAGAAACCAAATTGAGACAATTGAAAAGTTAAGGGAACATTCTGAAACTCAATCAATAGTTTGAAGGTTCCCTATGAAGTTTACTTAATCAAAGAGAGTGACTCATGAACAGACCTACTAATCTTAGAATTTGGGTCCAATGGGAAAAAAACAAATGAAGGTCCTAGCATTGGATTAATGAAATGGTTGGTTCATCCTCTTGGATGATCCTCGGAACCTTGTGCTGAGGCATTTGATTACTGTGTATCGGCGGCGACAACCTTTTTGGCTGGTGTCTTGAAAGGAACTGTGCGGGCTAAATTCGCACAATCACTGAAATGTTGAAGGTGCGTCCCCAATCTTCGAATATCACCCAGACCACGAGCTGCAAAATCAGAGAGAGGTTAGAGGGACCCCTGACATTGAGCCAGGGGAGGCCCCTCCGATGCCTAAGTCAGTATTGCGATCAACACATGAATAGACTAATGTACAAAACTAAGAAAATAATATAGGTGTGTGTGTGGAGTATAGAGCCGAAGTGCTCATACTTCAGGCCCCCCTACCTTTGGGTTTTCACCCATCTTTATAGAGAAAGTGAAGTACTACTTACCGTGGAGAGGTCATACTCCTTTGGCTGATACATTCTTGAGATATGTGTTTTTGCAAGTATTAAAAATTGTGTTTGATTCTAATTGGTCAATCAACAAGGCTGACAGTTTTGTGTTGCCTTGAGAATATAAATTATGGGTCCTATTATGATACACCCATGTGATGTGAGGCTCTCTCTTTTGATACAAAATATGGTCCATCAAGAACTAAAGGAAAAAAATGAGGAAGTTATTATAAGAATTCCATTCATGCATGACCCAACCCTCGATGTACCCAATGAAAGATCTAATTAAGCTTGAAAGCTTGCTCTAGATTCATGAAATGGTGGGTGCAGGAAGGCCCATGGATGATCCTCCACACACACACACACTTGAGCAATTCCTAGGTTGTCCAGTATTGGAGAAGGCATGGCATATGGTACTCTGAGAAAATGTATTCATACAACTAAGGATATTAATCAAGTCTTGTTAAGTTTTAGTACTTTTAGGATTTAGCTCGGTTGTGATCGGTTGAGCTCGACAATTGAGCTTAAATTCTTGTTGAAGTTCAGCTTAGCGAAAACTTGTGATTCATTTAAGCCAACCTCGAGTCAAAATAGAGATTAATATTTTAGAATTAGTTTCAAAAATTACACTCTAGAATTTGATTATCAATTATAAGACTTCTAAATTCTCAACAAAACCTCCCAAAATCTATATGATTAACCATAAAATCAATCTCTAAAAATTCAAAATTTCTAAAAATCCATTATATAAGAGATGGAGAGAGAAATGTATATGACCTGAAGTTATTTGAGGATAAATTTAGGGTTTTTATCTTTTGAGTATGAGTTATTTGACAATGACACTAAAAATACCGATAGACTATAAAATTATATTTATTTTATAATTTGAACGAGGTTGAATGGACCCGAGCTCGAACTGTAAATGGAACTATAGATGCTAGGCATCTGATCTCCTTTTAGTTAATTTGTTCATATGCCTCCAAGTGTGTTGCTAGCATATGCACTTGATAGGCAAGCTTTAGGACTGTATCTATCATTGTCCCAAGAAGTAAGTGAGAGTTGGAAGATAAGAGATTTCAGATAGCTTGAATTGAACTGTGGGTCTCAATCTGATAAAGAGGGTTCTTATCTTGAAAGCCAAGGAATCTTCACAGAAATGCAGTTTTTCTTGGCTGAAGATAGCAAGCATCATGCTCACCAACAGACATGGGCCTACAATTTTCAAGGGCTTGACAGAAATTGTTTATGTTTGATTGAAGGTTGTTGAGGTTGAGTGTGGTATAAACTTGGTTTAAAGCAAATTACTCTCACTTATTTGGATCTTGATTCCTTCTAATACACTTTTCCTCAATTTTTCTCAACAATGGATCCAATTTAAATTTACGTAAGATGATCTACCATACAAGAAAATTACAAAAAAAATTGATTGTATTGATGGAATCTCACTCCCACCTTACACATACTTGAAAAACCAGATGCATTGTTTCCTTATTGGTTTAGCAGATTTACTATCAATTGGATCTTCGGCAAAAATTAGATTTCAATAATACTATTTGGACCAAATCTATTGATCAAATTTAATAACAAAATTTTGTTCCATTGTGATTTGAGTGTCACAAGTTTTAGAATCGGAAAAAGACTACTTACATCTAAGATGTAAAGCTCACTTGGGTGGCACGAAGTGCTTGGATTTTCTTCTAAAATCAAAGGGTTTTGGCCAGGTTTAGTAGGCTTTTGTTGAGCTAATACATTGGTGTCTTAATTTGCATCATGCCACCACCAGTTGTTGTAGAAAGTCTGGAGGGTTTATGTCAGAGTTCGACAATTGAATGCTTTTTGATGTATACATAGATAATTTTGGGATAAACTTGGCTTGTTATGACAACAACCCCTCAATAGATACCATGTGGGTGCCTTATCTTCCTCTATACCTAACAGTAGGGCTGCACATAGGTTGTTTATAAACAACTCGAGATCAGTTCAAATATGTTGGTTAAAATTTATATATTCATCAAACGAATTGGGGTCCAGTTCAATCTTAAAACTCGTTAAGGACTCATTAGGCCCGTGAACACACACACACACAAGTGGGAATTGAATGTTAAATATGAGTTTGGATCAAAAATAATCTCAAACCCAAGTTCAAGCTCTAATTAAATAGCTCACTTAATTAGACGAATTGAGCCCGAGTTTAAACAAAAAAAAAATTAATGAATTGAACTGGAAAAGATATTTAAACCTCGTCACAATCTCAAATGGATTCTGAAGAATCTTTATGAAAGAATAAGCCTAGTTCGAACAATTTAATGTTCGGTTGAGTTAGATTCGTTTGCACCCTACTCATAAATTTTGGGTGGGGACTCAAAAACTACGCTGTCCAATGGTTGGGAATTTGAGTTCCAGCTAAAGATATACTACATAATGCAACACATGGCCCTAATTGGGTTCCACCACCCTTGATATTAAACATGGGTTTGAATGTAATGTATTCAACTACTTGTGCAATCATGGAACTTCCTGGGCTACTGTGTCGTGCCCCCATGCACACTACCACGTGAACTTCACAAGGTATATCATTCCAAGTTACCAACAACCACTGCAATTTGGTACATTACATCCATACACTTGAAGTCACAGTTGTTTAGAATCTAAGAAGTACAAAACATGTACCAAACATCAGGGGCGGAGCCAGAAATTTTGTCCAGTGGGGGCAACTTAAACCATATGAATATTAAAATTATTAATGTTCACAAAAGTATAATTTCATTAATAGAATGCCATTTAAAATAACAACTCATATACATGAGCGTTATATAAAAGAGACAAAAAAAAGTTCACGATAAATTTATCTATAAGACCTAATCACCTAACAAAAAATTTTGAACCAAAAAATTTGGTTCAAACTATGACTGTTTTATTAAACTAAACTTTGGTATAGGAATTACTTAACCAATCACAATAAAACTATTAAAAACACCAAATCAACATAATTTAATTTAACACATAATTGAGGCATTTAACCTTTCAAAGGAATTTTTTTGACATTTATAAGTGACCCATATATTTGTCAAAAATATCATAACTACCTATAAATCTTTTAAAAAAAATTCAGTGGGGGCAAATCTCTAATAAATTTTTAAATTTTTAAAATTATACTTACTCCCCAAAAACTTTTAAAATTCCAGTGGGGGCAGCTGCCCCCACTGCCCCCACTGTGGATCCGCCACTGCCAAACATGTATATGTTATTGGTTGCTTTATCTAGGGTCACCCCCAACCCCAACCCTCCAACAAAAGCAATTGTTCTTCTTTTTCTTAAAGGAGGGGTCGTTTTTAGAAATAGATAATGGTTTCATATCTTATTGAAGTCTAGAGATCTAAAGTTCAAATTTCACTAGCTCACTTCCCTTACGACACAAAACAAAATAAAAAAGAATCATGTTGACGAACCATTTAAAGAGGAGCCACACGTTAGAGGAAGTAATAAATTAAACACTTATGGTGCACTATTTTCTATCTGCTTAAGCTCTTAAAATGGCCAATAGTTCAACAATCTCGACCACCTATTTTTTAGATCCATAACTATAATGCAGAACTTGAAATAGCATAATCACCGACAAATCACATGCATTATTAAAATTCGAATTTTATACGAGTAAAAAAAATCAAATTCAACGCGTGTGAGTATACACTTACCCACTTGTTCGATTGCTGAATCAATCCTTGAATCATTCTTAAAATATCAAGACATTCGAGAGAATGGGTAAAACCTATATTAAAATAACAAAAATGGTGAAGAGAATACTTTAGTTTCCTTTGCATTATTATGAAAGGTTTGAATGATATGGTGGGTGATCATCATGTGCTTGACGGTCATCTGCCGACACATCGCATATGTTGAAAATTAAACCCATATGTTACAAATACATAATCATAATTAAGATTACGAATCAATCAAAAAGTCATATTCAAACAAGAATCAATGATAACATCAGACATCATTAACCTAAGGGTACTGTGTTTTTGACGAAAATGTGTTGAGCACTTGAGTTACTATTGAATCTACTAAAGCAAACTTGGTACCATAAAATGAAAAAAATAATAATAAAAAAGATCAATCCCGTCTAATATATTTTCTCTCTATTTTATATCTTGATAGATTATTTATTATAAATTTAAGTAGAACTTATTGTATATAAGCGAGTTCCCGTCAATAAATGTCAAGTATTCTACCAAAAAAATTGGAAAAAAAAAAATACTAGAAGTAATTTAAATCGCCACAAGAAAATGGTGGACAGGACTAAAGCTGCAATTTCTATAGGGAAAAAAGGACTAAACACCTAATGGTGTCACTTTGTCAAACTTAAGCTTCAACTAGACTTCAAAGCGACATGATCAGGTCACCCACTCCTAGTTGATTCTACCTTTAATTAGCAAATCAGACATAATTGCTTTTTATTGATAGGGGACATTCTAATTCATGGTTGTTTGGTAATTTTTGACTTTGAAATTATGTGGACCAAATGAAATATTAGAGTCTGGTACTGAAAAGGTGATTTATAGATATCATACCTCCACTTTCATATGGTAAATATTGTTTTATTATATATATTATCTTATTATTTGTATAATCAATGACTAAATCAATTTTTATAAGTACTCACGCTTATTTTGGGTACTGTCAATTTATCCAAAGTATTAACTAGTTTTCCTCCTAATTGCTCAATTTTGTCATCCTATACACATGCAGAAGCATTTACGTAATTCCATGTAAAGATTTTAATCATGTCTTTTCTATAGATAGTAGCGTTGTATGGTTGGAACATGTATCAGATTTTATTATGCCTCTTTTTTTTTTTTTCAGATATTCCTTCTTAATTAGGGTGCAACTCGGGCAAGTTGAGAGATCAACTCTAACCCAACCCTAAGTATATAATCTTCAATCATAATCCTAACCCTAACCCGATCTCAATCCGAGGTACTTAACCCGTGTACTGTCCGAGTTTAATTCGGGCAGACTCGGGTTGAATTCAGGTTACTTAATTCAGGCTAATTTCGGGTTAAAAATCGGGTTAGTTAATTCGGGTTGATAAAGGAGAGATGAATGACGAGTGACGAGTGAGAGAGGGAGGCTGAGAGTTTGAAACGACTCAAACGATTAACGATTGAGAGAGAGAGGCTGAGAGTTTGAAACGAGACTCAAACGAGTGAGAGAAGGATTTGAGAGTGATGGAGGCGCAAGGAAAAACACTTGAAGTGAAGTGAAAGCTTGAACTCTGAAGAGTGAAGATAAATATTAACCCTAGTTTTTTTTTTTCTTCCTCAAAGCCACCCAATGTGGGTAGGGGGTTTGGCAGGACCCCTACCAGTATATATAACTAAAAGGAAAAATGTACAAGGGAGGAGGTTATAAAGCCAAGCCTCCAGAAGTGGAAGAAAGTCAAAGCAAAAACAAGGTGACTCACCACCAAAAGCATGAAAAATAAATAAATAGAAAAGCAAAGTGGGAATCCCCACAGAACAAAATAAATAGAAACATCAATTAAAATAAAACTCAACGACGAACGTGAGGGGTCTGTCGAGCGTCCAAGGCGAGGATGCCAGCAATCCCAGAAGGAAGGGATGACGAATCAGGGAATCGCTGATTGAGCTGCTGAGAGCAAGCCCAATTAGCCATGAAGTCTGCAGCTTGATTCGCCTCCCGTAGGACGTGGCAGACGCGAGCCGAGAGAGAAGTACACAGAACCCGAATCCGAGCAAGCAGGTAAGCATAAACCCAGCACCCAGTACCCTGAGAAGAAACCCAAGAAACCACTGTAGCTGAATCTGACTCCACTACCAACTCTGAAGCTCCCAAATCTGCGGCCAACTCCAACCCAGCACAAACCGCCTGTAACTCCGCATACAGAATAGGCTGATGCCCCAGAAACGAGCAAAAAGCCCTAAGTACCCGACCCTGGTGGTCCCAAATAATACCCCCTGCCGCAGACAGTCCCGGATTGCCTTTAGAACAGCCGTCAAAGCTGATCTTCAGGCAACCCGCTACAGGACGAGTCCAAGCAACCAAGCGAAGAGGTCGAGACCGAGGAACCAAGACCTTAAGAGAACCTACAAACTCAACTGACTCATCCCGACGCAACTGACTTGGAGCAAACCCAAAAGCAAGCCCAACCAATTGCATATCGGTCATAACCCTCTGAGTCACAACGATCACCTGAAAGGCCTGGCCATCGAACCTATAAGCATTACGCGCCTTCCATAAGTGCCACAGAATAAAGCACGGTAGCAATACCCGCACGTGACCTGCAGAAGGAGCACAACGCCGCCAATGAAGCATCAAAGCATAAGGAGACTGAAATGGCCAACATCTGATCTCAAACATCCGATAAAAGTGGCCCCACACCTGAATTGCAAGCGGACAATCCAGAAAAAGATGTCTGACAGTCTCAACAGCCCCACCACACACATACCGGGATACTACATGGAAACCCCGTCTCTCTAAGCCATCATCTGTGGCCAGGAAACCATGAAACAACCGCCACATAAAGAAGGAGATCTGAGTCGGAATATGCCTCTGCCATACACAAGAAAACCCAGCACGAACTGGAGCCACACCCCGAATATTAGCCCAAGCAGTCCTCAATGAAAAATTCCCATCCAAAGACAACCTCCACCTCATCTGATCAATCCCTTGCTCTGGAATCGGAATCTGCACAATCTGCTCAACAACTGGAGAAGGTAAAATCTCCAACAATTGGCCTCTGTCCCACTGCCGACCCGTCCAGTAAGCAGAAACAGGAACCCCAAAAGCTGCCCCCGGATACATTAAAGCCAATGGGTAATAAATTTATATATTAATGTATATTCGGGTTTAACCCAATTTAATAATCGGGACCAACCCGATTTTAATATTTGGGTTGAACCCAACAACTCGAGGCCTCAACTTGAGGCTTGCCTAAATTCAATCGGGTTGGGGTTTTTTTGTTCAGGTCCAACCCAAGTATTAAAAATTTTAACCCAAGTCTTGTTTTTTTCCGGGTTGAATTCTGGTTGACTCGCCCAAGTTGCACCCCTATTCTTAATACAAAATTTCTATCGTTTATCTCAAAAAAAAAAAAAAAAAAGTAAAGATTGTGATCACTGTGCACTAACAAGCTTTTCAGAGATCATAACAAAGATTAAGGGTTCAAAAGTTTCATATTTTACTTGGTAAGCTTAAGTTATTAGAAAATGTATAATGAAAATATTTATACTAGGCAACATAATGAATTTGCATCTAACTGAATTTAGCAAATACAATCCGAATTTGCACAGATTATGTAATGGATTTTATTCAATAGTCCATATTTAAAAAATGTTAAAAAAATGAGAATTCAATTTGAAAACCCGAATTTGACTTGAATAAATCAATTAAGCTGAATTCTAATAAATTATATTTGGATTTCAAATAAAATTTATCAAAACATTACTTGATTTTATCATACTTTTTGTACATTACCATACAATTTGGATCAAAACACTCATGTATGTACATCCAACTTAATCCAAATCTATGAAATATAATAGAATCAATTAGGATTTGGGTTTGGATTTAGAATAAAAAAATTTCATAGCAACAAACCCCCATCTCTCGTGGACTCGATTTTAGTCAAACAAGTGCAAGTCTTACAAAAATTCAAACGTATCATCTCCGATATAATATTATGCCAAATTACCATCTAATTTAAGAGCTTGGCTGTTAGAAAAAGTATAACATGACTAATTTAAGAGCTTGGTTGTTAGAAAGAGTATAAAATGAGTAGTCGTATACTGGCTTCTTTATTTAGACACAAACCGAAGGATTCATCACATGCACTTATCCAATGAGCTTAAAAGGAATATGTTGAGTTGGAAACTGTAAAACAGGTTGCATACATTGCTTCATTAGTCATTGGACTTTAATATCAGCTCATAATCTAGAGAATGGATTTAAAGTATAACTGATCCTCGAACAGAAATAAGGAAGTTAAACTGTATGTTTGACATGCTGATTCGAGACACACACACACACACACAGATGCGTTCGGTTGATGTGGTGAGTGGGGACAGAGAGACAAGAAGGGTGCGGAGTTAGAAGAACCGGGGCTTAGCGGTCACCTGTCTATCTCACTGCTACCCCTTTCCCCGACCCAACTTCAATGGTGTCCCTTATTTCATTTAACCGACAATTGTCCTAATTTTCCCTTCTCTCTCTCTCTCTCTCTCTCTCCCTCCTCTCACACATACCTCATGCATATATACTCAACCTTCTTAAAACTAAAATCTCATTCACTTTGAACCCCATTTAGTCTCTGAGTTTTTATTTATTTATTATTATTAGTACAAACTTGTTTGTTTCTTATCTGTGATATGGAACTTGAACTTAGTCTTTCCCCTCCAAACCATAGTCCCTTGACAGGTTTCGACCTAAAAAACGTTTTCCAAACCAAAGAGATGGTGAGAAATGGCTTTTCTTTGGAAAGCAAAACCTCTGTGAAAAACAAACCCAGTTTTGCTGAGGACTTTGAGAACGGTGGAGTTGGAACTGAAACTTTGCCTTTACTGTTGTGGAATGACCAGCCAAACGAGGAAGAAGATGATCTCAGGCGACAAAAGAGGAGAACATCTGACACCAACCGCGAGTAAGTGTTCAATGAGATTGTGCTTATTCACTTTGCATGCACAGTTCCTATGATTGGAGTTCACCATGCCAGTATACATTTTTAAAACCATTGATTTTTAGAAACGCTCTTGAAAATCCAAGGGAAAGGAGGACAAATCATTTGTTCAAACTGTATGGTAATATTAGCACTCTGAAAGATAGTCTACACTATACTCCTATTGAAGTAGTATATACAGTGCACGAGACATCTGTTATTTCAGATGTGAGATGAAACATTTGTGGCTAGCCTCACCCAAATGCAAAGAGATTTCTTTCGTGACCCAAATTCGTAACGTCAAAATCATAATGGAATAACCTTAATGTTGCGACAAAAACCACCATCTATATGCTAAGGCTTGTTATTTATCTCGATAATAATACTATCTTGACCTAATTTATATACTTAATTTACTAACTTAGTCCATCACAACTATTAGATTGAAAATAAATTTCAACTACTATAGAGGTCCACTGTCAGTGACGGTGAATGATTAAATCTAACATCTTAGGTCAACAAATTAGGTATAAGTGTAAGTAGCATTGCTCTTTTCTTGATTTTGATGTGGTTCGATATATCTTTGTTTGAAGTACCAAACTATAGAGGACTTAGTAATCATATGGAACTTGGTAAAAACATGCAAAGGATCCTACTCTAACATCAATGTTCTGAAAATGTGACAGGAGGTGTGGAGAAAAAAACGATCATCTGGTGGGGTGGCCACCTATTGAGTCATGGAGGAGAAAATTACTTCATGGACATCAAGAAGGTCGGATCGCGAACCATCGGACAACAGAGAGGGGAAATGGCGGAACAAAATCCATGTATGTTAAAGTGAAGATGGAGGGGGTGGGCATAGGAAGGAAGATTGATCCAAGGCATTATCATTCTTATCAGACCCTTACAAACTCCTTAATCAACATGTTTGTGAAAAGTAAGTGACATTAGAATTTGTATACTGCCCATATTCTTTGAAATCAATACAAGGTTTTGAAACTGATTGGGTTGTACACTTGCAGACCCCAAATGTGAAGAAGATGGTGCACATTATACCCTCTTGTATCAAGACAGAGAAGGAGACTGGTTGCTTGCTGGAGATGTTCCATGGCAGTACGTATCTTCTCAGCTCTATTTTCTCGCCCTTCATTTTGTTCATTTGTTTGCTTTGCTGCATCAAAAAGTAGCATTTTTCCGGGTTAAATGGATATCATTGACTTAGAAAATAGATAGTATATACAACGGAGATCAAATGTGCTCAAAAGCTTCCCGAGGTATATTTTGAGGAAAGTCACTCAGGGTTCAAACAATCATGTCTAGGGTGAGTACCACCCTCAAAAAAGAAAATAACCTACATCTATATATATTTTTTTAATATTTTTTAGGTATATTAAATTGAGGCTCACCCTTAGGGGTGTCCATAGGCTAGACCGTGAAATTTTTTTTTGGGGTTAGGCTGAGCTTCGGATATAAGTAGACTACCCACATCCTAACCCATCATTCATTGGACTAGCTTATTGGGCGGACATTTTTTTATATCTACACATTTTCATTTAAAAAGTTTTCAACTTAGTATTTTTTGTAAATTATATTTTTTAATTAAAAGTAGAATTAAAATGGATAAAAAGTAAATAATAAATAATTTTATTTATGAATAGGAAAGGTACCGTAATAAATATGCCACCTAATTTTTTTTTTTCTTGAGTGGAATATGACACCTAACTTTCAATGGTCAATTTTTTTTCAAACAAAGTGGGTTGACCGGCGGGTGGAGCGGGTTGGACGGGACGGATTCTTGGGGCAGATTTTTGCGGGTGGACTAATGGGCCAAGTAGTCTCTCTTGAAGGATATTGGACTCAAATTCTGAGCAAACTAATTATCAAGCCTATATTTTGGGTCGGGTAACGGGTCCGTGGCCCAACCCAACTCATGGACACCCCTACTCACCCTCATTACAAAAAATAAAATAAAATAAAATTTGGCCATGCAAAACATATGGAATCTGGAGCTAGAGCCATACTCACCCTGATTACAAAAAATAAAATAAAATAAAATTTGGCCATGCAAAACATATGGAATCTGGAGCTAGAGCCAAACAAATAAGATTGATGTCTTAGCAAATAGTGATCTTGCTCAAAAATTGGTTAAAACTGAAAAAGATGTGATATATCCACTAGTTTAATTTCTTGCGACTTTTAAACTCTAATGGATAGCTCAAATGATAATAGAGACGAACTATAAAGTCAGACATCCTGAGTTCGAATCTTGTCAACTCCTTGGGGTCAGACGATGAGTAATTTATGAATACCATAGTCTTGACGTGGATGACCTACCTTTGACTGGATCGGAGAGAGGATTAATCGAAGTGCATGTCAACCCTAAAATAAATTCTTAGTTCCACCCTTACTTGCATGACAATATACCCACGATCCCAAAACTAGCAAGGGAATCCTCTGTCACATCTTGATAAGTTAGGATACTTTTTAGCGTTGAACTATTTCAATTCAATTTAGACCCCTACCACCCGAGGGTTTAGGCCGAAGTCTATTATTCCTAAGGGGGTTTCGTTTTCTAAACTTAGGGTTGGTCTATGCTTCTCTACTTTAAGTGAGTGACTTGTAAAGTAATTACATATAGGAAGAGTTATACCCACGTAAAACCTCCCATTTATGTAAGTCTTGCTTGGAGGTATATTTTCCTAGTCTCTTCCCTTGATGAGTCTCCAACAATACTAGCTACAAGAACTTAGCGATCCAACAATGATAGATGTATGATGTGTGACAAATCAAAAAACATTCATCAGACTATGTTCATAGGAATTGTGATCTAATTCTTGATATGGGACTAATGTCTTTGCAGAAATTTCATCGAGACCGTGCAACGTATGAAGATACTAAGAAATGCAAGTTAACAAGTTGCAGATTATTATCCAATATATCAGTATATTACTTTTGGCAAATCTTCTTCACTTGTATGGAGTGATTGTATCAAAAAAATTAGAACTATGTTAAAAATAGCTTGTAAGATTTGAAAGTAACAAGTGAGATAGTTACGCTTTGTTTCTTGTATACTAGGATTTGTAGAATGTATTGTGATATATGTGCATTCCTTGCAAGTGACTCAAAGCTCAAATGCAGCACAAGAAGTCCGACACAATCGAGACCAATTTGAAACCACTCTAGAATAAATAGTTCAAGCCTAGTTCTCAAGAGAGGGACTTATTAACGATAGATTCAATAGTTATCATTTTCTTATTGGATGGAAATACTATGTAGTGATAATAACATGGTGTTGCAATTTCTTTGAATATTTTCTTCATTAAAAGAATCAATTACACTTTTTTTTTTGGTTGAAAGAAACAATATGCATTCGATTAATTAAGAAAATTCATGAGGAGGAAAGGCACTATGAAATCAGGTGTCACTACCTCTCATACATCAGAACAATCAACAAAGTTTGAATTTCTAACTAACTGGTGTGCTATCTTATTGTCAGTTCTTCTTATAATGAAAATGTCGAAAGAAGGAAAATTTTGTAGAGCATTCCTAATATCCGCTACCACCATACCCATCTGATCAAAATCTATCTCAGAATCAATTAGATGGTTCATAACCGTAGTGGGGTCTCCCTCCAAGGGTAATTCCTTTGCATCCCTGCTGTCTTGCAAAAAAGATGGCTTTGCTTAATTTTCTTCGACAATCCAGCCATATACCAATAGCATCATCCGATTGGAACACTGCTCCATCAAAATTTATTTTCATTGAACCTGCTTTTGGAGGTTCATCGTGTTGATGCTTCTACGTGTGCAGCTGTGTTCCTAGATTCCATAGCCTGTTCATATTGTTTGAGGAAATCCACTGCAGCTTGACATGTAAAGGCAAGGTCTTGCTTCAAATTCTGGAAGAGCACCCTGTTCCTGTTGTTCCAAATCAGCCAACAATGAACCAAGAAGAGGGAAAATAGTTGAGAGTTTATTCTTTCTGACATCTCAACTAACCAGCAAGATATTTGGCCTAAGGGAAGTTTCACGAACTGCTGTACTGGGCTATTATCCAAGACGTCCTCGCCCAAGCACAATCCTTAAAAAGATGCACTACAGTCTCTGCCTCCACCTTGCAAACACAACATAGATCATCACTTCAAATTGTCCGACACATGAGATTCACATTAGTATGAAGAGCATTAAAAGACTATCTCCAAGCAAAATTTTTTATTTTGTTTGGTAATTTCTAACTCCTTATAAAATTCCAACTATTCTCTGAGCTTGACGAGGACACTGTTGCTGCACTATCCGAACTAAAAAGCTTGTTGTCATAAGTCAAGTGGCACGCACTGCAAACAGAAAACTTTCCCTTCGAATTGTAATGTCATATCAACTTATCCTCCATCGGGGTAATACTTAGAGGGATACGCATAATCACTTCAGTTTCATGTGCCATAAAAACATCCTTAATCAGCTGTTCATTCCACTTTCGGGTATGCTGGTCAATAAGGTCACTCATCATTGCTTCCTCGGTCAAAGTATTTCTTGGAGTGACAACTTGAAAGGTGGTAGGAGTAGGAATCCACCTATCATACCACACTTTAATGCTGGAACCCCCACCAACCCCTCCATCGAGATCCGACTTCTATCATTTTCCTTGCTTCAATGATGCTTCGCCAAGAATATGAAGGTTGCTACCCTAGTTTGGCCGACATGAATGAATTGGTTGGGAAATACCTGGCTTTAAGAACTTGGTGAAGAAGGCTTTGTGTTTCATGGTGCACTCTCCAAGCTAGTTTAGCTAGCATAGCCATGTTAAAGGTCCTCAAATCCCGAAACCCCATGCCTCTCATATTTTTGCTTTTACTCATGTCAGCCCATTTCACCCAATGAATTTTATTCTGGCCATCTTTCTCCCCTCCCAAAAAAAAAAAAAATTGGTTGTTGAATACATAGATGTTCGGAAGTTTAAAAAAACTCACCAAAAGTCAGGATTCACTGCTTTGATTAGGACCTCCTTTCTGGCTCTAGAGAGTAACTGATCCTTCCTTCCTTGCAATTTGTTCCAAACGCTCTACCTAATGTTCGCAAACACCTCTTTCTTGGATTTAACTACAACTAATGACAATCCTAAATACTGTTCATGTTGCTGAACACGAAAAATGCCAAGTATAGTCATCAACTCATCGGCCTTAATGTGAGACAAGTCTCTGCTACAGACCATAGTTGATTTCTCTAGGTTGATTTGTTGACCAGATGCTACCTCATATAATTGTAACAGATTTTTAATCGATGTGCTCTCTGATATGGAGGCTTTGAAAAATAATAAGCTATCATCCGTAAAGAATAAGTCTGATATGTTGGGACACCCTCTTCCAAATGAAAGACCTGTGATCAATTGATTCCTTTCGGCATCTTTAAGTAATGCCGACATACCCTCTGCACAAATAACGAAAAGGTAAAATGATAAAGGATCTCCTTGACAGAAACCCCTTCTAGGATGGAAAAAGTCTGTATGTTTGCCATTCAATAGCAAGGAATATGACATATTGCATAATCAAATGGATCCAACGTTGATTAAAACCTAAAGTTCTCATCATTCCTTCTAAGAAAATACATTCAACTCTATCATATGCTTTACTCATATCTAGCTTCAATGAAACATACCCCTCCTTCCCCCAAGTTTTGCATTTTAGATAATAGTTAATTTCAAAGGCAACCAAAACATTATCCGTTAGCATTCTACTAAGAATAAAAACACTTTGGTTCTCAGAGATTATGAAAGGACGAACAATTTTTAGCCTATTTGCCAAAACCTTAGAGATAATTTTGTAAAGTACATTGCAGAGACTGATAGGCCTAAATTGGGAAATGGACTCGGGATTTTGATTTTTAAGAAGAAGCACAATATGGGTGTAGTTTAACTTATACGGGAAAATATCACCATTCAAAAAAGATAAAACAAACTCAAGGACATCCAACCCTACCACTTTCCAGTACTTTTCAAAGAGCTAGCAATACCTCATCAGCTCTAAAATGTTGCACCGGCCTTAAATTCATCTCATTTCTAACTTTGTACTCTAGTTTGCTAAGAACAGCTTCCACATCCGTATCATGTGGCCTAGAGGATGTGAACACATTCTTAAATACTTAATGACTACCTCTTCAATTTTTGCCAAATTTTTGCACCATTTACCATGTTTGTCTCGAAGCTTTTCAATCCAATTTTTCCTTTTTCTATGCGAAGCCCTTGCATGGAAAAAAGCTGAATTTATATCTCCCTCTTAAAGCCAATTAATTCGAGATATTTGCCACCAATAAGTCTCTTCCGAATCCATCAGACTGTGTAGCTCATTTTTTAGAACCTACTGTTGGCGTCTTGAATCTGCTGAAATTATACTCTCATGGATGCTTGCTAGCTTATCCTTTAACTTCTTGACTTTGGTGAGAATATGGCCTACTTGCTCCTTATTCCATTTAAGTAAGCCCACTCTACAGCTCTAAATTTTCTTGATCAGACCCTCCATAGACAGAAGAGGATCCCTTTAGTTCTAATTATATTTGATTACCTTCTCAAAATCACTTCGTTTTATCCAAGCTGCTTCAAAACTAAACCTCCTACTGCACCTAGAGATAGAATTAGATGGTTCTATATCTAAAATGACTTTGTAAAGGTTGGACATCCTGCTATGCTTATGAATAACACAAACAAAGGGAAAAGACTCCATGTTAAAAATAGAATTGTTAAAAATAGAATACTAGATAATACTTTGTTGTTAAGTGTATCTAGTTGACTTGGGAACACAAGGGGTCATGTCTTGGGTCTTGTTATGTGATTAATGGTCTAGGAAAGTGAGTGGTCAAGATGTATCTTGCAACCTATATGTATGTTAAAGATATGAAATACATGTATGGAAAACTATTCAAAAAAAAAAAAGACTAAGTTACATTGTCTTTGTTCTATCTATCACAAATATACAAGAGCTGAAACAATTACAGCCAACATAATTGGTATCAGAGCTAGTTCGATTCTAACTAGCTGGGCGTGAAATTTCTCGTTGGATAAACAAAGTCCTAGTGAAGAAGATCGAAATGGCAAGTGGAATCAACATGTCTACCGGTGCACAACAACCTCCTTTTCCCGTCTTTGATGGTGAAAATTATGATTATTGGTGTGTCAAGATGAAAACTATATTTCTCTCTTATGATCTTTGGGATTTGATTGAAATTGGATATGAAGATGCAACCGAAGAGATGGCAACGCAGATGACAATGGCTCAAAGGAATCAATTAAAGGAAAACAAGAAGAAGGATGCAAAGGCTCTTCACTTGATTCAACAAGGAGTAACGGACGCAATTTTTCCAAGAATTATCAATGCTACAAAATCAAAGGTAGCATGGGACACTTTACAAGATGAGTATCGTGGTACTACGAAGGTAAGAGCCGTAAAACTACAATCCTTGAGAAGAGATTTTGAGAATAGTAGAATGAAAGAGAATGAATCCTTAAATGATTTCTTTTCTAGACTTATGGAGATTGTAAATCAAAGGAAAACTTATGGAGACCAAATTTTGGACTCAAGAATTGTTGAGAAAATTTTGATTAGTTTGCCGGAAAAATATGATTCTATTGTTTCTGTCATTGAAGAAACCAAAGATATTTCTTCTTTGGGTGTTCAAGAATTATTGGGTTCTATTAAAGCATTTGAGCAAAGGTTGAGTAGGCACGCCAAAAAATCTGTTGAGAGTGCTTTTCAATCCAAGCTTAATGTTAACTCCAAAAGTCATGAATCCTCGAGTTCCAATCAATCTAAAGGTGAATCTTTTAGAGGAGGAAGATTTGGAAGAGGAAGAGGAAGTGGAAGAAATTCAAGAGGAAGAGGAAGAGGAAATTTTGAAAGAAGATCAAATGAAGAATCCACTCAACAAAAGTGTGGAATTTGTAAAAGATCAAGTCATGTTGATAAAGATTGTTGGTTTCGTGGAAAGCCTCAATGTTTTAATTGCAAAAAGTTTGGTCATTTGCAAAAAGATTGCCGGTTCAAGAATAATCAACAAGCTAATTTTTCCGAAGAGCAAGAAAGTAGTGGAAACATGTTCTATGCTTGTCAAGCAATGTCCGAGCAAAGGAATGATGTATGGTATCTTGATCGTGGTTGTAGTAACCATATGACCGGTGATGATAATATTTTTGTGAACATGAACACCACTTCTAATTCTCAAGTAAGGATGGGAAATGGTGTCATGGTTCAAGCAAAAGGCAAGGGAACCATTGCTATTGAAACAAAGAGAGGAACAAAATATATCCAAGATGTTTTGTTAGTACCGGACTTGGAACAAAATTTGTTGAGTGTTGGTCAACTTGTAGAGCATGGGTACTCCGTGGTGTTTGAAGACAACTCTTGCATGATCTATGATTGTGGGGAGAAAAAGCAATTTATAGCGAAAATTGAGATGGAGAAAAACAGAAATTTTCCTCTCATTTTTCGGTATTCAAACAATGTTTCTTTGAAGATGGAAGTTGTTGATGATTCTTGGCTTTGGCATAGAAGATTTGGGCACTTGAACTTTCAAAGCTTGAAGATCCTACAACAAAAGAACATGGTTTATGGATTGCCATCTATACAAGAAGTTAAAGAAGTTTGTGAAGGATGTGCACTTGGAAAGCATCATCGAGATCCTTTTCCAAAAGAAAAAGCTTGGAGAGCCAAATCACCGTTGGAGCTTGTTCACACCGATGTATGGGGACCATCAAGAACACTTTCTCATGGAGGTAACAAATACTTCATAATCTTTGTTGATGATTTTTCAAGAATGACTTGGGTTTATTTTATGAGACAAAAATCTGAAGTTTTTCAAGTATTTAAGAAGTTCCAAAAGTTTGTTGAAAGACAAAGTGGATACTACATTAAGTTGTTAAGAAGTAATAGAGGTGGTGAGTACAACTCTAATGAATTTAATAAGTTTTGTGAAGACATTGGTATGGAAAGACAATTGACGGTTGGGTATACTCCACAACAAAATGGAGTGGCCGAAAGAAAGAAAGAACCATTGTTGAGATGGCTAAATCGATGGTTTATGAGAAGGGGTTACCTAAATCATTTTGGGCCGAAGCGGTATACACGGCGGTTTACTTGATGAATAGATGTCCAACAAAAGCTTTGGAAAACCAAACTCCAATTGAAGCTTGGTGTGGAAGGAAGCCGTCGGTGAATCACTTAAAGGTTTTTGGATGCATTTGTTTTGCACATGTTCCTAAAGAAGTGAGGTACAAGTTTGATGAAAGTAGTGAAAAATGTATTTTTGTGGGTTATAGCTCTAAATCAAAGGGTTATAGACTCTTTAGTTTGAAGAGAAACAAAGTGATTATTTGTAGAGATGTTCTCTTTAATGAGAAAGATTCTTGGAATTGGAAAGAAAAGAATGTTCAAAATCAAGTGGTTGTGGCAAATGAAGATTATGGAAGCTTTGAGCATGAAAATGAAAATGAAGAAGTTGAAGTTCCACCACAAATGTCTCCAACACTTAATTCTCCTTCATCTCCTTCTACTTCCACAAGTTCAAGCACTTTATCTCCAAGTTCAACTCCAAGGAAAATGAGAAGTCTTAATGATGTGTATGCTAGATGCAATTTTTGTGTGGTTGAACCCGAAAGTTTTGAAGAAGCAATCAAAGAAGATACTTGGAAGAAAGCAATGGTAGATGAAATTCGTGTGATTGAGAAAAATAGCACTTGGGAGTTGGTGGAAAAGCCAAAGAATAAAGAGATCATTGGGGTGAAGTGGATTTACAAAACGAAGCTTAATCCGGATGGTTCAATTCAAAAGAATAAAGCGAGGCTTGTAGCAAAGGGGTATTCACAACAGCCCGGTGTCAATTACCAAGAGACTTTTGCTCCGGTTGCTCGACTTGATACAATAAGGCTTCTTATTGCTCTTGCTTCACAAAGGGGCTGGTTTCTTCATCAATTAGATGTAAAATCAGCGTTCTTGAATGGTGTGTTAAAAGAAGAAGTTTATGTAGAGCAACCACAAGGCTTTGCGGTCAATGGTGAAGAAGGAAAAGTGTACAAGCTAAAAAAGGCTTTGTACGGGCTGAAACAAGCACCTCGAGCATGGTATAGTGAGATTGATTCCTATTTCAGTGCAAAGGGATTTCAAAGAAGTAAAAGTGAGCCAACCTTGTACATCAAAATGCAAGGTAATACCGGTATTCTCATTGTGTCTCTTTATGTTGATGATTTGGTTTTTACCGGGAATGACCAAAAAATGATTGATGATTTTAAAAGTGAGATGATGAAAAGATATGAAATGAGTGATTTGGGACTTCTACATTACTTCTTGGGCATTGAAATTTATCAACAAGAAGATGGAGTTTTTATTTGCCAAAGGAAGTATGCAAAAACTCTTCTTGAAAAATTTAGAATGAGAAATTGCAAATCGGTGGCTACACCTTTGGTTGTGAATGAAAAGTTGTTAAAAGATGATGGAACTAAAGAAGTTGAAGCATCTTTTTATAGAAGCTTGGTTGGAAGTCTTTTGTACTTGACAGCTACAAGGCCAGACATCATGTATGCTACAAGTTTGTTATCTCGATTTATGCACAAACCAAGCCAAATTCATTTTGGGGCAGCAAAGAGAGTGTTGAGATATATTCAAGGAACACTTGATTTTGGGATTATGTTTGAAAGGAAAATTGATGTCAAGTTACTTGGATTTTGTGATAGTGATTGGGCTGGAAACATTGACGATATGAGGAGCACTTCGGGCTATGCATTCTCACTTGGTTCCGGTGTAATTTCATGGGTGTCGAAGAAGCAACAAAGTGTGGCACAATCATCAGCTGAAGCTGAATATATTTCAGCATCATTGGCTACTTCTCAAGCAATTTGGTTAAGAAGAATCTTGGAAGATATTGGTGAAAAGCAAGGTGAAGCAACTCCAATTTTATGCGATAATAAATCAGCTATCGCCATGACAAAGAATCCCGTCTATCATAGCCGAACTAAGCACATTGCAATCAAGCATCACTTTATTCGAGAAGTCGTGGAAGATGAAGAGATTCAAGTCAAATATTGCAAGACCGAAGATCAAGTGGCGGACATTTTTACCAAAGCACTTCCTAAAGATAAGTTCGAGTTTCTAAGAGACATGTTGGGAATACAACAACAAAGCATTAAGGGGGAGTGTTAAAAATAGAATTGTTAAAAATAGAATACTAGATAATACTTTGTTGTTAAGTGTATCTAGTTGACTTGGGAACACAAGGGGTCATGTCTTGGGTCTTGTTATGTGATTAATGGTCTAGGAAAGTGAGTGGTCAAGATGTATCTTGCAACCTATATGTATGTTAAAGATATGAAATACATGTATGGAAAACTATTCAAAAAAAAAAAAAGACTAAGTTACATTGTCTTTGTTCTATCTATCACAAATATACAAGGGCTGAAACAATTACAGCCAACACTCCATTCAATCATTATTAGCACAAGCTCTATCCAGCCTTTCCCATACCGTATGGGGGTATAACAAGTTATTGCACCATGTAAATTGATAGCCTATGCAACCCAGATCAATTAAAGAACACCTGTCCAAGGCTTCTCGAAAATCCCTCATTTGCCAATTGGGCCTATCCCAGCCCCCTTCCTTTCACTACTTGTGAGAATCTCGTTGAAGTTGCCCACACATAACCAAGGTAAATCACTCCTCCTACTTAATTGGCGAAGTAACAGCCATGTTTTTTAGCGTTCCGAAACCTCGGCATCTCCATAAAACCGTGTAAAACGCCAGTCCTTTTGCTCGTTAGTTCGAGCCACTAGAACATCTATATGTCTTTGTGAAAAACTTTGCAAAGAAAGACAAATGTCCTTCTGCCACAACAATGCCAAACCTCCTGACAATCCATCCGAATCCACAGATACCCCAAATATTCTAAACTAATTTTTGATTCTCTCAATATTATCCATTTTGCACTTAGTTTCTATCAAAAACACAAAATTAGGCCTCTCCTTCTTTGTTGGTTACCCAGGGCCAGAAATACACCATAAACAAGATATAAACAAAGAGGATATCTTTATTTCTCTCTGGAAATAAAACACAAGAATTATTACAAAATTCTCACACTGAGATCTCTCTTGAATCTCTCTCTCTCTCTATTTCTTCCTCACTAAACTTGAGCACATAATCTGACCTTCACTAAGCTTCCTATTTATAGAGAGTTTTCTGGCCAAATAAGTCAAGGAAGAGGGAAGACATTTAAGGCTTTGGCAAGCTTTGTCAAAGCTTCAACCGTCTGTCTCCTAACCATCAGTAGGTGAGGGAACACATTTAAGGCTTCTAGAGTGGGCTACTGGGTAGCCTTCTAATGGAGCTGGAATGAGCTGGAATGAGCTGGAACCTTCAAATCTCCCCCTCCAGAACCATTAGAAGAGAATGTAATCAGACATTCATTCCGGCTATGTCTCTGCACAACTCAAGCTTATCCCGAGTAACAATCTTTGTCAACATGTCTGATGGATTCTCCTTTGTGTGGATCTTCACTAGTTTCAATAACTGTTGCTCCATCACTTCGCGTATCCAATGATAGCGAATATCAATATGCTTCGTCCGGGAATGGTACATTGAGTTCTTGCTCAAGTTCAGAGCACTTTGACTATCACAATGCACCTTGTATTCCTTCTGCTTAATACCTAGTTCTTGGAGAAATCGCTTTAACCACAACATTTCCTTACCAGCTTCCGCTGCAGCAATATACTCTGCCTCTGTCGTGGATAAAGCTATGCACTTCTGCAACTTTGACTGCCATGACACAGCTCCCCTGCAAAAGTGTAAAGAAATCATGATGTAGATTTTCTACCATCAAGATCTCCTGCCATATCTGAATCTGTATAGCCTTCCAAAACTGGTTCAACTCCCCTGTAACACAAGCATATCTTCGATGTACCTTTAAGGTATCTGAGAATCCACTTGACCGTCTCCCAGTGTTCTTTCCCGGGATTGGAAAGAAATCTGCTCACCATGCCCACTGCATAGGCAATATCTGGCCTTGTACACACCATTGCATACATTAGACTCCCAACTGCTGAAGAGTAAGGAATCATTGTCATATCTTCTATCTCCTTCTTTGATGAGGGACAGGAATTCTTGCTCAGCTTGAAATGATTAGCCAGTGGGATGCTGTCTGGCTTGGCAGTATCCATGTTGAACATTTGGATCACCCGTTCAACGTATTTCTCCTGTGATAGCCACAATTTCTTAGTTTTTCTATCATGAACAATCTGCATGCCTAGTATCTGCTGAGCTGGGCCTAAGTCCTTCATATCAAAGGACTTGGACAGTTCATTCTTCAATTGGCTAATCTTTATTGCATCTTTTCCGACGATCAGCATGTCGTCAACATAAAGTAGGAGTGCAATGAAATTGTCATCCGAGAATCTCTAAATGTAAACACACTGATCTGCAGCAGTCCTCTTGTAACCTTGACCCACCATGAATGAGTCAAATTTCTTATACCACTGTCTGGGTGCTTGCTTGAGGCCATACAAACTCTTCTTCAACTTGCAGACCAGATTTTCCTTTCTTGGAACATCGAAACCTTCCGGCTGTTCCATATAGATTTCTTCATTTAGATCTCCATGAAGAAATGCAGTTTTCACGTCCATTTGTTCAAGCTCCAAGTTTAAACTGGCTACTAATCCGAGAATGACTCGAATTGAGGTCATCTTAACGACTAGTGAGAAGATCTCGTCAAAGTCAATTTCTTTCTTCTGTTGGAATCCTTTAACGACCAATCGAGCCTTATACTTCACCAATTTTCCACTGCCATCTTTCTTCAGCTTGAACACCCATTTATTCCTCAGTGCTTTCTTACCTTTTGGAAGTTTCACAAGCTCATAAGTTTGATTTTTCTGCAGGGAATCCATCTCATCCTGCATGGCTTGCATCCACTTGTCTTTATTCGTATGAGCTTGTGCCTCCTGGAAGCTCTCTGGCTCCCCCTCATCAGTAAGCAAAATATAGTCTGATTCCGGATATCTACTCGACGAAATGCGTCATCTTTCGGATCTTCGTGATTGAGGCTCGTCAACTATATGAGGTACACCATCCTCTGGTTGCTGTGATGGTCCTGCAACATCTGGTGGAGGGGGTTGTAGCTCCCCCTGCTCAACACCTTCATCATCATCTTGCTCTGCTTTTGTAGCTTCATCCTGCACTTCGTCATTATCTGTGGCGAACTGTAATGGTGCAGGGTCTGGAACAATGTCCTGTGCACTGGAACTAGAACTGCTGGACTTTGTGGGATTTTCAAAGTCCTCATATGCCTGGTTTTCATGGAACACCACATCCCTGCTCCTGATGATCTTTTTGGCTTTTGGGTCCCACAATCTGTATCCAAATTCTTCATCTCCGTAGCCTATAAAGATGCACGGAGTGGTCTTGACATCAAGTTTCTGCCTTTGCTCCTTGGATACATGTGCAAATGCTTTGCACCCAAATATTCTTAAGTGAGAATATGAGGGATTCCTACTAGACCACACCTTCTCTGGAATATCAAAATTCAACGGTACTGATGGTGACCTGTTTATCAGATAACAGGCGGCACGAACAGCTTCACCCCAGAATGGCTTTGGCAGCTTTGCCATACTGAGCATGCATCGGGCTCTTTCCACAATGGTTCGATTCATCCTCTCCGCTACTCCATTGTGCTGTGGGGTACGTGGAACAGTCTTCTCATGTCTGATACCATAATTTCCACAGTATGCTTCAAACTCTCTGGAAGTATATTCGCCTCTATTGTCTGTTCGGAGACACTTTAGCTTCGTTCCTGTTTCTCGCTCTACCATGGCATGGAATCTTTTGAAGCATTCGAGCACTTGGTCCTTCGTCTTTAGGAAGTACACACATACCTTTCGTGAAGCATCATCAATAAAGGTCAGAAAATATCTATTGCAGCCCAATGATTCCACCTCTAGGGGACCGCAAACATCAGAGTGTACCAGACTTAACAACTCTGATCTCCTCTTCATAGAAGAACTGAACGAGACGCGATGTTGTTTACCAAACAAACAATGATCACAAAGATTTAGTGCAACATCCTTGGCAACTGTGATGAGATTCTTCTTTGCCAAGGTAAACAATCCCTTCTCCCCCATGTGACCGAGTCTCTGGTGCCACAGATTTGGTGAAGCCTCATTTTCAACTGCATTGAGGCTGTCTGAGCAAACTTTCACATGGGTCTTGTAAAGCGTGCCACAAATATGTCCTCGGGCGACAACCATAACACCTTTTGTGAGCTTCCAAGTGCCATTGCTGAAGTGGTTATCGTAGCCCTGTCTGTCGAGGGCTATCCCGGAAAGTAGATTTAGCCGAAGGTCGGGCACGTGTTGGACATCCTTCAATACCAGTGTACAACCAACATTTGTTTTTATCTGAATATCACCAATTCCCACAATCTTGGAAGAACTGGTGTTTTCATCCTCACCGTACCAAAGTCTCCAACTTTGTACGTCGAGAAGAACTCGCTGTGAGGAGTGGCGTGGTATGAAGCTGCAGTATCTACCACCCACTTAGCGTCATGGTTTGAAAAATGAAGGCAAGTCTCCTCATTGACGAAAAGAATGGCCACGTCCTCTGCGAGAGTGACTAGAGTCTCTCCGTCCTGTTTCTTCGGCTGATTACTGCCTTGGCCTTGCTCTCGTAGCAACTTGCGGCAGTTTTTCTTCATGTGGCCTTGCATGCCACAATGGTAACACTTGTATGTAGGTCTTCCTCCGTCATTTGATCTCCGTGGATCTTGTGACCTTCATCTACTATTACTCATTCCTCTTCCCCTGTCTCTGCTACCTCCTTGTTGTCTGTCTCTGCTGTCAGTGACGAGGGCATTTGACTGGTCAATGTCAACATCCTTTCTCCTGGCCTCCTCATTGAATAGGGCATCATTAACCATTGACATGATAAGTTTGCCTCCTGGAGCCGAATTGCTGAGAGAGACTACCAGCGTCCCCCAGCTGTTTGGTAGAGAACTGAGAAGCAAGAGAACTTGTACTTCATCCCCCAAATTCAACTCTATCGATGATAATTGATTTACCACACTCTAGAACTCACTAGTATGCTCGACAATTGAAGTTCCACTTTTTAACTTCAGATTCACAAACCGCCTCATCAAAAGGGCTTTATTCCGAGCAGTCTTGGCCTGGTACATGTCTTCCAGCTTCTCCCAGAGGACATGTGCATCAGTCTCTTGTGCAACATGGTGGAATACACTGTGGTCAATCCATTGTCTGATTTGACCGATGGTTTTTCTGTTCAGTTTCTTCCACTCCGTTTCTTTTGTCGGATCTGGATTTACACCGTTTGCCTCCAAGGGATCGTACAAGTCTTTACAGCTTAGGAGATCTTCCATCCGAGGTCTCCAAAGTGTATAATTTGAGGCAGTGAGTTTGATCATAGCTCCCGACGTTGATTCCTCCGTGGACATTTTTAGTTTTTAGGCTCTTAATGTCTCGATCAAAATTTCGGGGCTGAATTTTGCAAAACGGAGTGCACCGTTGCGTCTAGAATGGTTGAAATAGCTGGGAAAGAGTCCTGGTTCACCAAAAACGGAGCTAAAATGAGGTCAGAACTGACTCGGAAAGTTTTTGGTAACTTAACGGAATATTCCTTGACGGAGTGGAATATTCCGTCGTCTTCAACCTTTCTCCAGTCACCGGCCGGCGAACTTCCGGCAAAATATCCAGCGAGCTCCGACAGCAACTCCGGTGCCGGTGAACTTTCCGGCGAACTTCCGTGAGAGAGGGTCCGACGTCGGAATGATGCGAGGCCAATGGGGTTCCACTCGTTTCGACGAGGGGAATCCAATGGTGCGCTCAGAATTTGATTTTGAGTTTGTTTAGAACCCGTACGAACCAAAACCAGTGAGTTGAAAAAATTTCCGGCGACCCCAACCAAATCTCTGATACCACCTGTTGGTTACCCAGGGCCAGAAATACACCATAAACAAGATATAAACAAAGATGATATATTTATTTCTCTCTGGAAATAAAACACAAGAATTATTACAAAATTCTCACACTTAGATCTCTCTTGAATCTCTCTCTCTCTCTATTTCTTCCTCACTAAACTTGAGCACATAATCTGACCTTCACTAAGCTTCCTATTTATAGAGAGTTTCTGGCCAAATAAGTCAAGGAAGAGGGAACGCATTTAAGGCTTTGGCAAGCTTTGTCAAAGCTTCAACCGTCTGTCTCCTAACCATCAGTAGGTGAGGGAACACATTTAAGGCTTCTAGAGTGGGCTACTAGGTAGACTTCTGATGGAGCTGGAATGAGCTAGAACCTTCATTCTTCACAAATTCGTGAAGAAATTGAACTGTTCGAGGGTGCCCAATCCCTCAACAGTTCCAACTTAGGATTTTCATGGTGATCAACAGGTCTAGTGACCAAACCTTGCCGTTGGAGAGTTTGTGTAACTAATCTCATCCTGACTAGTTACCTGAGCTGTTGTTTTGTGTTGCTTTGGTACCGGTTGGACAGCATCAATCAAAGAGTTGAGAGGTAACTCTGCTTTTCTCTGTCCTTTTGCCGATGTAATTCCCTCAGGTGGTGCTTGAGCGAACTTTTCCCTAGCAAGCCTCTTCCATCACTTCAGATCAGAAATCCCCTTTTGTTTGTCTGTAGATACACCCTTTTCCTTTATCTTTATGTCACGCCCCGAATTTCCACAAACCCGGGGAATGAGTGAAAAAGAAGAAGAAAAGTAAATGAAAGGTCATTAGGTTGGATAAATTGATTTCTCATTCATTTCCCACGTTTTCCCAAAGTTTTTCAAGCCATTTTTATTCCATTGTTAGCCTATTCCTTCAAGGTTTCTAAACCCCCCTTTTGACACCACTCCCACATATTTAAAAGGTGTTTTACACACTTAACAAGTCTTTTAATTTTTCATAAAATTTTGACATAACCTCCTTTGTTTTCCAAGCCTTTTTCCCACCTAATATTCACAATTTTCATATGCATAAATATATCACAACCCACCCTCACTCGGTGGCCACAATCCATGTAAATTAAACATACATCCCTTGTTCTCAACATACACATCTAATTGCCCCAATATACACATATGATACTCATTAAATAAAGACATCCAACATATCAATTGGATTTACACCCTTACACTTTAAAATGACCCAAGGTCTATAATCTATTACTTTTTCAAATGATTTGTATTTTCAATTTGGAAAAGTAATAGATTATAGACCTTAGGTCATTTTAAAGTGTAAGGGTGTAAACCCAATTGATATGTTGGATGTCTTTATTTAATGAGTATCATATGTGTATATTGGGGCAATTAGATGTGTATGTTGAGAACAAGGGATGTATGTTTAATTTTCATGGATTGTGGCCACCGAGTGAGGGTGGGTTGTGATATATTTATGCATATGAAAATTGTGAATATTAGGTGGGAAAAAGGCTTGGAAAACAAAGGAGGTTATGTCGAAATTTTATGAAAAATTAAAAGACTTGTTAAGTGTGTAAAACACCTTTTAAATAGGTGGGAGTGGTGTCAAAAGGGGGGTTTAGAAACCTTGAAGGAATAGGCTAACAATGGAATAAAAATGGCTTGAAAAACTTTGGGAAAACGTGGGAAATGAATGAGAAATCAATTTATCCAACTTAATGACCTTTCATTTACTTTTCTTCTTCTTTTTCACTCACTCCCCGGGTTTGTGGAAATTCGGGGCGTGACACTTTACCTTTCCCAATTTGGATCATGGCGGGCTGGACTGAGTTAGCATTGCAGTCTGTCTTCAGGGTCTGGCTCGTCTGCGGTTGGCAGCTTACCGCATGTCATGCGGTTTAATAAAATGCCGCCGTTTTGGTCTGTTTTTTGCTTCTTTTTTTTTTTTTCATTTCTCCTTACCAAAACGACGTCGTTTTGGTCCTTTATAAATCAGATCAGACCTCTTCTTCTTCCTTCGGCTTCGTCAGACTCAGGCGCTCTCTCTCTCCTCCTACCTCCGGCGACAAAAAAGCTCTTGCCTTATTTCCCTCTCTCGCTGATCACTGAGGAGTACCCAAGTTTGTACTGCTATTGATTTTGAGAAAATAGACCTAATTATAGATTTTGTGGACTGAATGCAATATGAGATTTGGTTTGTGCTGTTTTTATTTTTGTTAAAATGCTATTGTATAGCACTTGTAGGAATCAAAAAATTGATAAAACCAACAATTTAGTGTGAATTCGATTGATTGTAGATTGTGGGTTTCGGATGGTGTAAGCCCTTCTCCTTGCGAATTGAGTTGGATGTTGATTGGATTGAAGTGGTGGTGGCCGAGTAGTGGTGTGGTGGTGGGTGGTTGTGTGTGGTGATGGCATGGTCGCCATGTTTTGTTTCTAGTATGAGAATAATGTTGTTAACATGTCCAACATCGTGAAAAGCTTGGGCCCCAATGAGGAACGCCCTGTTCGCCAAATTGCAGGCTTCTGGGGTTACGCTTTTCAAATAATTTTCCAGGTTAATCTCCTAAAGCAATGACACAATGTTGAGTGAATGGAATGCTGCATGGCTATTTCATGTTTTGACAGTGTTGATTTTACTGCCACATCAGTGATTTCCCAGCAATTTTTTATGTTGTGTTCATCACCTTATGTGCTTTTAACCATCCATTGCTTCCATATGCTATACTTTTATTAATGAAAAAGATGTTTGTATTGAACTACCTGTACTTTCTCTGAGTATTTTTTTGCAAGTGATTCCTTTATTCACCCCTCATTGTTTTATCATTTGCCTTATGTTATGTAGATTGCAAATCATCTTGATAGTGTGGTCGCAGACATTGGAAGAAAACCTTTAAAAGTGTTAGTCCAAGTAAATACAAGTGGAGAGGAAAGTGAGTACCTGGAGTAGTTGTTATCTACTTGAAAATTTGAGCCTTAGTGACAGGCATTTCTCATAAGGCCTGGGAGTGCTAATGATTTGAAGGGTTTGGAGCTTCTGCAGGAATTGAAAGTTGGATCTCCTTTTTCCCTAGTGACCAAAGTCATGTGGATTAAGTGGGAACCTCCTCCTGGTGATATGTTGAAGCTGAATGTTGATGGTGCATCCAAAGGGAAGACTGGTTTGTCAGGTGGTGGAGTGGTGTTGAGGAATCATGAAGGGCATATTGTGTTAGCTGCAGCATTCTTTTATGGTCTGGGTTCAAACATGAATGCTGAATGTATGACATTGTTGGATGGTCTTCAGTTGTTATTGCAGCATGGTTTGACATAGTCATATGTCTTGTTCTCTGTTGCAGTCTGTTTGGTCTGAAACCCTGAGATTTTGGGATGGTCTGAAGCAATTCATAAGGCATTTTTACATCAATCAGGCAGCTGTTTTGAAGTCTTTGAGCTAGAAGCAGGATTTTTTCTTGTTAATAGGCTTTTACATGTAATTAAAAATGGCTTAAACCATAGAAGGTTTAAAGCCAACTCTTACTTTTAGAACTTTTTGTTCTTTTGCTTCTTGTAAATTCTTCAATTTTGGTTGGATCATTTTAGTTGGATCATTTTGTATTGTAAGGATGTTTGTTGTATTTATAATGAATGTGATCTTTTTTTAATGAATGTAATCTTTTTAATGAATGTGATTTTCTAAGTCACAACAATATACAAAACCCACAAATTCATTCAAATTAAACGCATAAGTTCATTCACAACACAAGTTCCATCAATACACCATTGATGTTACATTAAAAAGTTCCATCACTACATTACAAAGTTCTAAAAAGAATGAATTACAAGAATCAAAGAACAAAATTTTCTAAAAATATGAAAAAAATGGCTTTAATCCTTCAAGATGGACTAAACCATTTCTAATTACATTTTGGGAACCCTCTAAGTCTGAAAAACTTCTGTCTGCATCCCCAACTCCATGCTCCAAATCAGTGCAGTACTACAGAGACAAAGCAGAACAGTCCAATGCAGTCCAGTGCAGAGAGGAAAAACAACTTCATGGTCAGAATGCACAGACTAACTGCCCAGACTCCAAACCATGCTCCCAGCTCCTAGCACTACCCTCTACTCACAGCATACAGACCCTGATGCAACATGCTACTAGAAATAGAACATTGCCCAGGCAGTCTGCCAGAGCAGATAGAACATCCAGACCTGCAGAAAGCAATCCGGAACTGGACCTGAACACCATAGATCAGCTCATAAACATCCTTGCTCATCCCATAAATTGCACAACAATCTGCCAGAAAAGCAAATCACCACTAAAAACTTAACGCACCTATCCACACAGAACAACACCAGTCCACAAAACCAAATCAACCCAACATCCAAAACCAGCCATGAGAGTAGCCGCAGCATTGCCTGCATTGTTCTCCTCAATAAAACTAATTGTCAAGTTAATTACAAGCAAAGTAATGATACCAACAAAGTCTTGCCAGTCAGGAGGCTTTCCCTATAAATATAAAAAGTTATAGTCAATTAATTCTTGAAAAATCCCAATTCTTACAATAAAATAGTTGTACTTCTGCAAAGAACTAATTCTTACTCCCCCGTTCGCAAGGGCAATTGCCATGATAACAGCAGCTTCCATAACCCATGATAGAGGATTCCACATGAACCCCAAAAATTTTAAGAATTTACTCTCCTAAAAGACGCCAAAATCCATATCCTTCTTCAAGCACCGAACAAGGATTTTCTACAAAGTCGGCAATGGATGAAAAGCTCCGCAGATCTAACCCAAAATTTTTCCGATGACTGCTGGACACTTCAGCAGGAATTAGTGTGCCCCGAGCACCCGATGATTCAATAATGAACTCACTGCATTAATCCAAAAATCAGCTACATAACCACACATTGGTTTCTCGCAAACTTTAAAGGATGCTATTGTCCTTTCTACTAGGACATTATAAACAATGGAAGGAAAGAAAATAAAAAAGAGATAACAGCATATCATACTTCTTTAACATTAACATTACTCGTTATTACTACATGATGGAAAGACCTTTTGACATTTATAAAGAAGAAAATGAACAACAGAGAATATACAACGAAAGGAGATTTTATGTTTATAACTTGAAAATACGTTTAATCATTAAAAGAAAGACTCAAAAGTCTCCACGGAAGAAATTATCGCAATTTGGAAATCGTATTTGAATGATGTATAAAAATTGAACCTACATATGCAGAAAAGTTTGTGAAGTCCTTATCCAGAAATTAAAGTATGGGGCAGTAAAGTGATGCGCAACACCAAACCTATGGGGCAAGTGTACACTCCTACAACCTCAAGATCTTTTATGCCTGAATGCAATCATGTTCTATTAAAGCAACATGGTTTCTCCAAGTTACCACAAGCCTCTGCTTTTCCTATTGACAGAAATACATCCAAATGACAAATGGTATTGGAAACTCCACCTAATCCTTGAATTCTCGACTCAAAAGTACAAGACAATATCAACATCTAACAAATAATTCACAAACAACAATAACATAATCAAACAAGCAACTACTAAATCCAAATTATCAATCAAAACTCTAATCCCTAATTTTATGAATTGAACGAAAATACCTGAGAACCAGCAAGCTCCTCAAATTGCTTCACCAAATCCTCCATCATTGGTGAAGGATTTCGATACCGTTGCCTGAAATCGCCGGAAGAGGGGAGAATGAACTGGGTCTGATGAAGGAGGGAGATGGGTCTGACGAAGGAGGGAGATGGGTCTGATTGACGAAGAAGAAGCGGCGTCGTTTCTGTTCAGGGGAAATAAAAAAAAAAAAAAAAAAGCAAAACACAGACCAAAACGGCGCCGTTTTATTAAACCGCATGGTATGCGGTGACTTCCCATCTTCATGGGTTCAATTTCCTCTTCAACTGCGATAAAAGGTTGGTCTAATAAATGCAAATCTGGACCCGACAGATGGCGTGGGGATGTCGGGTTATTTGATGGGTCAGTTGCAACCCTACTGAATTCTATACCCGACATCATTCCCGCTTGAATTTGAACATCTCCAGAAGATATGACCTCTGTACTGCCACTCAAGGGATTTGAAAAAATCTCATCTTTCTCGCCACTCATCCTCACTTTCCTACTTTGGGTTTTATAATATCCAAGCTTTTATGGGGGAAATCTCAATCCCCTCCGTATTTGGTGGTTCAAGATCTATCTTCCTTCTGGGCGTTGAAGATGCCCTTGCCAGTAATTCATCGTCAACTCCGGTCATCCCTTTACTATGTTTGTCGACACTGATAGCTTCAATACCCGATGTAAGAGATTGGGAACCCTTCGTAACATTCTCCCCATAAGCTCTTCGTCAATTGTCATACTGTGGAGGTACATGATTAGAAGGAACATCCAATGTCAATCTCACTGAACACTCCCTCTCCACATGTCCAAAACAACCACAGTGGTAGCAAATGTTGGGTAGTCGCTCGTATTGAAAAAAAAAAAACTGTGAAAAGTTTGTCCTCCGAGTCTCTGACATTCATCCCTCTGAGAAGAGGTTTGGTTACATGTAGGCATACGCTGATTCAAGAAAATCTTCCCCATCCAACATCTTCGTGCTTCAAGTTAGTCTCTAAATATAGAGTGCAAAGATATGATAATCTCAATTCAAGACCTGTAACACAAAAGCTAATTAGCAAGGTCAAAAGATTGAAAAAGAAAGGTGGAGAAGGGAAAGTATACGATATGGTTTTAATGGAGACTCTAAAAAATCAGAACAGAAAAGAAAGAAAAGAATGATTTCATCTGGAAATCATAAAAAATAATGGAAAGAAAGAAATCATGATTTGCATTTGCAGAGAGAAAACCCCAACAATGAGAAGACCGAATCAGTTACACTTGAAGGGTCAATTTTGGGAGGCTCTAAGGTCAAAAGTCGATCATCTTAGTTTATTGACATAATTTGTTCGAATACAATTTAGAGACATTCGAACATGGTTCAAATACACATCGAACACTAATCACTGAAATTTTTATTTGTTCATCATCTATGACACTTTGTTCAAATGAACATCAAACATACATCGTACACTATGTTATGAAATTCTCCAAATTCATCAATTCTAAAGTTCTTGTTCCAACGAATTAAAGCTAGCTTGATGGGTAAGGTTATAAATTCAATAGTTCTTAGTTTAAAGGGTTAATTATTTTTTACCCCTCTGGTTTCTGTTAGAAATATCTTATCTACTTCACGTTTAAAATTATGCACATTACCCTTTTATAGTTATGCATCAAAGTGAAGTAATTGACGACGTTAATTGAATTAAAAAATTACCAAAATCAAACTTTTCATCTGATTTACTATTGACAATAAAATTAATGGAACATAACAACAAATCAACACATTTCAATCAAATATGTCGAGTCACTTTTTCTCTCAAGTGAGGTTTTGTTCTGGGGCCAAAAATCACTTATATTTTTCTTAAATATTTTTCGATCTGGGACCGATGTCTTACCTATTTTGTTATTACACCATATATTATAAAGAGTATTTTAACCACTTTGACCATGTTCTTTTGGATGGAAATAATGGAATCAAAGCCCACAATATATTTTGGGCGTGTAGAGCACACTCTCCATTAATTTGGATGATAAAAATAATTATTTCACTTTGGTACATAACTATAAAAAGATAATGTGCATAATTTTAAACATCTATATAATAAAGTAGTTAGGAATGTTTGTCTTTAGCTTTTCGCGGCTCAGATTACTTGACGATTCTTGATCTAACGGTCCTCATCATAGCCATTTTTAAACAAATCCTATCTGCTGAGACTCCTCCTCTAACTCCCTCTCATTTTTAAATAATCTATCTAATCCTATCTGCCGAGATTCCTCTAATTCTCTCTCATTTTTAAAAACAAATAATCTATCTAATCCTATTTGCCGAGACTCCTCTAACTCTCTCTCATTTTTAAAAACAAATAATCTATTTAATCCTATCTGCCCAGAATCCTCCTCTAACTCAATTACTATCTCACGATACCCCTCTCTGTCCCCCTTCCTCTCTGTCTCTACCTTGCCCCTGCAACACACACCACGTCGGAGTAACACCCACTGCAACACACACCATGCCGGAGTAACACCCACTGCAACACACCAGGAGTCCAGGTATTCTGGGTTTTTTGTGTGAGTGTGTATTCTGGGTTTTTTGTGTCTTTGTGTTCTGGGTAATACCTTATAGTTGAAGGCCTGAAAGTCTGAACCGAGCAATTCCAATGCCTGTTTGTAGTCACCCTTCCCGTAATGATATAGAGCTTCTACAAGCTGGAACAAAAGATTAAACAGAGGACTATATTCTCAAGAAATCCGTAGTGCATCTACATATATGTCCATGTATATACGTAGAAGTCAATGTGAAGTAATGATTAACCTCATGCAAACTTCTAGAAGGAAAACCCCACCACAAAACAATCATGATACTTTGCTAACTTCTTAGTGAACAAAAGAATTAAAGCAATTCCTACAACAGATTTTTAGACTGAAAGATGCCTATAGGTAGTTTTTTCTTTTTCTTGGTCAGAGATGCCTATAGGTAGTTTAGTATATACAAAAAGGAGTAGATAATTCAGGTCCGCATGGTCATAATGAGGAACAAAATAAAGCAATGAGAACAGACCTGCATTCCTTTCTGCATTAATTGTTGTTTCTTCTTGCTCATCATGGAAATTCTGCACAATGAGAAACAAAATTGTAGTAAACTGAATGACAGACCATGTCTAAAAAACAAGTGTTTTCAAGAGTCCACTAACCTGGATCTTAATCCCTTCAGTAATTCTTCTGCCTTACTCAATTCTCCAATACAAGCTAAGGCCTCTTTTCTACTTAATCGAACTTTGTGTTCAGTTTCTCTTTGCTCTCTCTAGGCTTAGATGTATTATCCAACTTCTGTACAATGCGCTCTGTACAACTTTTTTTATTTTTTTTTGATGGAAGTGTAACATGTAGCAGCTTGCCTATATCTAACAGCAACTCGGTTCTGTACAATGCGCTCTGTTATTTTTATTAAGTATTTCTGAATTTGGTTTTGGAACAGCTTCTTCGCCTTCTCACTCAAGCTAGAACTGACCAGATTTTTTGTGTTAACAGATTTCTGAATTAAGGCAGGATAATTTTGTGTTAACAGATTTTTTATGCCCCATTTGCTTCTTCGCCTTCTTCCCTCACTGGCTTACTTTACTGTGTGTGACGTCGAGTTTTAAGTGGGTCCAATGAGGCCTACTCATTGTTGGATTGAATGCATTCCATTCTCTTTACTGTGTGTGGCGTTGAGTCCTTTATTTATAGCCTTTGTTTAAGCTCTTCTCGCCTCCTTAAAGTTACTTCTTACTTACAATCATAATTTATTTTTGTACTGTAACCTGTATTTGCCTCACAAACCTACCCACTATAATATGATGATGCCATAGTTCCATGTCAATAAGATACAACAATATCTAGCATGTCTAAAAAATTTCTGAATGAGCTAGGTAATCACCAGAAATTATAGACTGCAGGATAAGATTTGGCCTTTTTTTTTTTTTATGTGTGTTCATGTGTGTGTGTTCATGTCAGTCTAATTTTTTTTTTTTTTTTTTTGTGTTCATGTGCACTCTATTTCTTACTTACTTACTTTCTATTGTAATTGAATCTATTTCAATTATGGTGTATGTGATATTTTGACTAATTATTTTTGTCAATTTAAATATTATTTTCTCACAGAGCTACACATTACCAAAATACGCATTTTCTTCTTCACCAGGTAAGTAGTAATGAATTTGTTCTTTTTAATTCATATTAAAAATTTGTTGTGTGATTATCATTAAATATTTGTTCTTTTTAATTAAGTTTTGTCTTGGTTTAGTTGTGCATGCTTTGACATGAATTTATCATTATACAAAGATGTTATATGTTAAATGTGTATTGTTATTTTTAATTGCTTATTTACTCAAGATTTGCATGTTTAACAATACCACAATCAGTACTCAAATGAAAAAATATTTTATTTTTTTCTATGAACACACAACCACATAAAATCTTAAATATAAATAAAAATAAAAATAATCTACTACATGCAAACATATAGTTCTCAAAATAAAAATAAAAATAAAACAATTCCCCCAAGCTCCAGAAAAAAAAAAAACAAGTGACCAATAAAAACAAAACAATTCTCCCAAAAAACAAAAACACAAAGCCCAAGCTAATCACCAATAAAAAAAAAACATATCAATTACACCAAAAAAAACAAAAAAATCTATATAATAAAATCCAAGCTAATTACTAATTCTTCCATGCAAACAAAAAGTATAAAATAAAAAAATAACAAGTGACCAGTAAAAACAAAACAATTGAAACCAATTGCAATCACACAAAAAAATTCAAAACTAATCTAATCACCATCATCACTTCCACACAAACAAAAATATAAATATTCTCCCAAGAAACAAAAACACAAAGCCCAAGTTAATCACTAATAAAAAAAAATAAGTGATACCAATTACACCAAAAAATAAATAAATAAATAACATCCAAGCTAATTACCAAATTTGGTAAAGTTTTTCTCAAATGTTAAATTCAAATTTGAGATAAAGTTTATTAAAAATGTTAAAATCGTAGATGTTTGATCAATAATAATTATATTTTCTCAGATTTTTGAATTAATATGTTACAATAGTTGTACCGTGACTTTCGTTATATAAAAGTTTAATTTTGAACAATATCAATTTGATCGTTGTATTGTTCAAATTATGTTTGACATTGTCTTTATTTATGAACAAATATTTGTAATTTTTTACAAGTAATATAGTGTGTTCAGGTACGGGCAATTACTAGTCAAATAGATAAAGTGCTTCTTTTCAAAACCACATGGAGCTAAAAAATAATTAACCCTAGATTAAAACCTATAGCTTCTAATAAAACTTGTGATTATTATAACACAATCAATCAATCACCAATTGATAGAGAAACTTAAATTATCCAATTTATTTGACTGTGATATCTAAATCTAGGACTTGACTACGGTATTAAAGAAAAAAAATTGGTAATGTATCTTCAATTTTTATTATTTTAATGGGTATTTTTATAATTTTTATTGGTTATTTTATAACAAAAAAATTTGTCATTTTAGTGGGTGATTTATTATTTTTGTGAGTGTTTTTACTACTGTTGTGAGTATTTTTACCACATTTGTTGTAACTATTTTTACTATTTTTTTGTACAAAAAAAATTATTATTTATGTTGATGATTTACCCACAACAATGGTAAAAATAAGGAACCTTCGGAAGCCGGTATATAAAATTGAACTTAATTGTCATAAAGTACTTAGGAAAAAATGTTTTATAAAAAAGTCCACTTAAAACATATAAAAACCTGAATACCCTTTTATTGTAAATAATTTTCCTAAAAAAAAATTTGGAAAAAACCCCACATCTATATATAAATATATATATGAGTTCTTATAAAAAAAATTCTAAAATTTAAGAAATTCAAAACCCATAATAAATGTTCTTCATTTTTTTAGGGATATGTTTCAAAGTTTTTAGAAACTTTGAAATTTGACAACTAAAATTAAGGAATTTTAATTATCTTATCTTAAAAAAACTAAAATTAAAAAAAAATTTAGATTGAATTTGGTCACGTATAAATATATATAGTAGACAAGGTGCGGAAGATATGAATTTACACAAGATAAAAGACAGATATAAGGAGTGGTGATGAATTACCTTTGAAGTAAAATCTTTATATTGACAAAATAAAGAAATTATAATTTACTAAAATTAACTTACAGATAGTTTACTGAAAGATAAACTGTTGGCTAAAGAAGCTCTTCATTTGCATCATATATGAAGGTTAGATACAATATGAGAGAAGGGATCGAGAGTGTTTGTGTTAGCTTGTAGTGAGCTTGACTAAGCTTGCCTTGCTGGGAATGAATGAAACTCTTATATAGGCGTAAGGATTTCTGAGAGAATCTTTGGAATGATTTCCCTTTTGACTATTGATGCTGCTTTAACTTGGGTGGAATGCTTTCACCTTTGCTTTTCGGTGGAAAAGTAGAAGTGAACTCCTTTTACTGGGGTAATTGTTGTCTTTGTGCAGGAGTGGGTCCCTTCCTTTTGCTGAGAATCTGTTTTCGGTGGAAAAGCAGACTGATTGGATGACTGTCGGTTACTTTGCTGATGGAAAGAGCCTCGTTGCTAAATGATGCCTTATCAGGATGTGCAATAGACAGTTTTTCTTTCTTTTGAGGAAGAAAATAGTGATTGAAACTATCACACATAGAGATAAGTATCATGGGGTTGAAATGCCATAGCCTTCGTATGGATCCTGGGCATCTTGGAAGGGGTCCATGGACGGACTGACCGATGCTTGGGAGGATGCAGACGAACTGCTCTGACTGGCTACTTGCTGGAGAAGCTTTTATGCTAATTCTATCAGCTCAGATGACTTATTCTTCTGTTACTTACTAGAATCCTTTGATGAAGATTTTTTTTTTGCTTTGTTGGTTGCTTTGCTAATGGTTGTGCCTGAACCTTTGATGTAGAAACGTGGAGGGCTGGCATAACCTGTTTGACTGGAGTTGCTGGAATGCGAGTGGTTGTTCCTGTAACCATTACTGGAATAGGAACCTTGACTGGAAATTCTTTTTGTACCTGAGCAATAATACGATTGTGCTGGAATTTTGGCCACCACTTAACATAGAATTGCGGGGCAACACAGTTTGCTATAATTTTCCATTTCCAATTACAGATCCATGGGATTTTATATTTACTAATAAATATTAATAATACAAGAAACTGACTCTCGTGTTTACTAGGTTTATAACAAGAGGAGAAGTAGGTCACTTGATCTTGAAGCTCAAGTTGTAAGATTTCAATCATAGGGTCATGAAGATGCCACCACTATAAAAACCAAGAATGAATCTGGCTTTTGAAATCTTTACTGAATTGGATGAACCAGAAGTGAGTGTAGGACTCATCCTGATAGAGTAGAAATTTAAACCATGATTCTTTGTAATCATAGTAGTTAAATTTCTTGCTACGATTAGGGAAATCTATGGATGAAGAAGGGTGAGATCCCCATTCTTTTAAAGAGATAAATCTCTGGATGTACAGAGAATAGTAAATAACTTTGTTAAGATTTTTATTGTCCGGAATTTCTTTAATGAAAATGGACTGGGTAAAAAATAGGATATCTTGGTAGAATTGGAATGTTTTTTCATTATCAGAGGGAATGAAAGTCCATCCAGGTTCAAGGTATTCATTGACCAGGTCAATGGGATTGCTAAGATGGGCATGGATAGGTTCGATAGAGAAAACATTATGGGCTGGTGTCTTCTTGACTGGTTCAGTCTTTGGACCTTGGTAGGTTGACTGGGGTTTGTATGAGTTAACTATTTGGCTAGGTTGTACTGAAGATATAGGCTGGGCCATAAATGGACTAGATGGGCTTTGTTGCTGGGCTTGGTACAGGACAGTGCCTGGGCTTACTAAGGAAGACTGATAAGTTGGTCTAACTGGGTTACCAAGAGGTTGGTAACGGTTTGCTATTTCAATTGCTAGTAGCTGGCTTGGCTTTGGGTTTGGACTGTGTAAGACTAGTTGTTTTTGTTTACTAGTATCTCTCCCAAGTTTTTGGGATGAGGTACTAGGTTTACTATGTTTCTTATCTGCCATGAGGTTCCTGCAGAAATTCACGGGTTAGGAAATCAGGAATGCAGTTATTACTGCCTTTAATATACTCGATATCAAAATCGAAAATACTTAAAATAGATTGACATCTGACAAAAATTTGCTTACTTGCAATGTTTTATACATCTTTTTCCAAAACATATTTTGCTGATTTATAATCTACTCTTACTAAAAAAATTTGATTTAATATATCATCCTGTAATTTTGAGATACACAGGACAATAGATAAAATTTATTTTTTGATAGTACTATAATTTGCTTGTGCTTTGTTCCAGATTCCAGAGTGAAAACGAACAATTTGCTCTGGAAAGTCTGGACTAACTCTTTGAAGGAGAATACCACCGTAACTAATGTCGGAGGCATCTGTTTGGATAATTTTGAATGAATTTGCTGAGGGAATACCAAGATAAGGCAAAGTCTTGATATATTTTTTTACTTGCTGGACTATGGATGTATGAACAGAGGACTAAGGAGGAGGATTTCCTTTGAGTTTGTCATACAGAGGCTTGACTGTTTTTCTGAGATCCTGGTAGAATTCAGAAACATAGTTTAAAGATCCTAAGAATCTTTGTAACTGGGTTTTGTCTATAATCTCATCAGGGAACTTATCTGCAAATTGGATGGATCTACTGATGGGAACGACTGTTGACAGTTGGATGTTATATCCAAGGAATCTGACTGTGATTTGAAATAACTTGATTTTGCTAGAAGAGATGACTAGACCATTGTGTCTGACTATCTCTAAGAAAGCATTAAGATGCTTCCAATGTTCTTCTATAGACTTCGAAAAGATGAGGATGTCATTTATGTAGATTATAGAGAAGTGACTAACTGGGTTAAATATTTCATTCATTATATTTTGAAATTCACTAGGTGCATTTTTCAGTCCAAAAGGGCATTACATTTCATTCATAATGTCCAAAGGGAGTGACAAATGCAGTTTTATACCTATCATATCTTTCAACAATATGCCAATATTTGATGAAGATATTGGAAAAGCAAAACCTGATGGAATTAATACTCTCATCTTTACAATAATAAAACATTTTGTTGGAACACCTAATAACATAGCATCAAGAATCCATGATCAGCTAAGTAATTTACGATGTCCAACACTCAGTGATTTTAGATGGTACAAAGACATATTCATCTCAAGAGTAATGGTCCGGACAAATTGTGACAAATCTTTCTGGAAAGAAAAATTTATTAATGGCTTACCTAATCTCTTTGCCCACAAGATTAGAGAAGCACTTAGCAAACCTAAATGAATAATTGAATATGAGCAATTAACTTATGGTGATATTATCAGTACCATTCAGAAAGAAGGTATGAGAATGTGTATTGATATGAAAATTAGCAAACAGCTAAAAAATGATAAGAAAAAAACTAAATATGAAATGGGTGATTTCTGTGAACAATATGGTCTCCCTTCGGTAGCACCATCTCGCAGAAAAACTACATCATATAAGCCTTATAGCAAGAGTAAGTCTCACTATAAACGTAGTAAAAAAGATTTTCCAAAACCAGAATATTATGGAAAATCTAGCAAAAAGTCTAAGAAAACTTATAAGCATAAAACTTATAAGAAAAAGTCAGGGAAAAAGAATAGCAAAGAAATTGAATGCTATAACTGCGGCAAGAAAGGCCATATCAGCCCAGAATGTCCAGTTAAGAAAAAGCTAAAATAGCTAAACTTAGCTGAAAAAGATGAAGAAGAAATTCTCAACATTTATAAGTTAAGTAACCTTAGCCAAAATGAAGAAAGCTCAGATGACTCAAGCAGTCTTGAAAGTTCTTCAGATTATCAGTCAATGTCTAGCAATTCTAGTGAACCTGATATCAAGTTAGGATGTAAAGATAATTGTTGTAAAGCAATTAGAGTTATAACTAAGCAAACTGAAGAGGAACAAGTGCTCATCAATCTCATTAGTAAAATTGAGAATCCTGAGTTAAAAGTTAAATATATTAAAAAACTCAAAGATTTGTTTATCAAAAAGGATGTTAAGTAATCTTTTAGTGAAAAATAGTTAATTAGTTTTAACAAAACAATGGAAAGATTTAGTAAGGATAAAAAGAAAGAAGTTACCTTACAGGATCTCCGAAGTGAAGTTAACAAGTTAAAACAAGAAATAAAAGATTTAAAAGCACAAGATAAGAAGTTAGAAGAAGCTTTAAATTTTTTAAAAACAAAAAATAAGTTTAGTAAATCAAGGAGCCCAGCTCTTAGTCAGGCAGAGGATCAGCCTGAGGCTGATGGACAATCTGAAGCTAACAACTCAGATAGCTCACATAGTTCAACTGGAACATATTCCCAGCGGATACCCATAAACTTCATCTTTGATATGGATCTCTTGGGTGAAACGAAGCTGCCATCGCAAGATGGATGTTCTCAAACTAATGATGATAACAGGTTAAACTTAATTAACAAATTAAATCTCCAAAAATGGCATTCCAAATTCAAAATCATAATTGATAATGACTTTGAAATTGAAGTTGTAGCTCTTATTGATACTGGTGCAGATTTAAACTGCATACAGGAAGGGTTTATACCAACCAAGTATTACAAAAAAACAACTGAAAGACTTAGTTCAGCAAATAGTAGTAAAATGAGTGTAAAATACAAGTTACCAAATGTACATATTTGTCAAGACAATGTATGTTTTAAAACATCATTTGTCTTATTACAAAATATGACATATAAAGTTATCCTTGGTATACCATTCATATACATGTTGTATCCTTTTACTACAGATATAGAAGGTGTCTACCAAACCATTCGGTCACTCGATAACATTTAAATTTTTAACAAAACCGCAAGTTAAAGAATTAAGACAACTTAAAGATTATTCAATCTCTAAGTCTCTTAATTTAGTAACCCAGAAAACTAACCAAGTGAAATTTCTTAAAGAAGAAATTAATCACAAAAGAGTTCAAGAACAGTTAGCAAATCCAATCTTAATCCAAAAGATTGAAAGGTTTAAAGATAAATTAGAAGCAGAAGTACATTCTAGCCTTCCTATAGCTTTCTGGCATAGGAAAAAATACATAGTAAACCTTCCTTATATCAAAGGATTTAGTGAACAAAATATCCCAACTAAGTCAAGACCTATCCAAATGAACCATGAAGAAATGAAAATTTGCAAAAAAGAAATTTCTGAATTACTTAAAAATGGTATCATTAGGAAAAGCAAATTTTCTTGGTCATGCCCAGCTTTCTATGTCATCAAAAATTCAGAGTTAGAAAGAGGAGTTTCAAGGTTAGTCATTAATTACAAGCCTTTAAATTCTGTATTGGAATGAATCAGGTACCCAATTCCAAACACACATGATTTAATTAAAAGACCTAGCAACTCAGTAATATTTTCAAAATTTGATTTGAAAAATGGTTTTTGGCAGATTCAGATATCCCCAGAAGATAGGTATAAAACTGCATTTGTCACTCCCTTTGGACATTATGAATGGAATGTAATGCCTTTTGGACTGAAAAATGCACCTAGTGAATTTCAGAATATAATGAATGAAATTTTTAATCCAGTTAGTCATTTCTCTATAGTCTACATAGATGATATCCTCATCTTTTCCAGGTCTATAGAAGAACATAATGCCTTCTTAGAGATTGTCAGACACAATGGTCTAGTCATCTCTTCTAGCAAGATTAAGTTGTTTCAAACCTCATTTAGATTCCTCGAATATAACATCCAACAGTCAACAGTCATTCCCATCAGTAGGTCTATCCAATTTGCAGTTAAGTTCCTTGATGAGATAATAGACAAAATCCAGCTACAAAGATTCTTAGGATCTTTAAACTATGTATCTGACTTCTACCAGGATCTCAGAAAAACAGTCAAGCCTCTGTATGACAGACTCAACGGAAATCCTCCTCCTTGGTTCTCTATTCATACATTCATAGTCTAGCAAGTAAAAAAATATATCAAGACTTTGCCTTGTCTTGGTATTCCCTCAGCAAATTCATTCAAAATTATCCAAATTGATGCCTCCGACATTGGTTACGGTGGTATTCTCCTTCAAAGAGTTAGTCCAGACTCTCCAGAGCAAATTGTTCATTTCCACTCTAGAATCTGGAACAAAGCACAAGCAAATTATAGTACTATCAAAAAATAAATTTTATCTATTGTCCTGTATATCTCGAAATTCCAGGATGATATATTAAATCAGAAATTTTTAGTAAGAGAAGATTGTAAATCAGCAAAATATGTTTTGGAAAAAGATGTACAAAACATTGCAAGTAAGCAAATTTTTGCCAGATGGCAATCTATTTTAAGTATTTTCGATTTTGATATCGAGTATATTAAAGGCAGTAATAACCGCATTCCTGATTTCCTAACCCGTGAATTTCTGCAGAAACCTCATGGTGGATAAGAAACATAGTAAACCCAGTACCTCATCCAAAAACCTAGGAGAGATACTAGTAAACAAAAACAACTAGTCTTACACAGTCTAAACCTAAAGCCAAGCCAGCTACCAGCCATTGAAATAGCAAACCGTTACCAACTTCTTGGTAACCCAGTCAGACCAACTTATCAGTCTTCCTTAGTAAGCCCAGGCATTGTTTTGTACCAAGCTCATCAACAAAGCCCATCTAGCCCATATATGGCCCAACCTTTATCTTCAGTTCAGCCTAGCCAAATAGTTAACCCATACAAAACCCAATTAGCCTACCAAGGTCCAGAGACAGAAACTGTCAAGAAAACACCAGCTAGTAATTTGTTCTCTATTGAACCAATCCATGCCCATCTTAGTAACCCCATTGACCTGGTCAATGCCTACCTTGAACCTGGATGGACTTTCATTCCTATTGATTATGAAAAGACATTCCGGTTTTATCAGGATATTCTATTTTTTACCTAGTCTATTTTCGTTAAAGAAATCCCAGATAGTAAAAATTCCTAACAAGGTCATTTACCATTCTCTGTACATACAGAAATTTATTTCTTTGAAAGATTGGGGATCTCACCTAGGGGTGTCAAACGTGTCAGGTTGGGTCATTTCGTGTCGGGTTTATTTTGGGTTTGTGTTAAAAATCCCTCAACACTAACCTGACATGTTTAATAATCGTGTCGAGATGTATAAACACTAATCTGACCTGACCATTAAACGTGTTACCCGAACCTGACCTGTTTGACACGTTTAATAAACAAGTCATTTTCGAGTTACATATAACCCGACATGTTAACCTGTTTAACCCACATATCATATTCTACCTGTTTAACACCTTTTAAAAAAAAACCAAAAGATTTTATTAAATAAAATTCAAAGAATTACAAGAAGCAAAAGGAAACCAATTCCTAACATCCATTTTCAATTAAATGGCTTTAATCCTTCAAAAGATGAAAAAAAATCAAAAATGTCTTCTATGGGCACTAAAAACAGCAACTTTCAATACCTGCACAATCATTCCACCGAATTGCAAAGGTTCTACCACCAAGTTGGGTAACAAAGGATTCAATTAGAATTCATGCGGTCATGATTGTGATTGATGTTTAAAGCAACTACCAGTGCACTAATAGCAATAAGAATTCGAGTCTGTTTAAAATATCCACAGGCCAAGAGCAACAAAGATCCAGATTTATGCCACCAAAAATAACTAGAGAGACAGAGACAGAGACAGAGAAGGGAAGAGAGAGAGTGTGTGAGGATGTTCCTGCTGTGTGTTGTGTCTCACTCGAGGGAAGGAAAATGCGCAAAAAATGAGGGAAGGATGTACCTGCTGTCTTCGACTTCTGACTGTTCTACACTTCGATTGAGTAGCAGAGAGAGAGAACACAACGACATAGAGAGAGAGAGAGAAAGAACACACAGCGAGAGAAAGAGGGGCAAACCTTTTCGGTTGAACAACGACAAAGGCTTGAACGACGAAGGTTTGAACGACGAGGGCTTGAATGATGAGAACAACGAAGGCTGAACAGTTAGCCCTCCTCTCCTCCTCCAGACCAACGGCGGGTGAAAGTGAAAAAAGTGGAAAAATGGAACTCTGTGGAAGTGGATTAGGGATTAGAGTTATTTTTTTTTGTTGCTTTCATATATTTGGATAAATGGGTTAAACGGTAATAAATGGGTATGTCAGGTTTGGGTCGAATTATATCGACATGTTTAAAATATATGGGTTAATCAGGTCAAAATCGGGTTGACCAGATTTCGACGTGAACCCGACCTGCTTTTTTTCGTGTTTATACATGTTCACCCGTTTTTATCCATTGACCCATTTAATTTCGTGTTCGACCCATTAATTTTGTGTTCGGTTCGTGTCGTGTCGAAAATTGACAGCCCTAATCTCACCCTTCTTCATCCAAAGATCTCCCTGGTCATAGCAAGAAATTTAATTACTATGATTACAAAGAATCATGGTTTAAATTTCTACTCTATCAGGATGAGTCCTACACTCACTCCTGGTTCATCCAATTCAGTAAAGATTTCAAAAGTCAGATTCTTTCTTGGTTTTTACAATGGTAGCATCTTCATGGCCACATGATTGAAATATTACCACTTGAGCTTCAAGATCAAGTGACCTACTTCTCCTCTTGTTATAAACCTAGTAAACACGAGAGTCAATTTCCTGTATTATTAATATTTATTAGTAAATATAAAATCCAATGGATCTGTAATTGGAAATGGAAAATTATAGCAAATTGTGTTGCCAGGCAATTCTATGTTAAGTGGTGGCCAAAATTCTAACAGACCGTATTATTGCCCAGGTACAAAAAGAATTTTCAGTCAATGTTCATTCTCCAGTAATAGTTACAGGAACAAACTCTACCATTCCAGCAAGTAAAAATTAAACAAGTTATGCCAGCTCTCCGAGTCTCTTTCCCAGAAGAACAGGTACAGCCGTCAGCAAAACAACTAGCAAAGTAGAAAAAATCCTCCTCAAAGGATTCTAGTAAGCAACAGAAAAAGAAGTCATTTGAGCTGATAGAATTAGCACAGAAGCTTCTCCAGCAAGCAGCAAGCCACAACAGTTTGTTTGCATCCTCACAGGCATCAGTCAGCCCATCCATGGATCCTTTCCAAGATGCTCAAGATCCTTACGAAGGCTATGACATATCTACCCCATGATTCTTATCTCTATGTATGATAGCTTCAATCACTACTTTCTTCTTCAATAGAAGAAAAGTTGTCTATTACACATTCTGGTAAGGTATCATTTAGCAACAAAGCTCTTTTCCCTAACAAAATAGCCGACAGTCATCCAATCAGTCTGTTTTTCCACTGAAAGCAGATTCCCAGCAAAGGAAGGGACCCACTCTTGCACAAAGTCAACAATTACCCAAGTAAAAGGAATTTACTCCCACTTTTCCACCGAAAAGCAGAAGTAAAAGCATTCCACCAGAGTTAAAGTAGCACATCAATCAAAAGAGAAATCATTCAGCAGATTCTATTCAGAAATTCTTACGCCTATATAAGGGTTTCACCCATTCTCAGCAAACCAAGCTTATTCAAGCTCACTACAAGCTAACACAAACACTCTCTATCCCTTCTCTCATATTGTATCCAGCCTTCATATATGATGCAAATGAAGAGCTTCTTTAGCCAACAGTTTATCTTTCAGTAAACTATATGTAAGTTAATTTTAGTAAATTGTAATTTCTTTATTTTGTGAGTATAAAGATTTTACTTCTATGCTAATTCATCACCACTCCTTATATCTGTCTTTTATCTTGTGTAAATTCATGTCTTCCACACCTTGTCTACTTTATATATATACTAGTCATTGTCCGTTCCTGAAGGCACTACTTAACAAACAAAAAATCGCAAACAATTACCTATACATAAAAGCTTTGTATAACAGAAAAATTATCAGTGACAATAAATGAAAAATAAATAGATGATTTGACACAAAATTAAGTCCTTACAACATACTAACTATACCAAATGACCAAGTATTTTTACTTTCTTCATATACAAATATTCAACCAGTTAATATTTAATATGGTATCCTGGATTCATGTATGGGAGAAGAGATAAGTGCAAACAGAAGACCTACAGAATCTGTAATTCAGCTAAATCCTGGATGTCTCCAGACAGCTAACCAGTCAAATTCATGCTTGCCAATGTTCTGAAATCGAAAGTGATCAGATTAGCCTTAAAGAAAACATGAATTGCATTATAAGTAACCTTCAATAGTCATGAAAAAAGGTGAAATGCATAAGGGAATTACATAGAAGTCACACGGGAATTGGTGCACCCAATTCCATCCCAGCCAGCACAATATGGATCAGGCCCAACCCAATTGGGTGGTGTGTTTTGCCATATAGCCTGAAAAGACTGTAGAGCAACATCTGCATCATAAAGAGAATTTATTTCCGGTAAAATCGATTCCCTCGTTGCGCTGCCAATTGAATTCTCATATAAGTAAAGAAAATGACTTATTGCATTGGAAAGCAAGTGATACAGGGAACTAAGAGATTGTTTTATGAATGAATATTATAGCAAATATGCAATCATCTAGTCCAAAGAGCACAGATAGGCAATCTTCAATGTGGAGTTGTTTCCAACCAAATTAGATTATGATGTATAGAAGTGCATTATTAAACTTTGGTTTCAGGGAAAATTTTGAAGAAATTAAAACATATTCAAATTTAATCATGTTTCTTCCAGTGTGTGAAAACAGAAAACGGAAATCCAAAACCTCTGCTAAACTGCTTCAAAACTGGGTTAATTAAGTTCATTTTTGCAACCCAGAAATGATTCATAATTTTATGTTCTTTTTTTCCCTTCATTTTCTCTGCCCCCAAATAGAGAGCAAATTAAATTTCAGAGGGAAAAAGAATAAAGATTGCCAAGTATGTACTTTCTTAATATGTTCAAAGGGCATCAACTTTAGAAGTAGGAACTGTGTTCTTACTGGCAATGATCATAAAAGAAAAAAAAAGTAGAGTCTACTATAGAAAAAAACACAGATCAAAAGAATTGAACTTACAATCCTTTTTTTTTTAAGTTTCACAAAAATTTGATTTTTAACCTTTTTAGCTTGTTTTCTTAGGAAGCCAAATGAGACTAAACTTCATAAAAGAATTGTGAGTTAGAACATAGAGCTTTTTTTTAGATTGTAGACCAACCAGTGTGCAGAATATCCTTGACTGCTTTGGGCATGGGAGTGTTTGGCAGTGCAGACTTCCAATAATCCTCAGGATCAGGAGGTAGAGCTACATGGCTAGCCATCAATGCCAACAAAGCAGCCTTCTTGAAATTCCAGCTGAAAAGGAGCAGCTTCTTTATCTTGAATAAGTTGAGGGCGGTAGCTGAATAGTCCCGTGAACAGTCACGTGAACAGTGACTGTTCCAGCAACTGCATCCAGCTGATCAGAGAACCACCAAGAGCCTATCTGGAAATTCTGAAAAGACGCATAGTACTCCTCCTTAGCACAAGGTGGAAGATGAATATCCAGCAAGTGATCAGAGATCGAGAAGCCATCGTGGAAAGAGTCAGAGAAAAACCAATTAGAGCATAAATTCCAACAGTCTGAACCACAAATCACCAAGTTCTCTACACAGATGGAAGAGTTGTATGACATAGATCTAATGAGAGATGAAAGTCCAGTGAGCCATTGTGTTGCAACATCCAAGGAATACAATGAACCCCGTGATAACAAAGACAAATATGAGATTGAGGAGATTCCAATAGTCGAAGCAGAGAAAACAGAGAAGGTAGAATCCAGATCTGGGCTTCTTTGAGATATAAATATGATGCCCCAAGAATACCAGAAGCCTTGAAGTGAATCCTAAAGAAGAAGAGAACTATAATGATTAAGAGAAAAATAGGTGCCTACCCTAATCTTCTCAACTTGTATTTCTTTGCATCGAGGCATGTATACTGTGGCATACTGCATATCAGAATGCTGCATCATTAGAAACCCAAGGTATAGTTATCGAGTAGCAGTAACCTTAGAACGCAGAGAGCGAATCTGACGTTGATCCTGCAATAAAAGTTGTTTAGTGTGAAGAGGCAAGGAATCCAAAGAAGCGTGAGTGTGAGAAGCCCCGTCCCTAACTCCTTGGTTAGCTAATGAATCTGCGACTGCATTTCCCTCTCTGTATGAATGTTGAATTTGAAATTCAAATCTTTGAATAATCAAAAAAATTTCCTTTGAGACCTCCCAAAATTTCCAAGATGGTATGTGCCTTTGAGTGATCATATCCACTAATATTTTAGAGTCAGACTCAATAATTAATGGATAAACCTCTAGTCCATAATCCTGGTTATTTGTCTGAGCTGCTATAATCAATACTTGGATGGAAATAACCAGAGAACACACCCAAATTCTTGGACCCATTGTCAAGAAACAACCATATAGATTCTCAAAGTAGCACAAATTCTGATCAAAAGCTATGAAACTCAAAACTTCAGCTCTTCATTAACTTAATCTCCAGGGGAAGAAATTTTCAAAATGACACCACTCTCGTGCCATTGACTTCTATTTAGACAAAAAACAAAAACTAATTTGCCGCCAACTCATGCCCAAATTTGCAACCAAAAAACTCTGGCACCCACAAACTCTTCATCAAACTATCTTTCTTTTTTCTTTTTTTTTTTGGGGGGGGGGGGAGGGGGTCAAACTACAGATGCATATTTTTTTTTCGTGTTCCCATCAATCACAATATAATAACTTCACACCAACATCTAACTTCCCTAATTTAGAAAAATCTAATGCAAAGAACGATTATACTATCGACTGAGAATTCGTATTGAAAATTATAATTTTTTGAGAGGATAAATTATAATTGACTGATATAATCGATAACAAAATATTAAGATACATGTAGCAGATTTTTAGCTATTGTTTTGTGTTATTGCTCACCTCCAAACAAATGCAAAACAAACAAAGAATGTACCTAAGCAACTGTTGGATGTATCTGAACAACAAATCGCCGAAATGATGAACAAAATCAACAATGATCTTCAGTCTGTTTGTCAACGAAATGAATAAAAAAATCAATGAGAAGCCTTAGACTTTTTAATAAACAGAGCGAGAAGCCAAATATTTGTGCATCAATGAATGAGAAATTCGAAATCGTTGTAGGTAGTTATTGTGGCTAGAAATCGTCATAGGGAGTAAGTGACAGGTAGTTACTGTGGCTAGAAATTGTTGGTGGCAGCTATCTAAGTTTGTAAACGGATTTTGATGTTCTCTAGTACAGTTTTTCATAATTTCTAATAGTAACAAAATATCTATTATGAATTTAAAGGAGACTCTTTATATATAGATTGGTCTCCCTCTAATATATATTCAATACCACACATGTTCTCATGCCTTCAATTTCTTAGGCACTGTCATGCTAAAAGCTCCCTGATAAAGCGAAATCCATTTTTAAAATTGGACTTCGTTAGTTAACTTTTGCTTTGGAGCATGAAGCAAATTTTTCAATACCAATGGCCTCCTTGTATCAATAGGTTACAATTGACAAACAAATAACAATAAGAATAAATTATTGCTCAAGAAGCTGTCATTTTCTTTGTAGGTCTAAAAAAATCAAAAACAAAAAGGAAGCAAGCTAAGAAAGTGGAATGAAAGCTTACCATCTAAATCTCTCTTGGTTGTAGCATTGGACTTTCTTAAGAGTACATTGGGAGATGGTGAGTTACTGTGTTTGAGAAATTTTGTCGAACACGTGGTGGCTGGTGGTTTGGGCAGTGGCTGGGCGACAGAAGGAATGCTTTGAATCTTAAATTGAACAAAAAAGCTACAACCCATCAAGTTCTACAACACACCATGAACACCACCATAGAGACATACGGAATTAAACACATAGAGCTACTTAAATTGTCTGGTTATATATTGACATGACAAACAGTATATAAAATACAGAACCCACCATGAATACAATACCTTTATTTCGCCCAATGCCAATCAATGTCATATTAAAGAAAGCAAACCAAAGTGTAAGTCTCATTCAGCAATGCACACTGCATAATTAACTATATATCTTCCCAAACAAATAGAGCAGAAATCCTAAAATCCTAAGTTGATCAGATAACTCTAATACTTCAACGATCAACATAATTGACAAATTCTTTGTGAAATAACATATTATTACCCTGTTAAGAAATAAATAAGAGAGATAGGGAAAAGAAAAGGAATTAACAAAATCATTAACCTCACCATGTTTCAACGGCTGGAATAGTTTGAGATTCACATTTGTTGTATATGTTGAGTTTCATATGGAGCCTACAGAGAAAAACCATAATTTTTACAATTCAAAACTCAATCAAAACAGCATGAAATTAAATTAAATAAAATACAAAAATTACAAACTATTGTTATAACTCCACGCAACCAAGAATAGATTATCAATTCCACAATAGGAAATTAAAAACTGGATGAATTCCATCAAGCTTTCCCTAATCGAAACAATAAAACCATAGGTTTTGTACAATTAAAATCAGAGAAGTGGTCAGGTGAATCAACAAAGCAGTTGAGGCAGAGAGGGAGAGGAGATGAATAGAGAGAGGAGACATACCTGGGTAGCGTCGAAGGCGGTGAGTCAAAGTCATCGTGGCTGTTGGTGGCATCGTGGTTGTTGTTGGCGGCTTGGTTGTGATGATGCAGAGAGGGTGCAGAGAGTGATGAGGGATAAGAATGAGGAAGAAGAGAGGGATAGATAAGAAATAGGGACGTGAGATTAGAGCAGAGAAGGGGGAAAGATTTGAATTGGATTCCATGTGATAGAGGTGTGATAGATTTGGAGAGAAAGAAGCGTGAGAGACAGAGGCAGAAGTGAGAGAAAAAGGCGTGAGAGAGAGAGAGACGCGTGAGAAATAGGCTTCTTCATGGGCGGGAAAACAAAATTTAGGACTAATCGTAGATCATTGAATATATATATATATATATATATATATATATATATATGTATAATATTATGAAGTCACACTATAATATCTATTTTTTATTACTCCTAAATTTTTTTGATAAATTGTATTGATACACTTTAAATTTATGTAATTCTTAAAACCTAGTATCTATTACTCCTATATTGTTTTGATACACTATATTGATATACTTTAATTTCTTAAACCATTTAAAATATATCAATATAGTGTAGGAGTAATAGAAATTTGGCTTCATAGTGTGACTTCATAGTGTTATATAAAATCAAAATTCTTTAATTTTAGTACTTTCTAAGATAAGATAATTAAATTTTCTTAATTTTAGTTGTCAAATTTCCAAAGTTTCCAAAAACTTTGAAACATATCCCTAGAAAAATGGAGAAGATTTATTAAATTTTAGGTTTCTATTTTATTAGAACTTCTATATATATTAACATATATATTCAACGAGAGAGATGAACAGTTGTTGCACCATTTCTTCTAAAGATGAAGGGGCGTGGAAGACAAACACATCGGGTACTGTGGAGATAATTAAATATGGAGAAAATCAAATTAACTGTCAAAAGAAATATGCATGATTTAAGGGAGGAGAAATATGTGAAATCACAAAAAGTCAAATTATATACTTGGACACAATTAAATTCTAAACATAAGGACTTAATGACCTAACATTAATAACTGTGTAATTTTTGACAATTAAGTCTAATTTTTTGTACCTCTTACAATATCCATAAAAATAACCACAAATGTGTTAAATGAACATATGGTACCGAAAAAAATTCCAGTACTATAGTCAACTCCTTAAATCTACTAACTATTTGTGAACTTGTGTGATTATTAAGCTTGACCCGAAACATAAAGGTAGTGTTTGGTTTGTGTCTCAAAATCTATTTTTTGTTCTCAAAATACAAAATTTTGTAAGATGTTGTTTGGTTAGTAGTTTCCAAAAATAAATTTTCAAAAAAAGTGAGAAATAAGAACAAAAAATAGATAACATCATTTAGATGTTTTCCGAGTTTTCAAGCCAAAATAGAAAACAAAGGAAACAATTCCACTCTTTAATGAGATCTCTCCTTCGATTCCCTTAAGGTTTTTTTTTTTTTTGCCTTCCTCTCACACAGCCAGAGTCTTCTCCGACAAAGGGTCTTCTCCGACGAAACCAGAGCTATCCCCAACTCTCTCTCTCTCTCCACTTCAGCAAAACCAGATGAGAACACACATGAACTATCTGGCGATCTCCAACGCCTTCTCTGTCTTTTCAAGGTCTAGGTTCTAGATCTCCTTCAAGATCTGGGTTCAAGATATTTTTCTCCAGTTATTATTTTTTTTTTTTGGCATCTGGGTTCAAGATCTCCTTCATTTCCAACATTTTTTTTTTGCATCTGGAAACCTGTTTGGCAACTGGGTCTTCTCCGACAACACAGTTTAGTGTCTTCCCCTTTTACACACACACAACGCAGATTTGGGTTGCTTCAGGGTCTTCTCCGGCAACTAAATCTTCTGTGGCAACTGGGTCTTATTCGGCAACTGGGTTCGTCTTCTTCATCGTATACCAGAGGTTGGGTTCGTCAAATCTGTGCTTCTCTCTCAATATGTTCATGTTATGGATCTGGATCGACAAATTTGTTCATGTTATGGATCTTAAATTTTGGATTTTATGTTACTTGGATTACTTCGACGAAGCTCCGACAACAAATCTGGCTAGATTTTTCCTTCTTTTTTTTTTTGTATTTTAACAAGTTTAATATATTAAAATATGAAACCGTCAATCCAAATAGGTTTTACTGATTTTTATTTTGTGAAACTGTTTATTGGAATCATCTAATCAAACAAGTTCTTCGTTTCAAAAAAATTAAAACACACTTTTCTAAAACTTTTTTCAAAAACTATTTTTGGATTTTGTTTTTAGAGACGCAAGCCAGGCCCAAAGTTTTTTTTTCCGTTACTCCGCTTCAATGTTAGAAATCAGTTCTTAGTTAATTCATCTAGCAATCCGAGTAAGCGAACCCACTTCAACCATGAACTGTTTTTGTTTCTCACTCTTAAATCAAAAGTTAACTTCTACATATTTGATAATTTGTTACGCGTACGGAGTAATGCTTTTAAATGTGAAAGACATTAAAGGAGAAGTTAATTAAGAGATTAGAACATCTTCAACAACACTCTCTAAAATAACTACTCAAAATATATTAAAATATTATATTCTTTATTTTAAAGAGTCATTTTTTACAAAATTACTTCAATCATGCTCTCTATTTTAGTTAACTACTATTAATATTTTAAGTTAAAATATTGCATAACTTGACACGTCATCAAAATGTAAAATAGTTATCCCCTTAAAGTGCAAAAATAGTTATTTGGCTCTCTAAATATAAAATATCTAGCCAAGGAGGCTAGCCAAATGTAGAGAGCCATTTAACCCAAATGTAAAATAGCTAGCCAAATAGCTAGTCCTTTGGAGTACAATTTTATGATTTCGCTCTTTATGTTAGTTAACAAATGTCAAATATATTTTTTTATTACATTATCTACTTTAGCTAACCACTTTTTCAAATTTACTCCAATAACGCTATCTATTTTAGCTAACTACTTCAACTAACTTTAACTAACTCTTAATTATTAAAATCTAAAATACTATGTAGTATACCATGTCATTACCATATTGATGACAGCACATGCTGACGTGTTACATCACGTCATCAAAATTTTAAAATTTTAATTTTTTTTAATAATGGTCACGAAATTTAAAATTTTAAAATTTGAATTTTTCAACGATCATATTACAACAGTCATATTTGTAACGATCATATTTGCAACGGTCATATTTACAACGGTCATATTTTTGGATACGTATAAATAGAATCTTCCATCTCTTATTGTCATACACCTCAAATCTATTTATTGACATTGCACTCTTCTTTGTTTTTATGTTATGGCCCGCCATCCTGCAATGAAGATGATTTTTAACGATTCTGATTCCAATGATGAATTGCAGATGATAACAATTTGTGCTATCGAAATGAACAAACGCAATAACGAGGAAAGCTCTGGTGTACGTCGTGGTTCCATTCAAGGTCATTCAGTTATTTTTTGCAATCGAGTTCAAGGGCACGAGAGACTGTATCATGATTATTTTGCTGAACCGCCTATCTATCCCCCAAATTTATTTCGAAGAAGGTTTCGAATGAATCGAACCATTTTCCTTCGTATTCTATCAACAGTGGAAGATTATGATCTATATTTTGTCCAAAAAAAAGATGCTGCTGGAATTACTGGCTTGTCTTCCCTTCAAAAGATGACAGCTGCCATAAAGATGCTTGCTTATGGAGTTGCAGCAGATGCTGTTGATGATTATGTGAGGATTGGCGAAAGCACCGCAATAGAAAGTTTGAAAAGATTTGTGAGGGCGGTAGTAGCAATTTTTTCCGATGAATACCTCAGGTCACCAAACAACGATGACATTGCTAGATTATTAGCAATGGGTACCAATCGTGGGTTTCCTGGGATGTTGGGTAGCATTGATTGTATGCATTGGAAATGGAAGAATTGTCCAACAGCGTGAAAATGTATGTATTCTAGTCACGTCCATGAACCAACAATTATTTTGGAGGCGGTGGCTTCATATGATCTCTGGATTTGGCATGCCTTTTTTGGGTTACTTGGATCTCATAATGATATCAACGTACTAGAACGCTCTTCTGTTTCTGCTCTCCTTTCAGAAGATCGGGCTCCTCCAGTCAATTTCTCAGTCAACGGAAACGATTATACAATGGGATATTACCTTGCTGATGGTATATATCCAAAATGGGCAACATTTGTCAAAATAATTACATCTCCAATAGACAATAAGCAAATACATTTTGCAAAATCTCAAGAGTCAGCAAGAAATGATGTTGAGCGAGCATTTGGAGTGCTCTAAGCACGATTTGCTATAATGCGTGGATCAGCACGTTTTTGGGCACTTGAAGTGCTTAAGGATATTATGAAGGCATGCATAATATTACATAACATGATTGTCGAGGATGAGTAGAACGCTAATGAGTTGGACTTTAGTTATGATACAATGGATGAAAATCCCACTGCCATAATCATACCTTATCAGAGTTCAGAACTGCTTCAATTTATCAATACTCAACATTGCATTAGAGACAAAGAAAGTCATTCCAAACTCCAAGCTGATCTAGTCGAGCATCAATGGAATATGCATGGAAACTACTAGGCACTATTTAAGCAAATGTTATTACAGTACTTGTACCATCATTACTACTACTTAAAGTTGTTTGTCTATTAATAAAAAAGAACTACATCTTCTTCCCCAAGATTTTCATTTGACGGCGCTGATAATATTCAGCTTGCAACGGAGGCATGCAACTCGTATCCATCGACATTATTCGATCTTCCTCTTTTAGTTGCTCCATTTGCATTCTCTCTTTCTCTTGTAGTAGACGTTCTTGTTCTTGCAACAGACGTTGTTGTTCTTGAAGATAACATTTTTCAAACATTTCAAATTTCTTCTCATTCATTACCTTTTTCTCTTCCTTCATCTCTGCTAACAGATGAACGAGTTCATAACTTTTTGTATCATCTCCAACTTCTTTACTCTTTGATTTTCGTAGTCGCGCTTTCTCAGCTTTCCTTCCAAGCGGCCTGTCTAAGGATCCATAGGACCCACCGTCATCTCCTAAATTTATGGAGTTCGCTGTAGAAGGCACGGAGTTGCCAGGAGTAGCATTCTGTTTTGTTTTTTGCTTCTTTGCTTGAGAATCCTCCATCCATTTTGGTTGATACCTTAACTCATTCCAACAATGTTCATACTGAAAAGAAGATTTATGGAGTTCCTTGTGGTTGATACCTGAACCATGTTGAAATGGATCCATGAATAAGACCTATAATTAACAATTCACAATTAATAATTCATACCCAATTGGTGAACCATAGACTTGAGAGTTCTATAATAAAATCCCCAAAGTTCAAAACAAATTACATCTATTGGTGAACCACTCTCATGTTAATCAGATGAATGGAAAGCAAGAATGTATCACTTGATCATGATAAGGCCTAAAAAGAATCTTGAAGGAAAAGGGAAGCTACATAGATATTGATTTGTATGAACATGTATGAGGCTCCTGGAGGCATATTGATGGAATAGCCTTTATCATGGAGCTCAAAGACTATTCAAACAGTAAAATAAAACTGAAAAAGTAGTTCACAGATAAAGATAGATTCATTGGCAGCTCTTAAGAATGTTGTACTTCATGAGAATTCAAAACAAAATTATATTGTACCGCAGCAGTGGCCGGATGTATAGAAGAATTCATTCATTAGAATTTCAGGTTGACCTCAGATTTATCAAAGCAGCATAAAGATGCAGCTGGAGAGTATACAGCCCCTATAGCAACTAAAAGAATCAAACTCATAAATGATGAACTAAAGCAACGCTGATATCCCATTGCATACAAACTTTTTTACAGCAAGAAGTTTAGAATTCTTCACATTCAAAGAGACACCAAATAATACACTAGAGGTGAGTTACATGAACATATGTCCAAATACTAGCAAGTTGTAGGCAACACACAGTGATAGGTACTTGAAACGAGTCTCATTGCTTGTCAGTTCTATGCCTCTTAAACACATGGTAAGATTTCCACCCTTGCTACCCTGTGAAAGAACCTTGCAATCACCCAGGATCAGAAATAAACGCGTAAAATGAATTACACAATTGATTTCCCTAATGAACACTCTATGACATAACTAAATAACAAACTCCAAATAAACAGTTCCAATTCTGATCACAAAAGAGAACTTTCTCCCATCAGGATATGATATGACAAATAATTCATAGAGTTAGGGTACCCGGTGTGGTTACACATCAAACTTATTGAACTTAAAGCAATTGCATAAAAAGGACGAACTAATATCAAAGACTTTGAAGATGACCCCTAAATTTTGTCACAAGGTACGAATCCTCAGTCAAAACGCTTTGCTGCAGTATATCTCTACAACCTCTTCCCAATTCAACTATTATTTCACCCCAAGCTTTCGCGAAACCTTTAACAGGAAATCCAACAAACAGGTAGAATGCATTCCAACAGGCACATATTGGTGATTGATCTCAGAAAAAAAAATGGAACTAGTATAGAGAATTTCACATCACAAAACTAATTCATCAATTGAACAATTGGAGAAGAGGGTATGTGCTATGCTACGTGGCCACAAAAATAATGAACATTGAACTTGTTAATTAGATCCTTCTCTCAATCAAATGTAAACTATGGAACAATCTATACCGGTGGAGCCTTCTGCGATGAAGCTTCAGTCGGTGGTGTTGTGGAGAGGCGGTGGAGCCTTCTGCGATGAAGCTTCGGTCGGTGGTGTTGTGGAGAGGCGGTGGAGCCTTCTGCGATGAAGCTTCGGTCGGTGGTGTTGTGGAGAGCCTTCTGCGATGAAGCTTCAGATGCGATGCGATGAAGCCTTCTGTGCTGTGGAGCTTCTTCTGTGCTGTGGAGCTTCAGTGAGAGAGAGAGAGAGAGAGAGAGGGCCAGCGAGGGAGAAGCTTCAGTCGGTGGAGCAGATTGTTGGCGCAAAAACCAGAGTTCCCAGCAGATTGTGGGCTAGCTACATGGGAGTGAAAATGGGGTTATCTATTTTAGATAGCCTTTTAGCTAGTCCCTTGGAGCCATATTTTGGGGAGAGGTTATCTAAAATAGCTAAGAAAAGCCTTTTAGATAGCCCCTTGGAGTTGCTCTTAAACCCTCATCAACAAAGATTCTATCTCAAACAACGAAGGCATTAACATCAGCAGCCAAATTCTTTAATGGAAATGGACCTCACTTAAGAGTCCTGAATCATGGCAAGTCAGACAGACAATTTTTAGAGAACTTCTGAAGCAAAATGTTCAAGATTGCTAAATTTCAGATTTTAGTGATTTTGTTTATATCTTAGAATTGAATTGCTACATAACCCAGAAACAAACTACAAGGGCAAATATATTTCAATGCATCTCAAATCATTCGTCATTCATATTCATTCAAATCCAATGTTAGAGTAGATGTTTGGAATGATCTTATAATAGGTGGGTTTTTTTTTAATTAATTTCTAAGATCTTTTGACGAGATTTACTTCTATAATTATCAGGAAAGCACCAAGGCTTGACTGTGACTTATCTAATCTAATGGGTTGGCCGGCAGCCAACAAGTAAACCAATTAGCCTCTCTTGTTTGTTCATACGCTTGTCCAACTTGGTCATAAAACTGGTTTGGCACTGAAGTGGTGATGAAATGAAGTTGATATTCTGTTTTCAGCGAATTCAAGGATCAAATATGAACGTCTAGTTGGTCAAAACCATTGAGAATCCAATTCATTTTTTGTTTAAATAAGCGAGTTAAATAAATTGATGAGAGCGAACCATGATGGTCTAATTGCCAATGGCTAAACTAAATATTGGAAATGTATGTCCTTTCTTGTTGTTTTTTATTGGATTCCGGTCATCGAGCTGATTTATTTGGAAAAAGAAATCAAACTGAATGAGCCCACCTATCTTTGTATGAATGGTTATGTGTGTTTTTCATGTTTGTCACAGTGTGTCTGGGGGGGGGGGGGGGGGGGGGGTGTGTGTTAGAGAGAGAGAGGAGATGTTTCTGTTACTGGTTAATATCACTAAATGGACTTACAAGGGTATGATAGTGGCAATTTGCTTTGAAGAAGCCAAATAGTAAACTTTGGCTTAGTAATAAACCAGGCCAAGTATGCCAAGAAGAGTCTGCAATTTGGATAGCTCTTTTTTGTCAACAAACGTACAATAAACATGCATGTATATATATTCTAAAGAAAATTCAATTTTTGGCTTTGCCTTGCTGTTTTTCAACAGATACGAATCTGAATTGAATTCCCATTTGTATGCCTGTCTTGTCCTTCCATTCCTCACAATCAAGAACCTCTCTCTCTCTCTCTCTCGGCATGGCTGTTAACTGTTCAGTAATGGGGGTATTGGGTTTCTGTTTCATTGTTTTCTGGATGCTTGAGATTGTTTCTGCTCAATTAGCCACAGACCCTAGTGAAGGTCCCTCTCTCTCTCATGCATGAATACCTGTTATGAATTGAGGTTAATGTTTTGACTAAATCTTCTTTTCTGTTCTGTTGGTCAGTGGAGGCTCTCAACAAGATGATAGATCACTGGAATTTGAGAACAAAATTGAATTTTACCATTGACCCTTGTACTCCGAATGCAACTTGGGCTCCAGACAATGCGAATCCCCGAATTGCTTGTGACTGTTCTGACTCTGTTTGCCATATCTCCCACTTGTTAGTTCATAATCCATTACTCTAATTGCTCTCCTATAAGAATGTCTCCATACTGAGAATGTTTCCAATTCTCATGTGATTCAGGAAGATATATGCTTTAGACATTTCTGGAGAACTTCCCCAAGAACTATTTGAGCTAAAGAAACTGATGGACTTGTAAGTGATTGAAGCTTAGGCATTTAAGCCGCACAGATAGCCCAGTGGTGTGGGATTGGACTTGGGGCCATTCGTAAACTCTGTCTATTAAAGTCATAGGTTTCTAATACTGATTTGGTTGATTTTCTGATCATGTGTTATGATACAGGAATCTGGCTCAGAATATACTAAATGGGAGCATCCCACCTGAAATAGGACAGTTATCGAATATGGAGTACTTGTAATTCATTACCACCCAAACTTGCTAAAACTAAGTATTATTATTATTTTGAATTTATTGGATGAACTCAATTTTATTTGATGTATTGAAAAACAGGAGTCTTGGCATTAATAATCTCACTGGTCTTGTGCCTCCAGAGCTTGGCAATCTCACAAAATTGCAGTCCTTGTAAGCGCATATCAATGACTTTCATATATGTTTCCACTGTCCTTGTAGATTTTCCCTGATACCCCCCCGCCCCCCCCCCCCCCCCCAAAAAAAAAAAAACCAAAATTAATTGTACTGCAATTATTCCATAAAGTTCTTTCTTGTTACAGAAGTTTTAGCTCAAACAATTTCCATGGACCATTACCCATCGAACTTGGAAATTTAAAGTCCTTACAACAGCTGTAAGTATCCACTAATACAATTAGCTTGTTTTTCTTTCTAGAGAATTCTTCTTTGGCCTTTTGGTTGAGGAAGAGTACCTGGGAATTGTTGGTCAGCCCTTTCATGTTCAACAGGCAGTTCTATTACCATTATACAAGGTTTGAGGAAGAATGATGATTTTGGTTCTGATAATGGTTAAAAGGCTTGAACTTGTGCATGTTTGTTAGTGCAACATGTTTTGAAGGAACATGGTTATGGATATTCTCTGCTTCACCATTATTAACTTGAGTATTCCTCTTTTTGTTGGCCATGAACTCTGGATCAATTGGTCTGTTAATCATTCAGGTATATAGATAGCAGCGGAGTCAGTGGGCCGATTCCACAAGAACTGTCAAACTTGATATCGCTCCAGATTCTGTACTTTCTTATCACTTTCCTTGATATGAATATATGTTGCTCTCTAGGTACCAAGAGGTCGGTCCTAAACAAAATTACTTAAATGAAAAGTGTTTTTTTCCTGCTTCAGGTGGGCTTCTGATAATCTTTTTACAGGAAAGCTTCCTGAATTCTTCGGAACTCTTACAGAACTCAAGGACTTGTATGCAAGAAATTTTATGTGCACTTTTGAATCTTAGAATGAATAATTATGATACTTTTAAGTCCTGTAACTCACACTGGCCATGGCATTTCTTTCACTAACAGGAGACTTCAAGGAACAATGCTTGAAGGCCCAATTCCACGCAGTTACAGTGCTCTAACGAAAATGGAGGACCTGTAAGGACCTCTACTTGTTTGTTTTCATTACTCATTTTATGAACAATAATGCGATGGCCAACAAGAGAGCTGCCATGTGATCCAATGTTAATGAAATATTCATTTCTGAAACTTTTATGGTTAAGGTTTTTTTTTTTTTTTTTGTTCTGAACTACCTTTATTCTTTAGATCTCCACAAGCTGATTCAAGTTATTGGTCTCTTTCGATTCAGACTTTTTATGTGCCCTTCATGTCAAGATTTATTCAGATTATTTAAGCCTGTTGATGTACAATATTAAATTTGCTCTCTCTAATGTGCACTGTTATTCGTAACTATGTGATTTTAGTGTCGAATTCTTTGTATAGGAGAATTGGTGATCTTAATAAGGAAGATTCTACTCCTGACTTCTTGGAGAACTTGACAAGTTTGTCCATATTGTAAGATTTTGATCAATTTAACTTTCAGAAGAGCCCTTTCATTTTTAAGTTTCTGTTCATTTGCAGTTTCAATTTATTGTTGAGTAGTTACATCCCATATTTGTGTGCTCTATAGATCATTGAGAAACTGTCGAGTGGCTGGCCAACTTCCAGAATACCTAAGCACCTTTTCTGATTTGAAAATACTGTAAGTCACCTAGGCATTGAAGACGGTCTGTTACTTTGACATTGATTTCCTTCTTGTTTTCTGGAAAAATGATGTTATTGGACGTGGCTTACACTTCATACTTTATTAGTCATTTATTATTTATATCAAGCTTCTGATTTCCTGTGTTGTTGAAATTTAACCATTACGAAAGGGACTTGAGCTTCAACAAGTTAACAGGCCAAATTCCAAACTCGTTCGAAGAGTTTTCTTCATTGCAATACTTGTAAGTTACTCAATTTCGCTCATATCTGCATCTTTCTACTGTCACTAAATGAGTAAATGGAATCATTTCCCACATACTAATCAATAGGGTTAACTAACCATTTGGTGTTCATTATCTTTTTATTTCTTTTTGTTTGTGTTGTTTACATGACACTGATGTTCATGTCTCCAATAAAGCAATGAATTTCTTAGTTTTCTTCTGTTGATATCATGTGGTGTGATCATCCTAATTGAACAGTGGCCATTATCCATTTCAGGTATCTTGGAAACAATAAATTGAATGGGGTGCTTCCTCCAAATATTATAAGTCCAGACCTTGTTGCCCTGTAAGTTTCTAAATTCTGAAAAAGGATTGCCTTCCTTCTAGATTTTGTGGATGAAATTATGAAATTTCGCCTGTTAAGTTGAACTCACATTTGGTGGTGGGGGGTTGACAGGAAAAGTAACCTTCGAAAAAATGGCCCTGACCCTTTTTTAATAATGAAACATTTGGCTCTGAGCTCCAATTGAGCTAATTCTCAATGTTCTGGAAAGAAGTTGACAGGACCTTCAGAGAGGAACAATGCAAATTATGAACCTGCTGACTAATACAATACTCAACAAAAATCTGTTCAGTCATGCTTCTAACTCAGTATTTCACTTCGTTGCAGAGATGTCTCCTTCAATTTGATTTCTGGAAACTTACCTCTAAACTTTGCTAAAGTAGGACTATCAATGTAAGTTAACATCTCTAAATTTTACGAGGTCGCTTTGAGTTGGTGTTATTAGGCAATTTAGTAGCTGATTGAATAGAGTCACTTGTAGGAACTGTTTGTCACCCCTTTATAAGTTTTCTTGCTGCCATCATTTAGCAAACCTACCTATTCATTTTTTTTTCCCCAGGAATGTAGCTGGAACTTCCATCAATGCAAACAGCTTACAGGATGGGTAAGTTGCTTCTAATTACCAATAGAAACTAGGATTTCAGTCAGAATAATCACAGTGGCATCATGATAGTCATCCTCTGTTAACATTTCGATGCCTTCTCTGCACAGAAATCTCGTTCTAGAAGTACATGGCTTCAAATTTCCTGATCTAATGGCATACTTCTTTTCTCCAACTTTTTTTCTTCTATTCATGTGCTTATGTTGAAGTTTTCTTAAATTTGTGAAGGACCACCCGCAATCCTAGTTGAACATTTCATATTAGTTTTAAGCCCCTTTTAATGGCTGCTGGGGTACTTTTCTTTGATAAAATATCATCAAAACAATTTGGGCCTTGAGTGTTTCCTTTTTCTCTTTTATTGGGTGCTCTTTTGGATGCATTTTGTTATTCAAGGAAGAGAATCTGATAAAGTGAAACTCCTCAATGCTGTAAAGTATCTATTTTGGTGAATTGTTAGTTTCTTAATTGTTTTAGTGGATTTCCTGACCACTATATTGGTCATCGGTGCAGGAAGGTCTCTGCAATGTTGCATTGCCTCCAAGGCAATACCCGATGCTCAAACAAAGTACCAGCCAGTAAGTATTAAGCCTTTCTGTACAAGACGATATCCTCAAACTTCAATTGCTTTGCATATAGGTTGTGTTCAGACAACTATCAAAAGATCAGCCCATAATAAGATAATTTACAGTAAGATCATCCTATTGTGTTCCATGAAAAGTGAATCACTCATTGTGGAGCTAAATTTTCATATGTTTAGTGTATTTCAGAACTTTCTAAAAGAGCAAGAAGGGAACAAGAACACAAGTTATTGTCAAGATCACAATTATAAGTAGAAACTAAATCACTTGGTTCGCTATTTATGATCTACACTACAAAATTGGAATGGAAACATATATATCAGAGTCATTTTGATGTTAAACTAGCAAAAATTTGTGAAGTTTAGATCTTATTGTCAAAATCTTTAGAATTCATATACTTAATACTATTCTTTACTAGTATGTGCTGCGTGCGTGTGTGTGCATGTTTTTTTTCTTCGGGTTTTTTTGTTTTATTTTTTTGGAAGGGGGAGAGGGGGAGCCAAACTAAACGAAGTAAAGCAAGCTAGCTTTCCAACTATATGTTCATCTTGAAATCTCACAAGCCTATTCTGTCATGTAGCATCATTTTCTGTCAAATGTGGTGGCACAGACCAAGTATCTGCAGCAGGCATCAAATTCGATGATGATTCAGAAACACTAGAAGCTGCCTCATTGTACACAAGCTCCAATTCTCAATGGGCAGTAAGCAGCACAGGAAATTTCATTTCTAACCCAAATGGACCTCAATATATAGCACAGACAGATTCTCAAATCATGGAGACTCTGGAGTCGGAGCTCTATAAAACAGCAAGGATCTCACCAAGCACATTAAGGTATTATGGTCTTGGTTTGAAGAATGGAAAGTACAATGTTGAGCTCCACTTTGCAGAGATACAAATGGATGACTCTCGATCTTGGAGAGGTCTGGGGAGGCGTTTATTCGACGTTTACATCCAGGTACTCAAATTTATTCCCCCAAACCCCGATGTCTAAATTCATGGTGCGTAAAGAGTTGCAGTGGATATCTTGTATGTGTCAAACAAAAACCAGATTACTTGAAAAAATCATGAATTATTTTGAATGGTTCTCAAATGACATTTGCTTCTGTTTTCCTGCTACCTTGGTTCTTCTCTTGCCTAATTTCATATTTGATCTTTCCAACTTACACACAATGGACCAAAAAAAAACAAATAACTATATAAGAAATTCTATTTCTCCAATTATTCTTGTAGCAGAAGTCCCTGAATCCTGTGTTGGTGATCTTTGCTTGGCTCGCAGTCCTTAAAACGTATAGGAACCACTCCTCAGCCCTGGTTACTTACAAAGAAAAGGTGAAAAAAGAGAATCAATGGTTAATTCTATCCAGTAAGTTTCAGAATCTAATAATCGATATGGTCAAAGTCTAATACTTATTCCAACCCCCAAATCCCTGAGTCTATAAATTTGCATGGTCCTTTAGGTATCACTAAATATTTGACAGGAAATTAGGGACACATCTGAATTTATTCAAGACAGTATTGGTTGTTGTAGGTTGAACAGTTTTTTCTACTGAATTTGTCCTTCTGGTTTACACTTTTCTTCGTGTTATCTTGCAACTGCTGAAGGGCGAAAGAGTTCTTCAAGATTTCAACATACAGGAGGAAGCAGGTGGATCCAAGAGAGCGTTGGTAAAAAGATTCGAGGCAAACGTTACAAACACAATCATGGACATTCATTTCTTCTGGGCAGGGAGAGGCACTTGCTGTATTCCATTTCAAAGCACATATGGACCATTAGTGTCAGCTATCCATGCTTCCCAAGGTTCTCCAAAAATCATTCTCATGTTCTCTTTTTTTTTTTCCCCCGATTTTTCTCATCTTTGATCTCTTCATTACCTCAAGCAGATTTTGAATAACCATTGATTTTTTTTTCCTGGACTATTTTGTAGTGTCTGATGGTGTTGGTTCTTCCAAACATGACAAGAAACGCATTGGAATACTTGTTGGAATAGCACTTGGATCTGCAGCTGGGCTAGTGATAATCTCCTCCATATTCTACTTGTGGTGGACAAAGGAATCACCAGGACACATGCGAGTCCTCACAGACTCACCAAGAATGGGTAGTTTCAAACCAATGCAGATACATAGTCCAAAGAGTATCAGAATGTAGATATATATGCTTCTGAGAAACTTTGAATAACTGTACAGTTGGTGAAATTGCTCTTCATGGTTTTTAAGTGGTTGTTTTTGGTTGTTGTACTTGGTTTCTTCTGTTGTCATTCTGAAATATTGAAACTATTGGATGCAAGCCTGCAATTCTATAGCAAAACTTGTAGCTATGGAAAGTTTTGCAACAAAAAGTCCAAATGATGCTCAATGCTGTTGTCATTCTGTTCAGATTTGATCTTCTTCTTATGCAATCGTGTGCGTTGGTGCAACAATTGGTTGGTTGAGGAGATAGATAGATAGATATAAAGTAATTGTATGCACCTGAAAAAATAGCATTTTTTATAGGATCGATCACAAAAATCCCAAATAGTTGGAAATGACTTCAAATTTTTTTTATAAAAAATCCTAAGTTATACATAATGGTATGATACAATTTTTAATACCATACCATAGAATTCTTATGTTCTTAGAATTTCAAGACTTCTTATAAGAAGGCTGTGGAAGAACCCGAACGGGTTAGTCTAGTGGTAGTTTAACCACTTTATAAACACTTCAACAAAGTGTACGTTCGGGGTTCAAAAATCCCATGGGTGGGTATACCCTTGGGACCACCACCCTTCCGATTTATAGATAGGCTGTTTTGTACGAGATTCAGCATTAGTCTAGTGAATTCATTGTGACAATTGGGATATCAGAAGAAAAAAAAAAAGCTGTCGGAGTCATATTTAACAAGAAATTTGTCAAACACATTCTAGGATTCTGCCATATACCTTCATCAATTTTAATCTCTTCTCAACCAAATGAAAATCTTTTTTGTCCCGATAGATTAGTCTGATATAGATCTTACTGATGAATACTTGGAATGATCAAATTGAAGATGGGAAGCACAACCCAAATAATCATTAAGGGTACAAATAATATATCTAATATTACAGTTAGTAAGTTAAAATTTTAATTTATAAAAAGTATAATAATGGTTAAAATTGATCCAATCTTCGTCTATTTTGATTCAATGATACAAAATTTATCCCAAAAAAAAATTTTCCACCCAAAAACATGAATTTTTCTACACGACTCTTAATGGTAGACAACTCAATCCACACATCAAAATACTCCCCAATATCAAACAATCTCATCAATTTACACTTCTCTTTCTTTTTATTTTAATTTTAAATTATGTAAATAAAAAATTAAATTACTATTTAATATAAATATTGCAGAATCAATGTTTGATTTTTAATATTGTGATTATTACCAGAATACCCATAAAATGCGTCTCCCTCTCCCTCTCCCTCTCCCTCTCCCTCCTGAATCTTGCAGGAAGCATTCGAAGCTCTCATGGCGGGTGCAACAGAGGACAAAAGCTTCAGAGAGAGAGAGAGAGAGAGAGAGGGTGGGACAAAAACAAAAAGGGCAAGGTTATTACTGCAACCAACGATCACGGTGGGACTCGAACCCACAATCTCCCGCTCCGGAGGCGAGCGCCTTATCCATTAGGCCACGCGATCTTCTGCTGTCAAGTTTATATTTATAATCTTAAATCATTAAAGTTTTCATAACTCGTGACGAATAAATTGTAAGCAGCTGGGCTAATGAAACAGTCTCTCTGTCTCTCTCTCTTACTAACCTGGAAAATCCACTGTGAAGAGGTTATACCGAAATTCTTATGAATGTTGTTTTAATTGATTTAATTATATTTAGGAATTTGAAAAACTATTTTCACCTTGTAATTCACATAATAATTACTTTGGAATTAGTCGAAAAATGAACATTTTCCATTCCATTTCTCACAATTTTTCACGCATTTCCAAAGTGTATTATCGAATGCCTTTTCTATTCTATTAGGATTTTCAATAAACTTGTTCTTTTTTAATTGATCGATCAAGAAAAAAATAGGGGTGTCAATCATGTCGTGTCATGTCATTTTCATGTCGTGTCATTTTCGATCGTATTATTTTCGTGTCGGGTCATTTTCGATACGTATCGGGTTTGTGTCAATAAAAAATTATTTAATTCCACAACAACTCATAATACTATTTAAAAAATTAAAAAAATTCTTATTTTCTGTCTACATTACTCATTAAAAACTTATTTTCTATCTACAGTACCTGTCAATCGTGTTATTCATGTAGAACCTTAATTTGACCCATTTATTTCTCGTGTCAACTAATCGTGTTATTTTTGAATTTTGTGTCGGATCGGATTTATGTCAGATTCGTGTTAATGGATAAAATTTACACCCCTAAAATAAAGTATATAAGTTGACTAATGCTATTAGGATATATAAAAGTTTTATTGAAGGATTACAATCAGAGAACTGATAAATAGAAATAGCCAAAAAATTGGGGACAGATATCTTCCATGGGGCCATTTATTTATATCACAGCTTCAGTTGACCTTTGGAAGTAGTGAGTTAGGTGAAGTGTGATTGGAGTTATGTCATTGGACTTTTGTTTTCTTTCCCTTACTTTCTTTTTTTTGGCTAGATTGTTTTAAAAGTATTCAAGCTAAGGCAACATAAAATGATAGGGATATCATAATGTAATTTCAATTTAAAAAACCATAATGTTAAATTGAATAGGGGACACACCCCCTTTTGGATAATCTCTAATAAAGAATTAGTGATGTGTTTGTAAACCCAGATATACTAAGTTTGAAACTTAGCAGCATTTTTAAGATCAGGTCATGAGAAATTTATCCATCATGAATTCTCTAATCTTATACTTCGTTTGGTATGATGGAAAAATAGAATGATGAAAAGTTGGAAGGATGAAAAGTTAGAGGGATAAATAAAACATCATGTTTTGTAAGGATGGAAAAGTTGATGGATTAACTTTCCTTCCAATTCACCAAAATCAATCCCTCTAAAATCAGAAGGAAAGTGGATGAAAAGTTTATTATTTGCGTTGAGATGTAATTTATTTGTCTATATATCTTTTGATATATACATATATTATGTATATATTAATTTCATATAAAAATACAATGATAAAATATGTATTTATATATATATATTTTTTAAAAAAAATTTTAAAAATAAATTAAAATTTTTTTAATAAAAATTTAAAATTTAAAAATTTTATTAAAAAATTTTAAATTTAAAAAAAAATATTTTTTCCATCTTAACTAGAGGTGAAAATTTTCGACTCAACACGATAACACAACTCGAACTCGATACGAATTTTATGACACGAACTTGAAAATGACCTGATACGCGAACAAGAAATATAAAAGACTCATATTCAGTTCAACTAGCCAAACTCAAAATTGACATCATTAACTCGCAACTCGACACGATACAATTAGTTAAATGAGTTGAGTTAGGTTTGACTAATGTTCGACACAAACCTGTAATGACTCAACACGAATTTGACGCGACACGATTCGATTGTCACCCCTAATCTTAGTCAGCTCAAAAAAAAAAAATTTGTCATTTTTATTTTTCATTCATCCAATCAAAAACAAAGGAAAGAAAGTGTATTATTCTATTTTCCTTCCTATTTTTCATCATTCTTACCAAACGGAGCATTAGTATGGATGATCTGTCTTTGACCGGACTGGAAAAGAGATTAATAATAGTACGTGAAAGTTGACTCTGACATCCTCATCGTAATATCAAAAAAAAAAAATAATGTTGTTCAAATTATTGCATTTGTCCCTTTTTTATTTTTGGCAAATTTCTATAATGGTTCTGCCTTTTTTCTATTTTTAGTAAATTATTGGCCCACTGGCCCCCTAAAAAAATATTTTATGTTTGGATTCATGAACCAAATGTAAAATGTCCTAATCTATTTATATATTTAGCAAAAGACAATACTTATCTTTTATTAAAAATTTTGTTCCTTGTTTTGTAAGAACAATTTTATAAATAAAATTGTTATTTACCATTTTTTGGCAAGTTTGTTAGATTTAAAAGGCAAATGATGTAACACAAAAGTATTTTATGCTCCATCAAATAATCAATTTCTCAATAAGATCGAGAATGACTTTAACTAGATTTTGCAACTAAATGAAGAATAATTTTGGTACAAACTTTGCAATTTTGTACATCGAAAAAAATAACGATAAATTTAATTTACAATTAATCAATTATAGAAAATGTAGAGATTTTAAAAAAAAAATTATTTTTCACTTATAAATATAATTTTAGAGATTTTAGAGCATCAATTAGATTTTGTGCCTGTTTTGTTCAAATTTTGTTTACCCTAAATATAAATTAATTTTACTATTTGATATAGTAATTTTGTCTTGAATTTTAATATATTGTCATTCTTGAACTTAAATTTTTTGTTTATCAATTAGCCAATTACTTTCTAAAATATATTTTGCCCCCTAGTGCAAAATCATGGCTCCAACCCTTATCGTACCCCAAAAAAATATATAGGTGTTATACTGAAATTGATCTAAAATCGTAGATTTTAATTTGATTGATTTGTAACATTGGTTACTAAAATGATAAAGTGATTTAAAATAGTAAAATAATAAAATAAAAAGACTTTACACGTATCACGATTTTAGTAGATAAAAAATGGAGATACAGTACCAAAAAATTATTTTATCGGTACCATAACTGGATACAAATTTGGTCACAAGGATCACATTTGATTGTTGCCGGGTCACATTTAATTACAAAATTTGCTTCGATTTACACTTTCATGCTCCGTTTGGTACGATGGAAAAATGGAAGGATGGAAAGTTAGAAGAATGGAAAGTAGGAGGAATAGATAAAACATCATGTTTGGTAAGGAAGGAAAGTAGGAAGGATGAAAAAATGGATGGATTAACTTTCCTTCTAATTCATCAAAATCAATTCCTCCAAAATCGGAAGGAAAGTAGATAGAAAGTTAATTATTTGTGTTGAGATGTATCTTATTTGTCTATATATCTTTTAATATATACATATATATATTTTAAAAAAATTTAACAATTAAAAAAATTAAAAAATTTAAAAAATTAAAATTAAAATAAACAAGTCAACTCTCAACTCGACACTAATGTTCGACACAAACCTGTAATGACTCAATACGAATCTAACACGACATGACTCGATTGTCACACCTAATTTTAGCAAGCACAAAAAAAAAAAAAATTAGTCATTTTTATTTTCCATCCATCCAACCAAACACAAAAGAAGAAAAGTGTATCATTTTTATTTTTCTTCTTTGAATGATAGAAAGTATATTCCTCCTACTTTCCATCATTCCTACGGAGAGTCAGAGTCTTCAAAATATGGACGAGTTTGTCATTTCTCTTTTTTTAACAGTGTTGGAGGGAGATTCAATTCAAAGTTCAAACCAATGACCACTACAGTACAAGTGGAGTGTTTGTCATTGAGGCACTTCGTGGGAAGACCGCTATCGTGACGTGTTTGCCATTTCAAACATCCCTATTTGTAAACTCGTGGACACTCACAAGACTTTATAACAAATTATATAAAAAGATGAGTTGAATCACTACCCAAAAAAAAAATAAAAAGAAGAAGAAAGAAGAAGAGACCCACCCTCTAGGGCATCATGGGATGCCGATCTGTGTGTACTCTCAAGCCATTAGTTCAAAAGTAAAGTAGAAGGGCAACCATCTTTCCCCCTTTTTTTGATTAGAGAATATAGAAATTGTTTTAGTTTTCATTGACAAGTCACATCATCAGCAATATGCTCCACAGAAGTACCAATCAAACTCACAAATATCAGCAGGGCTTGACCAAAACCTAACTAGTTACAAGACTTCTTTAGTCCACAGCTAAACCAGTAGAATCAAAGCAGGCACACCCAGATTGTGCTTGAATCTGGGTTGATATCTGACTAATGCAGACTGATGCCTCACCCACTTTGAATAGAATCACTTAAAGTAACAAGATTATTTATCAATAAAATTCGCATCCTATAAAGGTACTCATGGATGCCACTAAAAAGTAAAATTTTTGCTGGGTAATCAAACATAGCAGCATAATAAAAGAGAAAGCAGAGACAGGAAAGTTAAAGAGAGCATAAACTTAAGGAGGAAGTTTCATTTTTGTGGCCGGCATATAAAAGAAGAAACTTGGGCCATGGGGAATGAAGCTTTTTCTTGTCTCCGCCAGAACTCGGGCTCAGGGGCTCATAGTTGAAACTCGGATTGAGTTGAGTTCAAGTCGACTCAAAAACATCACAATTTATCTCATGGATTGGGTGGGTGTCGGGCCGAACCCGGTCCGAGTTGCACTCTAGTCTCTGGTTAGATGGGAAGTTCATGCCACAAAAAACTCACATACATCGATATACACAAGCAAAAAAGACAATGAAACTCCTTTGATTGGTCGACCATGCTAGTGAAAATCAATCCCTAAATGAATTTACCATCATCACTCAAAATTTGAACTGAAACTTGATTGGCACTGCCTAATTCAACCTCTCCTATCTATCCTCTCATCCCCATTACTCTTGTACCCCTAACAATGGAAACTAAACTGGACAAAAAAACCAAAAAACTTGTAGACTTCCATGCTTTGAAAAAAAAAACTGAAAGCATAACTTTGGGATGATACAGCACAAACCAATATCACATACGACATGATTCAATTTGAATTACTAGTGATAGTGAACTACCGGAACCAATAATATTCTAAGCAATTCGTTCTGCAGTCCACGAAAAAGCCAAAACAAATTATTTCAGATTTGAGGGTTTTATGCCATCTCATTGCTGCCGGGATGATGAGACACAATCAGCTTTTATTTGGCCAGGTCATAGTGACATTTGGTTTGGATAACTACAATCTAATTAATAGATAAACTACAAAGAAAGCTGAGCACTTATTATATCAAAACAAGCCAAGGTCATTTTCAGTGCTGCTCTTGTTTTCTTCAGATCCTTCAATATGCATTGGACTATTCTCTAACAGAATTGTCGTTGGGTATAGTTATTCATGACCAAGACATTTAAACTAAACCATGTGCTTTCAATTCAACTCAATTGTTTTCTCAGCAATGATCTTATATGATCCCAAGTTGTTTTGCGTTCTCTTCCTCCGTCTTCTTTTCTCAAATGGAAATATATTAATATACAGATCATTTATGCGCCAGCGCGGCTAACCATAGCCAAAGATATGTAGAAAACATATTTGGTAGGACGGGAAGCAGCTGAATATATGACCAAATCATATTTATAGGAGAGGAAGCATTGTCAAATGCTCATAAGATTCTTTACAACCATATACAAATGGTTAATGTTCAAACACTTTCTATACTAATCCAGAAAACTTAACTAAAACCAAATGCTCGTAAGATTGATCTCTAAGAACAACAAAGGTGAGATAAACAATACAGTAGTCACCCCTGGATTGGTAATATTGTAGCTGAAGGGATATGATTGCATCCACATTGAATCCTAACTATCCAGCAGTACAACTTTGAAACTGCTCCATTTACCAAGTTTAAAGGAGTAATCAATTCCCCATGAACAATAGTAACTGAACAAAACAACGTGCATTGCTATAATAAGAAAGTAAGGGCAGTATCAAGTGAAACAAGATAAAAACAACCATAAATAATCAAGATTTAGCTGTACCAAATAGACTGTAGTTAGTTTCATATTCTCAAAACAAGCATCGCAGAGATGGACAGATACAAAGAAGGCAAGAAATCCCTAGATTACAACACAGGAAGAGACATAATAATTCGCTTATAGACCACCCTACATCAACATCCCCACAACCCCTAATCTCTTCAGCTGCTTCTCTCTTCCAATCCCCATCTCTTCCCCAATCGGCAATACTCGTATTGCAGGAATAAGAGCACACAAAATACAGTGGGAAATATGAAGAACAAAAAACTAAACAGAGTACTGGTGTATGGACAAGACGGCAAAATCAATAAGGTGTGTAAGGAGTGTAGTACCCGGCTGGTGGTAGTCCCAAACCATTTACCGGTGGCATTCCATATGGCATCATTGGTGGTTGCCCAGGAGCATAGTATCCACCAGAACTAATCTTGGTCAAACTAGTTTGGCCTTGCATACCATCCCTAGCATACTGTTGCCACACCAATTGCTCTTGCACAAGAAATTGTTGTTTCTTCTCCATGTCTGCCATTTGCACATACGAAGGTGGTGCAATGTTCAAGGATGCAGCAAATGGATCTCCTCCAACGGTCTGAACAGTCCCATCCGGGGCAGGGAGAGCCAATACTGGCGTTGCACCTTTCCCCGGCCCCGGCAATGCCACACTACTAGAACTGCCACCACTCAATTGGGCAGTGCTCACATGTTGCCTCACCATTCCCTGATCGTACATGCCACTCAACAATAAGGGATCAAACCCACCACCCAATGTTGCCTTTTGCTTCTGCAAATTACTGGCCGATTCCACCAAGGCCAATTCCCAATCGGCCTTACCAGCCTCAGCTGCCGGAGTCTGCCAAGCAGAGGTCACCTCAGGTGCCCCATTCGATGGGAAAGCTTCCCATGATCCATTCCCATTACTAGCCACAGGACCAGCAAACAATGCCAATGCCAGCTTATTCCCCTGATCATCTGCAGTCACCCCTTCATCTCTCAAATCCACCAAGTCCCCTGTCTCTCGAGCCACCGGCTTAGGAGCCTCCGGCTCACGCGGTGGTGGTGGAGTGTAATTCTCAGGCGGTGGCAATGCCTTTATCTCATTCATATCCGGCACAGGCTCCTCGTCCTGAACGACCGGCTGAGCCTCCACCTTCCTCTCTGGACTTTTCACCGCCTTAGCCCTATCCCTCACAAACTCCTCCAATGTCTCCAACAACTTTCCGGTAATCCTCTGCACTTCTGGGTACTCCGACGACCTTGCCACACCGGTATCCTTACACCAATTATAAAATGCCACCAGTTCATCAATCTGCTTCGCTGAACTAGCATAGGCATCAAAGGCTTTCACACAATCCTGATATTCCATATCGAAAAATCGATCCAACAACACTGCCAAAACCTCACATATATCAGCATAAAGTTTAAAACTCTCCTTCACAACTGGGTACAAAGCAACCAAAACCATCCTGCTATTCTTCGCCATACCAGTCGGCCTACAAGCCAAAAGCCGGTCCAAAAGCCTCTGCAAATGACCCATCTTCCCAAACATCCTCTCCGGCTTCATCTCCCTCAGTGGGGTCACATCTTTTCTCTCCTGGGAAACACTCGACTCTCTCACATCCCCAGAAGACCACGATCTTCTCATCCCAGAATTCCCATACCCAGGTTCGTCCCTAAACTCACTATAATCGTAGTCGTAACCCCGATTTGGAGGCGATCTATATCGCTCCTCTCTCGATCCAAATCTCTCAATTTGCTGACCACCCCCACTCTGCTTTCGCTCAAACACCATCAATTCCAATATCTGATCCAAATACAAGGCATAAGTCCGTACAAAAGACGAATGATCCCAAGAGTTTGAATGTGCTTCGTCGCGAAAATCAGACATGTTCAGCAATCTGGTGCCCCTTCGTGTGGCGTACATGATCTCTTGCTGGAAAATGGAATCGCCATCGTTCAACAACCTATGAACAAGTATCAATGACTTCAAGGCAACGATCCAGTCTCTGGTCTTTCCCAATCGCTTCGACACGGCGGCGACGCAGGCACTGACGTACCCTGTGGAGTAAGAGGTTAAGTGTAAGATCTCACGAATGTATTTATCATCGGCCGGATCGTCATCGTGGCTTGTTGCTTTGACAATCGCGACTTCAAGCTCCGGCGCCATGTTGCTCGACACTTTCGCGATCCCTATGCTGGTCTGGTCCTTCACCGCTCCGATCGCTTTGCGGATCGTGCTCGGCGCCATTTCTTACCCAAAAAACAAAATAACCCAAAAATCAGAAAACAATAATTCAATTAATCAACTTATAATATTCTTGGACAAGGGTGTTTGATACACTGAACAAGAACAAATCACAAATGGGTTGTTTTGTACCGTTAAATTGTGGTTCAAGATCGGCGGCTAGGAGTAAGGTGTGGGTTCAGAGAGAAACGACGGCGTATCCGTTGACTTCCTCAGACTGTAAAAGCAGAGGGATTTGAGCTGATCTGTGCAAAGAGCATTAGCCGCTTTTCGCTCTCTGGACTAGATTTGTGGATATTTCCGTTCTGTGAGAGGGAGAGATGGAGATTGGAAATATTTGGTAAGAGAGAATTTGGGGTCTGGGAGAATCTGAGCCGTTGGATGTGAGATCATGAGGAGACGAGGAGAGAGAATAGGGGGAGTGTCGGGCGGTGTCGGTGTCCGAGGAGTAAAGAGTTTTTGTTGGAATACAGTGGAAGGGATTTTATGTGTGGGCGGTGGAGTTATTTTATCATGGTAGGGACGCGTACGGATTGAGGTGTTTGACAATTTTTTTTTTTTTTTTTGGCATTATTATCAGAGTAAATTATACTTTATCCCCTGAACTATATCCTTATTTCACTTTGTACATTAATTATAAAATTTCTCATATTACACCATAAAATATCAAGTTTATTTCCTATTACTCCAATAGATAACAATAAACTTAAAAATATTTCAAATGAGAGAGGGAAACTCTAAGAGCAACTCCAACGCCCTCGCTATAACCTGCATGTACGCTATTTTAGCGAGCAAAACGTCTCTCACCAGGCTCCAACGGGCTAGCTATCCAACTCGCCAAAATAGCTTTGGGATTCATCCTAGCCAAATCTGGAGAGGGCCATCCAGCTCGCCAGTTGCTGCCTTCCCTCCATTTTTGCACAACGACACAAGTGTAAAAATCCGGGTAAATTTTAACTTTTTACGATGAAGGGCAAAATGGTAATTTACCATTACGGGTTAAAAACCTGAATTTTTTTTAGAGCTCGGATGATGAAACGGACCTCACCATTGAATTCTTCTCGCGAGATCTAGTTACCACGTCAATTTTCGTCGAATTCCGAGATAGTCGGATTTTTCGCATTTTACGAGACGAGCGGACCCCGGGTGACCCTGTACACGAAATTTTTATAAAATTTCCAAGTTTGGGGAAAGATTAGAGACAAGTTAAAATAAAAATATTTTGAACTCGAACCGGAGCGAAATTTAATCGTTTCGGGATTAAAACGAACCCGGAATTAAAAAAGGGACGTGTGGCCAATTGTGGGCCAAGTATTCTAAAAATATAAATAGGGGGAAAATCTAATTTTTCCCACATATTTGCTCATTGCTCAGCTGATAGAAAGGAGAGAGAGAGAGTGAGGGTTCTCCAAAACTTCTCTCTACGATCTACTCCATTTTAGAGCTCGAATCCACTTGGGCCAAGAACAAAGATTGTTCTACTCAACGAGGGCTACGCGTGGATACCAAAAACGACTGCTTTCACTGAACGTTGGGAGGCCGAAAAGTTGGAAGTGGAGGATTCAAGCTTGCTTTGAGTTCTAGGAGCTTCCCACGGCGGTTCTACACGCTACAAGAGGTAGGGTTTTCTTCCTACTTAGGTTTATTTCCAACCTATGAAGGTTATATGGAATGGGTAGGTGTATATATATATGTATCACTTGCCTATTGTGGTTATTTGGGTGAAATGGGTATTGAGAATGGGTAGCATGATTTAAATCACATTCTCTAGTTTAATGTACCACTAATGCATTTCATGTGTGGGAAATGAGTACCAAATGTGCTAAGCAAGGTTGGTATGAAATGGGTATATAAATTTACTTGATGGGTAAATTTAATAAAAAGTTAAAGGAACTTGAAGTATGAAAAATTGATATGGGAAATTGGGTAAAGTGAATTCCTAAATGAAATGGACATTTAGGAATGGTTGTTGATAATTTCTTGAGAAATTATGACATATGAGGTTATGTTATGGGTAGAATGAATTCTATCTTGGTATAATTGTGTAGAAATCAATTAATATGATTTCTTGAGCTTTATGATGAATTTGAGTATATTATATGATTACATGATCTTGGATGCCTTGAAGGTGTTGAGTAAATGCTTTGATGAAAATGTGAAGTATGTTTTGCATGAACTATGTATAACATGCATAGATATTGTGATTAAGGAAAATGTCGATATACACATGCTTACGAGGTGTTGACAAAGTGTTGAATTGTGGTATTTATATGCTTATGATATGAAGTACCATGGATATGTGGATTTATCTTGTGATTGCTCATATGACACTCATACATATTGAACATGTGGATAAGGTGCAATGATACATTACATTGCATTCTCATGGGTACATCACATTCATGGTCATAAGACATGGGTGTGTGTGGGTGCGAATTGGCATCGCATTCATGGGTAATGGACATGAGTGTGGGTGTGTGCATGTGTTGTGGATCAAACACCAAATCTTGGTGGTTGGTATGTGAACTCGGGAAAGTCGGGATCGAAGATCCGACTGAGTTGCACGGTTGCATTGCATAAGGAAAACTTGTGTCGGGTAAAGCAAGTAGGGCTAGACACTCCCTCGAGTGAAAAACCCGGAACCACTGGTTCATACACTCCTACGGTGCAAGTCCAAAAAGTGTAGATAGACCCACGGAGCCGGCGGTGCGATTCCAAAATCCGTTGCCCAAGAAGACACAAGATTTTGTTGTATAAAAACACCCATTCAATGGGTAGCCTCAAACAATGATTGAGTTTTTATAAAGACATAACTTTTAATTCAAACGATCATTGGGAGGGTTTTTCCGTCAATAGACGGGTTCATACACATTGGTTTTTGCATTGTGTTGTGTGAGTCGGGGAAGACTCGGGATAAGGTGCGTGAGTGAGTTCCATCTCATATCATGGCATGACATAGCATAGCATGGTAGCTTTCTAACATTGAAGTGTATACTCTTGTTGGATTGGTTGATGCTTGTTGATTGCTGCATGTGCGCATTTCATATGCACTTAGGTTGGGGAGTAGCCTCTGTAGGAGGATATCCTATTGAGCTTGGCTCACCCTTCGTGGGACAACATTTTCAGGTGCGGGGTTCACACCGGCGGACGGCTCCCATTTCGAGCCCCAAAGTTGAAGAAAAGCCGACTTGTGGCTTTTATGGTTTAACTTGTAAAGTTTTCATATAAATTCCATTTTAATGTGTAAATATATGGAATTGTATTAAATGGACTTCCATGGACTTTTATAATGTAGAAAATATGAATATATATGTTTGGGTGACCTTGGGAAGGTTTGAAATGAGTTGGAAATGAAAAATGGTTGAAAATGGCAAAACTGGGCAGAGAGTACCGGTACTGGGCACCGGTACTGTATGGTACTGGTACCCCCTTTCCAGTGGGTTGACAGTACCGGTACTGGATACCGGTAATGAATGGTACCGGTACTGGGTAACGGTACACTCTCCAAAATTTTCAGATTTTAAACTGCCTTGCCCTATTTTCGGTCTGGGTCTTCCCTTCCCTCCAATGATCTAAATGGACCAAAGTGGAGAATAAATTATAATATTTTGGATATTGGTTGAACCCAATGAATAATCAAATCCGGTTAACAATTGTGAGTTAAGATCCCGGATAAGGGGATGCTACTGCCGTGGTGTTAGGTTGGGTGACATCCACGGGTATTTCCGCGGTTGACGGATGGTCAACGGTTAATATAGGACCCCCGGATTTTGGGGTGTCACAACAAGGCTCCCTCTCTATTTGCTCTTTGCGTTAATTTTGGGGTTGTTCTTCATCAGACCTCGTCTTCACTGTGGTTTCATCATCGTCTTCATCAGAGCTTGTCTTCACCCTGGTATGGATCTCTCTCTATCTCTTTCTCTCTCTCTGTGCTTGATTCGACAGAAACCCTAATGCCCAAATAGAAACTTGAGATGATTTTGATACCTCAAATGATGAAATCAAGAACCCAGAAGCTTTGATTTCCGAACTTCTTTGGGTGGTTCAATTGATTTGAATTTGAACTGCTTTGATTCATCACACAGCAACCCACAACATAAGAAACAGAGGTGTTGTTGGTCGCCGGAATTACACCGGCGATTTATGAATGCACTTCACGAACTCGGAGGAGCACAAGGTAAGAAAATAAAATAAAAAAAACTAAATCTGAACTTCAACTCATTGTTAAATTGTTCCGTCTTTTTCTAAAATTTGGAAAATTTTGCTCTGAAGTTGCAAAGTTTTGGGTTTGTAAAGGGAATTTCATCGGTTTCTGGTTGTTTAACACACTGGTTTTTTTTTTTTTTTTTTGGGTTGGGGCTAAGCAATAAAACATGGATAAATCCGGGTAGCAAAGATAGTTACTTTCTGGGGCAAAGTGCCATTTGCCCAATTTTTATTGATGGGTATTGTTAATTTGTTCATAATATTTGCAAATTTAACAATTTTAGCTCTGATTTGGGTTCTATATTTCCTTGATTTGGGCGTGTAGGGTGAAAATTTAGTTGTTGATTTTATATGGTATTCGGACTTCGATTCAAACATCAATTGGGGGCATTTTTGAATTATATTATTGAAAGTTAGTTAAAGTAGTCAGCTAAAATAGAGAGCGTGGTTGGAGTGAATTTTAAAAAGTAGCTAGTTAAAGTAGTGAATTCAATATTTAAATATATTTTGAGTAGCTATTTTGCTGAGTATGGTTGGAGATGCTCTAATTCCCGTCAAGTGTCTAGTATCACTATATTTTATTTCTTTTACAACCAAATTGTTGCTGGGAAGAAAAAGAAGGTCAAAGAAAGAAAATTTTGAGCTTAGGAAAGACAAAATTTTTCTTAAATTTTGACCTACACATGTGCAGTAGACAATTGTTTATTGATAGTACAGACCACTTACATGCGCATTTACCATTAAAAAATTAATATTTGTTATCGATTTGAATGATATGAAATAAAATTGATAATTTAAAGTGCAATATGAAAAATTTTATAATTGAAGATGTAAAATAAAATAAGAATAAAAGTTCAGGAGAGTAAAATATAATTTACCCTTATTATAAGAAAGAAAAATGCAATGGTCATTAAACTAACTACTAACAGAAAGTTTTTATTTTTTTTTTATTTTTGTGATGATTGATTTTTTTCTATATTACGCTGCTTTCGGCTTTTGTTGGTTGGTATAAAGAAAGTGTAAACGACGATAGCAATACTGTTGACATCAAAGTTGATAATGAAAAACGATTATATTATGAGTCGATATCAGTATTGTATCGGATGCTTTTTTTTTTTTTTTCTGTCACTTTCAATTACTGGCGGAGCCAATAAAGGGTCAGACATACCCACCCTCAAAAAATAAAATAAAAATGGAATTTTTATGTAATTTTGTTAAGAATATTTAATACTACTCACCCTAATATTTTTGAAACAAAAGTTTGAAACAAAATAAAATAAAATGAATTTTTTGTCATACGCTCAATAAAAAAGATGTCACAAACACTTCCTTATCTATACTATTTTAAAATATCAGAATACTTGAAAAATATTTTTTTTCCAACTTTATCCTTCAAAAATATAATTATTTTATCCATATCCTTCATATTTAATGTCAACCAAACTCTAATTCCACTTACTCCCTAATCCCCACCGCCTTTCTCCCAACCTTTCACTCTCCAGCCGTTTGTCTCTCTATCTCTCTCTCTCTCTGTCTCTCTCTCGCTCTCCTTAACAACTCCCACCCATCTCATAAACTTAATTGATTTCTTTTCTTACTTTACCCTTCAAAAATATAATTATTTCATCCATATCTTTCACATTTAATGTCAATCAAACTCTAATTCCACTAATCCCCACCACCTTTCTCCCAACCTTTCACTCTCCAGCGGTTTGTCTCTCTCTCTGTCTCTCTCTCGCTCTCCTTAACAACTCCCACCCATCTCATAAACTTAATTGATTTCTTTTCTAACTTTAACCTTCAAAAATATAATTATTTCATCCATATCCTTCACATTTAATGTCAACCAAACTCTAATTCCACTTACTCCTTAATCCCCACCGCCTTTCTCCCAACCTTTCACTCTCCAGCGGTTTGTCTCTCTCTCTCTCTCTCGTTAACAACTCCCACCCATCTCATAAACTTAATTGATTTCTTTTCTAACTTTACCCTTCAAAAATATAATTATTTCATCCATATCTTTCACATTTAATGTCAACCAAACTCTAATTCCACTAATCCCCACCGCCTTTCTCCCAACCTTTCACTCTCCAACGGTTTGTCTCTCTCTCTCTCTTTTTCTCTCTCTCTCTCCTTAACAACTCCCACCCATCTCATAAACTTAATTGATTTCTTTTCTAACTTTACCCTTCAAAAATATAATTATTTCATCCATATCCTTCACATTTAATGTCAACCAAACTCTAATTCCACTTACTCCCTAATCCCCAGCGCCTTTCTCCCAACCTTTCACTCTCCAGCTGTTTGTCTCTCTCTCTCTCTCTCCTTAACAACTCCCACCCATCTCATAAACTTAATTGATTTCTTTTCCAACTTTACCCTTCAAAAATATAATTATTTCATCAATATCCTTCACATTTAATGTCAACCAAATTCTAATTCCACTAATCCCCACCGCCTTTCTCCCAACCTTTCACTCTCCAGCTGTTTGTCTCTCTCTCTCTCTCTCTCATTAACAACTCCCACCCATCTCATAAACTTAATTGATTTCTTTTCCAACTTTACCCTTCAAAAATATAATTATTTCATCCATATCCTTCACATTTAATGTCAACCAAACTCTAATTCCACTAATCCCCAACGCCTTTCTCCCAACCTTTCACTCTCCTGCCGTTTGTCTCTCTCTCTCTCTCTCTCTCTCCTTAACAACTCCCACCCATCTCATAAACTTAATTGATTTCTTTTCCAACTTTACCCTTAAAAAATATAATTATTTCATCCATATCCTTCACATTTAATGTCAACCAAACTCTAATTCCACTAATCCCCACCGCCTTTCTCCCAACCTTTCATTCTCCAGCCGTTTGTCTCTCTCTCTCTCTCTCTCTCTCCCTCTCCCCTTAACAACTCCCACTCATCTCATAAACTTAATTGATTTCTTTTCCAACTTTACCCTTCAAAAATATAATTATTTCATCCATATCCTTCACATTTAATGTCAACCAAACTCTAATTCCGCTTACTCCCTAATCCCCACCGCCTTTTTCCCAACCTTTCACTCTCCAGCCGTTTGTCTCTCTCTCTCTCTCCTTAACAACTCCCACCAATCTCATAAACTTAATTGATTTCTTTTCCAACTTTACCCTTCAAAAATATAATTATTTCATCCATATCCTTCACATTTAATGTCAAAACTCTAATTCCACTTACTCCCTAATCCCCACCTCCTTTCTCCCAACCTTTCATTCTCCAGCCGTTTCTCTCTCTCTCTCTCTCTCTCTCTCTCCTTAACAACTACCGCCCATCTCATAAACTTAATTGTGTTAACTAGGACATTACACCTACCATTATATACTTGCCTTAAACTCCCACACCAGTAGCCAAAATGAACGTCACCCCTTCATCTCCCTCTTTTTCTCGGCTGATTTTCTAATCCTCCATTTCTCATCTTTCAGCTGTTCAAATTACAAACATTAATGGTAGCAGCAATGGCCACTTCAGTTACGAATGAATCTCACAAATTGCAACCCAACAGTGTTGTTTTCCACCAATTTCTACATCTTCCTTCTGCTCCCTTGCTCTCTCAAATGCAAACACATTATTGTGGAACTCGTGGAGCTTCGTTGCTTCTTCAACAGGTACTCCATTTCTCTTTTCTTATAGTATTTCTATTTTTCTATTTGTTTTTGGTTGATGATTGATTGACAAAATCTGGTGAAAATCTATATGTCCCCTATTAACGGAAGGGCGATTTTGATTTTTGATTTTGATTTTTTTTTTCTGGTAAGTAACTAAAGGGCGAATTTGTTATGAACTATCACACCTGAAGAGCATCTGTAATTTTACAACAACAAGGGATTCGTTGAAAAATTGAGAAACTATGGGGGTTGTCAGTCAGTATTTTAAGTTTGCTTGCTTTATGATAGGTTGAAGTTTTACCAGATTATGTCAATTAAATGTTGTTATATTCAATTTGAATTATACATTTAGAATTTGTCGATTATGTATGACATTTGGATTATAGTATTTCAGTGGATAGGACCATGTGATGGGTTAAATTGTTCATAAATTGAAGTTTGGTTCGATAGATTTGTGATAATTTGAATTTTTTTAATTTATATCTTTTAAATTTGTTCTATTTATATTGAACTAGGGATAACCCGTGCCTGAAGGCACGGTGCAATTCAAAAAACATCGAGCACTGAATTTGGGCACGCCTCAATTCTACATTAACAAAATCATTCATCAACTACCGCAACAATATAGTAATATCAATAATAGAATAATGTTCAACTTTATCCATATAGATCTGCATATATCAAATCCAACCTCCAATTCTAAAACATGCATTTAATTAACATCCATATCAGCTCCCATATAAAAATTGATATAACAATAAGTTCAAAATTCAAGCAAAACTGAAACAAATCAAAATGATTTGTTCAATTGATCTTGTGTTTGTGCCTAAAGACGCTGAGTAACCAAAAATAATACAAAAAATTAGTAATAAATTAATTGGACAAAAACTTAAATCCTCCATATATTTTAAAAAAAATTGGCCAAAATTTCCCCTAAAAATGGGACATCAGAAAATTTTCAACCTGTATACACAATTTATTCTTATACCCAAAAAGGTTACTAAATGTCTAACTATCACGCCACAATTTTGCCTAATACAACCATTTACCAACTAACGCAACCACATAAATGAAGTCCATAACAACATATGAATTCCATAATAAAAATATTCATGTTGCATGCACCCAAGAATACTCAATGCTTAAACCCAATATTTATGCAATACTTTATGCACCAATCTATTGAAAAAAAATAGAAAATTAATCCATGATTCCGAGAGAATGAAAGAAATGGATAAAAAACAATCTATAATTTCGAAATGAAAGAAATGGATGAAAAAGGGGTTATTGTAAGCCTAATGGGGATCAAAGGCTTGAATGTTATCTACATATAACTTCACTGGAAAACAACCCCAAACATGCTTCCATATATACCTGAAAACAATATAAGGAAAAAAAATCAATTTCAATTTTTTGGAACAAAAATTAATTATATACAACAACAAGCATGCTTCCACACACGCGAGTGTTGCATGGGTGTGTGTGAATGTGTGTATAAGTGATACTATTCAGCGAGATGTAGCGTTGGTGTGTGTGAATGTTGTGTCAGCGAGAGAGTGATCAGAAAAGAATTTTGTACAGTAAACAAGTTTGGAGTGTAGTGCGCTTCCAAAATTTAGAATTGGTAATACCTTGACATGTTTTTCGTTGAATAAAATTAACTTTATTGATCGTAAGAATTAGCATGACAAAGAAAAAACGACAAAAAAATTAAAAAAACTAAAGAACTTGACTTTTCAAAGTTACTTTTCCTCTAGCCAAGATATACAACCCATGCATCCTTGAGCTCATATTGTTTCATGCAAGATCAAGCTTTCTTCGCCTTTTGGTCATCCTACCAAGATCAAACGTAATGAACAATATTGCAAGGAAGCCAATTGAGAAAAACTTAGCGAAATTATAGAAATTTGAATGTACACAACCTATAGAAATTTGCAAAAAATCAAACCTAACCTAACTATAAAATTCACATCAAATTGAACGTAATTCACTAAAATCACAAAAATTTATTGTTGGAGTATAACCCAATTCGAGAAAAACGTGTTGTGTGTGCAGTCGAAAATGTGTGTGTGGGCGTGGGCCTCTATGTAACACAACAAAATTGTAGGCATAAACAAACCAAACCCACAAAAAAATAGCAAAAAGAGAAATTTTTTATATGAAAAATATCATAGCACCCACAAATACCAATTGGGCTAAACTTTACATGGATTGTTTGGGTTAAAAAATCATACCATCGAATTTGTTGTCACATTAGATTTTCACATAATAACTCAATAGTCATGACTATCACACATGCTCGTTGCAATTAGTATATCACATATATAGTATTTCTCAATGTCATGACTCAAGAAAAATATTTATATCAATGCAACATATTTATCAACCAACAGTGGGATGTGGAAAAGTATGGTATTTTATGTTCTTTTGTTCAGAGAATCGGCCGGCCACCTCTTATGATCATCATTGTTTTAAGCATACCATTACTTTGCCCCAGTAAGAATACGCCATCAGCAGTATGTGCCGAACTATGGTATTCTATGTTCTCTTGTTAAGAAAATTACTAATCACCTTCTATGATCATGATTGTTTTCCTCTCTTCAGCTCTACTACATGCATGATTAGCCAGCTTCCTTGCTCCTAGATTTTGTGGAGAATTAAAGCATTGATGTGTCCAGTAACTAATTCCATTTCAAAACAGGAAACTTGTATCCATTTTCAAAGACTATGGTACACACAACATAGTAACAAAACTGATGCATTAATTCGGTATAAACTGCACAACTTATAGGTACATGCTTAACCGTTATGTTCAATCTGAAGCAATCCAGAAATAAAAAATACACCCCACACATTCACTAAATCAAAAAATCAAAAATATATTCATTCAATCCTAAGAATACCATAATCTATCCTAAGAATACCACAAATTAACTGAAGTAACCACATGTCACGTATATAGACAGAAAGTCAGAAATGCTTCAACTTTTCTAACACATTTATTAGAAATTTGATATCAACCGTTATGTAAAATTCTAATCAAACCATGTATGCCTATAAATTATAGCTAGTTTTTTTAGGGATATACGACATAAATCACAATCTCCATAGAATCCCAAGAAAATTACGCCTTCCAAACACCAAATTTTGTTATTTAAAACTCGAAGAACAAAAGCTTCACACTCAATTGAACCAACACATTACAAATTTCTTTAAGTTGAGCTTCCCCATTTTCTTGAAAAGGAGAACAACATAAAACAAAGACCCCCAAGGTTTATTTTTCTTTTATTTTCTGACCGACTTTTTGAGCAACCAATCAAAAAATCCTTACACACAACCAAAAAAAATAAATCATGAAGACAAATGTACAAAGAATAAATAAGCATCAAATGTCTACCTACTAAGCAAACAAAACTGTATTATTAGTGACAAACTCGAAATCAAACAAAGGAACATAATTTCAAGTTTTTAACCCATTACACCCACAAAAATGGGTACACAATAAATTCATGGTAGAGTTTGTAATACTTATGTCAGGCATTTTAACAAACATTTGATGTCCACTATAGATAATAGCAAATCAACATCAAACTAACAATAAATTTCCAATACAAATTTTACACCAAAATTAAAAGGTCTGATTTTTTGGGTGATCCTGTGAGTGTAGAGTGTGGAAAGCCAGAAATTGTTTGTGTGATGTGTACCTGTTAGCTTAGGTCTAGCTAATGCCCGTTCCTAAAGGCACTCTATAACCAAATAATCCGACAACTTAAAAATTGAGCATCAGCAAAAGAAAAGTTGCTTAAATAATACATTTAGGAGACAATAAGCTTTTGGACCCAATAAATCCTAAAAAAATTGCCCCATGATTACTAAAAAAATCCCCCGAATAAATCCTAAAAAAATTGCCCCATTAATTGAAGCAATCACTTGGCACCAATGCAAACATTCAAAAAGCTAGAATGCATAAACATTGCCTACATAAACATTACCAAGATGGTCTTACAAATATCCGATGACCCCAATTACTCAAATAACCCAACAAAGTAGACCAATCATGTGGAAAACTGATACTATAACAATTTTGTACACCAATTACACTAATGTCAAAGCGGTACAGTGATGTGCAAGTTGTACCCCAAGTACTCAAAAGCAAATTTCAATATTTGCATAATAGTTATACAGCAATCAAAGCATAAGCAACTCAACAACAAAGACCAAAAGCGAAAAAGGAAACCGAGGAATGATTAAAGCAACTATGCAGCAACTAACCATTTAACACAACATGAGCACAAATCTCCAAAAAAAAATTGAAGTTTTCTGTGTTATAGATGCTACTGGTGGTTGGGACAAAGCTACAAAGTATCATTACCAAAATTGAGACGGCACTGCACAAAGGCAATCATTTCTAAACTTCAAAAATCACTTTATAACAGAAAAAGGAAACCGAGGAATTATACAATTGCCTTAAATGTTAAAAAAAAAAAAATGATAAGAGGTGGTGGAGCAACATTACCTTCGCAGAGCCCATGTCACCAATCTAAATCAGAATTTTTCCCTAGGAAGCACATTATATTCAGAGATGCACATTATATTCAAAGAAAACATGAACAAAAAATTCAAAGCTGCATTGTATATGGAATGCCCAACAGTATATGGATTCTAAGCTGCATTGTTGCTGTGGTGCACTGTTGCTGGGTGAGAGTGAATGAATTTATGAAATGTTGTCTGTGATTGAATTGATTAATGAGTTCTATGGTGCACTGTTGCTGGGTGAGATTGAATGAATTAATGAGTAAAATTACACTTGAAGTGCATTACAGTAAGTATGCATTTGGTGAGGGAGTTGTGGTGGTGACAGACATGCTGTTTGGGACAGTGGAGTTTGATAGCAATAAGTGGAGATGTGAGGATATGGTGGTAGCTTCTGGTAGTACAGCAAACCAATGATCATACAACAACAAATCATACCAGCAAACCAAAAGGAACAATTCAATATCAAATTTCATCCAGCAAAAAATCCAATTCAGAAAACCCAATAATCATCCAGCAAATACCATCCAGCAAACTCAATGATCATACAGCAAACTCAAGATTCCGAAAACCTAGCAAACTCAATTCAAACCAAAGCAAACTCGATTCAAAAAATCCAATTCAGAAAACCCAATTCAATATCATACCAAAACAATGTAAGAATCCTAATTCAATTCAAACCAAAGCCCATGATCATCCAGCAAAAAATCAAACCGAACAGAGAGATATATATACATACACGCATACAACGATATATATACATAGCAAAGAGAGAGAGAATGTACATAGCCATTGATACCTGTTTTGATCGATTCGCGTTGCAGAGAGTCTGAGAGAAAGAGGAGGCGGCAGTAACCAAGGATCTTCAGGGTGCAATGCGAAGGGATTGCTGCCTCCTGCCTGCCTCTGTGTGCCTCTGGTGTGGAGAAAACTCGGAGATGAGCTCTGTGTATGGAGAAGAGGCGACAAAACACAAAACCGCAGAAGTCGATTTGGGGCAAAAGCAGCAATCGATGGATGGTCTGATCGATGGTGGTCTGATCGATGGTCTGATCGAGTTCAATCAATGGTCTGAGATCGATTGTCGCTTCAAGGATGCTCGATGAAGAGTTCGATCGAGTTCGATCGATTGTGGTCTGATCGAGTTCAAGGTGGTTTGATCGATTGTGGCTTCAAGGAGGCGAGAGTGTCTGAGAGAAAGGAGGAGGCAGGAAGAGGCGAGAAGAGAGAATTTGGCAGTACCTGGCGACTGGCGTTGGTGACTCCGGTGGGTGGCGCTGGTGGTTTCGACTCTAGTGGGTCTGTCTCTCTTGGTGGCTTACAAAGTGAGAAGAGAGAGAGAGGAACTGAGCGAGAGGTGAGAGACAAGGAGAGAGTACTATTTTGAAAAATAATTTGAGTAAGAGGGGATGAGTTTAGGGGGGAAATTGGAGAAAGATTGGTAGCCGTTAGATTAGATGAAATGATTTGAGACCGTCGGATGTTGAAGCCGCTCTGTTTTATATTATAGATATTTGTGTTCCTTACAACTCATATGTTAATGACTTAATGATGAGTGCTGAATTTGAGTCTGAGTAAATATATTGGTTATTGAATTCGGTTACTTATAAATTTCTTAAAAGAAAATTAACATTGAAACAAAAAAATTTTGGATTAAAGTTTTGAGTTATCATTGAATTTTGGGTTGCCCCCACTATGGGAAAAAACCCCCGGTTCATTTACTTGTTTTCCTTATCCCAGTTACTTTTTTCAGTATTCCACAAAAAGGCAGGGTTGCATTTTAACTAGTACAAGTATGTATGTAATTTATAATTTTTCTGATGTATTTCTAGGAGTGGCTTCAACGAGCTGGTCATTGGTTCCAAACCATTGCAATACTGATAGCTTGGGATACCGCTCGAAATTAATTTAGTGAATATGTTGCTTTTTTGGATTGTTTTCGTTAGGGGTGTCAATTTTTTCCGTTAACACGAACTCGACTCAAACCGAACCCGACACAAATTCGAAAATAACACGATTAGTTGACACGAGTAATAAATGGGTCAAATTAAGGTTCGACACAAATAACATGATTAATGGGTACTGTAGATAGAAAATGATTATTTAACGAGTATTGTAGATATAAAATAAGAATTTTTATATTAAATAATTTTTATTAACATGAATATTGACACGAAACCGACATGTACCGAAAGTGATACGACACGAAAATAACACTACCGAAAGTGACACGATACGAAAATGATACGACACGAAATGATTGACACCCCTAGTTTCCGTCAGTCATTGCAGAATGGAAAACTTATTTTTTGTATTTAGAAACTACCACGTGTGTGTGTGTTTTGGTCTGCTGGGTGGGTGAGAGGGTTTTTTTTTTTTTTTTTTTGTGTTTGTGTGTGCGTGGTGTTGGGGGAGGGAGGTAATGATGGTAGAGGTATAAGATATCGAATGAATCATTTGATGCCACAGTTTTCAATGAGGTTTTTATGTGTAACCTTATAGTTTTCGCAATTTCTTTTTGCACCCACTCACTTGAAAAAGGAAGAACATGTGATTTAGTTGTATGTAGGTACCTAAACTTGTCTTGGCACAATTGAACGATGCACTTTGTTTAGTGATAGTGATATTATACACCATGCTGTCTTTAGGTGTGGTTAAAATAATATGAATAACCTTGACGTTGCTATTAAAAAAAACCACTATATAATTAATCGACACGTACGGTACATTATATGGTTAGACCAAATGATTTGCCGGTTACATGGTGAACGAAATTTGAATATTAAATGAATAAAAGTGAAACTAAAAAGTACCACCATTTTAATACTAATTTGATATAGAATGCCAAGCTGATCAGTTTCATTCTTGAGGGGCTCGTGGAATGGGCTGATTCATATCCACTAATTCAATATACATGCACCAAATGTCAACAAAAGTATAAAATTTCTGTTTGGTTGGGATCTTTGATGGAAAGTTTAATATCAATCTTAAGGCTAAAGCCAATGCCATTCATCTATAGTGAATATTCTTGGGCCTATTATAAAATATAAGAAATATTTCATTGTATTAGTTACGAAGAAGAAAAGACTCATATACTCATTCATGCATTAGACCTTACGAATTCTATGCCGATTCAAGCATTAGACCCTATTGATTTACTAATTCTATTAATAAATTTTCAATGTATGTTATGAAGTGGAACTTGATTCAGTTCGTCTACTTCAATTAAAATTCTTTTTTCTTGATTATTATCTTTTCTGATTTGTCCTTTGTTTTTTGTAGTAGTGGTGGCAACACTAGACGTGGATAACCCCGAATAGAGTATCACATATTAATAAGTGATTTAACTTGATTAATAGACAAGGTTGGAAAAGCTAGCATCATTGAAACACAATGAAATCTTACCCGGCTTCTTTTGACTTCCGTGAGCCCTTTAAGATTCTCTGCGATTGAACTTTCGTATATTACACTGCTCTCCAATAACTTGCTACTGTTGCTACATTCTCTTTTTTTCTAAGTGTTGCTACTTATTATTTAAGAATATAAGATGACCTCCTTCACTTTTAATTTCTTTTCAATAATTTCTTGTCCTTCCATATTTTTTTTTTGAGTTATTTTTAAAGGGGTATTGTAGATGTGTTCTTGGACGACTTAAGGAGCCTGGTAACTTCTCAGTCTAGCTCCATTTGAAGGAAATATTTCTAAACAAATTATGGTGATGCTAGCTTACCCTCATAATATTGAAAGAGTGGTGCAATGTGTTCTTCACTATCATAAAGCAAACCATATGTGTTATTCCCGTGATGGACCAAGTCAAAGTTATTTACTTGTTTTGATGGTTCAACATCTTGTTTGTTGCAGATATTGCTTAAGATCAGATTTTGTTTGGGGCTTCATTATGTTTTCTTTGACCATCAAGCTTAAGTTTTGCATAACCTATAATATTGTATTATCCTTCTAGCTATGGATTGTTAACGGAATAGTTGGGGTTTGTGAAAAATTTTATAGGGTTTGAAGAGTAATTGAATTGTATGTAGGCGTCAAATTTTGTTTATTTAGGTTGTAATAGTGGTGACTGATGCTTCTCCATCATATCTACCTTTACCCTTTATTTTTGGGGGTGTTTTCAATTTTTTTTATAGTGGTGGTTTTTTTTTAAAAAAATTTTGCTTGTGTTATCTTCAAGTCTTCGTTTTGTAGCCTTATAAAATCAAAAAAAATTAAAATTGCAACTCACAATAATTCACGTGCAAGACACGTGTACATCAACTAGGATATACATATATATAGGACTCCGTACAATGCACGGCCAAGCATTCGTCAATTCATCGTTAATGAAAGTGAAAACTAACCAACTATCAACAAAGTTAAAAATCTATTGCATATTCATTCATCCAACGTTAAAATTTAACTACTAAAGACAAAATAAATCATCTCTAAAAATAAATGTGTTTAAAACAAATTGACCCAAATATATGATGTCCATAAAAATATAGCTATTACGGCACGTCACAAAAATTGTCTACGTTGCCCTTATCCTCAAAATAAGCACCAGGATATTAAAAAATTTTGGATTATTTTTTGCTACAACATCCACATAAATGCGTAATTAAGAAGCAATTAATAACAGAAGGCAAAGATTAGGTCAACACAGGCAACACACAGATGTATAGTGATTCGGTCAGGGTGACCTACTACACTCCGAAGGTGGCAATGGTGGCCGGAGAATTTTATTAATAAAGTAAGGTGTGAGAGAAAGAGCAAAGGTAAGCTCTGGGAGAGGTTGAGTAGCTATGAGAGAGATAGCCGTGTGAAGGGTGTGTAGAGAGTTGTCCCGCTCATGTGGAGATGGCTTATAATTTATAGGTACAGAGCCTTAGTTAAGGCGGTGGTGTGATGGATAGGTCACTAGTCCTTTGGCAGGATAAGTACAACTAGGATATGTACAATTAGAGATAGTCTTGATCTTTGAGAGTGGCTATCCCAGTAATTATTCCTCACATGCACCAATACTCCTGAATCCCTTGAATTTTAGACTGGGTTGAATCTATGAGCTGGGCTTGACTTGTTTTTTAGCTGACTTGGGCTTATCTCATCAATTGGGCTTGACCCAATTAAATCTGGGCTCGTCAATATCCAATATTTTTTTTCTACAATATTCTTTTTGCAATGGTTGAATTTTTACCCCTTTGTGGTTTGACCGTTTGCACATCATTTTCCTGGGATTCTAAAATGACACTTAACCCCCTTGGAGTTGCTAGACTAAAATGCACCATGAATTTTTTTATCCATTTTAACGATCCGTATATATCACGTGCGAGTGATGCAATTTGGAATAAAAAATGTATGCCAAAATGATGAAACACTCTCATCTTCCTCTCCCCGTGTTCCAGCGTCCCCCCTTTTCTCCCCCCTCCCCTCTCTCTCTTGTTTTTGTTCCCATCAACAGACATAACCACCACCACCAACCTAAATCGAATAAGAAAATTAATGGTAGATCGTGTTGGCGCCAAGCCAACTCAACCCATTTCATGAAAAAGTTTAAGGACAATCTCAAATCGATCAAACTTACACAAACCAACAAGAATCATCAAAAAGCTTCCTTTTACCCAAAAAATCAGTCATGTATTCAATCACAAAGTCATCAAATTGAAAAGAGCAATGCTATAGGGACCTTATTTGGAGACCTAATATGAGGACCTAATGATGTGGCTTCAATGCAACCATTGGATTGATTGTGAGTTCCAATGTTAGATGGAGCCTACAACCAATCCAATGGTTGTACATCATTAGGTCCCTAGATTAGGTCCCCAAATTAAGTTCAAATAACATTTTCCAATTGAAAATCCATTTGCAGTCCCGCCCAAGAAAAGAACTCCAATGTCTTGATTTGAGAGGGGTTCTTGGGTAATGGGTTTAGGGGTTTGGAAGGTTAATTTTTGTTTGAGTTCTTGGGTAATGTTTGGCGATTTGGACTCATTTTGGGGTTGGGTTTGGGTTTGTTGGAGAAAAAAAAAGTTTTGTTGGTGATGGATCAATGGTCGTCAGAGAAGTAGAGTGGAGTGGGGCATTAAAATCATTTTAGCCTTACTGTTAACGGAGTTAAGCAGTGCATTTTAGTCCAACAATCATAAGGGGGTTACGTGATATTTTAGAACCCCAGGAAGGTGATATGCAAACAGGTCAAACCACAAGGGAGTAAAATGAAGTTTTCCCTTTTTTATATTTTCCGTTGCCTTTCGGCTTTGTTGGTTGGTATAAAGTAGAAACGACAATAGCAATATTGTTGACAAGAAAGTCGATGATAGTGAAAAACTATCATATTATAAGTGGACATACTATTGTATCAATATTATATCTAAATGTATTGATAATTTGATAGTGAAATTATCTTTTTCAAAGAATGAAAAGCTTATAATCGTAATCGATTAGAAATGGTTGTAATTAATTTAAATATTTTTTGTGACAAATTAATATAAGTGATCATTATTCCTAAATTGCGAAACCCAATTGTGAATTTGGCATGTAATATGAGAAGTGAACGTTTTGATACGATCTTCAAATTTGTTACACGTCAAGTTTTTAACTGTTACTTGAAAGAGGACACATTTGCTTTTTCGAAGCTCTAAGATTAATTAACATTTTTGTAGATAGATCCTTGAGTAAATACCTAAGTCAGGAACGAATGCATTATTCTCGTTCCATGAAATACCTTTTTTGGATTGCGCACTATTGGTTAAGAGACAATTTTCGGTGATACACACGTTACGTCGCAATATCAAATGAGTATATTTGAGATCGTCGGATGAATTTATTGAAGTCTGTCCTATTTTATATTATAGATATAAATTATTTATAAATTTTATATATGTGGATTTTTTTTAATTTTTAATTTTATCTTTAATGAATGTAAAATCCATTATAGCTTCATACATACTTTCATTTAATTTTTATTTTGGGATAATTACATGCAGACTTCTTGAAGTTTGTTATTTAATCACTTAAATCCCCTGATATTTAAAATATTACATACAGACCCCTTGAGATTTGTACGTGCGTAACACTTAGACTCCTGTCATCAATATCAGTATATTTATTAGTAAATTACACTCAATCCTTCTAAAATTTCTAGGCATGTAACACTTAGATCTCTTAAGTTTAAAATATTACACTTAGACCATTTATTAGTTGCAAAACTAACAGAATCTATTAAATAATCAAATTATATCAATTAAAGATAGGAGATATTGTGTCCATTATAGTTTGATTTTTTATTTGATTTTTTAGTTTTATTCCAATAGACAATATAATTGTATACAAATTGAGTATTGAATTGAGTTCTTTCATATATTTAGACTGATTATTATTTTTTTCTCAAAAAATTAGGATTTTGTTTGGGTTTTATATCGATGGATGATATAATAAACCTACAAATGTGTTGATTAGACTTATTTCATATGTTCGTACTTGATGATGAAAAAATTGATCCAATGTGAAAAGTCAATTTAGTCCAAGATGCTCCCAGTATGCCACTCTTAGCTTCTAAACACAGTTTATACCTTTGAGTCACTTATTGACTTAGGAATCGGAGAGTCGACCCCTGACGCTCATCTCCGGTCTCCAACTTTTCTTTTTAGATGATCAAAGTCTAATAAACTAACGTGAATCTCATCCAAAATTTGGCATCAACAGTACCAATTATAATTTTTTAAAGAAAAAATTAGACTTTTATTTTTTATTTTATTTCAATAAATAACATAAAAGAACATTAATTTTGGTTGTAAAATTTAAAATTTAAAATATTTAATATTTTATCTTTAATTTGAGTATTTTTGGTATAAGTGTAATATTTTAAACTTGAGGGGTCTAAGTATTACATGCTTTAATTTTAAGGGTCTAAATATAATTTATTAACGAATGTTAATGACATGGGTTTGTGTTACACACCTACAAAACTTAAGGGGCCTGTGTGTAAAATTTTAAACATCAGGGACACCAAGTGATTAAGTGACAAATCTCAGGGAATTTAGGTGTAATTGTCCCTTTTATTTTTTATACTTATGTGACTTTTAACTTATTTTGAACTCTTTTATAAATACTATTTGACATTGAAATTTTTTTGAACTAATTTATTAGTAATATACTCAAATAAAATTTATGTTATATCTGCGTCAATATGTATATAAAGAAATAAAATCTTATCTATGTTATATTATCATATACATGTAGTTACCAGATTAGATTTCATATGTTATATTTGATTTTTTTGGTATTCAATAATATAATATTATTATAATTTAATCAATCTATTTGATTTTTTTTAAATAATTTTTATAATATAATTAGAAATGCAAATGTATAAACGGGTTGGAAAGATACCTAAAACAAAGACAAATTCAAAAAAAAAATAGAATAGATCAATAATTAAATTTAGCAATAATTAAAATAAAAATAAATTATTCGACACTTAATTCATTTTTAATTTAATTACACATATATTTTATTTTTTTATCAAAAAATATTTTTTAAATTCATTTAGGTGCAATACACGCCCGTGCATTACTAGTATTTTAAAAAAGTTAAGATGAAGTTTAGGCCCTTTTTATGCTACAAATAAATGAAAAGCAAGAATAATGTAACGTTATAGCTCACACAATGAGACTTGTCTTATTACATCTGTATATAGATGTCTCAAAATTAGGAGTGTGAAACGTGTCGGATTGGATTATTTTGTGTCGGATTGATTTCGAATTTGTGTTGAAAATCTCAAAACTCAAACCTAATATGTTTAATAATTGTGTCGAGATATGTAAACACTAACATGACTTGACCATTAAACGGATTACCCGAACCCGACCTAGTTGACATATTTAATAAACATGTTGTTTTCGAGTTAACATATATAACATGATCTGTTTAACTTGTTTAACACACATAACATAGACTTGTTTAACACATATAATCGGTTTCTACACCAGTTCATTACCATTTAATACATCATTCAATTATTCATTCAAAATTTCAAATAATTTCTTTTACAAATAACATATCACATTTCATCAATGAAATTAACTAAAATGCATTTAAGTTTTAATCCAAAAATTAAATCAAGAACTATACTAGTATACTGTCATAATAATGTTAAGAACTATACTGCCAATTATCATAGTAGAAGTAAGAACTAATAAGTAATAATGTTAATACCACATCAGTCATATATAATAGATAAACTATATTTTCATAAACAGTTCTACAATGGGTTAGATCGGATTCGTGTTCGAATCATGTCAATCTATTTAAAATATACGGGTTAATCAGGTCAAAATCGGTTTGACCTGATTTTGACATGAACCCGACATGATTTTTTTGGTGTTTAAGCTTGTTGACCCTTTTTAACTCATTAACTCTTTTAATTTCGTGTCTGACCCATTAATTTTGTGTTTGATTCGTTTCGTATTAACGTGTTGTGTCAAAAATTGACAGTTGTACTTATAACACTATATATACAGAGGGGAGCGGATACCTTGCTCAATTAGAATAAGGGTAAATTACACTCTAACCCTCTAAATCATGAACTCGATTTCACTCTGTATCTACCTATTGAATTTTACACATTTTTCCTTCAATTACTTTGATCATTTCATATTGTCACAAACGTTCATTATTTTTTGAACAAAAATTGCTAACTTATCGAGATAAAGTAAAAAAATTATATAATTTAGGAAAAAAATGAAATATATTTCTGTTAAATATATACTAGATGTTAATAATTGGGACGATGCAAAACTAATCATATAATTTTTGGTGCAATATAAAAAATATAATAGTTGAGGGGATAAAATAAAAAAAGTGTCATAGTTAAGTATTCAAAGTATAACTTACCCTTACAATAAGATTAAGAGTCTGTTGAGAGTCTGGACCGTTGTCAACTCATAGTCAATTTTTTTTTTCAATGGTTAGGTCTGTCTACGCTTCTCGAAAAATTCATTTTTTATCTGGTCAAAGAGAGACCATTCACGTAGAAACTAGAGTATTTATAAAGGATAAATTTCTCGTGACCTGACTCCAAGAGATTAACAAAATTCGAACTTAAAAAATCTGAATTTACAGCTCGTCCATGTTACTACTTAAACGCCTTCACAATCCCATCACATATCAAATTAGCTTGATTCCATGCTTACTAAGGTGTACCCTAGTCCAATAATTTTTATCAATCACAACTTTAATTTTGGATTTAACGAGTAATTTTCTTTAAGGCTACATCATCCACCCGAACTAAATTAAATCCACGATCAATATAAGCTTATATTAAGTTAAAAATTCCAACAATATATATAACAACATAATTTCACGAAACAAAAACAATACATTGGTCGTTGCTCAAACTCTATTCGGCCCGTTTATTATTGGTATAGTCTGATTTGTATCGTGCTTACTTCGTGCCGTGTATAAATTATATATAAATCTTGTTTGGTTTGCATCGTGTATAAAACGATAAAAAAGACAAATAGATTTCTTATTTTTTACAAATTAAAAAGGTATTTGAGAATCTTAGAATAGCGGTTTAATTTTTTCAAGTACAAAAAGTCGTCTATTTTATATCTAAAATGTAATTCATCTACTAGATAATAGAAAATACATTGTCAATGTAGAGACACGAGCCTAGGGAGTGACCCAGTTGTTTCTGCAAGACTTCAGCTCCTCTTAAAGTGTTGGAGCCAATGTTGTAGTAGAGAATACCTTCTCTCTTTGAATGAATCAATAGTTCTTCACTGCAACAACTTGAAGAAGAAACAAAACCCAGAACATAAATTTGATCCTCCAATGGAAAGGAATTGGTACTGAATTCTTTAACCTTAACCCATTCCACAGTTTTTGGGTCCTTCAATTTCCATATTTCCATTGTTGCACTCTCAAAAAAATTGTACACCAAACCCAAAATCCCATTCATGTGTACCAACTGCACCTTATCTGGATTACAATCCGAACACACTTTGGGCAACGAAATAATTCTGAATTTCTCATTCTCCAAATTTAATGACAAAATGAGATATTTATCACTACGATCTTGAGAGATTAACCAGTAAATAATTCCATTATAGCATACTGATATACCATGGAAACCAACAATAGGCCCAATCTCAACTGGACAGTCAATGGTATATCTCCGGACAACAGGATAAGCTCTTCCATTGATTGACTGAGTAGTAATTTGACACAAGTATAGGCGAGAATTCATCCAGTAAGAAATTCGGGCAACTACATATTCTTGCGTAGAAGGGTTTAACCCAAAACCATATGCATGTTTAGAAAGTGGACACCGTTTAATCTGATGATCCAATACTGTAACAATTTCTCGAGTGCTAGGATTCCAAATTTTGATGCAGTCTTTTGAAAATAGAAGTATCATCTTTTGATCACAATGAAAGTGGTAAAAATCAAAACCTGGATCTAGCTTGTATTGACTAAGCACATGGTCACTGGTTCTGTCCATGGTGGTTACGTAAAAGGTATGTTGATATTTCTTTTTTTCTCTCACAAATTCAAATTCAGACTTAGCCGAAAGCAAGATGGGGTTTCTTGCAGACTGATCATAATGTAGTTTTGCAAAGTGTGGATCAAAAGACAACAAGTCGAGCCATTCTTTAGAAACGCACTTGAACATACATAGAACTTTTGCGGGAAGTCTTGAAAGTATGTCGATGATCAGAACCTGAGGAATATCAGGCATACAATCGTTCACGATCTCAACATCGGTTATAGTATTCTTTGTAGTGGAATCGTCTGCATCAGTGCAGCCAGTGCTACTTGCCATCTTTGATGCTGGAATCATAGAAGAGAGAGTATTGATTTGTCTAGAAACAAAAGCACACTATTCTATGTGAAGATCCAAACTTTGGCTATAGCGAGAGAGATGTATTAGGATATATACCAGAGACCACATGGGATTTGGACAGTTGAGAACTCATGGGCTGTGGACTTGGGAGTGTTATTCCGAGTCTAGGAGTCCCAATCATGTTCTAAATCTACAAATTAAAGATTAACTTCGAGCTTTATTTGCACGGTGTGATTTTGACTCATGAGGTGCGAGTTTAATTATCGCCCATTATTTGACCGTTGAATCAACTTTATCGAAATCAATCTTATTATACTTTGTTGTTTTATGTGCTTTTTTTTTTGGTAAATTAACAAAGTGCATACATTCTCCTAGTTTAATTGGCAGTTGATATTAACTTAGAGGATCATGGTGAGTCAGCTCAATTTAGACTTATTTATTAAAATTCCTCCTACATTGTTTGTTGTATTTTTTTGAGAAATTTGGAAGTCAGGTCTCCTTTTGTGGACTTATTTGGTGATAAGTCCAGAAAGAAAACTTGTTTAATATTAAGTCCACTTTGATCTTCATTGTCTAAAATACCCTTAGTAGTTATGTTTAATTAAAACAAATTTGAAAACTAACAACTCCTAAATTTTAGGAATTTGACTAACATTAAAATTATCTCTCTCATATATACCTATATCCATATATATAATAGGATTTTTTATTTCTCTCTCATATCTATATAATAAAGTAACTAGATTTTTTTATCTTGAGTTTTTTGCGGTTCAAATCGCTTGAAGAAATATTGATCCGACGGTCCTAATACGAAATTTCCTCCCCTTCCCCCAATTTTTTCAGCAAGACTTTCATTTATTCCACAATTCTAAGACTCTTATCTCTCTTATAACTCCTTATCGCTCTCTATCTCATACTACACACTAATTAGGTCGTTAATTATGATTATAATTAAAGATTATTTTTTTAAAATTTCAAATAAACAAATGGACTTTAAATACAGATTCTTTGCGTCAAAACGAGTTGAATGACTATAATATAAGTCATATTTTGTATTAAAATAAAAATATTATAATATTCGAATAGTATAATAGACGAATAATATATATGTAATTTGTGATATATCTATACTAGCGATACCCCGTGACTGAAGTCACTGTATACGAAGCTATGACATTATGAGTGTATTGGAGTGTGTATATAATGAGATTGTGTGTGTATATAATGAGTGTATGTTAGAGTGTGTGTAGCTGTGTGTTATGGAGTGTTTGTGTTGAGTTTGTTAATTTTTTTTTTTTTAGAGGGGGGGGGAGGGGGGGAGTGTGTGAAATTTTCGAGGGAAAATATACCCCCATAAGTTCAAAAGCCTAGCTATCTTATTATATAGATATTAAGGGAGCTAGCATTATTTGTCTTGACTTTTTCACAGATCAGATTGTTTTAATATTATTTGATCAAACGATCGAAATTTTTCCCCCAAATTTTTTTTTCTGTCCAAAAATTACAAGAATTCTTTCATTTTTACTCGATTATCGGTTTGAAGTGATTATGATTAGAATTCGAATTGAACTGAATTTAATTATCGAGTATAAAGTATATATTCTTACTTCAACTTAACTTTGCTTGAATTTTACAAGTATTTAAGTTGAAGTCAAATTGAAATTGATTGTAAAAGTAATAAAAAACAACTAAGTTTAAAATTAAAAAAAAAAAAAAAATTATGGCGTCACAGTGAATGAGAATAGATAAGAATTAGTTTGTAGGGTTAAGATATAAATGTTAATTAAGTCGAACTTAAAATCAATTCTCAGTTTGACGTAATTAATTATGATTAGGACTCGAATTGAACTGAATTTGATTGTTAAATATAAGGGAGAATTACACCCAGACCCCCTGAGGTTTGTCACTTAATCACTCAGACCCCTGACATTTGAAATATTACACACAGACCCCTGAGATTTGTACGCGCGTAACACTTGGACCCCTGCTGTAAATATATCAATTAATAATTTACACTTTGACCCTCTTAAAGTTTGTAGGTATATAATACTTAGACTCCTTAAGTTTAAAATATTATACTTAGACAAAAAATACTCTAATCAAAGATAGAATATCAAATATTTTAAATTTTACAACCAAAATTCATGTTCTATTGTATCATTTATTGAAATAAAATTAAAATTAAAAATTTAATTTTTTCTTAAAAAATCGTAATTAGAATACAATTATACTATCTATTGGAAGAAAGCTAAAAAATCAAACAAGGGGTCTAAGTCATTCATAATAGAACATAAATTTTACATCTAAATTCATGTTCTATTATGTCATTTATTGAAATAAAATCAAAAATAAAAATCTAGTTTTTAAAAAAAAAATCATAGTTAATATATAATTATATTATCTATTAGAATAAAACTAAAAAAATTAAATAAGGGATCAAACTGTAATGGACACAATATCTTTTAGTTTTAATTGGAGTAGTTTGGTATTTTAATTTGATCGTTTAAACGACCAAATTAAATTTCAATAGACAATATAATTGTATACTAATCACGATTTTTTTAGAAAAAATTGAATTTTTAGTTTTGATTTTATTTCAATAAAGGGATTCAATAAAACATGAATTTTAATTGTAAACTTTAAAATATTTGATATTTTATCTTTGATTGAAATATTTTTGGTCTAAGTATAATATTTTAAACTTAAGGGGTCTAAGTAATATATATTTACAAACTTTAGGCGGTCTGAGTGTAATTTATTAATGGATATATTTACAACAGGGGTCTAAGTGTTACGCGCGTACAAACTTCAGGGGGTCTGTGTGTAATATTTCAAACGTCAGGGGGTCTGAGTGATTAAGTGACAAACCTCAGGGGTGTGGGTGTAATTCTCCCTAAGTATAAAGTATAAATTCTTTCTTAAACTTAAAAGAGTGGGGTTATTCCCACCCCATTTAATTTCTCATCATCAAAATACTAAATCCACCATTTCTATATCCACCTCATTACTAATTAAGCCCACCCCATGCAACATACACCCCTTTAAAAAGAAAAAAACGAAACAAGGAAAGAAAAAAACAAACAAACAAACCGAAACAAGAAGAAAAAAATAAAACCAAGCAAAAATTAAAGGAACAAACAAAACTACAAAATGCAAAACTACAAGATGCAAAACCGGACATGAAAAACAAAAGTATCAAGTGCAAACACAAAATCGAACAAGAAAAAAAATAACAAGCATAGATACAAAACCTAAACAAAATAAAAAAACAATAAATAATCTTAAAAGCATATATATATATATATATACATATAAATTCTAAACAAAAAATTATTAAACTTGATAGAGATATCAAAAGATACCAAAAAATAATGAAAATCCATACAAAAAACATGAAATCAAATATATAACTAAATTAAGAAGTAATACTAACATGTATCTCACTGGAAAAATTCATATTGAAAAAATATTTGTGTGAGTGCATGAGATAAAATAGAGAATGAAACCCTAATTATAACAAAATATAGTTTATTAAATGAGGCGTATGTAGCATGGAGTGGACTTAGTTACTAATGTGGTGGGTATAGGAGGGGTGAACTTAGTAGTTTGATAATGAGAAAATAAATGGGGGTGATAATAGCCCCACCCAAACTTAAATTCGATTGAATTTTACGAATATTTAAGTTGAGTTCAAATGGAACTGATTTTAATTTTTTAACAAAAGTTTTTACATTTACGAGAATTCACATAAAACGTTTGGATGTTTTCCTAACAAAAGTTACACGAGCTCACGTTGGAAAAATAGTGCAGATATAATGTTATGAACTTTAAGTAGAAACCTGCAGAAAAACAAATAATTATATTTTTTTGAAATCTGAGATAAAGTTTTATTAAAAATGTTAAAATTGTGGATATTTGATCAATAATAATTATATTTTCTCAGATTTTTGAATTAATATATTGCAGTAGTTGAATCGTGACTTTTGTTATATAAATGTTTGATTATATATGTTTTGTATACAAGTTGAACACTATCAATTTGATCGTTGTATTGTTAAAATTATATTATACATTGCCATTATTTATGAAAAAATATTTACAATTTTTTATGAGTAACGTAGTGTCTTCAGACACGGACAATTACTAGTTTATCTATATTACTTTAAAAAACCAGAATACTTGAAAAACATTTTTTTTCCTCCTTTACCCTTAAAAAATATAACTATTTCGTCCATGTCCTTCCTATTTAATGTTTTAGAGCAACTCCAAGGAGGCTATGTAAACTAGCTAGCAAAAATATATTTTTTTATTACATTATCTATTTTAGCTAACCATTTTTTCAAATTCACTTCAACAACGCTATCTATTTTTGCTAACTACTTCAATTAACTTTAACTAACTCTTAATTATTAAAATCTAAAATACTATGTAGTATACCATGTCATCACCATATTGATGACAGCACATGCTGACGTGTTACGCCAAAAATTTAAAATTTTAAAATTTAAATTTTTTTTAATAATGGTCATATTTATAATGGTCACCAAAATTCAAAATTTTAAAATTTGAATTTTTCAACGGTCATATTAATAGCGGTCATATTTACAACGGTCATATTTTTGGATATGTATAAATAGGATCTTCCATCTCTCATTGTCATACACCTCAAACCTATTTATTGACATTACACTCTTCTTTGTGTTTATGTTATGGCTCGCCATCCTGCAATGAAGATGATTTTTAACGATTTTGATTCCGATAATGAATTGGAGATGGTAACAATTTGTGCTCTCAAAATGAACAAACGCAATAGCGAGGAAAGCTCTGGTGTACGTCGTGGTTCCATTCAAGGTCATTCAGTTATTTTTCGCAATCGAGTTCAAGGGCACGAGAGACTATATCGTGATTATTTTGCTGAACCGCCTATCTATCCCCCAAATTTATTTCGAAGAAGGTTTTGAATGAATCGAGCCATTTTCCTTCGTATTTTATCAATGGTGGAAGATTATGATCCATATTTTGTCCAAAAAAAAGATGCTGCTGGAATTATTGGCTTGTTTTCCCTTCAAAAGATGACAGCTGCCATAAGGATGTTTGCTTATGGAGTTGCAGTAGATATTGTTGATGGTTATGTGAGGATTGGTGAAAGCACCGCAATAGAAAGTTTGAAAAGATTTGTGAGGGCGGTAGTAGCAATTTTTTCTGATGAATACCTCAGGTCACCAAACAACGATGACATTGTTAGATTATTAGCAATGAGTACCAATCGTGGGTTTCCTGGGATGTTGGGTAGCATTGATTTTATGCATTGGAAATGGAAGAATTGTCCAACAACATGGAAATGTATGTATTCTAGTCACGTCCATGAACCAACAATTATTTTGGAGGCGGTAGCTTCATATGATATCTGGATTTGGCATGCCTTTTTTAGGTTATCTGGATCTCATAATGATATCAACGTACTAGAACGCTCTTCTGTTTTTGCTCTCCTTTCAGAAGGTCGGGCTCCTCCAGTCAATTTCTCAGTCAACGAAAACGATTATACAATGAGATATTACCTTACTGATGGTATATATCCAAAATGAGCAACATTTGTCAAAACAATTCTATCTCCAAGAGGCAATAAGCAAATACATTTTGCAAAATCTCAAGAGTCAGCAAGAAAGGATGTTGAGCGAGCATTTGAAGTGCTCCAAACACGATTTGCTATAGTGTGTGGACCAGCACGTTTCTGAACACTTGAAGTGCTTAAGGATATTATGAAGGCATGCATAATATTACATAACATGATTGTCGAGGATGAGTGGAACGATAATGAGTTAGACTTTAGTTATGATACAATGAATGAGAATCCCATTGCCACAGTCATACCTGATCAGAGTTCAGAACTGCTCCAATTTATCAATACTCAACATTGCATTAGAGACAAAGAAAGTCATTCCAAACTCCTAGCTGATCTAGTCGAACATCAGTGGAATATGCATGAAAACTACTAGACACTACTTAAGCAAATGTTATTACAGTACTTGTACCATCATTACTACTACTTAAAGTTGTTTGTCTATTAATAAAAAAGAACTACATCTTCTTCCCCAAGATTTCCATTTGGCGGCGCTAATAATATTCAGTTTGCAACGGAGGCATGCAACTCGTATCCATCGACATTATTCGATCTTCCTTTTTTAGTTGCTCCATTTGCATTCTCTCTTTTTCTTGCAGTAGATGTTGTTGTTCTTGCAGTAGACGTTGCTGTTCCTAAAGATAACATTTTTCAAATATTTCAAATTTCTTCTCGTTCACTACCTTTTTCTCTTCCTTCATCTCTGTTAACAGATCAACGATTTCAAAACTTCTTGCATCACCTCCAGCTTCTTTGCTCTTTGATTTTCGTAGTCGCGCTTTCTCAGCTTTCCTTCCTGGTGGTCTGTCTAAGGGTCCATAGGACCCACCGTCATCTCCTAAATTTACGGAGTCCGCTGTAGAAGACACGGAGCTGCCAGGAGTTGCATTATGTTTTATTTTTTTGCTTCTTTGCTTGAGAATCCTCCATCCATTTTGGTTGATACCTTAACTCATTCCAACAATGTTCAAACTAAAAAGAAGATTTATTTATTTCCTTGTACAAGCTCTTGGCATCACGAATCTGAAAAAAATTATAACAAAACTCATAATCATGTCATTAAAAGTACACTATTTTATAAGAAAATATTCACTCATACATTGTCTTTCTCTGTCAAACTACTTTGATTCAGTCTTTCTATCTGTGCAAAGCACCCACAAAATTTGTTGGTGACTAGCTGAATTGCCGACCAACAATTTATCAAAGAATTTTGATTACGACTAGGGCATGCCTTAGGTTTGTATTCGTGGAAGAACTCGCAAACCCTTTGCCAATATGTCTTTGATTTTTGCTCATTTCCTTGCACAGCATCCAAACTAATATTAAGCTACGCCGAAATTATCATAATGTCTTCCTTTACTGTAAAATTGCCACCTCGTTGTTTTTTGGTAGTGGATTCTACTTGAGAGGATATTAGTGAAGATTGACCTATAACCTCATCATCTAAATTTGTTCCATCATGCATGAGATTGGTGAAGTACGCACCATGTTGGAATGGATCCATGAGTAATACCTATAAAGATGAGACAGAGGAAAAGTGCATTGCAGTGTTCATAATGTGACTATCAAAACTCTTCGAGTCCATGAACCATACCCAACAAAAACATATCTAACAGAAAATAAATAAACTTTTTTATAGAGAGAGAAACACTTAAAACACATGTCCAGTATCTTCAAGCTAATTATATCCCAGGTAATGCTTTGGCTGCTTATATCCCAGTGATCTCTATAAACTCTTCTAAACATAGCCATCTACTTGTCTGCATCATGAAGTTGGATATTAATTCAAAACCAGAACAAACCAGCCTAGGCCATGTTCCAATTATTTATGGTCAACTGCTAATCCATGCAGACATTCTTATCTTAAACGGCTTAAATGGCTTTACAACTTGAAGGTCAAACAATTCAAAGCTTAAAGCAATACAATGGAAATAAATTGGATACACATCTGCCATCCAGCCCAAATATTATGAACTTCAAAGAGACCTTCACCATAATATTCATGGGAAAGCTATAAGCAACCAAAGCATTGCTGGATTCTACTGTCGATCAAAGTGCCCAGTTCTTGAATGGTTTGGCTTAATTACCATAACCTTGTGTATTGCTTTGTATTTATAGCTATACAACTAAAATAACTGAACAAGAAAAAGAGTAGCAGAAGGAATCTGTTTATGAGTAACAAAATGAGTCTACTCTCTCTGAATACTCTTAACATTTTAACCATTACATATATCATGCCATACAAAAATCCAAAACAATGAAAACCAAAAAGAGATCACCACAACAAAAATGAAATAACTTGAATCCTTAAGGATAAAGACACAATAAATCATAGAGAAAATATCACAAATTTGCTAGAAAACCAGAACACCCAAGAGGACCTTTCATCCAAAGTTCTCACATCATAACACACCTGTCATGATACCTTAAGGACTTCCTATACATTTTAGCTTTCCTTTTCGATATCCCTTTCAGACATTTTATCAAACACTTCGAATGCCTAAAGTTTCCAAACAACTCACAAAATGAAAATACCTAGTCGTATATGTAAACATAGAGCAGGTTCCAGAGATTGATTCATATTACAATCTAATACCCAAATCTGAAATAGGATACACAATCTGTCCCACATAGTTCACTAATTCCAAATACTCCACATATATCACCATTACCCAATTCTTGATCAGTCACCCATAAATCTGACGGCATATGCTTTCATTTTCTTTTAAGCAGCAGTAGTTCAATTAAAAAAAAATTGATGTTCTGTGCTAAAACCCCATTCAAAATTGTGGTGAAACTGCCATGGCTGCAAAAACAGTCAGCCATGTGAGAGAAAAGATAAAAAAGGAGCAAAACCCATTTCTCTTTCTCTCTCATAAACCATCTGAGTTGCCCTGCCAAGAAACAGATCAGCTCACCTGATTTTTCTTCCAAAACATCATCCTCACAGCCTCATCAAACCACAAGGGGGTGTCAATGAAATCAATCATATATGTATCTGTGTGTGTGTGTGTGTGTGTGTGTTTGCATGAAGGGGCTGTTGAAAGGTTCATTGTGAAATCATCGGCTGGGTGCCAGAGGGGGGCAAATCACAAAAAATTGATGTTTTGTGCTAATTCTTTTCTATATATTTTTATCCTTATAAAAAAAATAGACTTGAGAGTTCTATAATAAAATCCCCAAAGTCCAAAAAAAATTACATGTATTGGTGAACCATTACAAATCAGAAGCAAGACAACATCAAAGAATCAAACCAACATAAAGAATCAAACCAATATAAGAAATCATAACCTTTTTGCAGAAGAACAAAATCTAAGCAAAACCCAAGAACACTTTCCACCTCCTCCTTCTTCAACCCACCAACAGATTCTTTGATGCCGCAGATCGGTGAAGCTTTCAGTGATTTGGAGCCTAGTCCGCTGTATGGAGCCTTCTCGGTGAAGCTGGTGGAGCCTTCTCGGTGAAGCTGAATGTCAGTTCTGTGTTGTGGAGCTTCAATGAGAGAGAGAGAGAGAGAGAGAGGGCCAGCGAGAGGGAGAAGGGTTAACTACATGGAGCGAGTGAAAATGGGGTTATCTATTTTTGATAGCCTTTTAGCTAGTCCCTTGAGCCATATTTTGGGGAGAGGTTATCTAAAATAGCTAAGAAAAGTCTTTTAGCTAGCCCCTTGAAGATGCTCACAAGCCCTAATTTCACCTATTCCCTAATCCCGCCGTCACCAGCATTTCTCTCGAACTCTCCTTCTCCGGCCGTTTCTCTCTCTCCTCCCTCATGTGTATTCACAAGTTAGTGAAACCAACCAGCCACATGTCACTTCTTCACCGATTAAAGTCGAAGTAAACATATCGGTTACAAATCAAAAAAATTCTTAATACTTATTCAAGTTTAGACGCTACCAATTCAGACAATAAATTCTCAACATGTATTGGCATTGATTAATTCTTAGCAGAACGAACTTATCTTGGAAGCGATCGCGTGAACCATATGTTGGACCTTTCTTCTTCTCTGCTTATAACGACACCAATCGGCAATCACATTCCTTCATTCGTACAGCAAGCCATTTTCAGCACTAGCATCGCGCCACCATCACTTACCTTCAGGTCGGTACACTTTATCTCTCTCTCTCTCTTCGTTATGGCATGTGTATAAAATAGATCCATGTATGCGTCTATGTGATTTTCTATACTCGAATGTTATCCGGTAAGAATTGATAGCGAAACTTTTGGGCTTTTCCATTTTTCCATTCAACTGCCAAGTGCTAGAGAAAGAATTACACTTCATCTTGGTTGTCAAGTCATGGAACATAAGTATGACACTTTTCATTTCCATCATTCACCTTTTTTTTTTTCTTAAGTTTAACATCCCATAGTTTCTTTCCCCGATTTAAGCACCACCTTCTTTTTGTTCGAAAAATGTTCTCAAAGAAGCTAGAACTCGTGAGCCACTTCAAATTAGAAAGGAAGTTGAACAAGTGAGTTGTTTTTCCATGTACATTGTCTTGGTTGGTGTATATTGCCTTAATTCTTTCAATTTTCATTTAGATTTGTTGAATTATGTGATTTACTAATTCAGGTATATGTTGTTTTGGCTATTCAAGTGTAACCTAAGGTGAAAGTGAGGGAACCAGAACGCGATGATGCAGCTATTACTCTGCAAGATGATACAAATTCCTTGTCTTTGTGGAAGGAAAACAATCACCCTGTTCACTATGATCCCCTTTGTGAGGAGCCACCCCTCTCCTGAACCACCCCAGGTACTTAATTGCTTCAATGGGTTAAAGTTACAAAATTTTTTTTACCTTTTCTCTTTCTGAAATGGGTTATTTGTAATGCCCTTGCCTTCATTAGTAATGATAGAAACATGCTTATCTTTAAAATACCATATACAGGCTACTCGATCTTGGTCTTCACCTCTTATTTTACACGTTTCTCATTCAAATTCTGAGAAGTGGAATGCCACTTGATCCATCATTGGTTGCACTGGTTGATTTAGTGAGTCAAGTGGGTGCTTTTTTTTTTTTTTTGAGCTTCGCGTGAGTGCTTAACTACAAGTATCTTCTGCAGAGAAAGATACTCAAAATGATTCTCCACCATTGGTTGCCAGAATTCCAGAAACTTATGTCCCAAAGTTGGTGATGCCACCAATTCCTTTCGTTAAAGATCAAATTTCCAATCTAACGTGATTTTGGTCCACTAATCTCATTGGCTTTTTTAATTTAGGGGAGGGTTCATGTAATTGATCTAAGGTGGTGGTTTTTTGTTTGGATATTTTTTGTGTATACAACCTCTATGATTCTAGAATGTGAATTATTGACTCGCAGGAAGAACCCTTATAATCTTGCTAATGGGTTGATTACATTTCTTGGGTATCATCTGTGTTGTTTTAATATGCAAGCATGCATTAAAGATGCATATGCTATTATGGGCAATGGACAATGATGGCCATGCAATGCTTAATTCGTTGCAGCTTAAATATTATGGAAAATACTTGCATCAGCTACAATTTGAATTATTATTCTTTTTTGGAAATAATGTCTACCAAAGCCTAATGTTACTACCTATTGATTAAGTAGAACTCTCTCTGCGTGCGTAATAGTCATCCTTTTTTGATCTGAAGACTTCTTTGTGATATCATGTGAAAAATAGGAAAATCCCCTTATTTTATGTCTATCACAAATATTATTATCAAATTCAGCATTGTTCTTAGTATTATTGTTATTGTCATTCCAATGCAAGTATGGTGCATTCATTCTCTGCTGTAAGTCATCAAAGAATAAAAATTCTGCAAAAAGATAATGGAGATGATAGTATTGGAACCATATTTTGACTTGCTATTTGACTTATGAATAGAGTACAAGGAAACTTTTTCTGAGAAGAAATGGTACAAAAGGCTAACATAATCATAACTCTGCATTTAATCCATTCTTTGCGAAGACTCCTATCATAGGTAAAAAGTAGTTAGGTGTAGTACTTCTAATCTACTCAGAACAAGGGAACATTGATATGAAGAAATACATAACCTTTTGAAATATTAGTAAAGACTGAGTATGCATAACCATTCCATCAGTTGGTACGTATTAGCATTTTCAAAAGTGGATCTATGTTTATTTTACTGGAGTGTTTGCGATGATTAACTCTCAAACTTGGTTGGTATAATGCCATGTAAAGCACGATAGATTAATTCAATTTTTTGTTGGATGTTTAAAACAATTTCTGTTTGTATAGATGTTTTGCTTTTTTGGGAACTTGAACTAATTTTATTATGGTTCTCATAATAGGAATTAAACATGTTCCAAGTATTTCATTTCATTGATTGCATTTGAAATAAAGGCTAACTATTGAGCTGATACTCAGGTATGTCAGCATGTAGGTTTGGTTCATTAACTAACGAAATGGATATGAGTAAGAATGGAATGAAAAGCTTGATTAAACATTTGTTATTTTTATTTTATTGTATTTTTATCCTTTTTCCGTATGTCATTTTTTATTGGTTCTTTGGTATTTAATGGTACTTTCCACACAGTGGATGTTATTTAGTATCCTTATTATTTCTTCAGACTCTTGCTCCTTTATTTAAAAAAGGAAAAACAAAAAATAAATGTGTGTATGTATTCATATCAGTCATCCTGCTCTTTCTTTTGTCATACAAAGGAGACAAAGATAGAGACAAAATGGGGTTTAGAGAGACGAATCAAATATGAGAATCGAGCTTCGTATCAACTTTAAAAATTTTGATGCTTTTATTTTATCTAGCAGATTTTTTTTGGAGAGCGTGTATTTTATTTTCACCGAGATCACATTGAACAAGTGATTATTTTTCATTTGGATGGTTGATACAAGCATCTACAAATCTAGAGTTGAAGCAGAGGATTCCATTGTTCAATCTTCCCTCAAAACTTTTGTTAGTTATATTCAATTGTTGTTCAATAGTTCGAATCAAGTTTTTGTTTGGTTTCGATGAGTAGTAATTGGTAGGATGGTTCCTCTTAAGAAACCCTTGTGGTCTATTTCATACACATCGATTGTTTGTGGATTGGAAAGACAACAACACTGCTTCAACATGGTACCCTTTTTTTAACTTAAGGGGCCTTTGTATTCTGTTTTTCATAATTTTCCTTACAATAGATTTTTTTAACAACATTAGCACATTGATCCATAACGTATTAACTTAGTTATGGTAACTTTGATTGAATAACAATCCATTCTTATTTAACTGTAAAACTTTTGTTCATATGTTGGTACAATTTACTCACAAATCGCTGAGATTGTGTTGCGAGATATCATAAACCTTGGATCATTTCAACATTTGAACATTATTTGATTCAAGAAGGTAAGTACCCCTTTCCCTGTATTTCATTAGTGCCAAAGGTCAAAATTCAATATTTTTAATATAACAACATATTTGGATGATTTTTATATACTAATACATATTATATGTCTTATGTGATACAGTTTAAGCGGGGGGTGTCTTCAAGGATGAAGAGGAAGAAAGACAACTCCTGCTCTTGCATCACAAAGACCTAATTATAGATCCCAAACTCTAATCACAGTACTTACAGTGAAAGAGGACTGCTTAAAATTTTCTATTCTTGGTAAAAATCGCAATGTACAATTTACCTTCTGAACAAAACTCAAGCTATTACAAGCTGCCTTGGGAATGATTTTCAATTATGTGCCTTACTACACTGTCTTCCTTATTGTTTTTTGGTAGTTTTTTTTTTTACTTTAAATTTAATCTAATTTTTCATGATTTTTACCATTGGAATATTGTATTATTATTCCAATCAGGGATTGGAATTGTTTGTTCGAAGGATTGGAAAGGATTGGAATCGTTAGTCTAACAACAACTTTCGCATGTACTTTTGGAACATTTTATGGCAGACGTTTTTTCATATTCTTCTTCTCAATGCCTTAACTTTTTGTGATACTTAGTCTTATATTGTATTAGCCCTTAGAATCAATTTATTTTGTGTTGTTATTCCTTTTCCATTTTCTGTGTGGGGTTTTTTAAAATCTTCCAATTCAAGGTTGTCTAACCACTCATTTTTTTCGGAAAGGCTTAATCATTCATTTTTCTGTGGGTGTTTTATGTGTAGGAGGTAACCCATTTCTGAAAAGAGGACAAAGGTCATGGATCTTGCTTGGTTTTGTTAGTTATCTCCGTTTCCCAAGTTTCAAGAGGTGGTTATTTATCAAAGATAACAATGACAATTCTCTATAAACATAACTATAGGGACGATTATTTATTTATGCTAGGGCCTATTAAGGGTTTAATCATAATAGAACTTTTCGTAAAGAGTCCACGTGCAACGCACGTGTGCAACAACTAGTATAATAAAGTAGCTAGAAAAGTTTGTCTTGAGCTTTTCACGGCTCAGATCGCTTGACAGTTATTGATCTGAAGGTCTTAATGCGAAATTCGCTCTTCCAATTTTTTGAACAAGACTTTCATTCTTTCCACAATTCTAAGACTTCTATATCTCTTATAACTCTCTCTCTATCTATCTCATACTATACATTAATTAGGTCGTTAATTATGATTCTATATAATTAATGATTATTTTTAAAATTTTTAAAATTTTTAAATAAACAAAAGGATTTTAAATACAGATTTTTTGCGTCAAAACTAGTTGAATGACTATAATATAGGTCATATTTTGTATTGTAATAAAAATACTATAATATTCGAATGGTATAATAGACGAATAATATATATAATTTTTGATATATCTATATACTAAGGGAACTAACATTGTTTGTCTTGAACTTTTTGCGAGTCATATTGTTTTAAGATTATGTTTGATCAATAATAATTATATTTTCTCAGATTTTTGAATTAATATGTTATACTAGTTGTAACGTGACTTTCGTTATATAAAATTTTGATTATATATGTTCTACATACCGGTTGATAATATTAATTTGATCGTTATATTGTTCAAATTTGATGGTACCAAGAATTAATCATAAGTATGAGCTCCGCCCAGGACATCAGATTGGGAGGTCAGATCGGGGCTCCAAAGCTCAGAGGACCAGAACCCGAGCTCCTCCCAAGCGAAATTATAGCCGAAATGATAAGGAAATGGCTGGATGACAGCTGGTACCCCCGAAACAATAGCCAAGCAGCATCTCAGGCGTAAAACACTCAATTGATCAAGATCCTCTCCCAGAATTAAGTGAGATCCCATGAATAAAAGGCAAAGATCTCGGTAGAGATCTCTTAGAGTTAGGAAATGCATTATAAATACTGCACATTGCCCCAACAAAGGGGGAGAGCCGAATGGCATCAAAGAACAATCTGTAAACACCTTTTGAATGAATATACACCTCAGGAGCAAGAGTCTCCATTATAGAGTGGACTAGCCGAGCTCATCAGCTGGTGAACCACTATATTTTCACTGTGTAATACACACCACACATCTGATTACTAGAGCATACACCCACTAATTAGTGAGCCTTGTAGCTCAGATCTGTTCCTTGCAATTGCACTAAAACTCACTGCTCATTCACATGAAATAACACCATCAGTTTGGCGCCGTCTGTGGAAACGACTGTTCCTGTTACAAGTATGCTGATTCTTCAATAATTGATGGTCTCTACACGCAATATGAGCAGAAATCAGATGAATCCCTCAAGGATGTAGAACCCACAAGAGGTCACTAGTGGGAGACAACCAGAAAACCTTCACGATTTCGTGCCCATCACCGGAGATAATCCTCCTGCGGCGGATTCCCCTACCAACAATGAATTAGACGCCCTTCGTCTGGTTAACCAGCGCTTACTTCAACAAAATGAAGAGCTCTTGAAGCTCTTACGAGGTCCTCAGCAAACACAACCGGCCCAACAAGGCTAGAATGATCCTCCTCACAGGGAACAACAACACCTCGACCCCCTCAAAGAAGCGAACGAAGGAGGAGAGAACAGCCAGGCACCCTATCCGCCCCCTAGGAATGGAGACAATGAAGAAGTGCAGAGCCAAAATGAAGGGGTCGAGAAAAACGATTTTCTCCCTTTCCAGCAGGAAATGATGAAGCAATGTTGGGAACAGTGCTTCAAGGACATCCAGCAAGAGCTCAACCACATGAAGGAGGCAGTGAGGGTTAAGGCTCCAGTAACGATGGATGCCTTGGTGCAACAAACGGAATCCCCATTCATTGTTGGGGTGTTACATTTTCCTCTCCCTCCAAAGTTTAGAATGCCCCATATAGAGGCTTTCGATATGACAAAGGACCATGTGGACCACCTCAACACCTATAAAAACCAAATGGAGCTACATGGATATCAGGATCCAGCGCGGTGTAGGGCTTTTGCCATCACTTTGAAGGGGTCAGCCTTAGTATGGTTCAATAGGCTCCCCCCAGCTTCGATTTCTTCCTTCAAAGAACTCTCCATTTCTTTCGTGTCTCACTTCATAGGAGTTCGGATCTACAGGAAGCCGAGCTATCATTTATTGAACGTAAAACAAAGACCTGATGAGAACCTGCGATCTTATGTACAGATATTCAATTCAGAATCCCTGAAGGTAGATGTCCCAGACGAAAAGTTTGCCATCACTGCTTTCATTGCAGGACTAGGAGTGCATTCAAAGGACTTGATGTTCTCTATATCAAAGAATCCCTAAGCAAGCATGACTGAGGTGTTGGCCAGAGCAGAAAAATATATAAACGGTGAGGAAGCACTCCTTTCCAAGGTAGGGAGTGCATCATCACGAAAGGAGAAAGGAAAGGAAAGGAAAAGAAGAAGAGGGACCGAAGTCCCAGGAAAGAAAGAGAACGAGAAAGGTCTCCAAGGAGGGACAGAGATTGCTCCCCAAAGAGAAGAGAAAATGTTAGAGACCGCTTAGGCCCTCCACAACCTGAGCTGCAGCCTAGGTACGCACCCCGGTAATTCACCCCGCTCATCGCCACGGTGTCCCAGGTCCTATATGAGGTCCAGAACGAAAAGTTCCTGAGGTGGCCACCTCGGATGAAGGCAGATCCAGCAAAGAGAGACCCCACCAAATATTGTGACTACCACAGAGACCATGGTCACCACTTCGATGGCTGCATTCAGCTAAAGAAGGAAATCGAGTTTTTAATCCAACGAGGGCAGTTGCGCCGCTTTGTGGCCCATGATAATCAAAATCGAGCTCTTCCACCTCCGCCACCTCAACAATAGGCACTTGCACCACATTAACAGCTCCTAGGGGAGATCAGAGTAATATTTGGAGGGTTTGCAGGGGGAGGGGAATCCAGCTCAGCCAGAAAGGTTCACCTCCGAAGGATCAAAGCAGGAGAAGCTCTCGAAGTGCATACTGTGTCCAAAACACCACGCCTAGACACAACTATCACTTTTTCAGATTCAGACTTGGAAGGATGTCAATATCCCCACGATGATCCCTTGGTGGTAAGAGCTGTGGTAGCCAACAAAACCATTCATCGAGTCCTAATTGACAACAGCAGTTCGGCAGACATCATTTTTGCATCTGCATTCGATAAAATGGATATAGGAAGGGAAAAACTTGAGCCAGTGAGTGCTCACTTGTTGGGTTTCTTAGGAGAGAGGGTGCTTCCCTTAGGGTCAATTCAGTTTGTGCTCACCCTAGGTGACCCGCCTTGCTAAGCTACTACAACCGTGAGGTTCCTAGTGGTTGACGCACCTTCTGCGTACAATATTCTACTTGGAAGACCTTCTTTCAATTCTATGAGGGCTATCTCGTCTGCTTACCACCTAGTTTTCAAATTTCCAACAGAGAATGGAGTCAGAGTGGTCCGAGGAGACCAGCGTGTAGCGAGGGAGTGCTACATGGCATCCGTGAAGAGGAGAAAGGTTGAGAACATCCAACTGGATGAACTTGACATGAGGGATGAGCTGGAAGCTAGACCAATCCCATCGAAAGAATTGGAGCCTATACAGCTCGACCAGGAGCCAGAACATCTTGTTTACGTAGGGTCCAAGCTGAGCAGAGAGATTAAACACCTCCTCATCCAATTTCTGAGGAAAAATATGGAAGTATTCGCCTGGAAACAAGAAGATATGGAAGGTATCGACTCCTTAGTCATCACACATAAGCTCAGTGTGAATCCTACCTACAAGCCCATCAAACAAAAGACGAGGAGTTTCGCCCCAGAACGTCAGAAAGCCATCAATGAAGAGATCAGCAAACTTCTCCATGCCAGAGCCATTAAGGAGGTGGATTACCCAGTGTGGCTAGCTAATGTCGTCCTCGTTAAGAAGACCAACGGCAAGTGGCACCTCTGCATTGACTTTACCGACCTTAATCGGGCTTGTCCTAAGGACAGCTTCCCCTTACCTCGGATAGATTTGATTGTGGATGCTACCGCTGGACATGAGCTCCTCAGCTTCATGGACGCCTTCTCTGGGTATAATCAAATTAGGATGGATCTTAATGACCAGGAGAAGACCTCCTTTATAACCGAGCAAGGGACATACTGTTACCAGGTTATGCCTTTCGGATTAAAGAATGTTGGAGCCACTTATCAACGCCTGGTGAATAAAATGTTCCAAAAACAGATTGGGACGACCATGGAGGTTTACATTGATGATATGTTAGTCAAATCACTGAAAGCAGAGCTCCACATCAAGCACTTGGTAGAATCTTTCCAGGTCCTGAAGGAATACAAAATGAAGCTCAATCCCGCCAAGTGTGCCTTTGGAGTTTTCGCTGGGAAATTTATGAGTTTCATAGTTAACAGCAGAGGAATAGAGGCTAACCTAGAAAAAGTAAAGGCAATTCTGGATATGCAACCGCCATCTAACACAAGGGAGGTACAACGTCTGACAGGAAGAATAGCGGCCTTAAGTCGTTTTCTCTCCAAATCAAGTGACAAATGTCAACCCTTCTTTCAAGTCCTAAAGAGGGCCTTCCAGTGGGATACGCAGTGTGAGGAAGCGTTCAAAGCATTAAAAGATTACTTGAGCTCCCTTTCCATTCTGGTAAGTCCATTGGAAGGCGAGGTCTTTACTCTCTACCTAGCTGTCTCAGATTTCTCAACAAACGCAGCGTTAGTAAGGGAGCAGAACAGAGCTCAGCAACCAGTTTATTACTGTAGTAGAGCTCTGAGGGGGGCGGAGGAGAGATATCCGAAAATGGAGAAGCTTGTCCTAGCTTTAGTCACAACTGCTAGAAGACTTAGACCATACTTCCAAGCTCATACTATTGAGGTTCTAACAGATCAGCCGATGAAACAAGTACTGCATAAGCCAGAATCTTCGGGGAGATTAGTTAAGTGGGTTGTTGAGCTCAGCGAGTTCGACATTAGATACAAGCCCAGAACAGCAATCAAATGACAAATATTGGCAGATTTCATTGCAGAATTCATGACAGGGACACCCATGGAGGCCACTCAGCTGGTACCTGACCTCCCCACATGGAAACTTTCAATAGATGGAGCTGCCAACGCCCAAGGCAGCGGTGCTGGCTTAATTTTGACCTCCCCTGATGGAATAGATGTTGAATATGCACTTAGGTTTGGGTTTAAGACCTCAAACAATGAGGCGGAGTATGAGGCTGTTATAGCAGGGCTCAATCTTGCTCACTCAATGGAGGCAGAACAGCTGGAGATCTGCAGTGACTCCCAGCTCGTGGTAAAGCAGATAGAAGAGTCTTATGAGGCTAAGGGCGAGAAAATGATCTTTTACCTCAGAAAGGTACATGAATTAATCAAGAAGCTTGTGCAAGTCAAGATTATGCATGTCCCTAGATCAGAGAATTCTCGAGCAGATGCGCTAGCGAGACTAGCAACTCTTCACAAGAGAACTTGGATAAGTTGATACCAGTAGAGCATTTGGCGGAACCATCAGTGAGAGTTGAGGAGGAAGAAGAATTCCCAGTTCTTTCCCCACCAAGCTGGATGGACTCCATCAGAGAATATCTTCAGAACGGAGCCTTGCCAACAGACCCTAAGGAGGCCGCAAAGATAAGGGTAAGGTAAGCCAAATTCTCCATTTTGCAGGGAAACTTATATAAACAAGGATTCTCGATGCCTCTCCTCAAATGTGTAGGAGATGAGGATGCTAATTACATACTTAGGGAGATCCATGAAGGAATTTGTGGTAATCATATCGGAGCTCGAGCACTGGCAGAAAAAGCCTTGAGGCAGGGATATTATTGGTCCACTATGCTAAAGGATGCCACCGATTTGGTTAGAAGGTGCAAGGTATGTCAGATACATTCCAACGTCCCTCATTGTCCGCCAGAGCTCCTAACATCGGTGGTAAGCCCTTGGCCCTTCCAACAATAGGGACTGGACATTCTTGGCCCTCTTCCCACCAGCGTAGGACAGTGTAAATTCGTCATCATTGGGGTGGACTATTTCACTAAATGCACAGAGGTGGAACCTCTGGCACAATCACATAGCAGAAGATTCAAAATTTCACATGGAAGTCTATAGTCTGTAAATTTGGGGTACCTAGAGCAATTGTTTCTAACAATGGGAAGCAGTTTGACAACCCTAAGTTCAAAAAATTTTGTGCAGAGCTAAGGATAAAGAATTATTTCTCGACCCCAGCCCATCCACAGTCAAATGGACAAGCAGAGGTGACAATCAGAACGATTAAAGCAGCCCTGAAGACCAAGCTTGAGTCTTTAGAGGGAAAATGGGTAGAATATATTCCAGATGTGCTATGGGCATACAGAACAACCCCCAGGATAGCAACTCAAGAAACACCGCTTGCTTTGGCTTTCAGAACCGAAGCAGTATCGTCTGTGGAGATAGGATTCCCATCCCCCAGAACTAAGTTCGTAGAGTTTGAGCACTACGATGAATCCCTTCTGCTAAATCTTGATCTCTTAGATGAAAAGAGAGAAAGAGCTCTGCAACGCATTCAGAGTTATCAAAGAAAGACCGCCAAGTTCTATGACAAGAAGGTTAGGCACAAGAGCTTCAAGGTAGGAGATCTTATGCTTAGAAGGCTTTTGCTTGCAAGAAGGGATCCCACACACGGGAAATTGGGGCCAAATTGGGAAGGCCCCTACATCGTTTCAAAAATAATTAGACCTGAGAACTACGAGTTACGAACAAAAGAAGGAAAGGTCCTACCTCATTCTTGGAATGCCGAGCATCTTAAGAAGTTCTTTCAGTAAGTTTCCCTTGTAATGAAATTACTCTCAATAAAAATAGCAAATTCTTGATTCATCCTTGCATGACTTCCAAAAATAGCTAAAGAGCTAATGATGAGCTCTTCAGCTCATAAAACAAAATGAGCTCTACAGCTCAAGATGAGCTCCTCAGCTCATAAAATATAAGATAAGCTCTTCAGCCTATAAAATATAAGATAAGCTCTTCAGCTCTTTAGCTCATAAAACAAAAATGAGCTCTACAGCTCAAGATGAGCTCTTCAGCTCATAAAACAAAAATGAGCTCTACAACTCAAGATGAGCTCCTCAGCTCGTAAATAAAAAAGAGCTATACAGCTCAAGATGAGCTCTTCAGCTCATAAAACAAAAGTGAGCTCTACAGCTCAAGATGAGCTCCACAGCTCATAAACAAAAGATGAGCACTATAGCTCATAAAGTATAAGATGAGCTCGTCAGCTCATAAAGCATAAGATGAGCTCTTCAGCTCATAACCAATTGAGACCCTTAGCTCACGGAACTAAAGAGAGCCCCTCAGCTCATACACACCAGAAGAGTTCATCAGCTAATGGACTAGCAGAAAGAACTACAACCCAAGGGTACGCAAAAAAAAAAAAGTGGAACCTTGTCAAAACCAGAATTCACAGTCACAGACATTCAAAAAAAAAAGATGCAAAAGTTATACAAAAGCCTGGCAGTTCATTGAACAAAAGAGAGTACAAGAAAGAGGAGCTCCTAGTTCTTTTTAAGCTGCTGCTTCAGCTCAACGACCTCTCCCTTTAGGCGGGCGTTCTCCTCTTTCAGCTCGTCCCTTTCTTTTTCTGTTTCAGAGAGTAGTTTGAGAAGCTTCTCTCCTGCAGAGGAAAAAAAAATAGTATCAAATGAAGAATCAGGTGAAGATGAACCACCCCTCCTGCGCTTCTTTGAGGACACACCAGCATCCCCTTACTTGTCAGAATCAGAGGGAGAGGTCCAGGGAGAATCTGGAAAGAAAGAAAACTCCCAAGCGGTTGCCTCAGCGCCAAGCAAATAGAGGTTCTCAGGCGTCATCAGATCCGAAAAAGGCATGGGGTCTACGAGCAGTAGTTGATCGATATTCATCATCTCCGGCAAATCCAGGTCAGGAGCACCTGCATAACGAAAACATAAGGAGAATGGATTTTCACAGGATTTAGTCAAGATAGCTCTGCCTAAACATACCTATACGAGAGAAGCTCCCCCAGGAGTGTGGAATTCTAGTGCTAGAGCAGCGCTGCTCGGTAGATCTCCAAGAATTCCCAAATGCAAAAAAGAAGCGTCGAGACCACCCTTCAGGAAGAGGAGGAAGGTCAAGAACCAAAGGGGGCAAGTTGAAGTGCCTCCACCGAAAGAAGCTGAAGCAGGGGAGCTCATCCTCTTTGATCTCATAGAAATAAAGAAGCTCAGCAACAGTAGGGAACCCACCGTTGTCATGTAGACGCCAGAAGAGGAAAAAGCTTACCATAGTAGCCCAACCTCGGGGCGAGAGACGAGAAGGACACAAGCCATAGTACGCAAGGACTCGCCCAATGGAAGGATGAATGGGAAGACGAAGGCCCCTGTCCATGGCACCCTCGAAGAAGCAAACTTCCCCTCGAGGAAGGTAGTTACAAGGCTCATCATAGGTCGGGACAAGTCCAATTCAGGGAAGAACCGCTTTTTGATGTCTTGCAAGTCTGAAGGCTTTATCGTTGAAGGGGTTAAGTAACGAGAATGCCACTTCCAGTCAATCCCAAAGGAAGTGCGTTCTTTAAACTGGGAAGAAACAGGGGCAGCCATCAAGACTACAATGAGGCAAGAATGTAATCACCAAGATTCAAGAAGAGACTCTGAAATCTTTCGGCAAAGGAGGAAGAAATCCAAGAGGTATTGGAAGCTTTAAAGAAAATCATGAGTTTTTAAGAAACCAAGAACCACACGAAAAGCAGAGTCGGCGGTCCTTTTGGTTTCCTAATTAATGGTGGCAATTACGGTTTTGAAAAGTAGTTGAATAAATGCAAAAAAAGATGAATCAGCACAGGTGACCCCCTGATGCGATCAAAGTAATGAGGAACCAGTATGAGCTCGACCCAAACTGAACAAAACTCACCTCGGATTTCTTTGGGTTGAGGTCGGCTCGAATGGCTACCTAGCCTTTCCAGCACATCTCTTCGAGACCATCAGCCCCAAAGAACCACGTTCATATCCTAGAAAAAATAGACTGGTATTTCTCAGGCTCATCTGTCATCAAAGTTCTCATGTATATAGCAACATGACCTCAGCAGATCTACCTTTGGAAAAACTCAAGCATCAAGTTGCTTACTCTCTTTGCCAAATTTGGCAGACCTCTTGTCGCCGTGAGGAATACCAAGTCAACTACCCAATGCCCCCTGAAGGGAACCAAGAGCGTGATTGCTAGTGTCAAACCAGATTCACATCCAAGGGAGCTCTGAAAGGCCTCCTGCTTTCAGAGAGTTCGACAGAGAAGCCCTTCCCAGTAGCCTCAACATTCCCCTAATACTCCTCAACCATTTCCAGAACTCAGCGAGCTAAAAGAAGCCCAACACAATAAACTGCAACATAAGTTGTGAGGCCAATTTCAAGTCCATAGGTTGTCTAGATCTATCCAGGGAGAAGTTTCTCAAGGAGTAAAACCTCACGGTCCCAACAGCTCTCTTAACTCAGCAATCCTTGATGAAGATTTTGGCGAACTCAGCTGAATAGGAGATCTAAAGGTATCCTCGAAATAAAAAGGAGAAGGAGAGTCCAGAGCACAACAATGAGCTCTCCAAGGATCAAACCTCATCAGTTAAGTCTATGATCTGGCTTTCCATTAGTCTTGACAAGACTATTATGGGAAGGGTCAAGTCCTTGCAAATGAGCCCATCCAAGTTTGATAACCTTGCTTGAAAAGGAGAACTAAGGTACTCCTCCAAGCAAGGGGGGCAAGGGGAATGCAGGCAAAGCAATGAAAGTAACAGTGACAATGACAGAGTAGACTGCATTAAAGAACAGAGTAAACTGCATTGAATAATAGAATAAGACTGTATTGAACAGCTTCAAAAACAAAAACAAAGTGTGTTCAACATTTTTACATCAGTAACTCAAAAAAAAAAAGGCACAGATCTACCCTAAGTTTTGGACTCCTAGGATCCTGAAGAGGCTGGGGGAAGAGGGCATGGCAGCTCAGCAGTCGATGTGCTTGATGGAGTAGCAGACGAAGTCTCTGATAGGACAGCAGTTGAAGCTTCTAGCAAAATGGCAGTCGAAGTCTCTGGAATAGTCGGTTGTGCAGAGACCTCAACTTCAGTTAAAGCCCTTGTTACTAGGTCAGCAGAAAAAGGGACAACAGCAGGAAGGCCAGCAGACACAGGAATTAAAGAAGCCTCAGAGGTGGTCACGGTAGCAATGGTTTCAAAGGTGGCTAGTGGAATAGGAACATTCTGAGCCGGGACCTCGACCGTTGGGGTAAGCACCTCAGAACCCGTGGGAGCAGTCTCAGAGGCAAGAGAGGCCAAGGCACCATCCTTACCTGCTGGACTAGGCACCTCCGCCTCTTTTTCAGCTGGAGCCTTCGCCTCCTTTTCTGCCAGAATCTCAAAATTGAAGTCCAGATCAGAGTATGTTTCTTCAGCTATTTCCTGAAAAGTAATCCACCCTTTGGCCCACCTGGTAATAACATCATCCTTCACCTTAGCAACCAGGTCATCCCTCTCTTTAACAGCTGATCTCTGCACCTCAAGCTCACTTAAAATGACACCATTTGCTTCCGCCAAGACATCATACTCCCTCTTAATGCCATTATAAGAACCTAAGGCCTCAAAGGTCTCCTGGCTGTCTTTGACCCAGGCTTCTGTCTTGAGCATGAGCTCTTCAGAGACCCTCTTAAGTTCTACCTTGGTCTTTTCACCTTCACCCTCAACTATTTTTTTCTCCACCTTCAAGTCTTTGATGGTAGAAGCTTGCGTCCCCACTTGTTCTTGGAGGTCTTGGACTTGAGCTTGAAGGTCGCTATTAGCAAAGGCCAGCTCGGCAACTTTACACTCAAAGGCCTTGGATGCCTTGGCAGAGCTCTCTAGGGAGCGGATTCGACTCAGCAAACCCCTCACATGTATAGCCAGCTGGGGAGAGATACGATCAGGAGTAAGGAATAACGTAAAACGGCAAGCATAAGGTGAAAACTTAAGCAATAATGAATACTTACAGCAGTAGTTCCATAGAGGGCTGAGTTAATGGAGCTTTCAAGAGGCATCGTGGCAGCCCTCAGAACATCAGAATCAGGAATGATGGAAGTAATGGTGCCAGTCGCAAGATCAACGTTATCGAAGAAAGAGTCTTCGTTCCCATCTACTTTAGGAGACTTCCCTTTCTCCAACTTGGAGCTCGGTTGGGATGGCTGGGAGATTTTCTCAGGTGATCCTAGAGGAGGAGAAGCAAACTGGAGCTGAGGAATCAACCCTAGGGCCCTCTCAACCTCAGACAATGAAGATGAAGTCAGGTCCTGCGCGAGAGCTCTACCAGGAGCTTGCAGAGCCCCTTCGACAGTAGGGATCTCTGAGACTTGAGGGGCACTCAATGGTGGAGCAAGAGCCCCAGTAGTTGAAGTAGGAGATCTAGGGGGCACTCCCGACTTATGCATCTTAGCTCGGGTAACAGGGCTGCTACCAGAGCCGACCTCTGCCTTGTATTTGCTCCCACTCCTGCCCTTCTTCAACTGAGCTACCTTAACCTTGAGCTCTTCTAGGGTAGGCTCCATCGAGGAAGAACCTAGAGGATCAAAATGAGTAATTTAAGAGGGACTAAGGGGGAAATAAAAATTTGAGATAAATGGGGTAAGTATTACCTGTTACTACCTCTCTAGCCGTAGCAACTGAAAAAGGAATGGGAGCTTCAACGGAAAGAGGAGTGGGGGATTCTATTATCACCCCTGGGGGGGGCTGAACCCTTGCTCTACAAGGACCCAAGGTTTGATGAGTTCAGAGTATCTTACTGAAGCACATTTCTCTAACCTCATCAGCACCCGTTCGTCCTCTGCACTGAGCTCAGGGCGTTCACCTGGGAAACAATATTAACAAAGCAAAGTAAGAAAGAGCCACCAAATCCGATCTCAGTTAGTTTGGGCAAGGGCTTACCCAGGTTATCAGGAGCTGACCAAGCTCTAGGGATTGGAAGAGTGTCTGTTTTATTTGCAGAGTTGTACTCCCATTGTGAGCTCCCTACGTAAAAGAATTATTTTTTCCAGTTCTTGTGGGAGCTCGAGAGGTCAGAAATGATTACTCTGGCATTTGTTCGTTTGGAGATATATAAAAAACCCTCAAAAGCAGTATGCTTAACGTTGAAAAAATACATGAGCAAGGAAACAGTGGGAACCCCAAGCTTATGGATCTTAAAGAAAACGAGGAGACCCACCAGGACCCCCCAGAAATGAGGAGAGAGCTGAGCAGGACAAATATTGAAATGCTGAAGAACACCCTTTATGAAAGGGTGTAAGGGAAAGCGCAGACCATTCTCGAAGGCAGCCACGAAGAAGCAAACCTTCTTATGAACCTGGGAGACATATGGGGTGAATTCGTCTGGACACCAACATTGAACCCCTGGAGGGAAACCATAACGAGCACCAAGAACTTTCATAAGAGAAGGAGTGACTTCACTAGGGCCCACGAGCTCTGCATTTCTAAAAGCAGACCCTATGCCCAGAGCCGAGACACCTACGCCACTCACCTTGCTTTTACCTTTGTCAGGGTTTTTTACCACAGGGGAGGAAGTTGAGGAAGGCTCATCGGTGTGTACCTGAGCATCGACAGAATCAACGCCTGAGAAATTGTCAATCTCCTCACCACAACACCTAAATCAGAATCCTCTTCAACAGACCGATCTCCGAAGAGGGAAACAGAGGAAGCGGTAGCTCCAGAAGAGGCAGACATAGCTGGGCAGGAAAATGGAAGTTTAAAAGACCTATAGAGGGGTGGAACCTCAGAAAAGCACTCCTTAAGAACCCTGGGGTCGACACAACTGTGCCCAATAATGAAAATCCTAGCGGTGGAATAGAGATCCAAAAATAGGGGAAGACGAGACAGGGAAAGGCCTCGATTCCTAAAATAACAGAATCGAAAAGTCCAGAAATGAAGAAACCACCTCAGACTCGAGGGATCCAGAACGAAGAAAGCATGTAAGGGGCTAAGAGCGTACCTAATCAAAGGCGAATAGCAAGCCAAAGTTTGAAGTGAGCAACCCCCACACACCAATTCGAAGGGAGATGAGATTCAACAAAACACTAGATTTGCCGGTAAATTGGGGAAGTTAGAATCTGCTAAGAGGAAGAAGATAAAGAGATCGACGGAAGAAAATTCAAAAGGGAAGAAATAGAAGTCGTTTCCATCAACTCAAAGGCATTTAAAGCTAACTGTACCAAGTGGAGAATGTGCGCGGGAAACAAGGAGGGTAAATGATTACTTGTAACCGTCAAAAACCTGTTTGCACGTAAACCGAGGTTAGCAAGTGGAGGTCTGCCTTAACTGAACCTCAGCTCAGCCCTTACCCAAGTTCACTTGAGCTAAGGGCTGGGGGGCAACTGATGGTACCAAGAATTAATCCTAAGTATGAGCTCAGCCTAGGAGATCAGATTGGGAGGTCAGATCGGGGCTCCAGAGCTTAGAGGACCAGAACCCGACCTCATCCCAAGCGAAATTATAGCCTAAATGATAAGGAAATGGCTGGATGACAGCTGGAACCCCCGAAACAATAGCCAAACATCATCCCAGACGTAAAACACTCAATTGACCAAGATCCTCTCCTAGAATTAAGGGAGATCCCATGAATAAAGGGCAAAGATCTCGGTAGAGATCTCTTAGAGTTAGGAAAGACATTATAAATACTGCACATTGCCCCAACAAAGGGGGAGAGCCGAATGGCATCAAAGAACAATCTTTAAACACCTTTTGAATGAATATAAACCTCAGGAGCAAGAGCCTCCATTATAGAGTGGACTAGCCGAGCTCATCAACCGGTGAACCACTATATTTTCACTGTGTAATACACACCACACATCTGATTACTGGAGCATACACCCACTAATTCGTGAGCCTTGTAGCTCAGATCTGTTCCTTGCAATTGCACTCAAACTCACTGCTCATTCACGTGTAATAACACCATCAAAATTATATTATACATTATCTGTATTTATGAACAAATATTTGTAATTTTTTTTTTCAAGTAATACAGTGTCTTCAGGCACGAGTAATTACTAGTCTATATAATAATAATATTCGTGTAAGGTAATTCCCTTTGAATAATATCAACCTTGTTCCATGACCAATTAATTTTCGGTAAGGTACAAATTAGTAGTTTAATATCCAAATAGTGATGAATCAAAAAATACCATGGTATGAACACGATCAACTTAATAGGAGAAAGAAAGCAAGGGAGGAAATTTAAGAGATGAACTACAATCAAAAATAAAATAAATAACATCAACAAAGACTAAATCAATCAAAACTAATTTTTCTCTATTTGGTTGAATTGCAGTATTATTGATAGGTTCACACATAGTTAAACCATTTTTTTTCCCCCGGAAGATAACAATTGATGATACCTAAAATAAACCCTAAGCACGAGCTCAGAAGATGAGCCCAGCTCGGAGGTCAGGAAAGAAGAGCAGAGCTCACCCAGGCCATAGTCAGAGCTCGTCCAGCCCGTGTTAGAGCTCCCCCAAGCAAGATAATAGGAGAAGAGGTGAGGAGACAGCAAGATGATAGCAAACGCCTCCGAAGTGATAGTCAACCTGGAACCAGGGCAGGAAACCCTTAACCAACCAAGATCCTCTCCGAAGATAAAGGAAGATCCTATGGTAGAAGGCAAGGATATCAGGATACAGTCCGTTAAGCCAGCCATATGGAGTTTAGGAAACTCCGGGATTGGAGAGAGAGAGGGGGGAAGATCCCTTCATTATAGGAAGTAAAATCGGATTAAAGGTAAGCAAGAGGCTATAAAAGGGGGATAGGCAATAGAGCCAAAGAGGACCCCGAATTCCCTCCTCACTACGTTGTAACACACTCAACGCAATCAATAAGAAAATAGGAGCTAGAGAATCCATTGCAGAGTGGACTAGCCGAGCTCTCAGGCCGGTGAACCACTGTAATTCCGTTGTGTTATCACCCTTTCCTCAATCCCCCTGAGCATCAACCGATATTGTTTGGCACGAGCCCTGTAGCTCAGGCACCACACCTAATTCCACGCATATCTGACCCTTAGTTCATTTTCGGTGGATTTACACCATCAGTTTGGCGCCGTTTGTGGGAACGACAATTCTTGTTACAAATATACTGATTTTTCAGTGATTGATGGTCTCTACACGAAACATGAGTAAAAGTCAGATGAATCCTCCAAGAGTGCAGAATCCCCAGGAGGTCACCAGTGGGAGACAACCGGAAAACTTTCATGATTTCGTCCCCACCGCTGAAGATGACCCACCTACGGTGGATCCTCCTGCTAATAACGAATTAGACGCCCTTCGCCTGGTCAATCAACGCTTACTTCAACAAAATGAAGAGCTCTTGAAGCTCTTACAAAGTCCTCAGCAGGCGCAACCACCCCGGCGAGGCCCGAATGATCTTCATCCTAGGGAACGGCAGTGCCTTGATCCCCTCAGGGAAGCAAACGAAGGAGGAGAAAGCAGTCAAGCACCCCATCAGCCGTCTAGGAGGGGAATCAATGAAGAAGCACAAAGCCAGAACGAAGGGCTGGAGAGAAATGATTTCCTTCCCTTCCAACAAGAGAGAATGGAACAATATTGGGAGCATCGCTTCAAGGATATCCAGCAAGAGCTCAGCCACATGAGAGAGGCAGTGAAGGTCAAAACCCCAGTAACAATGGATGCCTTGGTGCAACAAACTGAATCCCCGTTCACCCCCGGGGTACTGCATTTCCCCCTTCCTCCGAAGTTCTGAGTACCTCAGATAGAGGTCTTTGATGGGACAAAAGACCTTGTGGATCACCTCAACACTTACAAAAACCAAATGGAGTTGCACGGATATCAGGACCCTGTGCGGTGCAGGGCCTTCGCCATCACCTTGAAGGGGTCAGCCTTGGCATGGTTTAATAGGCTCCCCCCAGCCTCGATCTCTTCTTTCAAAGAACTTTCCATTTCCTTTGTATCTCACTTCATTGGAGCTCAGATCTACAGGAAGCCGAGCTATTATTTATTAAATGTCAAGCAGAGGCCCGAGGAGAACCTGCGATCTTATGTACAGATGTTCAATTCAGAATCTCTGAAGGTGGACATCCCAGACGAAAAGTTTTCCATTACTGCCTTCATTGCAGGATTAGGAGTGCAGTCAAAGGATCTAATGTTCTCTATATCGAAGAACCCTCAAGCAAGCATGGCTGATGTGTTAGCCAAGGCAGAAAAATACATAAATGGTGAAGAAGCACTCCTTTCCAAGGTGGGAAGTGCATCCTCACGAAAGGAGAAGGAAAAAGAAGAGAAGAAAAGGGACCGAAATCCCAGGAAAGAAAAGGGGCGAGAAAGGTCTCCAAGGAGGGATAGAGATCGCCCCCCGAAGAGAAGAGGAAATGTTAGAGACCGCTTGGGCCCCATGCAGCCTGAGCTGCAGCCTAGGTACGGACCTCAGCGATTCACCCCACTCACCGCCGCTGTATCCCAAGTTCTGTATGAGGTCCAAAACGAGAAGTTCCTAAGGTAGCCACCTCGGATGAAGGCTGATCCAGCAAAGAGAGACCCCACAAAGTATTGTGACTACCACAGGGATCATGGTCACCATACTGATGACTGCATTCAGTTAAAGAAAGAGATCAAGTTCTTAATTCAACAAGTACAGTTGCGTCGCTTTGTGGCCCATGACAACCAGAATCGAGCTCTTCCACCGCTGCCACCTCAACAGCAGACACTTGCGCCACATCAGCAGCCTCTAGGTGAGATCAGAGTAATATCTGGAGGATTTGCGGGAGGCGGAGAGTCCAGCTCAGCCAGGAAAGCGCACCTCCGACGAATCAGAGCCGAAGAAGCTCTCGAAGTGCATACTGTATCCAAAGCACCACGCCTTAGACACAGCTATCACTTTTTTCGATTCCGATTTGGAGGGATGTCAATACCCCCATGATGATCCATTTGTGGTAAGAGCCGTGGTAGCTAACAAGACCGTTCATCGAGTCTTGATCGATAACGGGAGCTCGGCGGACATCATTTTTGCACCTGCGTTCGATAAAATGGACATAGGAAGGGAAAAACTCGAACCTGTAAGTACTCACTTGCTAGGATTCTCAGGAGAAAGGGTGCTCCCCCTGGCTCAATCCAACTGGTGCTCACCCTAGGTGACCCGCCTTGCCAAGCCACCACGACCGTAAAATTTCTAGTGGTTGATGCACCTTCTGCATACAACATCTTGCTTGGAAGGCCATCCCTTAATTCTATGAGGGCAATCACATTTGCCTATCACTTGGTCGTTAAATTTCCTACAGAGAATGGAATCGGAGTGGTCCGGGGAGACTAGCGTGTAGCAAGAGAATGCTACATGGCGTCTGTGAAGATGAAAGAGGTTGAGAACATCCAGTTGGATGAACTCGACATGAGAGATGAGCTGGAAACAAGACCAATGCCATCATAAGAACTGGAACCGATTCAACTTGATGAGGAGCCAGAACACCTCGTTTATGTAGGGTCCAAGCTGAATAGAGAGGTCAAAAGCCTCCTCATCCAGTTCTTGAAGAAAAATATAGGAGTGTTTGCCTGGAAGCAAGAAGACATGGAAGGTATTGACCCCTCGATCATCACGCACAAGCTCAGCGTGAATCCTACCTGCAAACCAATCAAACAGAAGCGAAGAAGTTTCGCCCCGGAACGCCAAAAAGCAAATCAACGAAGAGGTCGACAAACTCCTCCGCGCTAAGGCCGTCAGGGAAGTTGACTACCCTACCTGGTTGGCGAATGTGGTTCTTGTAAAAAAAACCAATGGTAAGTGGCCATTGTGCATCGATTTCACTGACCTCAACCGAGCATGCCCCAATGACAGTTTTCCCTTACCTCGGATCGACTTAATAGTGAACGCCACAGCCGGACACGAGCTCCTTAGCTTCATGGACGCCTTCTCGGGTTACAACCAGATCAGGATGGATCCCAATGACCAAGAGAAAACATCATTTGTGACTGAACATGGGACATACTATTATCAGGTCATGCCTTTTGGATTGAAAAACGCTGGAGCCACTTACCAGCGATTGGTGAATAGGATGTTCCAAAAGCAGATAGGTGCATCCATGGAAGTTTACATCGACGACATGTTAGTAAAGTCACTGAAAGCAGAGCTCCACATCGAGCACCTAACTGAATCATTCCAGATCCTAAAGGAATACAAGATGAAGCTCAACCCTGCGAAGTGTGCATTCGGAGTCTCGGCAGGAAAGTTTATGGGTTTTATAGTTAGCAGCCGAGGAATTGAAGCTAACCCAGAGAAGGTTAGGGCGGTGTTAGATATGAAGTCACCATCCAACACAAGGGGGGTACAACGCCTGACAGGTAGAATAGCTGCCTTGAGCCGTTTTGTGTCCAAGTCAAGCGATAAGTGCCAACCATTCTTTCAAGTCTTGAAGAATGCGTTCCAGTGGGATACTAAGTGCGAAGAAGCATTCAAAGCCTTAAAAAATTACATGAGCTCCCCCCTTTTTTGGTGAGCCCTTTAGAAGGGGAAGTCCTTACTCTCTACCTGACAGTTTCAGATTTTTCAACAAGCGCAACGCTGGTTAGGGAGCGAGACAGAGCTCAGCAACCAGTCTACTACTGCAGCAGAGCTCTGAAGGGGGCGGAGGAGAGATATCCAAAGATGGAGAAACTCGTTTTAGCTTTGGTTACAACAGCTAGGAGACTTAGGCCCTATTTCCAGGCTCATACTATCGAGGTCCCAACAGACCAGCCGATGAAACAAGTGCTACATAAGCCAGAATCTTCTGGAAGGTTAGTTAAATGGGTCATAGAGCTCAGTGAATTTGATATCAGATATAAGCCAATGACTGCCATCAAAGGGCAAATTTTGGCGGATTTCATCGCAGAATTCACAGCAGCAGCACCTATGGAGATCACAGAGTTAGTACCCGACCTCCCCATATGGAGGCTTTCAGTGGATGGAGCTGCCAATGCTCAGGGAAGCGGTGCAGGTATGATCCTGACCTCTCCAGATGTAATAGATGTCGAATATGCCCTTAGGTTTGGGTTTAAGGCTTCAAATAACGAGGCAGAGTATGAAGCTGTCATCACTGGGCTCAATCTTGCTCATTCTATGGAAGCAGAACAGCTGGAGATCTGCAGTGACTCTCAACTAGTGGTAAAACAGATAGAGGAATCCTACGAAGCGAGGGGCGAAAAAATGATCATTTACCTCAGAAAGGTACGAGAACTAATTAAGAAGTTTGTGCAGGTTAAGGTCAGACACGTTCCCAGAACAGAGAATTCACGAGCAGATGCGTTGGCAAGGTTAGCAACCGCCTCACAAGAAGACTTGGATAGACTAATACCAGTGGAGCACCTTCCAGAGCCTTCAGTAAGCATTAAAAAGGAAGAAATGCTACCAATTGTAGCTCAACCGAGCTGGATGGACCCCATCATAGAATACCTGCAGAAAGGAACCTTGCCAGACGATGCTAAGGAGGCCTCCAAGCTGAGAACCAGGTCAGCCAGATTTTCTGTGATGCAAGGAAATCTGTACAAACGAGGATTTTCAGCACCTCTCCTTAAATGCGTGGGAGATGAAGACGCCAATTATATACTCAGAGAAGTACATGTGGGAATATGTGGCAATCACATCGTAGCTCGGGCCTTGGCAGGAAAAACACTGAGGCAAGGGTATTATTGGGCCACCATGCTCAAGGATGCCACCGAATTGGTCAGGAAATGCAAGACTTGCCAAGAGCATGCCAACATTTCCCATTGTCTGCCCGAGCTGTTAATCTCAGTGGTAAGCCCGTGGCCCTTCCAGCAGTGGGGTTTGGACATACTTGGACCCCTTCCCACCGGTATGGGACAATGCAAGTTTGCTATCATAGGGGTAGATTACTTCACCAAGTGGGCGGAGGTCGAACCTTTGGCAGCAATCACCGAACAAAAGGTCCAAAACTTCGTTTGAAAATCTATAGTTTGCAGGTTTGGGGTTCCCAGAGCAGTCGTATCTGACAATGGAAAGCAGTTTGACAACTCAAAATTTAGAAGGTTTTGTGCTGAGCTTGGGATAAAGAACTACTTCTCAGCTCCTGCACATCCTCAATCCAATGGACAAGCAGAGGTCACAATCAGAACCATAAAGGCAGCTCTGAAAACTAAACTAGAAAACCTAAAAGGCAAGTGGGTGGAGTACATCCCTGAAGTATTGTGGGCCTACAGGACCACCGCCAGATCTGCAACTCAGAAAACCCCGTTTGCTTTGGCTTTGGAACCGAGGCAGTGGCACCTGTCGAGGTAGGGCTCCAATCGCCTAGGGTGGAGTTTGCAGACGCCAAACGCAATGATGAATCTCTCCTATTGAACCTCGATCTCTTGGATGAAAAGAGAGACAGAGATCTGCATCGTGTCCAAATTTACCAAAGGAAAACCGCAAGATACTACGACAGGAAGGTAAGGCACAGAAGTTTCAAGGTTGGAGACTTGATGCTTAGGAGGCTTCTGCTTGCGAAGAAGGATCCCACACATGGGACGCTGGGACCCAACTGGCAAGGACCCTATATCATATCAAGGGTAATCAGACCAGGAAACTACGAGCTGCAAACAGAGGAAGGAAAGATCCTACCTCACTCTTGGAATGCCGAGCACCTTAAGAAGTTCTTTCAGTAAGTTTTCCTTGTAATAGAGCTATTTTCAATAAAAATAAACGAGTCTTTTATTCATCCTCATATGGTTTCCAAAGTAAATAAATATATAACAAGTACATATGAAACAAGCTCTACAGCTCACGATAAGCTTATAAAATTCAAGATGAGCTCTTCAGCTCATATACAAACGATAAGCTTCTAAGCTTATAAAATTCAAGATGAACTCTTCAGCTCATAAACAAACGATAAGCTTCTAAGCTTATAAAATTCAAGATGAGCTCTTCAGCTCATATACAAACGATAAGCTTCTAAGCTTATAAAATTCAAGATGAGCTCTTCAGCTCATATACAAACAGTAAGCATCCAAGCTTATAGAGTTCAGAAGAAGCTCCTTATCTCATCAGATAAGGGATGAGCCCCTCAACTCATACACGAACATGCATGTTCAAAAAAAAAGATCTGACATTCAAAGAATACAAGAATACAAGCATTCAAGGAAATGTAAAGAGAAACAGAGTTTGGCATTAATCAGTAAAGAAAGGGAGTACAAGGAGGAAGAACTCCTAATCTTTCTTAAACTGTGACTTCAGCTTGACAACTTCCTCCTTCAGGCGAGCGTTCTCCTCCTTCAGCTCATCCCTTTCTTGTTCAGCCTTGTAGAGTGAGTCAAGAAGCTTCTGACCTGCTGGGGTAAGAAAAATAGTGGAAAGAGAGTCAGGTGAGAAGGAGCCATCCCTCTTACGCTACTTCGAGCTCGCGCCAGTGTCCCCCTCCTCATCAGAGTCCTCTTCCTCGTTAGACTCAGAGAGAAAGGTCCAGGAAGAATAGGGAATTGAGGAAAATTCATATGCAGTAGCCTCAGCCCTAAGAAAATAAAGGTTCTCATTCGTCATCAACTCCGAATAAGTCCTAGGCTGTACGAACCGCAACTTATCGATATTCATCATCTCTGGAATATCCAGATCAGGAGGACCTGCACAACAAGAATATAATAAGAATATATCTTCATGAGAAAAGTTCAAAGGATCTCAGCTTGAGCATACCAATGCGAGAAAAACTCTCCCAGGATCGTGGAATCCTAGTTTCAGGACAGCGCAGCTCAGGAGACCGCCAAGACTTCCCAGAAGCAAAAAAGAAACGTTTAGACCACCCTTCAGGATTGGAAGGAAGGCCTAGAACCAAATGAGGTGAATTAAAGTGCCTCCAACGAAAGAAGCTGAAGTAGGGGGCATCGTCTTCCTCGATCTCGAAGAAGTAAAGGAACTCGGCAACAGAAGGGAACCTACCGCTGCCATACAGGCGCCAGAAGAGGAAAAAGCTCACCATAGTGGCCCATCCTCGTGGGGAAAGGCGAGAAGGGCATAGACCATAATGGGCAAGAACTCGCCCGATAGCCGGATGAATGGGAAGGCGAAGTCCCATGTCCATTGCACCCTAAAAAAGGCAGACTTCCCCTCGAGAAAGGTAGTTGCAGGGCTCGTCAGGGGTAGGAACTCATAGAGGCAAATCAAGGTCAGGGAAGAATCGCTTCTTGATGGCTACCAAATCAGAAGGCTCTAGGGTCGAAGGAGACAAGTAGCGACAATGTCACTTCCATTCGATTCCGAAGGAAGTGCGTTCCTTGAATAGAGAAGAAGTGGAGGCAGCCATTAAGGATTACGGTGAAGACAGAGAGTAACCACGAATGATCAAGAAGAAACTCAGAAATATTTTTGGCAAAAGAGAAAGAAACACAGCAGATGTTAGGAGACTTAAATAAGATTGTAAGTTTTTAGGAAACCAAGAGCCACGCGAAAGGCAGGGTCGGCGGTTTTTTTGGTTTCCTAATTAATAAAGGTGGTTACGGTTATGGAAGACAGTTGGGAAAAGGCGAGAAAATGAGTCAGCACAAGATTACCCCTCCTAATGCACTCAAAACAATTGAAAATGAGTTTGACCCCAAGTGAACAGAATATCCCTCATACTTCTTAGAGCTGAGCTCAGCTCGGTTGGCAGCCTACCATCTCCATAGCAAGTTTCCAAGAACCATGCTCACATCAGAGTAGTGGGCTCTTGATGAGTTCCTTGGTTCGCAAAAAGACCTTGGCAACTCATAAAGTCCATAATGTTACTTCAAGAAGGACTGAAGTACTTCTCAAAGCAATGGGGGCAAGGGGAACATAACACAACACAACTATGTTCCAAACAACACAACCATGTTTCAAAGACAGAAGTCACATTGCAATTCAAAACAAAAACAAAAGCCTTTGTATTTCAATAAACAGGTTCAAGATGCAGGGAAGAGTGCCATGAACATAAGGAAAACTCTAAGTGTCTAGGGAAGGAGTAATTGAAGGATCCTGCAGCTCAGCAGATGAGCCTTCAACAGCGGACATAAGGGAAGAGCTTCCAGAGGTACCAGCCACGCGGGTCCCTGCTCCTATTGATTCCAAATTTTGAGCAAGGGCCTCAGTCACAAGGTCAGTTGAGAACGATGTAGTGGCAGAAGCAGTAGGAGTTATAGCTGGGAGCTCGGGAATTACAGCAACAGAGCCAGTCTCAATAGGAAGAGCTCCAGAAGTCTCGACATGAGGGATAGACATCTCAACACCTTCTGGGGCAACATCTGGAGGAGCCAAGCTGTCCCCCTCGCCATCTGTATCAGTCTCCTCTAACTCCTCCTCGGTAGGAATAGCCAAGTTGAAATCGAGGTCTGGATAAGTCTTTATAGCTCGGCGTTTGAAGGCGAGCCATCCAGTGGCCCATTGGGTGGTGACATCATCCCTCAACTCAACAATTACACCTTCCTTCTTCTGGACAAGGGCTTTCTATGCCTCGAGCTCGGTGCAGAGGGCCGCGTTTGCCTCAGTCACAGTTAAATAATCCTCCTTTACACTCTGCAAAGAGCTCTGAGCTTCAAAAGCTTCTTGACTGGCTTTAGCCCAAGCCTCAGATTTAAGCTTCAGCTCTTCCCTGGCTTTTCTCAGCTCATCCCTGGCTTTCTTTTCTCTTTCATCAGCAGCATCTTTGGCCTTTTGTAAGCCCTGAAGGGAAGAAGCCTGTCTCTCCAACTCCTCCTTGAAGCTTGACACCTGAGCTCGAAGGTCGTCATTGTCAAAAGTGAGCTTAGCAACCTTAAAATCATATGCTTTTAAAGCTTTGACAAAGCTCTCAGAGGATTGAATCCTATTCACCAAACCTTTCACGTGGAGAGCCAGCTGAGGACAGGAGAGTAAGCGAGAAAAGATAAGCTTAAGGTTATCACATAAAAAGTAAATGGATATATAAGGAGGCTAGAACTTACAACAGCTGTTCCCTGAAGAGCTGAGCTAATGGTCTCCTCGAGAGGCATGGAGGAAGCCTTTTGAACATCAAAATCAGGGAGGACGGAGGAAATAGCCCCAGCAGCAAGATCACTGTTCTCGAAAAAGGAGTCCTCACTCTCCTCCACCTTGGGACGCTTGGCTTCATCACCCCTAGTTTCCTTCGGAAAAGATTCAATAATATTCCCTGAAGGGCTATAGGTGAAACTACCAGGTTGAAGGACAGGGACCAACCTCAAAGCTTCCCTGACCTCAGTCGAGGAGGGAGAAGCCTCGCCTGGCTCATTAGCTCGACTGGAAGTGGGCTGGACCCCTGATGGCAGACGAGCCTCAACAGCTAGTGATGTGTCCAACGTTTGAACTTGCATTGATGAGGTCGAGGTTGGAGAAGAAGAAGGCACCCCCAATTTTTCAACTTTAGCCCGAGTAACAGGGCTACTTCCAGAACTGGCCGCAGCTTTCCGTTTGCCACCTTTCCCACTTCTCGATAAGTGGTCGATCTTAGCCTGGAGTTCCTCAGAGGTGGGCTTCATTGCGGAAGAACCTGGAATATCTAAGCCAAAATTACGTACATATGAGGAAATAGGAAGAGAAGCAGCACAACTTATCAGAAAAAGGAGTTACCTGCTACTTCTTCAGGTCTGACAATAGAAATAGGAGGTGGGGCTTCAACCTCTATCCCAGGAGGACTAAACCCTCTCTCAACCAAAACAAAGGGTTGGATAAGCTCAGAATACCTCCGCGGCTCGCACTTGACCAACTTCAACTTTACTTCCTCGTCCTCAGCACTGAGCTCAGGTCGGGTACCTAGACACAACACAAGCAGAGCAGAGTCAGAAACTTAAGATTCTCAAAGCAAAACTCAGTCAACTCGAGCAAGGACTCACGCAAGTTCTCGGGCACAGTCCAAGCCTTAGGGATACCAAGAGTATCCGTTATGTCAGCATGATTGTATTCCCAATTGGTACCCCCAACGAAGAAGAAACGCTTTTTCCAGTGTTTGTGGGAGGAGGGAATATGAGAGATGATCTTCCTAGCGTTGGCTAGCTTGGAGATGTACAAGAAGCCCTCAGAAGAGGTCAGCTTAACGTTAAAGAAATCCAAAAGCAGGGAAATGCTGGGAACCCCGTGCTTGTGGCTTTGAAGAAGACCATAAGACCCACCAGAATCCCCCAGAAATTAGGGGAGAGTTGAGAGGGGCAAACATTGAAATATTGCAGAACGTTCTTGATGAATGGATGCAGAGGAAAGCGAAGGTCATTCTCGAAAACGACCTCGAAGAAGCAGACCCTCTTATGAACTTTGGCAACATAAAGGGTGGAGCTGTCTAGACACCAGGGCTGGACACCAGCAGGAAACCCATAGCGGGCAGTGAAAATCTTCATAAAGGAAGGGTGGACCTTGCTAGGGCCCACAACCTCGGCGTGATCTAGGGCAGCTCCTAGGTATGACGTACTACCAGAAACCCCAACCCCACTGACTTTGTCCTTGCCTTTGTCAGGCTTGGGGGGCATAGGAGAAGACGACGAGGGAAGCTCCTCGGTGTTAACTCCAGACTCAATAGCATCAACACAGGGGAAGTTGTCAATTTCATCTCCCACTTCCCCCAATTCAATCTCTTCCTCGGCAGACCTACCTTCTAGGGAAGAAACAGAGGAGCGAGTAGCTCTAGAAGAGGCATGCATGTTTGGGCAGGAAAAAGGAAGATCAAAGGAACAATAGAGAGGAGGAATACCAGACAAACACTCTCTAATAACCCTAGGGTCGGCACAATAACTCCCAACAGCGAGTATGTGCACAATGGAATTCCAATCCACAAAATGGGGAAGATGAGACAAGCAGCAATCACGGGTCCAGAAGTAGAAGAACCTATAAAGGATCCAGAACAAGAAAATTTGAAAAGGGAACAAGGAAAGCGTACCTAGCTAGGAAAAGGAAACGAGCAACAATCCAGAGCGAAATTGGAGGAAAGAAGCACCGTGAGTCCTCGAATCGAACACAGGAAAACCGATTCTGAACAAGAATCAGAAAGTTTTGAGGCAGAAAGTCAAGAATTCGCAGAGGCAAGAAGTTTGAAGAACAGAGAAGAAGTTGAACAGTGGGAAGAAGCGGTTCAGATAGCCGTTTGGGTATTTAAAGCTTGAGAGACGTGGGCTGGAACGTGCGCGGGAATCGAGGAAAGCCATGATTGGTACAAACCGTCGAAGGGCTTCAGTCACGTGCAAGTCAAGGTCAGCCACGTGCGGATCTAGCTCGGTTTAAGAACAGCTCAGCCCTTGCCCAAGCTCGCTTGAGGCAGGGGCTGGGGGGCAACTGATGATACCTAAAATAAACCCTAAGCACGAGCTCAGAAGATGAGCCCAGCTCAGAGGTCAGGAAAGAAGAGCAGAGCTCACCCAGGCCATAGTCAGAGCTCGTCCAGCCCGTGTTAGAGCTCCCCCAAACAAGATAATAGGAAAAGAGGTGAGGAGACAGCAAGATGATAGCAAACGCCTCCGAAGTGATAGTCAAGCTGGAACCAGGGCAGGAAACCCTTAACCAACCAAGATCCTCTCCGAAGATAAAGGAAGATCCCATGGTAGAAGGCAAGGATATCGGGATACAATCCGTTAAGCCAGCCATATGGAGTTTAGGAAACTCCGGGATTGGAGAGAGAGAGGGGGGAAGATCCCTTCATTATAGGAAGTAAAATCGGATTAGAGGTAAGCAAGAGGCTATAAAAGAGGGATAGGCAATAGAGCCAAAGAGGACCCCGAATTCCCTCCTCACTACGCTGTAACACACTCAACGCAATCAATAAGAAAATAGGAGCTAGAGAATCCATTGTAGAGTGGACTAGCCGAGCTCTCAGTCCGGTGAACCACTGTAATTCCGTTGTGTTATCACCCTTTCCTCAATCCCCCTGAGCATCAACCGATATTGTTTGGCACGAGCCCTGTAGCTTAGACACCACACCTAATTCCACGCATATCTGACCCTTAGTTCATTTTCGGTGGATTTACACCATCAACAATAATATTGCAATTCAATCAAGTAAAGTGGTAAAAAATTATTATCTTTTTACATTTAGAGTACATTTGTTTGCTTCCAAATCTCATAGATACATGGAAGATAAATTGGGGATACATGTTACGTAGTAAATTATTTTTTAACTACCCTTCATTCCTTTGAATCGCTTATGGTAGTGGAGTTGGTGAAGTGGTTTATTAAATCTTTAGGGACGTTGTTTCAAAAAAAAATTGGGGAATGATTGCTGTTTTTTGGAGAATTTATCTCCATTATTTTCATAATTCAATCCCGTAGCAATTGTTTGTCTCTTAAATTGCGAACCAATGGAAGGGTTCTTGAGCGTCAACTTTTTTTTAAGCTCAAATCAAGGGACATTTTGGCTTCTTTTGAATTCCTTAAATTTAGCAGCTCTTATTAGGGTAACAACTCTTCTTTTGAGTTTTACTTTTCTCTCCTCGCTCTTCACTCTCTTTTTGGGTTCTTTATTCCTCACTTGTCCAAAATAATTGGTTAATTTACGTTGCACCGTATTTTCAAGCACAGAGTAACCCCTAGTGACAATTAAAATAATGCAACACTGATGTAACGTAATGCACATTGGACTCCAATTAGAGATGTTAACATCTTTTAGAATCCAAGACAAAATTTCTATGATCTATTTTTTACTTACCACGGTGCCTTTTAGGAATGAGCATGTGTCTAGGTCTTCATTTTTCTTATAAGATCTAAGGCTATATTGCTTGACAATTGTTTCTTGTTATACAGTGTCTTTAAGTGTAATTTTTTTTGGTTACACTGTTTTTAGGTGTGGACAATCGCTAGTGTGTGTATATATCTATATAATAATGTACAATACAATTCAAATATTAAAAGATAAACAAAATTATTTTTATTTTTTACTGTTGAGATATCTTTCAATTTTACTTTAAAATTAATCTGACGACTAATATTAACACTCCAAATTTAATAGGAAAAATATGCCTATAAGGGTGTGTTTATGGTGACTTTTTAAAAGTGCTTCTAGGACTTATAACTTCTTATAACTACTTTAAATAAAAAAAAAAAGTAGTGTTTAGAACTGTCCCACCACCACTCTCATTGCCCCACCACCATGACCCCCATCACTACTATCACCATCGCCCTACCATCATCACCCCACCATCACAACTACCACCACCATTGTTGTCACCCCACCACCGCCGCTGTCGCCACCCTACTACTACAACCACCACCATCGCATTTGTGACAACAACCACCTCCGCCCCACCACTACCACCGTCATCACCGCCACCATCCACCACCACCACCATCGTCATCTCATTCTTATATTTATTACCACTACCACTATCATCTTATTACTATCGTCGCCACCCACCACCACTATATTGTTGTCCACCACCACCCGTCGTCAACAATCACTATCACCTACCCCCACCACACATATCATCACCGTCATTCGCCACCACCCATCATACTATCGTCCAGAAGCATTCGTCGTCGCCCACCACCACCATCGTCACTACCCACTAGGGGTGTTTACCATACCCTACGGGTAGGAAATATGGTCTTCTGTCTTCCTACCCGATATTTTGCGAAAGAATTTTTTCTTTCTCTACCCTACTCGATCAAGTGTGGTATTCCTACCCGATTTCCGTCCAAATTAATCAGGTAGAAAATCAAGTGAACACTTTTGTAGTTATTAATTTTTGGATCATTTTAACAATTCAATTAAATAACATGCAACAATTTAACAGTACAATAAACTAATAACATTAAAATCTAAAACAATTACAACAACAATCAGCAAACAAAGTCATGTTAGTAAGCTTCTAAATTATTCAGCAAACTGTTCAACAACTTTGAGCATCAAATTGAAGTAACAGTCAGCCCAAAGCACACACACAAGTATGTAATTTAATGAGACCTTCAACACAAATTACACACACAGGTATGTAATTTAAGAAGACAAACAGGTGACTGAAAATGGAGAAATATGATGGAACAAATTCTTAAAGAAATCATGAAAGAAGACCAGTTTACCAAATCAGAAATCATGAACAAATTCTTAAACTATAAGACCAGTTTACCAAAATTACAAACATCAAGTTTAAGCCAAAAGGAAAAATACCAAAAACAACAAGTTTAATCCCTATGTTTTTCACCATTCTCATGTTGACCATTCTCTCCAAATCGCGCCCAAATAGTCAAATCGCGCCCAAATAGTCAAATCGCGCCCAAACAGTCAACTGAGATAAAGACAAAGAGAGATAGATAGATAGAGAGAGTACCTGGAAGAGGCGACTAACGAGGCTAAAGAGGCGATGCAGACTAAAGAGCTTAGACGATAGGGTTACGGAATTTGAGTTTTTAGTTTATATATATATATATATATATTAATTAATGCGGGTAGGGTAGGGTAGAAATACGAAAATTAATGGGTATTCTGCATTCTTACCTAATTTAATCGGAATACCAAAAAATCTTACGCATTCCTACCCGATTTAATCGGCTAGCTGTTTAATAGGGTTGGGTAGGGTAGAAAATTGAGGCTAATCGGAAATTTGAACACCCTTACTGCCCACCACCACAACCCGCCACCACCGCCACGACTAACAACAACCATCACTGTCGCCCACTACCACCTATATCCACCACCCACATCCACCATCACCACCTTCGTCACCCATGATGCCACTACTACCATCACCGTTGTCACCTACGGCTACCACCGTCACCATGGTCATTGCCACCCACCACAACTACCACTACAGCCCACCACTTCTTACCCCCCACTATAACCGGTGCTTAAATTCATTTATCTCTCTTCTATATTTGTGATTTGATTTTGGATATGAATACAAATATGTTTATTGTTGACCATTTTTTTATTACTCTGTGCCTTCAGGCACATGCAATCACTAGTATATCTATATATCTATAATAAAACACATAAGAAGTTGAATTTTATTCCCTATACATCCCCCCAAAAACATCATATCACAAATTTCTATCACATGTTTAATTATTTAATATTTGATTAATTTGTAGTTTAACATAATTTTTATTTCAGATATTATCCATACACAATAATATACATATGTTAAGAAAATTTTATCGAATTACATATTTTGAGAAAATTTTATCAATATTTTTAAGAAAATAATATGTAAATAAATTTTGAATAATGTAATCAAAGAAATGAAAAAAAAAGTATTACTTAATATAGTGAGATCGATTTTTAGGACTCAAATTTTATCTTCTATCGAGTTATGACTAGTATATATATATTACACTACTATTTTATTATTTGAATAATATGACATTATTATTGTCATTCGATTCATTTTCACGTAAGAAATTCATATTTGAGGGCTATTTATCTATTTTAAATTTCTAAAAATAACTCTTAATTATATAGAACTATAATTAATAATCTAATTAATGTGATAGTGATTAATTTTTATATATATTGTCACAAGAAATGTTAGCTAAATTGGATGAACAATGCCGAGCTATTGACTCGATGAGCAGTGTTGGTGCTGAATGACTTGTGCTGATGAGTTGAGTAAAATGTCCCTCCATCAATTGGCATTAATGAGTCCATTCATATTAGGAGTGGACTCCAGTCTCTCTTAGAGATAATGTAGTTATCCCAATTAAATAAAATTTTATCAAAATCTAAGATTTGTGATTATCATTAATCTTTTTATCATTATTATCATCTAGAAACATAATCATAATGAATATAATTTTCCCTCAAAGATATATATTATTATTTTTGCATTTTTTTTTCTTATAATTCTAAATTTATTTTTAACTTATTATTATTCAAATTAAAATAAATTTAAATCAATATTTTCCAACGTGGAGATATGTCTATAAAATAGATTTCAAAAGAAAAACAATTAAAAATGTGCTTTAAATTTTATTAAAAACCGTATTGCGCAGAAACGAAAAACAATTTTATAAAGAAAAATTGTAATCACATTTTCAATTAAAATAGCAATTATTCGAAAAATAAATTATCGCCACAATAAAAAAAAAAGAAAAAAAGAATAAAGTTACCAAAAAATGGTATTAAAAATTCAGAATTACACTTGTCCAAATGACAAAAGCGAGCCAAAAATACACGTCCATGTGCAAAGAACTCACCGAACCAGCGCGGTGGCTCAGAATCCGAGTCCTCGTTTTACGAGCAAATTAAATATCTCTTAATGAAAAATTCCAAAAGTCAAAAAAAAGTCGACCGAGTTAACTCACAAGCGTAGCGTAAAGCAACAAAAAAGCCCGGGTTTGTCCCGCCTTTTTCCTTATAAAGATAACAATTACATTTACCTTTGAACATCAACAAATTTACAAAAGTGCCATCTCAATTTTTGAAGATGACGTTATTCGCTATTTCCATCAACGGCCCAATAGAATCCGGAGAGAACTTTCTCGCAAACAAAAAAGGGTCACGCCGTTTCATCACAGACAAATCAGACCCGTTGGTTCCATCATCCCCATACCTTGGCATGTCCATTCGAAGGGTCCGTATTAATTCGGGCCCCACCTCATCAGTATGATACGTGCGGGGATGGCCGTCGTGTTGACCCCTCCAGTCTACGTGTGTAAGTGTGGCTGGCACGCATCCACGCGGGTCCATCATGCTCAAAAGAGTAGGGAAATAATGCTCCTCAGGGTAACACGTGGTGCGATCTAAACAAGGTAGCTTGAACTTAGACCAAAGCCTCCTGTCACGGACAACTATCCTCGCGTGCCGACGTGTTAGCACAAAAAACTGGGACCCAATTCGAAATTCCTTAAACTGCACCTCCGGCAGCATAGCCTCAACGCCACGCGCTGCCCACCTATCGAACGCGCCACCCTCATTGTCGAGAATTTCGATAAAGCTTTTCTTTGACTTGGTCAAAGTTCTGTACGTGAAATTGAAAGAGTGCAATGGAATACACGATGGGGACAGAAGGGCAAACATGTAATTAGAAGAGTCGTGGATAAGCGCGTGGGCAAGTAATCGACGCGCCGCCGAGATGAGGGTCGGGCTGAATCGGGAAGTTGGTTTGGAGGGAACGACTCGGCGAGTGAACACTCCTTGAAACGGCTGAGTGTAGTTGAAACTCGGGTCGGCGTGAATGTAGATGTTGTAGAGGTTTTTGGGGGTGGTGTTGAAGTAGAGTTCCCAGAGTGGTGCAAGTGGGAGGGGTGAGGTGGTGAGGAACATGAAGGCGAGTTTCTTGGGTGAAGTGATGGGTTTTGGGTTTGGGTTGACACGGCCGGCGAGTTGGAACAGTGAGTTATCATCGTCTTCTTGCAAGGGGGGTCGTGGTGTTTGTGGTGGTGAGGTGGTGGTGGTTTTGTTCTTTTTCATGGGTTTTTGCATGGTTTTGATCAAGGGTTGAAAGGAGGCTACTGATTTTGAACTAGTTCTATTTGTGGAAGAAGTACAGAGGGTGAGGGAACTAAGAATAGAGGTGGTGGTGCTCTCGGATGTGCCGGTGGTGGTGGTGGTGGTGGTGGGAGAGGTGGTAATGGTGAAGACGATGGCAAGGGGTAGGCAAAGGAGAAGAGCACAGAGGAGAGAGACGGGGGTTGGGGACAGCATTGTCTCTGCTGTTCAGCTTTTAGAGAGAGTGAGAGAGAGAGAAAGGGGAGTGAGGGGTGGAGAAGAGTAAAGTGGGGTTTGGTAGGGAAGGCTTGGTTTTATTGGAAGACAAGATTAACGGCTGTGATCAGGTAAGTGATACGTACATCCTAAGAGCACTGAATCGTGAAGATTGTTTTTTTTTTTTTGTCCAGATTCCAGACTGATGAAGACTTCATTAACCCAGTAATTAGTCTCAGATTTTGTGGTTTAATATGGACAACAGCTAAATGGAAACAAAATAACTCCAACACCTTCCTCGTTGGCTATGATTATTAATGGTGTTCTTTTATAGCTAAGATCAAGGGTGTGGAGCTGGTACACGTGACTTACATGCCGCTATTATGGGACCTACTTTTTAGATTTTGGCTATTGTGGGGTCACATGTTCATACAGGGGTTTTCTACCTTAATCTATGGCTGCCTTTCTGGTTCATGGCATTATGGTGTAGAGTGTGGATTAGGGATGTCAGTGGACCGAAGCGGGGGCGGGGGTATAGTCTCCATCCTCGTATCCGCTTAAAAAAATTTCGTCCATCCCCGGTCCACCCCCGTTAACGGGTACAATTTTCATCCCCATCCTCATCCACGGGTAAATTTTTAATCCCCATCCCCACCCCCGTCCCCGCTTCCCCCGTACTCGCCCAAGCCCAAGCTTAAGCCTAAGCCCAAGCCCAAGCCCAAGCCCAAGCCCAAACCCAAACCCAAGTCCAATTTGAATGACTTTATGCAATATAACATGAAATTGATAATTCATACTGGTCTTTGAAGAAGTCTCTGTGTTGTGAAAGGCTTGAATGTAAACCATTTTGAATGGCAGAAATAATGCCTCTATTTCTATAATGCTTCCTATAATGCTTTCACAATTCGTGCAGACAACCATTTTTAGACTTTGTTGAAATCTATCAAAATTGTGGAAACAAAAGATATTTCAGAATGCAAATTACATGCAACACAAGTTTCTTGCCTAGAACATATGAGCATGACAAATCAATTAATGGGGTGGCAGCAAAAAGACAAAAGATTTGTGTTTTCAACACTAGTCTTTGGTTTTTTTTTTTTGGCCAATTGAGTTTCGGACTGCTCCATAAATCAATTGGATTTTATTGAATAATCATGTGTGGAATGTTAGGTTACGTCCTTGTCACATGGTAGACTTGGTTTCAGTGAGTATTAATATGGGCCTCCACTCCTTGTTTTTTTGAGAGTAGAATTATAAAACCTTGTGGACTGCCCTTTTATCACGAACCCCTCTCTTGCAAATAAATAATCAAGTAAGCGTTAATCTTGCACTTCACCCACCACACCAGAGATAATCTGAAAATAAGACCCAGAGAAAGTAAAGAAATTGAGAAAGAAAGTGAAACAAAGACACAAAATTATACCCAAGAAACAGGAAAAAAAAAAAATTAGCAGACCTTTCAAAACACCATATTTGATGTAACTGGAAGTTGTCCATAAATAAAACACAAGCATCTAAAGTTTGGCAAAGTAAAATATGGATGTGACAGGAATACCTTTCGATCAGGTGGCACAGGCAGATGAAGTATCGTTGGCAGAGGGAGTATCTGTCCCAGAGCTTCTGCTCTTATTGGTAGCGAACGTTCTGAAGAGGAAAGGAGCAAAGAGAGGGGGAGTGCTTAGCGTTGTGGGTCTGAGAGACTGAGATTAAAACCTGTGTGTCGAAGATCTGCGAGCAGTTGGTCGGTTGAAGGCTGATCGCTCAGCGAGGAAGCAGTCGATCGGCTGTGAGGAGTTGCTGAGTGCAGCGATCAGCGATGGAAAGAGGTGGGCAGCTGTGAGGAGCTGTTTCACTGTGTGTGTGTGTGTGTGTGTGTGTGTGTGTGTGTGTGTGAGAGAGAGAGAGAGATATATATATATGTACAGAGGAAGAGGTGGGCGGCCGAAGGCAGAGTGAAGAAGAGCCGAATAAATTAGGACTTTAAGAGTATATATATATATATATTTATTTAACGGGGACGGGGCGGGGGCGGGGCGGGGGTAAGGGTAAGTCCATCCCCGCCTCCATCCCCGCACGGGTTTATACGGGTATCCCCGTATACGTCCACCGTCCAATACGTATAGTCCATCCCCGGTCCAAACGGGACGGGTTTGGACAAATACCCGTTTTTCTCCGGTCCACTGCCATCCCTAGTGTGGATCCATCAAAGAGCAATGAGAAAATGCGTGTTATGCACTTATTTGCCATCATTGGCAATGTGTGTATTTCTTTTGGAGTTAAGTGAAGGCTTTCAATAATAATAATAATAATATTTTGATTTAATTTATTAACAAAATTTATTGATCAAATCTATTACAACTATTAAATTGATTGCGAATTAATCTAATAATTATGAGCAATTAAATTAATAGAATAAGTTCAAATAATATTACTCCAAGAAAAAAAAAAACAAAAATACTAGCATGCAATAGTAATCCAGTGATTTACGAGTAATAGAGAAGAATCGTAGATTCATACCTCCTAAATTTAATTGTCGTTAATGACTCTCTAGTTTAATTGATAGTAGTTGATGATGCACAAAAGTTAATTTTATACACCACCTGTCGAGTAATTAATATAGGTAATAAATGCAGTAAATATAAATGTGAGATCAACACAGGTAACACACATATATAGAGTGGTTCGGTCAGTGTGACCTACTCCACTTTGAAAGCGGCAACGGTGACCGAAAGATTTTATTGATAAGGTAGCAAGTGAGAGAGAAAATGAGCAAAAGTAAGCTCTAGGTGTAGAGACGTAGCTATGAGAGAGATGGTTGTGTAAAATGTGTGTAGTGAGTTGCCCTTGTCATGTGGAGATGACTTACAATTTATAGGCACAAAACCTTGGTTAAGGCGGTGGCATGATGGGTAGGTTACTAGCTTTACAGGGAGGATAACTACAATTAGGATATGTACAATTAGAGATAGTCTTAATTTAAGAGAGTGGTTATTCCGATAATTACTCCCCACGTGACTAATCTTTCTGGACCCATTTAACTTTGAGTTGGGCTGAATTCATGAGCTGAACTTGACCTGTTTTGTAACTAATTTGAGCCTAACTCATTAATTGGACTTGATCCAGTTGAATTTGGGTTCATCACTAGTAGTTGATGAGTCAATAATTGAAATTTAACTTAATCTTGTGAAGTATAACTTAATTTAGCTAATTGGATGGGATTCAAATTAAAAAAAAAAATAATCAGATTTAGATTTTGATTGACTAAAACATCCAAATCCGATTTGTTCAAAACACAAATGAGTTTGACGAGAATTCAACTTGAGGAGGTTCCTCGTCAACAAATAAAATATTAAAAAACCAATCAACCAATTAGATATAGCTTAGGTTGTTCATCCATGTTTTTTTTTTATAAAATTATTTCTAGATTCTCCCATCAAAAAAATACACAATCAATCACTGCCAATGGCAAGATTTGATTTCTTAGATTTAATTTGCCTACCCTTGATTTTTTTTTTAAGATTCTCCTAGGTAAAAAGTCACATAATCAATCATTGGTGTTCTATTGTGTCACTCTTCCATAGTTCTCATCGTGTCCTTGTGGGTACCTTCTATTCTTTTATAGATACATTGATGTTCACCATAATATAATATTAATATAAAGAAAGGCCAATGTTACAAGAAATGAAAGGTGATCAAGAGATTAATATGAGTAAATATAAAGGGGCTAATTGGCCAACGTAACCCATTACAACTAAGAATAAGAAACCTGTGTAACATGAACATAGCACAAGTGCGAAAATCACACGACTGGGTTTATACCGGACAAACATGTTTTCAATTGAGAAAGTTAATTTTCTTGTACTACATTAACCTATTTTTTTTTTTGGGTTTTTTTAGGTAAAAACAATAACTACAACGATAAAGTTTAAATGTCGACATATTATTTATGACACACATCATACATAATTATTAAGTAATAGTGCTCATACATACCTTAATCACACAACTTGTGCAAGCAATCGACGCTTTATGCGTGAATTCGTGCTTTAGGAGTGAATTCTCCTGAATTTGCGCTCTCATTACACAATTCGCAGATTTAATTTTTTCATTCGCGAATTCGATTAATTTGTACTCTTACTTATATATTTTCTCATATTACTCAAATTTTTATTTAAAAAATACTAATCCATGTTTCAAGATACATATAAAACTAAAATTATATTTATAAACTATAATCGTCATTTTATGACCTTATAATCAACATATATTTAAAAATTAAATATTATTTTATGGGTGAATGTGTCTCTGTATGTATATAATATGGCATTCGCAAAGCGCTCCCGCTCTTAATTTTTTTCAAAATTTGTAATTTTTTTCGCTTCCGCTATTACTCTTGCTCTCGCTCCTGCGCCTACTCCCACTTTATATAATCTAGATACAGATAAAAGTCCAGTTGTTATTCCTAATCTTATTTATTTATGTTCTCCAATACCTGTCTTGTAAATGTTGAGAAATTATATGTGAATGTGAATGGTGGTCCATATAAAAAATTTAAAAGATAAGCATTCTAAATGAGGTATGTATGTAAAGAGAGCAGTAATTAAGGAGGTAAGCAAAGTATGAGAAAACAAGTTACGCTAAGGACAAGAATAAATCAACTTGGAGTTGTCCTATAACCCTCGCCGTTCTATTAATAAGTTGTTTGGGCATTTGCCATTTTTAAGGCACCTCTTGAACACATGTCATGTCACATGTTATCCTCCCATTAGATTATTCTCACCCATCACTAATCAATAAATATTTTAAAATTATTAAGTGGCGGTGACAAAATTCGAATTCTAACATCCACTTCGTACAAGTAATTAAGGTATTGTTTAATCAAAAAAACTTTGGTGGAGCGTTGTTGTCTTAGTTTGAATGATTAATTGCATCAAAGAACAAGAAGAATAAAGATTCTTCTTTCAATATCCTACCTCGATCCTTAGATGAGCCGTAAAAGGTGAAAATTTCATGGACGTTCATGAAGCCGATCCTTTTCAGCAATGGAGCTTAGTGACCGATATGATGACTGATTTAGGTAGGGCGGCCGGCCCCTTCAAACACTTCAGGGATTTTAGAGAATTTCACACATCCAAGAGCAAAAAAAATTATTTTTAGTGAAGGCAAACTCATTCATAATTATTGCAGATGTGTGATTAATTTGAGATTCTAAGGATATGCCAATGAGGCAAGAAGATAAGTGTTCTGATTAATGAAAGATTATCTAAAAGTAAAGGCTGTGATAGAGAATCTCTCTTTTTCGAAGCTTCTAAAGTTAAACAATTGGTGCTTTGAATTAATTATTGTTTTCCTGTTTACTGAACGACTTTAATAAAGAAGTTAGGGTCTTTAGTGTGAAATAAACGAATGATTACAGTGTGAAGTTAATTTTTGCTGAAAATTTTACAAAAAAAATGACAAAGAGTACCCTCCAACGACACCTGTGAAGTTTCTATATAATAAAAGAATAATATTATTGACACGTAATTTAATGATTTAATTTATTATAGTCATTGGATTGATTATGAGTCCTATCAAATATTAGAATTTGATATTAATCTAACAGTTACAATTAAGTCATATCATTAGATTAGCAATTTTTTTTGGGGGGGGGGGGGGGGGAGGGGGAGAGGGAGAAGACTTGAACCATTGACCTCAATAAGACAAAACATTCACAAGATAAGGAGTATCATTGAACCAAATGCCCGTTAGTATTAGATTAGATTAACAAATTAGATCTTATTTTTAAGGCTCAATAGCAAGAGTCATAATAAAATGAATAATACAATTTAGACCAAAAAATCTGACATAATTTACTGACCTAATGAGGTAATTTCAGTGTAACAATTAGATTAACACAAAATTCCAATGTTTGATGAGACCTATGATCAATCCAATGGTTATAGTGAATTAGGTCAACAAATTAGGTCCAATAGCATTACTCATAATGAAATAGCATAAAATTTACAACTCACAACAAAATTTGGTTAGGGGTGCAACTTAGGCGGGCGATCTGAATTCAACTCGAACCCAACCAAAAAAAAAGGGTTTGGGTTGAGATTTTTAATACTTAGGTTGGGCCTGGATTGAAAAATATAAACCCGAATTAAATTTGAGCAATACTTAGGTTGAAGCTTCGGGTTATCGAGTTCAATCCGAATACATAAATCGGGTAAACCCGAATATATAAATCGGGCTCAACCCGAATATTATGGTTAAACATTGAAGCCAATATATTTTTTTATGTTAATTTGGCTATTATGGCTATTATGTTAATTTGGATTTTATGTTTATTATGTTTTTATGTTAAGAAAAATGTATTTTTTTTTTTAGTATGCTTATTTATGTTTTAAATACTATGATCTTTATGCTAAATATTTGATTAAAGTTATTGGTTGTTACTTCATATAAATACTATGTAATATGTACCAGAAAATAACTTGGTACGGTACCAAGTAGTTGCTTGGATTCCTTTGTACTATTTTTGGCACTATCCATCCATTCAAATTGCACCCCTAAATTTAATACGATACCAAGTATTATGCTACCCTAAAGATGAGAGGCATAAATTAGAAGTAATAGCACCGGCTTGGTTGGTCTCAATCTTTAAATGGAGTCTCGTGACATCCACTAGTTAATATTGGGGATTGGTAGTGCCAAGAATAGTACAAAGGAATCCAAGCATCTAATTGCTACTTTCTCTCATTTTTTTTTTGACAATGGATTAGCCATCATGAAATTGGTGTGACCTACTTGAATGGAAAATGAAATATAATTAGGTTTGTCAAGAAATTAGATTTGTATTGATCCGAATATTATTTTAAAAGTCCGATTCGATTGTTTTATAGAATTTATTTGGGAAATTTGGAGGTCAGTCCCCCTATATAGACTTATTTAGACTTAAGTTCGCCAATAAAATTTATTCGTTATGAAGTCTGTTTTTTTTGTCAATTTTATCAGATTATCCATTTCTTTTAAAAATGAAATAAAACTAAAAATTAAAAACTCCTAAATTTTAGGAGTTTGACTAATATTAAAAAAAAAAATTCTCTCATATCTATCTATATTCATATATAGGTTAGGACTATATATATATCTTTATCTCTCTCTCTCTCTCTCACACATACACATATATAGTAATATTAAAAATAAAAAATAGTAACATTCAAATACAAAAAAAAAAAGTATCATTTAAACATAAAAAATAATACCATTTAAACACAAAAAAATAGTAACATTTAAAATAAAAAATAGTAACATTCAATATTACTATTTTAAAAAAATAACAATAGTAACAATATTCAATAAAAATAATAACATGCTTAACAAAAATAGTAAAATGCTTAACAAAAACATTAACATGCTTAACAAAAACAGTAACATGTTCAACAAAAAAAATAGCAATATGGAACATTGAACAAAATTGAAAATAAAAACAGTAGCATTCAAACTCAAAATCAGATGAAGAAGCCTCAAATTCTTTAGCATCCAAAAAAGTAACACTTAAAAAGTAATAACATGCTTAATAAAAAATAGTAACATGAAAAAAAATAGTGATATGTGTTAGTAAATTATGTTTTGAAATTGATGTTACTGAACTGATGTTACTATGCTATCATCAAGTACCAAAAAAATAAATAAAGCATCAAGTACTTGACGTGCACTGCCCATGTTACTTTTTCAAAATCTCGAGCTCGTACTCCAACTTCAACCTTCATCTCTTTCAAATTAGCCTTAAATCTCGAAAGCCAGTTATTTAAATGTATAACAGACAAAATAATAACTAAGAATTTGAATTTGAAGTATTATGGAAAACTTGTAATCGATAATTACTACTGTAAATCAAGCATTTCTATATTCAATCATTGACCTCCATATATAGCTCCTTGTAGATAATTTCTTCAAATTTCCATAACTGACTAAACTAACACTGTTAAAGATATTTTTGAGATTAAAAAAAAAAAGTGGACTTAACTCCATACTAATAAGATTAAAAACGGACTTACCCCCAAATAAGTTTCCTTGACGGACTCAAGTCATTATAAGTCCATCTAGGAGGACTCAGCCCCAATTTTCACAATTTATTTTCATAGTTTATGTCCAATTCTGTTAACAATCCAAAGTCTAATACAATCTGATATGATTCTAAAACTTAATTTGGGGGCAACCTCTTGACGGGTATTATTTTATATATTAAGTATGATGCAATAGATATAATAATATTATTTTTTTTATTTTTTATTTTTTTCTCAACTTACATGTTGTTAAATAAATTAAAAATGAATACCGTAAGAATTCAATTGCATAATAAAATGGATATCAATGAATGATTGATAACTTGATTACGTATAGAGAAAAATATATCATTGATTTTAATTTTTTTGTGTTCAATGAATTTTTATATATCAATTATGATGTAATAGATATAATAATATTATTTTATTTTTATAAATTATAAGACAAAAATTAAACCTTATCATTAAAGTACCCACTCCAAAAAAAAAAAAATGACTCTACCTGACAACACGAAACGATACGTGACAACACAAAACGATACCGCTCACAATTTGAAGACCCTAAAACCGTTGACCAACAGAGGAGAAGAACCGTAGAATTTTTGTATAAGAAATAAAAATAATATGTTTATTTTGACGTTTTGCTTATAAAGGATTCAATGAGGCAGTGCAAAAGTGGGAAAGGAGTCTGTTGGTGGGGTCCACGCCAAAAACGGCGCCGTTGCATTAAACAGCACACGGTGCTGTTACCCTTCAACAGCAGAGGAGCTGTGCCTCTCTCTCTTTCTCTCTCTCCTTGCCTCATGACTCCTCCCTCCCTCACAAGTTTGATAGCCCCTTCTCTCACCACAGCGCCACTTCCACTACCAGCACAGCCGGGACTGCATACCTGCACCACTGCCAACGCCAAGCCACCATCTCAGGTAGTCCCTCCAACATGCGAACCCCCTATTTTCCCCTACCCTCCCTTTCCCTCCATCTCTGTGAACCCCCTCCCCAAACCCTCTATTTTCAGACACACACACCCACCCACCTACCTCCCCTCCCCTCCCCCCGGACCACTCTCAGGTTCTCTATTTCAATTTCTGTCAAACCCATCTATACAAACCCACAATAGCCACCAACACACCCCCACAATAATGCACATCAACTGTTTGTAAAAATTCCTGAACGCAACACCCCACCCCCACATCTGCCTGCAGCCACCACCACCCCACAACCCACATGAAAGAGAAATCTTAGCGTGTTCAATGATTTCCTTGCCAGTGGTTGCATTTTTGCCTTTCCTCTTCCTCATTTTGACCCAAATTCCGCTTTTGCATTTATGGAATATTTGTTTTATTCTCAAATAAACACTTTTATATGAATTAAATTGTTGAGTGAGATTCAGGTCACCAAAGCTGGGGTGAGAATTGCTTGAGCTGATTTTATTTGGAACCAATTATTCAACATTAATACTAAATGTTGTTGATGTGTCTCCAAAAGTTCAAAAATCATTTTTATTTTGTGTAGTTCTTTATAAGAAAGTTTTGTAATTTAATATGTTTAAATGTTTTTTTTTCTGTAATCTTTAGTGGCTTTTGCTGCAATCTTTGGTCGTTGTGAATGAATTCCAAGCTAATTTAGTGTCATACCAAGAATTCATTTTATATTCTCTTTGTATGCACCAATCATGTTCATAAACAAAAGTGAACCATGAGTAATTCTTTGTTGTAGAAACCACCAATGCTGCTTTTGAGCCCTCATCAATGATGATTAAATGTGGTTCACAACATGGGAAGTAAATGGCTTGCTATTTGACGTACATAGGTGATGTGGTGCCAAAGGATGTGAAAGCAATCATGCCCAAGTATGTACATTGTGTAAATTTATGGTTCTTTGATATTGTCCAGTTTATATCTTTAAATTAAATTGTGAAATTTATGGGTTTTTTTTAAAGTTTATGGCATTGTTGTCCATTCTCAATTTATTGTTATATTATTTTACTTTTGTGGGATTTGCTGTAGAATAAGTAATGTAAAATGTGAGCTTTTATATATATATATATATATATTTTTTGGGTTTTGTTAGGTTTAAAGAAATTTTTGTGTTAGTAGAGGTGTTGATATGAATGGATTTAAAGGTGTGGACCATATTCAAGATTCCTCCAACCATCACGATTGTATGCTCACATTGGACGTTCAGGTTAGAGTCTCTGTCTAAAATATAATAAAGTCTTCTCTTTTTTGGCTTTAACACAAATTTGTTCAAAGTTTTGGATGTTTTTGAAAAACCCCATTGCTTTCAAGCGTCGGTTCCAAAAACTCCTCTTCTTGAGCTTGTGTTTTGAGCTTATGGAATGATAGTAGTTACATTGAAGATGTTACATTGAAGATAACTTTGAAAATGAGAGAGAAACAAAAACTAAGTAATGGGTTCTTATGGAATGATAGTAAGAAGGGATTTGGAGATAGAAAGACCTGTTATGGTTCAGGTATAAGTGTTCAATTTAAACTCTCAAATGGGCACTGGTTATTCTTTCTTGATTTTGTGTTCAATTCATCGAGATATTTTTTAGCTGTGTGTACCATATACATTAGGGATATACATTAGGGATATGATGTGAAGACTCTATAAAATTGTGAATTGATCACATCACTAAAGATTAGCATTGGGTATGCTTTAAATCACGTTTTGGAAAGGGGTATGATTGTGTAGGGCACTTGGTGTATGAAGCATTTTTTGCTTTTTATGTTCAAATATTGCCATTAATGTTTGGTTTTCTAGAAGCAAGTTATTTGATGGAGTTTGCACAAATTTACTTACCTTTTCAATAGTTGAGAAGTGGGTTGTGCCATTAGTGTTGTTTGTTGCGTCTATCATGGTGGTTAATGGTTGTGCGTCTATCATGGTGGTTATATGGCTATGGGGTACAAATACATTGGTTTTGGTTGCTCTTGTGGTATGTTTGTAGATTGGTAAAAGTCAACGGTTTTGGTTGCTCATGTGGTATGTTTATAGATTGGTAAAAGTCAGTTGGTTTGTTGTATACCTCAAGTATGTAGAATCTAAATATTGTTTCTCATTACCTGTTCTCTTCAAGTGCATCTGGTTAGAGAAAAGCAAGTATAACAAGTATTTACAGCAATTGAAATAATTATTTTTCAAACTATTTTCAATATGATTACAAGTTGTTTGTTGTATTGCTTCAATGAAAAGAACTCAATTGACAATACTTTTTGTTATCTCCTATGTTGTTATTGCTATGATCAACTTACTTCATCTTATTCCTAAAGTAGTTATTAATAGAGTTATGCATTGCCTATAATCCAATTCAATCTAATTCAATATTAAAAGACTATGTCATAGGCCCGTGTTTTAAAGATCATTCGTTTAGTTGGTGTAATCGGCCCGGGTTTTAAAGTTCATCTTATTCCTAAAGTAGTTATTTTTATAATGTTGGTATTTTAGAATAGGTAGAACTCTAAGTCGTGGTGTTAACCTTGAGGGTTGCCACTTTCCATGGTGTTTTACATACGTGTGTCTGGCTATGTGCATCGTTGATGTTTAAATTTGGTATGAAACTGCTATCTGGATTGAGTTAAACTGATTGGTATTATTATGTTCTTGAGTTAAACTTGATTGAGTTCGGTAATTTGCAGCTTGATGCGAGTTCGGAAATTTGGTTGGGTCATGCTTTCTTTAAATACATACAGAAAGTTATTAATTGGAGTATATAATTTGAATTTTTTAATTATGTTGACTAGAAAATTATGTTAACTTCATTTGGCTCTAATTTCTAGATAGTTGTATCTATTGTGGTGACCACTTAGCCTTGGATTTTGTCTTTTGGTTATTGGCAATATATGGTGCCAGTGAGAGACCATAGCAAGTGGTTTCCAAGCATGAAGTTGTTAATGGCAGTGGGAATCCTACGTACGTAGGCGTGTAATAGTGAAGGTATAGGACAAATTGGTTTATGGAAGTAGGTCATTTTTTAGATGGAAATATTTAGGTCGTGGAAATTGCATTGGAGCTCTTGCTACTGCTATGTAATCTTTGTCTATCATCATGGTTGAGGAATTTTGGTGCATCAATATGGGTGATTTGGGACAGATAAGAGCATACACATTATATGCATGTTTATTTAGTTTTGTGAAAATATTATGCTTTGTTGGTCATCACATCTCTCAGATTAATTTTTTTTCCTATTTCTTTCATATAGATTGTTCCAATGAAATTCATGCCAAGAGACAAAACTTCAATCAAGGTAGTGATGGCAAGGGCTAATGTTGTTATCATTCTTACTATTGCGTTATTTCACTCTAACCTCTGAAGACTATGCAAGTATTGGAAGATTTTAATGTGCTAGAGACTCTATATTTAATCAATGTATTAAACAAAATTACTGTTACTTATCGAAAAAAAAGAATTTACTGTTGAGGTTAGTTATGTAATAGGTATTATTTACCTACAATACAAACATATAAAGTATTGAACATGTTGTTTTGAGGAGTACCGTGAACGATTTTTTGTATTACATAGTGCCTTGAGGCACGGGTCCATTGCTATATGTTGATATTTTCTTGGGGTCATGTTTTTAAAGGAAATTTTGTCCAATATTTTTGAAGGAATGAAGAAAAATTAATTTTATTATTTATTGGCGATTTTTTGTTTAGCGTAACATAGTGTTGCACAAACATTTTTTTTTAGTTACATAGGTTTGTTGGTGTTGATTCAAGAATCGCGAGAGACTGATGCTTGTAGAGGAACTGGCGTTTGGGTTTCCTGATGCTTGGAGAGATACGTCAGACTTATTGGAAAAACGAGGACTTTTATCCGAAAAATTTTAAGAGACACCTTTCTCTCAAATAAGAGTGAAAAATAGTACCGAGTTTTAAAAGTTCCCAAATCTACTATCGGGAAAAATAAAGAAAAACTTACTCATATCAAAATCTCTAATAAATGAGCTTAATTGTAGAGAACTCTCAAGATGCACGTGGCAGGAAGAAAATAAAAAGGTGGGAAGAGTTTTCTTTAATCTTCCATTTGATGAGGGGTTCATGTTGGTTTGGGCCAAAAGAGAATTTCACATAGGCTTTGGCTCGTCACAACACTTAAAAATTCGTTTGTAGAATCAAATTTATTGTTCCCATTCTTTTCCTCAATGTGTTTTGGGTTCTTGTACATGGATTGAGATTTCTTCCCAAGGAAACATGACACACTGCACTGTCAACCCTACTTTTGTGGCCCAATGATAGTCAAGTGATGACTTACCATTTTATTCACAAATTGCAAATTTCCAGAAGGTCATTACCTTTTTATTGCATACCGAGGCATGAATGCTCTTCTTTCTATAGTGTTTTCTTTCTTTTGTAATGAATCAACCCGTGCTTGTAGTGTACTTGTCACCTACTTTTGGGAAAATGTTATTGAAGGAATTGATTGTTTGCTCAACAATAACAAATCCCAAAAGAAAGTAAGGACTCCATTGAATATTCACATGAGCAATGCTATTTAACCAAAATTTACAATTCAAATTTACATCCTAAATGAAGGAGAATCATTGGATCAGTGATTTCATTTAAAAAAGTTGATCAGACCCACTCATCCAATGATCTCTTTCATTTGAGATACAAATTTGAGTTGTAAATTTGTGTTATATAATATTTTCCTACTCACTAAACTCATTTCTTTTCCTGGATAGAAGCTCTTCAAAATCAAATCCATAGGTTCAGCTCTATCCACATCCCTTCTTCAACGCCATGCCCTCAATGGTGCCATTTTCAATATGAAAGAGCAACAAATTATTGGCCCATGGATTGAGTGGTCACATCATGTGATCCCTAGCCTTTCCACAAATCATCGCCAATATTGTTGTCACCCATATGAGACTAATAGAAATATAAATGGTTTAACGTGCATTTGGGCTGCAGTCCCGACGCAACAATAAACGAGAAAACACAAGTATCACCGTCCCTTTGAATTCACAGAAAAATGAAGAGAAAATCTGAAAAAGTATTGTATTGTATTATTGACTTGATTTAACCTTAGAACATAGGAGGCTATATATAAGATTCCCCAAACACCTAAAGTTTTTTAAAACATAACTAAATCTCTAGTCTAAGAACAGTTATTAAAAACTGTTGGGAATTGTATAACATATTGCGGAAGCGTAAAATTAAAAACATATCTTATTCGCTTTAATCCAAAAATCTAAAAACCGTTTGAGGATGTTCCACGTACTTTAGAATCTGAAAATCGTTTTTTCTTCGATTGCTTGAGCAGTATGGTATTGTTACACAATAGGAATCAACACCGAGTTTTCACAGTACAAAAGTCTTACAAATATTATGTAGGGAGAGATAGAAGAGAGTTTTTAACATTAGATGAATTATCAGAAGGTATCCATATATTGGATTGTCTTGGGTTTATATAGGCAACCAATGGATGTCATTAAGATACATGTTCTATAGGGACATATCTGTTAATATTTAACAGACATGTATTTTGGGTGGTAAAGGATACCTCCAAAAGACATGCCTCTTTGGGCATTCTTTAATTTGGGTCAACCCACCATGGGCGCCTCGGTTCGGGTCCATGACCCAACCAATATCTAACATCTCCCACTCGCACGTGATGGGTACGATATTGTCATATCTCTCAATCCATTATATACATCAACATCAATTCATACAGGCTAATGGGTCGTGCGACCGCTGAACACACCTGCAATTTGGGAGCTCTACACTAGAAATTCTATAGAGCCAGCATAGAGACATCAACCCTAAAAAAATGAAAATAGTGTCTCAAGTACTATAGACCCATTCGGATACACCGGTTCAAGCATCTCTAATCCCTCACAATATAAGAGCTTGCATAACCCCTCGAAGCTTTCGCCTATACATTCACACATTGTCACTATCTAAACTAGCGCCCAAAGTTGGCGACAATGAATATATCGCGGGATGTTCCAAATGGTCTTCATTTCGCCCTCATGTCACTTAGTTCAAAATTAACAGTTTTCCTAACAATGTCCTGGAAGGCCAAATCACTCATGGCCGTAAGTAACATGTAAAAGTAGCTGAACATTAATTTTTTCACTTTATGACATAGTCAAAAGTCAGAGAGTACATAGAATGTTTGGTCAAACAAAATAACCTAGTCATGAAAAAATGACTCGGAAGGCTCCACAGTGAGGAAGCAGGGATCCATTCCTTCACCTCCTTAATTGTCGCCAAGCACATGTAGTATGAAATACATGCTACGGTGGAGTGTCTCGATCCTAATGAGAGCGTATGTCATACTCAGACACCGTACAGATCTTAGTCTAGTCGCTCTACAAGCGTCTAACCCGAGTTCTCTATTTGCTCGCCCTCCAAAGACGCCAAATTAAGATCTCGCATCTGGCTAATCAACAAACACAGGCATAATGGATATGAAGTTGTGTCCATTATCGATCCTCAAATGTCAGATCTCATTCTGTGTACAAAACAGAGTGATACTATATGCTAGAGTATCTCATCTTTGCTCGTCATATCAAGCGCCAAAGGCGATTGCTCGTTTAAGTGAGCCAATCACGCCCGCTGACATACTTAATGTGTGTACTTTCTTAAATATCAAGGTAATCAAGCAATATAACATTTAATTGCAATTAAAACCATGTATTAATATTTCAAAAAAAATGTCAATACAAATGACTGTGTGATCCATACAATCTCTAGCACATAATCAATACCTACGAAGTCCTAGAGTTCTAATATGAGTCATATACACATCTCTAGCTATAGGCTTAGTTAGGGGGTCTACAACCATCTGAGTTGTAGGTATGTGTTTCAAGATTACTTCTTTTTGTGCAATCATGTCTCTGATGTAATGATATCTTAGATCTATGTGTTTGGTTCTTCCATGATACTTAGGATCCTTAGCATAAACTAATGCAGTCATGCTATCACAATGAATCGTCATTGGGCCTAAGGTATTTGTGATAACTCCTAGATGTTGAAAGAACCTTCTTAACCAAACAGCTTCTTGTATAGCAGCAGAACAAGCCACATATTCTGCTTCCATGGTGGATAAGGATATGCATGATTGCTTTTTACTACTCCATGTAATGGCCCCACCATTAAGTAAAAAAAACATATTCTAATATGGATTTTCGTCCATACATATAACCACTCCAATCCACATCATTAACCAACCATCTGTACATCTAAAGATTGGTAGCATAAAATATAATCTAAAGTCCCATTGAAATATCATAGTATCCTTTGGACTGCCTTCCAATGAGCTATTCCAGGATTTGACTGAAAACGACTAACTAGGCCTATCACATAACAAATATCGGGATGGGTACACATCATAGCGTACATTAAGCTACTTACAGTACTGGCATAGCGAACACAGGCCATCTTTTCTTTTTCCTCAAGAGTCTTATGACACATCTTTAGGCTTAGATTCTCGTCTTTCGCTACAGGAGTGCCTATGGGTTTGCAATTTTGCATTTGGAATCGTTCAAGAACCTTTTTAATGTAAGTCTCTTGAGACAAACTAAGAAGTTTCCTAGAACGATCCCTTAGGATCTTAACTCCGAGCACATAACTTGCTTTGCCCAAGTCCTTCATCTCAAATATTGAGGGAAACCACTTTTGAGTAGTGATAATCATCTCCTTATTATTTTCAGCCAATAAAATATCATCAACATACAAAGATAGAATCAAGAAGCTATCTTTAAACCGTTTAACATACACAGTGGTCTTCATCGATCATCGTAAACTCATTAGAAGTGATAGCTCAATGAAACCTTAGATATCACTGTCTGTATGACTGCTTCAAGCCATAAATGAATTGTTGGAGTTTACAAACTTTGTTCTCCTGACCCACCACTACGAAGCTTTCAAGTTGATTCATGTAGATTTTCTCGTCTAGTTCTCCATTAAGAAATGCAGTTTTAACGTCCATTTGATATAGTTTTAAATTCAAATATGCGACAATAGTTAGAATCATGCGAATCGAGGCAAACCTTACAATTGGAGAAAAGGTTTCCTCGTAGTCCACACCCTCTCTTTGGGTGTAAGCTTTTGCCACTAGGTGAGCATTATATCTTTCTATGGATCCATCCGTCTTGCGCTTAATTTTGAGAACTCATTTGTTCCCAATGGCCTTGCACCCCAGGTGGAAGGTCAACCAAGTCCCAGACTTGATTGGCCTTCATTGACTCCATCTCGTCATTCATTGCAGCTATCCACTCATTATTAGCAGGTGATGATAGAGCCGCTTTAATATTTTTAGGTTTGACATTATCATGTGGAGCAACCATGAAAGCTTCTCCTTCAATCTCAAAATGATGTCGAGGGATGGTTCCACGCTTGCTTCTACGTAACTTTGTGTCGTATGGATCTACATCCATTGGAACTGATCCACCATTGAGTATATCGCTCCCACTGTCCCTAAGAGGTGACGAAACTATTTTCTCTATATCTACTTGGTTAGTGGGTATATCTCTTTGGGGATCATCTAACTCATAAAGTTCTATTCCTTTAGACACGTCTGCTCTGCTAGAAAAATCATCTTCAAGGAAAATTGCATCACGTGACTCAATTTCAGTTACCCTTCCATCAAGTTGTTCACCTATAAACACATAACTCTTAGAGTGCTTAGAATAACTGATGAAGATACACTTCTTCCCTCTAGGACCTAACTTCCCATATTTATGAGAAGGATTGTGTACATAAGCCGCTGAACACCATGGCCGTAAATTATTTAAGTCAAGTTTTGTGTTTGTCCATAACTCATATGGGATAGAAGGAACTGATTTAGAAGGCACTCTATTAAAGATATAAGCAGCAGTCAATAAAGCATCTCCCCAATACGAAATCGGAAGATGAGTCTGTGCCATCATAGACCTAATCATATCAAGCAAGGTTTGATTTCATCTCTCTGCTACACCATTTGGTTGCGGAGTGCAGGTATTGTCAATTGCCTGATTATTTCTTTTTCTTCACACAACTCTTTAAACTGTTCAGATAGATACTCGCGACTTCGATCGATTCTAAGAACCTTAATGTTATTCTCTCGTTGATTCTCAACCTCTTTAATGTAACGTTTGAAGCAATCCAATGCATCAGACTTGTGAGAAATCAAATAGACATGACCGAAGCGCATAAAATCATCTATAAAAGTTATAAAATAGGATGCACCATTTCTTGCCTTCACATTCATTGGGCCACATATATCTGAGTGTATTAATTGTAATGGAATAGATGCTCTTTTGACCTTACCAAATGATTTCTTAGTTGTCTTACCTGAGAGACAATTTTCACATGTGGGCAAGTTGATTTTTGCGAGTGGGCCCAAAAGTTCCTCTCTAGCTAATCTATTCATTCTATCTTGTCTGATATGACCTAATCTAGCATGTCATCTAATAGAATCAACATAATCCATAGATGCAATATAAGAATAAGATTCATCACTAGAATGATCAATATCTAATACAATAAAACCATTTGTGATATGACAAGATCCATAAAATGTGATTCTCTTATAATGCCAACATGATAGACTTAATGATCTTTTTGTCCCGCTTATGCTTGTTAAAGCGTGTGACCAATCTCAATTTGAGCCTCAGAATTTTTTCACCTCTCTTGCGCTTGGACCAAAAAGGTCTTGCACGAGTCAACCTTAACCACAAAAGAGCTACTCTCACATTTGGTAGCCTCCAAGCGCTCAACCTCAAGCTCAAGGTGACACGATACATTCTGTTCATTAGTCAACACATTACCAACAACGCCTAAATCATGTATCATAAAGGCCATAGCCCTCAAGTGTTGTTTCATTGTATGCTCTGTCTTCTTTTGATACGAGTCAAACCTAATGGTCAAACCACAAATCCTAACAAGAGAAGTAATACCAAACTTCACTTTGAGGGCCTTCCATATGGCATGAGCTGTGGAGTAATTCTCAAATTCAGGAATAAGGTCTTCTTGCATGGTATAGTGCGCAAGTCGATCCTTATTCTGCCAAGACTGGTAATTCTCTTGTTCTTGGCGAATTTGAGGTCGCTCAAGCTCTGATAGCACAGAGTCAAGGGTATCCAAGACTTGTTACTCATACATGACAAATCGAATCTTACGACGCCATATGTCATAGTTATCGTCGTTCAATTTGTCGCCATTAGTTAATTCAGCCACTATATGCTTTTAGTAGTCATTATGATTTAATCTACATACAAAGATAATGCGTATGAGATATTAGCACAACACATTCTATAATTTTGCAGCAAAAATCTAAATTCAAGTATTAACAACTTTCACAAGTCGCGAGATCGAAAGTTCACTAAGTTCCCAATCATCTCCCGCACCACAGGTGATTATTAATAATACTTACTTTAATTAATGCACAAAATTTTGGTTTCCTAATACCGAACAAATATAAGTCTCACTAGATCTAGTATCTCTAGGCATACTAATCATCTCTAATTTCATATCATGCATGTTTCCACTTTAAATAAAAAAATGTGCAATTTAAATAATACTAGATGTGAAATTCTAATTTAGATCATACTAAACAACGAAATAAATACAACTAGTATATCCATCATGCTAACATTACTCTATGCATAATATCAGTATATCTCATAAACAGATATTATTTCAATATTCATAATTTTAGTCGATTAAAGTTCAATCTCATATATTACCGTATGTGTCCATAAATACCAAAATAAATAAATAAATAATAATTTTTCTTGAAGTCATATGGACCAAACCCGTAGACCCAAAAATTTGGGTGAGAGATATGATATCTAAATATTTAACGATCTTAACCGTTAAACATAATGTCCAACATAAATTCTCATAAATTATCTTGTCCAAGCATCATATCGCAACTCAAGGGGTCGTAACTTTGCATCACGTGAGGTCGTTAGGTTGAACCAATTATTCAATTATTTTTTGTTTTCTCAACATACCCATATGTATGTGTAAAAAAAATAGTAATATTACTTTTGTCTTTTGTACGTCATCAAGGCAGAGAGTACACAACAAAATTCCTTGGAACCAGATTTGACAGAGGGTCCACAACAACAAATGATTCCTTCCTTATGCGGAAGAAATAAGATTTGAAAAAACCCACAGCAATAGACGCCACAATTGCATGTCGAATTTGAAAAACTTAAAAAATTGGTACTGTCAAACCGTGAGATCGTTTCTCACGATACTTTCCAGATTGATTCATGTTTATACTGGCTACCATTTATTTAAACGGAGATAGTTTGTTTGATATGCCATTAAAGCCCGTTCAAAATTTTTACGCAAAAATAATATTTCTAAACAATTGATTATTAATTCCAAAGGTACGAGAACACCCAAATCGGCTCTGATACCAATGTTGGGAATTGTATAACATATTGTGGAAGCGTAGGATTAAAAATATACCTTATTCGCTTAATCCAAAAATCCAAAAACCGTTTGAGGATGTTCCACGTACTTTAGAATCTGAAAATTGTATTTTCTTCGATTGCTCGAGCAGTATAGTGTTCTTACACAATAGGAATCAACACCGAGTTTCTACAGCACAAAAGTCTTACAAATGTTATGTAGGGAGAGATAGAAGAGAGTTTTTAACGTTAAATGAATTATCAGAAGGTATCTCATATATTAGATTGTCTTGGGTTTATATAGACAACCAATGGGTGTCATTAAGAGACACGTTCTATAGGGACATGTCTGTTAATATTTAACAGATATGTATTTTGGGTGGTAAAAGATACCTCCAAAAGACATGCCCCTTTGAACATTCTTTAATTTGAGTCAACCCACCATGAGCGCTCCAATTCGGGTCCATGACCCAAACAATATCTAACAAAAACAAATAAAATACATATCTAATGAAATTAAAAAAATTGACATGATTTAAATAGTGAATCGCTCTATAATATTTCCTAAACATACTCTCATTTAAAATAAATAATAAAAATATAATAATTACTAATTCTCATTTTACATCAGGTCCTCGTGTGTAGATTTGCTACTACTTTCAAGCATGTGTCATTAAATTTACAAAAAAGTTTATATCCAGTATATACGGCCCTTGTTTATCTGGTGTCCAAAAAAACCGTAAATAAACAACTTTGACTCCATTTTTTGAGAGATTAATTTTCATAATCAAACCAACGACATATCACATAAAGGGATGAACATCAGTCATCACTCTAGGCTCGATTTCTTATCATCTTCCATTTACATACTCATGTTTTTTATCGCCTACTTCAATTGTCTCACAACTCTCTCTCTCTCTCTCAGGCAGAATGCAAAGCCAAACAGGCAATCAAGAACAATAACTCGACATAGCTTACATAGTTACATGTAGGGTAGTAATCATGGAAGTCCAGATCGTGCTCTGACTCAAATGTATGGTTCATACGCAACCAAAGATTCCACAAGCATTAGCCACCACTCATAAGCACAAAGAAGCCCCTATCCAGTCCCTATCCAGTCTTCCACAAGTCCTTTCCCATCTCTTTCCCACTGAAAAAGTAATAGGGTCCACTAACCCCAACCATATTGACTCAAGGTACCACATTTTGATTCTGAATAAAGGTACCTGTTTGCACCCCACTTAACAAACAAGAAGGCAGATCCCAAATTTCATCCCCACCTCCCAAGTACATCAAATAAGGTGTGGTTCAATGAAACTAAATCCCATTGAATCATAACTAGTTTCTTCTAGATTTTTTTTCTTTGTGATGAGTAACCTTGCCAAGGCAAGTCATATTATGTTAACACCACTTCACTGGGCTGGCTTACCCACGAGTTATTCTTCTAGCAGTAAAGCATAGGCAAAGTGGATCTTCACTCCTTTTGGAAAACTTCAGAAATGTAGGATTCAATTTTGACATTAGGATGAAGCATAAACAACTACACTACCAGCTTATACCTGGAGGATCCATACAAACTGGGTATGCAAAGAACAGCAACCAAGGCCTTGTGAATCTGGTGTCTTGATGCAACCACCAATTTAGGAAAAAAAAAAAAACTTCAGACTGTACAATACAAAGAAGTTAGTACCCAAAGAACTTCTAGTGCAAACAATTGCTTTAACAGGCTTAGAACTATACCTTCATACCAATCCAACATTTTCACTCAGATCCACACACCTTAACTACATGCAGTCCATAAAATCATTGTTGACATTTGGTTTAGATAAAAAAGAAGTGATGCACTGAAATTGAAGCTTAGAAAATTCTTACTCAGCTTAAGATCTTCAAATGAGAATGCCAGATATAACAATTTCACATCATGTTAAATCTCTATCCTCAGCTTGACTTCTCATAGTCATCTTGTAAATTCCAGTAGTTTGTGACATCTGGACCATCCTCCTACACATATCCAACTTACAGCACTAGCTTGGCATTTCCACTTCAAACTTCATCTGTCGAACGTCCTCCTTCATATGCCTCAACTTCAAATCAATCTTGTTAAGTTCCCTTTTAACTCATATACCATCCTTGGCGCAGGCATTCCTGTGTCAGTTTTCTTATATGGGTCACCATATCAGGAAAATTTTGGATTTAACTACCAAAGTAGATACACCATAATTATAAGCGCTAGATCAAATCTAATATTTATTTATTCATATTCAAACTCAACCAGTATTTACACTGGAAATATTGCAACATTACAACAAGCAACTCATCAATAAGTTAATGAGAGACATAACCGCCAAGTACAAGAAGATTGCAAGAAGGCTACAACAGGTATTTGCTTCACCATTCCATAATTGTAAAGGAAACTACAGAAGCAGATGTCAATTTGCTAGCCTGCATTGCTCGTCCTTCCACTGCTGTCACTAAATGGAAGCTTTTACTGCCAAAAAAATTGTTTGCCCTTGGCTGGATAGTTAAGGACTGCTTTCCTTTTTCTTACCGTTGCCTCTACATTCAAAATTTCGTTCTCAGTTCCTCTTTACTTAAACAGGATTCTAAGGCCTCATCAGCATTTACCTTGAGGAAGAAAGAGAAGTCTTTATTCATTGGTGGAGGGAGATCACTATACTTGTTTCCCTCTTGAGATGCGCTCGAATCAACATCTTCAACCTCTTGAGGCCAACTGTTTTCGATGCTTATGCATGGAACCGCAGAAGGGCCCAATCGCAATGACAAATCACAGCCAAGTACAGGCGGGTTCTCAGATGTGTCTCCGAGATATAACTGAGTAATCGCATTAGAAGCATCCACTTCGTCAGAGGAAAGCTTTGTTGTGACATCCATCTCACTAGGCCTTGTGTAGAGAGAATTTCTCTTGGAAAGGTTACCAAAATTAAATTGCAGTTGGCTTTCATAATATAATGGATAAACTGAATACGAGTTGGATGAATATTTTGTTTTCTTAGGTGAACGTTGATGATCACCAAAGAGAGGAAACATCTCAGGCAATGATGGATATTTGTCACTGGGGAAAATATTGTTTGGGGTAACGCGGTTATGAGACTCTGAGATAAAGCGGTTGGAAGTCATCATAATTGGCTTCATGCAGCTTGAATAATGAGAAAATAATTGGCCATTGGTTGTATAATTTCCCTGACTTGTACTCTCTAAATTGGTGTTAGGAACAGCGGCTACCTCTGAAGTGCTAGCACTAAGATAACAACCAGGAGTGATGTTCCGTTGGCTCCTTGATGCTCTTCTTGGAGTGCAGCCTAGATGGAGAGCAGCTAAGCAAATTGGAAGAAGAAAATTGCACATAGATTATCAACGAAACTAATACTGTGTATAACTAAAAAGGAAAAAAACATTCAAGGCTAATTCAATACATTGCCAAAATGAATTGCTAAATGGAAAATTTGTTAGAAATAAACTCTCCTAACCCCTTTTCATAGGCTATAACAACTAAAGATAGAAGGATAAACTGCAAAGAAATCACACACAAAAGAAAAAACATATGTACATGTAAAAACCCAAAAATCAAATTAACAGAAAAATACGAAGCTGCACCACAAAACAAGTGTGAATCAGAATTAATTATCACTTTACCATCAACCATTGCTTTCATGAAAGTAAACACGCTTTGAAAAAGCGTGTTTTGAAAACACACTTCCAATTCACACATTGACCAGATGCTCACTTTTATCCGGCTTATGTATTTACAAATAGACAAATAGACAAATAAACATTCATATATCCAAAATGGCAAATATCTACCGGCAGAAATACAACCCATTTGGATTCAAAGAATCAAGCTTTACAAGAACAGAGAAATTTGAATGGATACCTTCAATACAAGGCAGTAAAAGGTCTCCAGTTTCAGTACTCTCATCTCGTCGAACTATTGTGTTAATGGCATCATTTGCTCTGTCCCAAAGAGTAGCAAGATCCATATACTCGGCCTAAGAAAGGGAATACAAGTAAACAAGAACAAAAGCGAAATTCTCAACTATTAAGCAATGTTGAGTAAATTGAGAATAGCTGATGAGTAAAGAAAACAAACCTCAGAATTGGCTTTGGAGTACAAAATTTCTTCAGCTTTCAGGACAACAACAGGGAGCTTCTCTTGCCATTCCTTGTTCTTTTTTGTTTCTGAACTATGAATCTCATTCACAACCCTAACCATAGACATGTTATAAATAAGAAACAGAACGACAATCACAGACATATAATATTTTTTGACATGGGTATTGAGCGATTTGAGTACCTGAAAATCTCTTGAATGAGAGAGCCTCTCATGGGTTGGTGTCTATCACTGTGCCAAGCTCTCCTAACACACTCATAGGGTCTCGGGCCTGGCCTAGGCATCTTCAAGAACTGAAAAGAGAGAACAAAGTAGAGAGAGAGAGAGAGAGAGAGAGAGGCCCAAGTAGAAACACCTGTGAAGACCTGTTGTTATTTATGCCTGGTTTCTTGACTTGCGACTGTTGGTCTTTACATGACATTGAGCAAAGTGGTACCAAAATTCAAGTAACAGTTGAGAGAGAGAGAGAGAGAGGGGGGGAGAGAGAGAGCAGGTGGCCCTTCGCATTTTTGCTTTTTCTATCCCATATACTTTTTTGTCATCACTCAATTATTCAAAGAGTTTTGATGAGTTTGATGTGTCCCCCACCCATCCACTTGCCTGCTTCCCCATGCCCCAAGGGTCTCTCTCTGCTGCTATCTCTGCGTCCCCTGACCATTCATATAGTGATGGGGCAGATTTGATTAAAGTCATTGTCGATGGGTCGCAAAAAACCCCAGCCTCATCCTGTAGAAGTTCAAAGACTACAGCAAAAAGATTAACATTGGTTTGGTTTGGTTTGGTTTGGTTTGGTTTGAGCAAAGAACAAATAGAAAAATAGAAGTATTTAGAGGAAGTATCTGATTACATTCTTCAATTTCTAATTTTTGCACTAAATCATTTTGAACTCAAAAATAAGTTACAGTAATGAAATCCGACAATGCGTGTTTCGTGTGAAATCTGAATTGATCAATTACAAATCTTAAAATAACAAATGAGATTATCTCTGTTATCTCTCAATTGGATCCAAACCCCTTGAACATTTTTAAAGTTGAAAGTTGAGAGAGATTATCTGTTTTTGCCCATAATTATAGGGTTTTTTTTTGTTGTAGTTAACCATTTTTTTAAAAAGCAATGTTACAAAACACAAATGAAACTTAAAAAATTGTGATACAAATGTATATCACATCTTGAATGAGTGGGTCCTATCAATTTTTTTTAGTAGAATCCACTCATCCCAGACTCATCCAAAAGAAGATATATATTTGAATTTTAATTTTTGAGTTTATTTGAGTTATGTAACATTTTTCTTTTTTAAAAATTTCTTTCTTCTTATTTGGGTCCACTGATATCATCCATTCACATTTTTAACTACCATATTTCCCTTTCTCACTTTTCTTTCCAAACCAACCAGCCTCATGTTTTCCTCTCCTTTCTCTTTTTAATTTCCTTTATTTTCCCAACCTCCCAAACCAAACACTGCCTTACAGATTCCATTTTTTTAAAAGAGTAATGTTATACTTATCAAAACATTTATAAAAAATCGTTTTTATCAAATGAGTTTTGCCAAATGATTGATCAAAAATACACTTAGATCAACATTTGGTAGATCCAAGCGTGATTCAGACTTGTCAACTCATTTGTTAAAAATATTTTTTGACAAAATTTTTGGTATACATAACATTTTCCTTTTTAAAATGGGTCCCCTCCGAAAGCTTCTGTGTACTACAGTATACAGCTTGGCCATCAAAAAAAGCTTTTTTGTTAAGCCATTATTTGTACACTGTGAGTAGGGGTGTTCACCCTACCCTACGGGTAGAAAATATGCTCTTCCGTCTTCCTACCCGATACTTTGCGGAAGAATTTTTTCTTGGCCTACCCTACCCGACAGGTATGGTATTCCTACCCGACTTCCTACCCGATTAATCGGGTAGGAAGTCGGGTAGGAAATCGGGTAAACACTTTTGTTATTATTAATTTTTGAATGCACCAATTTAATAACACAATAAATCAATAACACTAAAATCTAAAACAATTAAAACAACAATTATAATAAAACACAAGAAAGTATGAACATCAATCCACCATAATTGTTACACAAATACAATAACAATTAATTTAAGTTTAAACCATATAAAATACATTAAAATCATATTAATTAATTAATGCGGGTAGGGTAGGGTAAGAATGCGGAAATGGATAGCTCTTCCGCATTCCTACCCGATTTAATCGGAAGACCAAAAACTCTTCCGCATTCCTACCCAATTTTTGCGGCTAACCGTTCAGTAGGGTAAAATAGGGTCGGGTAGGGTAGGAACTTGCGGCTAGTCAAAAATTTGAACGCCCCTAGCTGTGAGACTGAGAGCTTTTGTTTTGATCTGGCACAGACTTTGCCTGCTCCACTTAACACGGAAGCAAGCGAAGGAATTATAAAAAGTGTTTTTGAGTTAGTGGGTCCTACCCTCTATCTTTTTAGCCAAGGACAAATCATTCTCTCCAAAAATGGCCGAACCAGTGATGAGCTTTAGAAAGTAATAACTTTGTCTTTTTACGGCCCTATCAGTTCATTAGAATCGGGGAATGTGTTTAACAGCGAGGAAAATGGCAACACGGAATGATGTTTTTTAATGAATCTTGTATATAAGTGGGTTGTAACACTACAAAGAATCCCGTCAAAATGGACTTCTCCATGGTAATCCATCTAACTTTTTTGGTATACTGTTAAAAAATTATTTTTGGTGTAGATTTAGCTGTGTGTAAAAGTAAAAGTGTTTGAACTTAAAATATAAAATTATAAAAATATCTGATGCACAGTACCTTACAAATTGAGGGATACCAAAAAATAGGTCACATGGCAGAATCTGAAAAAATGTTAGAGATGATCAGAGACAATTTTATTTGAAAGAAGAATAATTATCTCAGAGTTACAAGTTAGATAATTGTCGATAGGGGTGGCAGTGCACCGAAGCGGGGGCAGGGGGTGTAGTCTCCATCCCCGTACCAACTTAAAAAAACTTTGTCCATTCTCGGTATACCCCGTTAACGGATATAGTTTTCATCCCATCCTCGTCCACGGGTAAATTTGTAATCCTTGTCCCCGCCTTCGCCCCCACCCCCGCCCTCGCCCTCGTCCACCTTACCCACCCCAGCCCAAACTCAAGCCCAAGCAAATATAATCTAAAATTTTAAATAAATCTAACATTCTAAATAATCCAACATAATTATAGAATATCATAACATAATTAAAGCTTGTCATCTACAATTTAATCCAACATAATATAATTAAAACATTCTTTACAACATAATCTAACATAAAATAATTAAAAGCTTCTCTCTCATGTAAATCCAACACAACATCATGCAATACAACATAATTTAACATAACATAATCCAACATAAAAAAAAATAAAAACACAAATATCTACACTTTTACAAGCTAAAAACATGAAAAAAAAAATTAAAAAATAAAATAATTTTCAAAAGAAAAAATTATTCAATAATATGTAAATTTGTATTCACAGTAACATGTATATATATCAATGTTATCCGAACCGGACTAGACCGGCTGGTTAGACCGGTTAAACCATGAACGAGACCTAAAATGGTCTGGTTCTATAGTTAGACCACTTAAGGAAGTAAACCGGCTGAAAACCGTTAAATCGGCCGATTTTGGATCAAAACCGTGAATCGGACGGTTTTTAAAAACCGGCCAGTTGGAATTCCTCATGTTGTATATATATAATCCCTTTTTTGGGCCATTTTTGCCCTAAATCAATTGAAGATCCCCACCCCGTTTTCGCACTTCGCATATCAGTGGCCACTCAAGCCACCACTCAGGTGACCACTCAGGCCACCACTCATCACTCAGGCCACCACTCAACTCTCAAGCAAGGAATAGAAGCCCAGGGAAGTTCGATCCCTCTCACTCAATCAATGTCTCTGACTTAGGCGATGAGAAGCTTCAACTTTCAAGCCTTCAACTCAAGCTACCACTAGAACACCTCAAGCCTTCAATAGTCCATCGATCAACTCAGGCGATCACTCAGTAAGTCAATATTCCCTCTCTCTCTCTCTCTCTCTCTCTCTCTCTCTCTGTGAAATTTGTCTTAATTTCTCTGCCAATTGGGTAGTTTGGTATGACAATTGGACCTCCAAAAATATCTTCATATTCTCTCTGTCTTTGACAATTGGACCTCTCAGATTAGTTTGTCTATTAGATTATTTCTGTAGCAAACATTTAGTATTGTGGGTCGAACATTGTGGCAATAAAAAACAAAGAACGAGGAAATTGAAACACATATTCAAACCCTCACAAAACCCACGATCTAAACATTTTTAGAAATAATGCTAAGTTAGTTTTACGAAGTAGTTACTGCTATAATCAAAACTGTTAATTTAGTCTTTTTGTAATTGAAAATCCTTCGATTGAATTAATAAAAGGATTATATTTTATTAGTTCACGATTTTGCGTGTTTATTGCTTTAAATTTCATCCAAAGAAGTCCTGAAATAAGATAATTGAACTCATCACTAGCTATCGCTTGAGAACTGTCTGTCAATTGAGTCCCTTCTGTCGATAACAACAGATTTTTGAGCAACAATCTTTTGGTACGTCCGGTGGGACAACATTCCTAATTTGGATTAAGGAAAATGGTGAGAACGAGGAAACAAGATGAAATTGTGTTTGGGACTAATAAAACTGTGGAAATGAAGCCAACAAGTGGCAATTATGAAGCAAGTTCGAGTACCAATCTAATGGAGGCTATAAATCCTAGGAGTGGCAAATCCAATAGCCAAGATAGTTTACATATGCAAGAGTTTATGCAGAATTTAAAATAGGTATTGTACAATCCCAATTCTGGCATTAGACAAGAGTTAGTTAATGTCATGCATGACTTAATGAATGTCCAGACACCAATGTCAGGACCAATTAATTAGAAATCAAATATTGCAATTAGGAACCAAGTGGTGGAGGAAAGAAACACCGATTCTGTGGTGTTCCCTATAGAAAACCAAAGACCACCAACAATAGTCATTAATGAAAGACTAGGTTTGTCACACCAAAACCACTTTAACATGGTGTTCGACGAGGAGCCTGTCGAAGTATTCTCAAATTTCTTCCTAGAGAGAAATCTTATGGGAAAGAATGGGCCAAGGATGGCCCCTGAGTTTCCTAGAAAAGGCCGTGAGAGGCATGCCATGCCTCTAATGGAACCCATAGAGGAACTCAATCTAAGAGTAGGGGGCACCCTTTTTGATCAAGTTGAGCATAGTGAAAGCCACCAGAATATGGCTTTCAATAGAAACCAACTAATAGAAATGATTTAAGACCTTTATGGTCCTAGCCTTAGAAAAATAGAGAGGCATGTGTTTAGAAAACCTTACCCACCATGGGTTGATTATGAGGAATTCCCAAGGGGATAAAAGATCCCAGAGTTCCATCTCTTCTCTGGCAAAGAGAATTAGTCTACGATAGAACATATGGGAAAGTTCACTTTCCAATGTTAGGAAGTTGGGAACAATGAGAATTTAAAAATGAAGTTATTCCCACAGTCACTAACCAGAACAACCTTTGTCTGGTTCATAAATTTGCCTGTTAATTTAATCCGAACATGGTAGGAGATGGAAGAGAAATTTCATGCTCAGTTCTTTAGAAATGAACAAAAAGTGTCAACAACAGATTTTTCAAGATTAAGGCAAAGATCAAATGAGTCTGCAGAACAATATATTGATAGATTCAAGAAGGCTAGAAACAAATGTCAAGTTTACTTGCTTGAAATGGAATTGGTAAAATTGACCCAGAATGGTTTAGACTTCGAATTAAGAAAGAAATTTGCAATGATGTTCAGAGATCTTTTTGAACTCTCAGCCAGGGTCACTAGATATGAAATGTTGCTCAAAGAAAAACAACAAAGAAATAACAGTTCATTAGAGACTTACTTTCAAGACTTTGATGGCGAGGTTGAGATAGATGTGACATAAATTATAGGGAAGACACCATGTGTGACACCTTTAAAAAGATTGAAGACCCTATCGATATGCCATCGAGTCATCCTTTCAAAAAGGATACACCTCCAACCTCTAGGCAACATTTATTTAACTTGTTAATGGTTAATTCTCTTTGCTGAGATGATCAACCAAAAGTTCATAACCTTGTCTCAAGGACATAGTATCCCACCAGAAAAAGACATGAAAAAAAAAGAATATTTCAAATGGCATAATTCATTTAGGTATTCTACCAAAAATTGCATCACCTTTAGAAATCGTGTGCAAGACTTAATCCAAAAAGGAATGCCTAAATATGTCACAAATGAAGAAGAAACCATGGGAGTAGATAAATATCATTTCCCTAAAGAAGAAAATGTTAATATAGTTTCTGCTAATATATAGGGAAACAAGAAAGTTGTTAGTTCGTTAGTTGGCACATAAATGATTGTCCCCAGAATTCGAATGCTAGTTCACAGTAGGCATGGTCCCAGAGAGGAGGAGCCATTGGATAGTCAAACCAGATACAATATCAGTTGATGATATGGTAAGGGAATTCACTAACAAAGAGCTTCAGTTCAGCACCAGAGGTGAATGAGATGTGTAGATCTATAATGGCTATGAAAATATATTTGATGGTGGAGACCAAGACATCTTTTAGGTAAATGAGAGATACCAACCTAGTCCCCTATTATTTTCTTGACACTAAGAGGGATGCAAGAGGCATTAAATATCAAGGCATAGCCAGGAGGGAAAAAAAATACAAGGAATTGACCACTCTTTTGGACCATCGAAGACCAAAGAAACTGTTTGGCAGAAAATTAAAAGGCAGGAATGCTAAGAGTAGCAGACCCAGAAAAAGAAAGAGAGTTTTGAAATCATCACAAAAGTTGGGTCTAGAAAATTGAATCATCCTGAGGTTCATGATGAAAAATGACACCATGTTCAACAACCAAAATTTTCGTCTAGGGCATCGTACTAGCCACTCAATAGAACTCAAAAGAGGAGAGAGAAAATGAAGTTTGCCGCCTGGATGAGCAAGAAAAATCCAACTCCCCTTGAGGCCTATTCAGGGCCAAGTCCATCGATGGGGAAGAAAAATCCCACAGGGACAAGAGAACAACAAAAAGAGATCAAATAAGTCCAAATTAAGAAAGATATCCTAAATCAGAAGATTGATGAGTTTAAACAGATACTGGATCTGTCTGAGGGAGACACAAAGAACATGTCAGCAGATTCATCGGTAAAAGGAAAAGAGAAGATGAAAGAAGATAAGGACATGCTTTCAAATGAGGAATTGATGGACTTTGAGGATATAAATTCTTTTCTTAGGGATGATACAGTATGCAATATGATATTGAATTTGCCTAAGGCATTCAAGGCTAAGTCAGGACAGCCTAGTCAATTGGCAGAAGATGTGGAAGACAGCACTGAGTTACTAGTAGTTTTGGCAGAAACTTTGAGGAAATTCAAATATGATAGAAGGTTTATAAGCATAGTGCAAGGAGACTGGAGAGCAGATAGAGTGGTATTGCATCTTCCCAGGAAGGAATTATCCACGCACCTAAGGCCACTGTACATGCAAGTCCATACCGAATGTCAACTAGTCAACACAATTTTGGTTGACAATGGAGCAGTGGTTAATATTCTGCCTTCAAGAATGTTGAAAGTCCTAAATAAAGGGGAAAATGACTTCCTACACACTGACATCACAGTTAGTAACTTTGCAGGAGGATCCTCCTCTGCAAAGGGAGTTTTGCTTGTGTAGTTGCAAGTAGGCAATAAGAACACCACATCAAATTTATGTGGTAGATTCCTTATCTAACTTCAATACTCTTCTTGGAAGGGATTGGATACGTGCAAATGAATGTATGCCATCATCCTTGCATCAAGCTCTGATTTTCTTATTAGAGAATGATGATGAGGGTAGAAAAATGATGGAAGTGCATTAGGCAGATGCTAACCCATTCCACACAGATGCACACAACATGGAAGCCCACTTCTATCATAGGGATCTGACCTCCATTGGGTAAAAGAGTGGGGCAAACCCATTTGATAAGGGTTTTGAGGAGAATTTGCACCAAATTTTCCATGATTTGGCTAGGTTTGAGTTCCTACAATCCAGGTAAGACGATGGGAATTCTACATAAGAGTTCTAATAAGACCTGTAAAAGGTCTTTTAATAGAAAATAATTGTCAATGAAGTATCAATGAGACCTGTGAGAGGTCTTGAAATGGCAAAGGAATAATAGTAAGGTCAGGATAGAAGGAGAACAAAGTGAAGGCATCAGTTGTTGGCTCTGTCGATTGACTTAACGATATTGTGGATTGGTAAGCAAAGACTGAGAATAATGGGTGCAAAATAAGATAGCCAAGCAAGTTTGGATGTCTTTTGTGCACCAGAAAGCTTGTTTAGAAATTGGGAAAGACTCCAAGAATGGAAGCCATAGGAAATCAGAGACAAGACATTGAGTGCTTGGACCAACCTTAAGTGTATTTCTACTATGTCATAAAGTTTTATTCCAGTTGTATCTATTTTTAGACAGGGAATGGAAATTTTAGCTTATGTTTCTTCTTATGTTAACCACTAGATGATGGCTCTAAACACTATAGTCATGGAATGAATTAGTTCAAAGGCCACAAAAGTGCTTGTACATTTAATTAACATGCCCGATGGTCATGCTTGCAAATCAAATAGGGTTACCAAAAGTCACATGATTCCTTGGGGATGATGAAATAGTTTTACTATTCATGACAAAACCAAATAAGAGGAAACATGTGGAACACAGATAGGAAAAGAAAGAATTTTCTATTAAGAGACCAAGTGGCCAAGTAATATTGTACAAGAATAGAAAAGGAGAAAAAAAAAAAGGGCACTGAGCACACATAGTTCTATCAAAGGAAGTGAAGCTTGAAGGTATCACATTCATTCGACAACAGTCTTAGTTGTTGCTGAGCATGCATCAAGCTTTTTGTTGCAGCCAATAGTTTGTCACTTCCATCTTGGTAATTGGCTAGTAGTTCTTTGGTTCTAAGGAGCAAGTTTGCTCTCTCTTGTCTTACCCCAGTTCTTCGCTCCACCACCTTCGATAACTTCTCTTTGAGCTCTATCTCCTCCTAGAGTAGCATATCATCTTGTTGCCTCAAATTTTCCTCGTTTTCTTTATTTGAAACAAGTTGAGGAACAAAGTCTTTCACAGAATTGATGAAGTCTATTTTAGTCTTTACTTCATCTTTGAAGTAGCAAGCTTGCGAGATCTTTGTCTGGAGATGAGTGTTTATGAAGGCTACTTGTTGTTGATGTTGTTCTATGAAGTAAGTGGATGAAGCAGCAGAAACCTTGACCAGGCATGAAGTCACAATAGAGAGATTAGCCTCAATGAGTTGATCAAAAGAAATTTCTAGTAGTTTCAAAAAGAAAGAAAACTCTTGTTGTAAAGCCTTCTCGATAGGTGGAAGAGAAATGTTGGACGTAGACACAGAGTCAATTGCCTTTAAGAATTCGTCTGCCTTCCGATAAACAGCCTCAACATCAAAATCAGAGATGGAGCATAGGATGTAGACTCAGGCGTTGACTGTAAATAAAGAAAAAAAAAAAGAAGGAAACTTAGTGAATTAATGTAGGGTAAAAATAAGAAAGTAGAAAGATTGCTGGAAAGTTACCTGGTTCACAGAGGAGGCAGATGGTAAAGATTTTTTTAATTGATTCGTCTGGCCATCAAGATTGGATATGGGATCATTAAGACTTGGAGGCACAGGAGAGCCCCCCACAAACAATCTCTTCATGGATAGGGCTTGGACTCTTGGGGAGTTCTAGCTAGGGGATCTCTAGTCCTGGAGACCCTACTGGGCCTTCGATTGGGAACATTGAGGTTGGAATTATAGGATCTGTGAAGGAGGGTACCTCAAGGTCGATGTCAGTTGTAACAGAAGGATCTTGTCGAGGAGGCATCAATTGGCTCACAAGTGTAGCAACTACTATGGTCACCATTGTGATGTCTCCTTGATCCTTTGGGGAGGCACTACCTTTTTTCCTTGAAGAAGGTGAGGGGGGATGCTTAGGACTATTATGCTTTAAGGGACTGATTGGTCATTTGTTCCTTTTCTATAGGAAAAGTGTAGGAATTTAGAAGATATGTAGAAAAATGGGAAGAAAAAGGGGAAACTCATGATGTCTGATTTCTATCTTAGCAACCACCTTGAACCTCTTGCCAGTGTGTTTGGTTGTGGGGATGAGCTTGTTGATCATCATGTCCCCCCAATCTGAGGGGAATATAATCGCCTCTTGGTTCCTCTCTAAATTGGGATCGGTTGGTGTGGGCAGGAAGCTGTCTTTGCAAGAGTTGTTTTTGTCTGGACATTGGAGGAAGGAAGAGTACTTGTCCTTATGCGAATGAGAGGAGTTTCCTCAATTCCTTGATTATCGAAAATATAGATTAGGGGCACCTCAACAACTGCTTCAGAGGGTTTCACCTTTTTTGAAAGATGAGTGGTGTTTTCATATGCATCAATGACAGACTGCAAAAGTTTTGAGAAAGAATATCTCTGCCTTTTCCTTTTTGGCTCCTTGATTAAGATAGCCTTGCCTTTATTAGAAGGAGCAGGGGAAAAAGGGTAGCAACAAGAACCTCGGTTATTTTCTTCTTTCGACTGGTAAAACCTCACTTGTCTGCCTATTATCGAAACAGAGCTTGGATACGTACTCTTCCACAGGGTTCTATCATCACTCTAGACAGAAGGAGGATTGGGATGGGTTGAAGATGAAATGGAAGAATTTGAAAGCCCCTAGTAAGTCCTCATAAGCATGAGAGATTTGCTGGACCAAAACATTGGGTTTTATTTTCATCCTCTCGCCCACAGGTTAATCGATAGAATGATGCATATAAGGGAGATGGATATTTTAGGTCAGACCAAATTGCCAAGCAAACTGCCTAGGACTAGCTTTCATAGATATAGAGGGAGAACTTGGAGGCAGATATGGAACCTCTAATATGAAGATACCGAGGTAGTAAGACATTACCCCAAAATAGGCATTGTAACTCTTTGGCTTCATCTGAAGCAGTGTTTGGGTCAACAAAGAATGGCACAAGGATGGAAGAGGAATAGAGGAGAGTAGAGAAAGGAGTGTATAGAGAGTCCATCCTATCTTTGCTAAGCGTAAAAAAAATCTTAAAGTAAAAGTCAAAGGTTTTTTGGGTGTACAAGGTTAGGGCAGACAAGAATTGATGGGCATAGTTCTAGGGTTAGTACTTGAGGCCAGGAAAAATTTCAAGGGGCTAGACCTAGAACCATGCTTGGAAGAACCAGAAATGGCCTCCATACATGACTGTGATCCTATTTTCAGTCAAGTTGAAAAGACCTCTATACAGTGTCCCTAATACGAAGGGAGTCAAGACAAGCTTCCTTTTACTGGGGAATTGAATGGCCACTCCAACATATTCCCTGGTCACCTTGAAACCAGGAACATAGAGGCCAAATCGACAGAGCCAATGAAGAGGGAAGGTGACGTGCTCTTCGAACGAGAAGGTAGAGGATTGAGAAGCAAAGAAACGATTGACAAAGTCACTATACCCTATGCTAGAAGGGATGTTGATGAAGTTACGACCGGTGTCAGTAGAGAGGCAAACATTTATCTCCATACCAATCGATGGGAGCCCAGTCAGGTGGACGATGTTCAATACTGTTGGGGACATCATACCCATGGGAGAAGCATGACGTTGCAAGATTGAGACCAAAATCATGTGGTGGCACCGATTAACCACCGATTCATGTGAAAATCACATGTTGAAAGTTTAATCATTTTAAAAATGCCCAAATGTCTCCATTGGGAGGCATATTTAGTCTCCATCTTGGTGACCCAATCGACCCAGCATTGGTTAGGATTAATCCATGAGTGGAGTGGGTTGGTTCTTTGATTCCACAACCGCAATGGAGATGGCTTCGATGATTCTTGCTATTGAAGGAGGCGATATTGAGTAAGTATATGAAAAGTCAAAGTTATGGTTGTAATTAACATAATTGAATTTTCTTTTGTTTTGCGTTCAATCTCCTCCTCTATTTCCTTCTATTATATTTCTTGTCTCTCTACTCTCTAGAGTTTGCTTTCCCTGAGTCCGTCTTAGTTTCCATATCTTCTCTTTTGGTTCTACTATCCAGTCCCCATCATCGATTTCTAGTATTCTCTAACACTTCTACTAGATTCCTCCAACTTTTGTTTCCTTAGACTTAACCTCTCTATCTACCCTCGACCACAATCCTCCACCAACAAAACAACCATACATCTATCTCTGTCAAAACCCACTGTCCCACCTTCTTCTCAATTCCCCAAATCCCATAATAATAATAAACCCACTCTCTAGCTACGCTCGACCACAATCGTCCACCACTGAAACAACCATACATCCATCTCTGTCAAACTCATTGTCCCACCTTCTTCTCAATTCCCCAAACCCCATAATTACAATATACAGTAACACCTAAGGAAGAAGTGATTAGCACAAAACTTTGTATATTTTAAGGTGCTAATTAGCTGAGTTCACTTGTTTTTGAAGATTAAATGATATAAGTTATGATGATTGAAGTCTTAACGTCGATATTTTGTGTTTGCAGTTGAAAGGAGCTAAATATGGTTTTTTAAGGCCTGCCCATACCACTTGGGATGAAAGGAGATGAAAAGATAACTTGGGGATAGCTCAGGAGCAAAGAAATCAGACGATTAAGACAAGGATGCAGAACAATACCAGTACGCCAAACCTACTGGAATACGAAGTACCGGTACGGTATGGTACCGGTACGCAGTACCAGTACGATTTGCCTGACGAGCCCAGATTCTACAGATTTGCTAAGCTACCTCGAGGGTCCCACCATAAATTCTCCCCCACTCCTCTGACACGCCCACAACACTGTTCATCATGCCCACACCTTCCTCTGAACTCTAGAGCTACAGCTTTAAATGAAGAGAGAGAAGAGTTGTGGAGCTGGGTGTGCAGACAGTCCCTACACTTCCCATGTCCAGGTTACTTTCCCTGCACCCCTACTGATGGGTGTCACTTCAGGGAGCTACAGGACCACACTCAGGCATGGTTTTTGGGAGGAAAAGCTCTCCAATGATGGGCATTCTTCCATAGCATTGAAGAGGATATAGAGAGAAGCTCCAGGCGGAGAAGATGATGAATAGTAGTTTTAGAGAGAGAAAGTTGTGATTTTTGCATTTCTTCTACTGCATTGTCTTGTAATCCATGATATGAACCTTTAGAATTTCATTGAATGTCATTAATGTCATTTTCTCTTATGTGCATTGCTAGTTTAATGCTCTCCTTTAAGTTATACCATTAATGCTTCCAAGTTGTTCATGTTCATAGATATAAAATGGATTTTCATTTCGTTCACTTCTAGTCTATGATTTCTTGCACTTAGTTACTTCAAAACTCCATATCTTTACAATGCATTATCTTTCCATTGTCATTTCCATTTCAAGTATGAGTAGCTAAATCCTTTTGTTGGCAAGACCAACGGGAATCCCCCTTTGGGTATACCATTTCAACTATTTCTACTCCCTCCCTTTAGAGTCCAATGGTTCGGTTTGACTGGATTGAAGGTGGATGATTCGGTGAGTCTTTGATAATCCGTAGGCCTAGTCACAGTTTATGCTTAGATACTCACCGACATCATCCTCGGCTTTCCGTGAATCAACCGTTCATTCATGCTCAATCGGAGGAGTGATTCGAGTTGAGATAGTATACCCATTGGAGTGACCTCTTGGAATTGCCAACACTTGCTTTCTCATTTCATTTTCACCAAAACACATTTCACCAAACAAATTTCCACCACAAGAATTTTTACACTTTCTTTTCCCAAAATCACTTTCAAATTGGTTTACTTCCTTCCCCGTGGAAACGACCTTGGAATACCACCAAGTAAAACACGACCCACGAAAGTCTCCTTGCGATTGGGGAGCATTTTTGTGCATTCACGCATCATATTTACACCATCCCTTTTTCCTTCCCTCTTGCCCTTCCTTTTGACACTATCCCAAGGGAGCGTGACGTTCCCTTCCCGTTTGAACATACATCACACATACACTTTGGGGGATAGTACTTAAGGGGTTAGGAACAACATAGTTTTTCATCAATCAATAAGCAAACCAAAACCCATCTACAAGTGATTTAGCCAAGCTTTCCCAAAACAAAAAGGACTATTACAACTTTACACCTCCTTTCGGCCTTTCTCCACTTGCCGTAACAATATCCCTCTATTTTAAAACCCGAACCTGAATCTTAACACCACTTCACATTATCTAGAATCCCAAATTCCAATGGAACATGAATCTAATTCACAACATAAAAACTATCCTCGCCTTTCACTCTTCACTAATCTCTCAACTGTCAAAGTAGTTCAATAGTCATTCCTAGTGGACAAAATATTATCAGAGACCATTCTAAATAAAAATGGGGTTAGCACTATTTTGATGAATGCCTAGAAAATGTAGTAGGGTTTCTCTATAACCCATTAGGAGATGAATACTGACGGGACTTTAGACGGCTCAGCAGCTATAAATTGACACGTGGATCATTGTAGCCATTAATGGAGCGCAAAGGGTGCTTATAGGAGGCGTCGAGGAGTTATAGCCTTGGGGAGGCCGAGTACGTCCCCCAGAGCCTAGCGTTAAAGAGGATTTGACAGCTCATTAAATAGGGTCATGAGTGGCTGTAAGAGTCATTAATGAGCATCCAGGTCCTCGAGAGATGTGAAGACAATCATCATTACAAGACATTAGTTACCATTACGTCGACTCGATGTCCTCGGCGAACCCCGAGGGTGCTTAATCCTGAGCAGTGAACGCTCGGGCATGGCTGTCAAGCACCGAGCAGAGGTATTTAATGGTCGGGGATTGGGCCATGAATGCACCGCGTTGCCCGAGCGAGGGTCCACTCACCCGAAGGGATCGATCTTGAGCAGATTTGATGGGATGACACTCATTGTGCTTAGAAACGAGTGCAAGTCATTAAATGCTGAGATGGGACTTATAGATCCTTCAATCGTCACTAGTTCAGGTATAAACACCCCTTAGAAAGCTGAATAAAGGTACACAACCTAAATCCAAAAAAAATGCTATGCTAATGTCTCCAATGCCGACTGACTTGAGCTTTGGAGGGAATTAGTCAGGTGTTCACCCAGCCCCTTTCCTAATTCTTTGATTGTTCTAGGATCAAGTTCATCATTCAGCGGATCGCTATCTCAATATATTGTAGGAATTCACCCGTGCAAATACATTCATGTTCATGTTCATATCTGAGGTAGAGAAAGACCGGATTTTGGCGGAAAGTCCATGGTCTGTGATGGATAATCTAATTATTTGCAAAAATGATCTCCCCCATTCAACGATTAGGGACTTCATGTTTAACACCACTGAGTTTTTGATTCAGATTTGGGGTTTCCCAATCGATATAATGACTAGAAATAATTCTTGGAGGATTGGAGAGTTTTTGGGAGTCCCTACTCAACTGGAAGACTTTGATGATGAACTTATAATCAAAAAGACCTTCCTAAGGGTTCGGTGTGAAATCAATGTTACATAACCCCTCAAGAAGGGGTTCTACTTAATACGAGACAATCTGGATGACACATGGATCCACTTCAAGTATGAAAGGCTTTCGGATTTCTACTACAAATTTGGCCGAATTGGACATAGTCAAAACCTCTATTAACACAAAGCTATCGAAGAACATTTAACTTCTCAACTGTCAAAGAAGAATTTGGCCCAAAAATTCGGGCTCAAGCAAAGCAATCGACTTATTTCTTTAGAGAGAATTGATCCACTAAAAAGAATATAGCTGAAGGAAGAATGGCTTAGGTGAGTCGGAAACCAATGCTCACTAAAGAAGATACAATACCACCGGCGCGTGAAAACCACAAAGTTTCAGCAAAAGGCGGTGCATGCGTCACCACAAAGAACACTATTAGCAACATGTCATGGTGCCACTTCCTCTCGGTATGAATCACTCCCTGCCAACCTTCTCCAAACACATGACAACAGAGTATGGGACCAATAGAGTCAAATCCAAATGGCTAGTGTAGTGGAACAAGAAGTCATAACCACTAGCACCAAATCTCAGAAGTAGGAGGGTATTAGCGATGGGGTTAAAGTGATTGAAAACCTAATTGATTTGAAGATGATTACGAGGATGAGGAAAGAAACCAATTTATTGTCTCATCAAGTTGTGGGTAACCCTAGTGATACAATGGCAGTATTGAGCCCTTGTAAATTTGAGCTACTTTGTAACTAAGCGGCCTGAAAACCCAAATAGTAGCTGATGGTGTTTTCTACCGAAACTGAGTTGGGGATATGGATATGCGTGAAATTAAATGTGGTGTCTGAGCTACAAGGCTCGTGCCAAACAATGCTGGTTGATGTTTAAGGGAATTGAGACAAGGGAGATAACACAAAGGGGTTATAGTGGTTCACCGGCCTGAGAGCTCGGCTAGTCCACTCTGCGATGGAGTTTCTTGCTCCTCTTTTCTTATTGATTGCATTGAACGTGTTACAGCGTAGTGGGGAGGGAATTAGGATTCTTCGTGGCTCTATTGCCTATCTCCCTCTTGATGGAAGCTTACCCCCATTTTATAGCCTCTTGCTTACCTCTAATCCGATTTTACTTCCTACAATGAAGGGATCTTCCCCCCTCTCTTCCTTCAATCTCGGAGTTACCTAAAATCCATATGGCTGGCTTTAACGGTTTATATCCCGAGATCTTTGCCTTCTACCATGGGATCCTCCTTAATATTTGGAGAGAATCTTGGTTGGTTAAGGGTTTTATGCCTTGGTTCCAGCTTGGCTTCTACTTCGGAGGTGTCCGCTATCATCCTGCTGTCTTCTCATCTTTTCCCCTATTATCTTGCTTCGGGGAGCTCCAATACTGGCTGGACGAGCTCTGACTATGGCTTGGACGAGCTCTGCTTGTCTTATCCGATCTCACGAGCTAAGCTCTGGTTGGTAGAGCTCTGCATACCTTACCTGAGCTCCAGAGCTGAGCTCATTTCCCGAGCTCATGTTTGGGGTTTATTTTAGGTATCATCAGTTGCCCCCCAGCCCTTGGTTCAAGCGAGCTTGAGCAGGGGCTGAGCTATTTATCAAACCGAGCTAGATCTACACGTGGCTGATCTTGACTTGCACATGACTGGAGTCTTCTGGCGGTTTGTAGCAATCATGGCCTTCCTCGATTCCCGCGCACATTTCAGCCCACTCCTCTTAGGCTCTAAATACCCAAACAGCTATCTGAACCGTCTTTTCCACAGTTCATCTTCTTTCCTTTTGATTTCGAATTCTCCAGCTTGAAGCTTTCTAATTCTTGCCCAAAACTGAGTCCCTTGTGTTTGATTTGAGGACCCGCGGTGCTTCTTTCCCCCAATTTCGCCCTGGACTGTTGCTCGTTTTCCTTTTCTATCTAGGTACGCTTTCCTTGTTCCCTTTTCAACTTTTCTCGTTCTGGATCCTTTGAGTTCAAGGTGGCTGTTGCGTTTCTGGGCCCATAGGTTCTTCTACTTTTGGTCTTGCGACTGTTTCTTGTCTCATCTTCCCCATTTTGTGGATTGGAGTTCTATTGTGCACATACTCGCTGTTGGGAGTTATTATGCTGACCCTAGGGTTATTAGAGAGTGTTTGTCTGGTATTCCTCCTCTTTATCGTTCATTTGATCTTCCTTTTTCCTGTTCGAACATGCGTGCCTCTTTTAGAGCTACTCGCTCTTCCGCTCCACCCTCAGAGGGCAGGTCTGCCGAGGAGGAGACTGAACTAGGGGAAGTGGGTGATGAAATCGACAACTTCCCCGGTGTTGATGCTATTGAGTCCGGAGTTAGCGCCGAGGAGCTTCCCTCGTCGTCTTCTCCTCTGCCTCCCAAGCCTGACAAAGGCAAGGGCAAAGTCAGCGGGGTTGGGGTATCTGGTAGTACATCATACCTAGGAGCTGCCCTAGATCATGCCGAGGTTGTGGGCCCTAGCAAGGTCCATCCTTCCTTTATGAAGATTTTCACTGCCCGCTATGGGTTCCCTACTGGTGTCCAGCCAGCTCCACCCTGTATGTTGCCAAAGTTCATAAGAGGGTCTGCTTCTTCGAGGTCGCTTTCGAGAATGGCCTTCGCTTTCCTTTGCATCCATTCATCAAGAACGTTCTTCAGTATTTCAATGTTTGTCCCTCTCAGCTTTCTCCTAACTTCTGGGGGATTCTGGTGGGGCTTCTGGTCTTCTTCAAGGACCACAGGCTCGGAATTCCCAGCATTTCCCTGCTTTTGGATTTCTTTAACGTCAAGCTGGCTTCTTCTGAGGGCTTTTTGTACATCTCCAAGTGAACCAATGCTAGAAAGATCATTTCTCATATTCCCTCCTCCCATAGACACTCGAAAGAGCGTTCTTCTTCGTTGGGGGTACCAATTGGGAATACAATCCTGCTGATAGGACGGATACTCTTGGTATCCCTAAGGCCTGGACTGTTCCAGAGAACTTGCGTGAGTCCTTGCTCGTGTTGGCTGAGTTTTGCTTTAAGAATCATAAGTTTCTGACTTTGCTTTGCTTACGTTGTGTCTAGGTACCAAACCTGAGCTCAGTGCTGAGGATGAGGAGGTAAAGTTGAAGTTGGTCAAGTGCAATCCGCGAAGGTATTCTGAGCTTATCCAGCCCTTTGTTCTGGTTGAGAGATGATTTAGTCCTCCTGGGATAGAGGTAGAGGCTCCACCTCCTATTTCTGTTGTCAGACCTGAGGAAGTAGCAGGTAATTCCTTTTTCTAATAGGTTGTGCTGCCTCTCTCCCTGCTTCCTCATATATATGTAATTTTGGCTCAGACCTTTCAGGCTCTTCCGCCATGAAGCTCACCCCTGAGGAACTTCAGGCCAAGATCGACCACTTATCGAGGAGTGGGAAAAGTGGCAAACGGAAAGCTGTGGTTGGTTCTAGAAGTAGCCCCATTACTCGGGCTAAGGTTCAAAGATTGGGGGTGCCCTTTTCTTCTCCAACTCCGAGCTCATCAAAGCAGGCTCATACGTTGAACCCCCCATCGGACGTTGAGGCCCGCCTGCCATCAGGGGTCCAGCCCCCTTCAAGTAGAACATATGAGCCAGGCGAGACTTTTCCTTCCTCGACTGAGGTCAGGGAAGCTTTAAGGTTGGTCCCTGGCCTTCAACCTGATGCTTTCACCTATAACCCTTCAGGGAAGATTGTTGAGTCCCTTCCGAAGGAGACTGGGGGTGATGAAATGAAGCGCCCCAAGGTGGAAGAGAATGAGGACTCCTTTTTTTAGAACAACGACCTTGCTGCTGGGGCCATTTCTTCTGTCCTTACAGATTTTGACGTCCAAAAGGCTTCTTCCATGCCCCTCGAGGAGACCATCAGCTCAGCTCTTCAGGGAACAGCTGTTGTAAGCTCCAGCATCCTTACACATCCATTTTCCTTTTATGTCGTATCCTTGAGCTTATTAATATATTTTTTTTGTCCTTAGTTGGCTCTCCATGTAAAAGGCTTGGTGAATAGGATCCAATCCTTTGAGAGCTCTGCCAAAGCTTTAAAAGCATACGAGTTCAAGGTTGCTGAGCTTACTTTTGACAATGACGACCTCCAAGCTCAAGTGACAAGCTTCCAGGAGGAGTTGGAGAGACAGGTTTCTTCTCTTCAGGGCTTACAAAAGGCCAAAGATGCTGCTGACGAAAGAGAAAAGAGAGCTAGGGATGAGCTGAGGAAAGCCAGGGAAGAACTGAAGCTTAAATCTGAGGCTTGGGCTAAAGCCAGTCAAGAAGCTTTTGAAGCTCAGAGCTCTTTGCAGAGTGTAAAGGAGGATTATCTTACTGTGATTGAGGCTAATGCAGCACTCTGCACCGAGCTCGAGGCACAGAAAGCCCTTGTTCAAAAGAAGGACGGTGTGATTGCTGAGCTGAGAGATGATGTCACCACCCAGTGGGCCACTGGATGGCTCTCCTTGAAACGCCGAGCTATAAAGACTTATCCGGACCTTGATTTCAACTTGGCTATTCCTACCGAGGAGGAGCTGGAGGAGACTGATACAGATGGCGAGGGGGATGGCTTGGCTCTTCCAAATGTTGTTCCAGAAGGTGTTGAGATGTCCATCCCTCCTACTGAGATTTCTGAAGCTCTTGCTACTGGGACAGGCTCTGTTGCTGCAATCCCCGAGCTCCCAACTACAACTCCTGCTGTTCCTGCCACTACACCGTTCTCAGCTGACCTTGTGACTGACGCGCTTTCTCAAAATTCGGAATCAACAGGAACAAAGACCCATGCACTTGGTACCCTTGGAAGTTTTCCTCTTCTCCCTGCTGCTGAGGGCTCATCCGCAGGGTTGCAAACTCCTTCAATTACACATTCCTCAGACACTTAGAGCTATCCTTGTGTCAATGTAATTCTATTTTTCTCTTTTTTTTTTTTATGTACTTCGAACTCGTGTTCTGGAATACAAACTTTAAAAAGTAATTTCTGGAATTTTGTTTTGAATTGTGATGTGTTTTGGTTTTGATTTGAGACATAATTCGCATGGCTCTATTTCACTTTGCATTCTCTTCTCCTTGTACGCATGACTCTGTTTCACTTTGCATTCTCTTCTCCTTGTACTTCCCTTGCCCCCATTGCTTTGAGAAGTGCTTCAGTCCTTCTTAAAGCAAGATTATGGACTTTATGAGCTGCCCGGTTCTTTTGACGAACTAAGGAACTCATCATCCTGATGTGATCACGTTTCTCGGAACTGGAGGTCTTAAAGACTTGTTATGGGGATGCTAGGCTGCTAACCGAGCTGAGCTCAACTTCAGAAAAGTGTGAGGAATATTCTGTTTAAGCGGGGTCAGGCCTATTTTCGAATTGTATTGAGTGCGTTGGGAGGGGTTATCTTGTGCTGACTCATTTTCCCGCCTTTACCCAACTGTTTTCCAAAACCGTAACCACCTTTATTAATTAGGAAACCAAAAAGACCGCCGACTCTGAGCTGGGGATATGGATATGTGTGAAATTAAATGTGGTGTCTGAGCTACAAGGCTCGTGCCAAACAATGCTGGTTGATGTTTAAGGGAATTGAGGCAAGGGAGATAACACAAAGGGGTTATAGTGGTTCACCGGCCTGAGAGCTCGGCTAGTCCACTCTGCGATGGAGTCTCTTGCTCCTCTTTTCTTATTGATTGCATTGAACGTGTTACATCGTAGTGGGGAGGGAATTAGGGTTCTTCGTGGCTCTATTGCCTATCTCCCTCTTGATGGAAGCTTACCCCCCTTTTATAGCCTCTTGCTTACCTCTAATCCGATTTTACTTCCTACAATGAAGGGATCTTCCCCCCTCTCTTCCTCCAATCCCGGAGTTACCTAAACTCCATATGGCTGGCTTTAACGGTCTATATCCCGAGATCTTTGCTTTCTACCATGGGATCCTCCTTAATATTTGGAGAGGATCTTGGTTGGTTAAGGGTTTTATGCCTTGGTTCCAGCTTGGCTTCTACTTCGGAGGTGTCCGCTATCATCCTGCTGTCTCCTCATTTTTTCCTCTATTATTTTGCTTCGGGGAGCTCCAATACTGGCTGGACGAGCTCTGACTACGGCTTGGACGAGCTCTGCTTGTCTTATCCGATCTCACGAGCTAAGCTCTGGTTGGTAGAGCTCTGCATACCTTACATGAGCTCCCGAGCTGAGCTCATTTCCCAAGCTCATGTTTGGGGTTTATTTTAGGTATCATCAGTATCCAAGCCCCTTCGGCGCCTCTCCCTAGGCCCATTCTTGATAGTGGGTTAGACTTTCAGGATTCTAAATCAAAAGATATCCAAAAAAAGCCCCATTCATCATGGGCCTAAGCAAGGAGGTGATAATAATGCTTTGGCCCAAGTTTTTCAAAGTATGTGTCTAAAAAGAAAGGCCATTGAAGACAACATGGATGAAGAGGACAACATAGCTAACGAGAGAAAGAGATCAAAATCTGGCCCCAAACCTGAGATTCGTCTGGCTTTACCACCTACAAACACTAGCAAGTCTTCCCTAAGAAGCTCTCCTTCCAAATCGAACTACAAGGCGTACTCGTTTATTTATTTATTTATTTTTACATGGAAATTACTAAAAAAAACAATACTAGAATGCATAATTTCCGAAAACAATTCTGATAATTTGAGCTGCCCATTGAACAGTACTGCGTGAACAGAATTGTTCCTTCAGAAGAATTGCGAGCAACAGGAAAAACAAAAATGAGGGGTTCAACTCAGGGGAATGGCTTCATGTCACTGCTCGAAGTGGAAATTAAGGAAGCTGATTCTTGTAAGGAGCAAATTAAACAAAGTGATCTTCAAATCAGCATGTCCCAATGGTTTTCCCGGGTCCCAAGCTCTCTCCGTGATGATTCTGATTTTTCTCTAAATGAAGAAATGGTGGTGGTGGCTGGCCTTGAACAACCACACGAGTCATGTTGATTATCTCCTGGAACTGTCAAGGAGTCGGATGACCCTGGACAATTCGTACACTATGAGGGATTATTCAAGCCCATCATCCAGATATGATCTTCCTGATGGAGACTAAGAATAAAACGTGGAAGTTAGAGAGAATTCGCCATTCTTTGCACTATAAGAACTTTTTTTACATAGACCCAGTCGGTCTGTAAGGTGTTCTATCCTTATGGTGGAAGGAAGGTATGGAGGTCAAAATCGATTCATCATAAATACTCATTGTAGGTTGACTCAACCCCCAACTTTCTGGCAGTCTACTTTCATTTATTCTCACCCTGATTTTGACAAAAGACAGAATTTGGAGATGTTTAAGATCGCTTGCCCATAATCAATCACTACCTTGGTTAATTTTTGGAGACTTCAACCTTCTAGGATCGGTGTGGGACAAGAGAGGAGGTAGAATGGGATCCATTAAAACAATCGAAGAATTTCAAAGTCTTATTTCAGACTGCAGAGTTATGGAATTGGACACCAAGGGACCAACATATACCTGGTCCAACAATAGAGAGGGGGTGGCAAATATCAAAGAACGTATTGACCGAGTCCTTGCGAACCCAGAGTGGAGAGAAGTGTTCCCCTATGCCCAAGTCTTTCATGAGGCAAGGATGGGTTTGGATCACTATTCTATTGTGATTAACTTTGCTTTAAGGAAAAAGAAAATTCCCTATCGATTCAAGTTTGAGGCCATGTGGTTGGAGTCGGTGCAATAAGAAGAAATCATTAAAAACATAAATCTTGGGAATTGGAGAAAAGAAGCCTTTGGAAACAATAAGAAATTTCTTTCTAAACTTAAAACCAAACTGGTACGTATACAAATGGAGGACCCCACCGAACATAATCTTGCAAATGAAAGAGAGATTCAAACCTGCACGGGATAATTCCTGCAATCAATTCGAGATAGCGATTGAGCGGCTGATGAACCCTGAAACAACCACAAGGTCAGGAAAAAGGGAGTCAGGCGCACGCCCGGCTTATCCCCTCCGAAGCTTGAGTCAGTAAGAGAGGGAGGATAAAGCTCAATTCAATGTGTTCTTAATCGAGTTTGCGTACCTTAGTCCATTTTTCTGAGGGGTATTTATACCTGGACTCGAAATGATTGCTCTGACATAGAGGTCATCTCAGCATTCAATGCCCTTCTCAATTACCCATGCGCAATGAGTGATTCCTACCTGGATTCCCGTGTCATTAATGCTCGGAGGATGAGACTAGCCCTCGGGGCCACGCCGAGAACAACCAGCTACCTCCGAGTACTCGAGTGCCTATGAACGGCGTCTGACATCTACTCCCGAGTAGTCGACGTCTAGGGGGCAAGCACCCTTGATCCTGTGCTCGGCATGTCAGCCATTAATGCACCCACTCATGATTGTCAGTTTGGGTCTTCGAGGGTGCAGAAGCTCATTAAATGCTCTGTCTAAGTCACTCACGTCTCCATAAATGCTGGGTCACATCGCATTAATTGCTGGTGTCAGAAGGTTGTACTCGGCTCTACGAAACCATCCACCACTCGGAGTCGGCTCCATTCCTCGGTACCGGCTCCACGGCTTCATAACAGCTACACCTGTACACCTGTCGCCTTGGGGTCTGCTGAGCCGCCTTGAGTCCCTCCAACTGCCCCCCAGCCTCCACTCTTTTTGCAGCGTGGGACAGGTGGCGCAAGGAGAGTGGTGGCTTGCTGGTCACGTCTATTAAAGAGGGGCGGTTACTTGCACGTTTCGAGCCCCCTTTTTCAAATTCTCTAATGATGACAGTGTCTTCTCGATTCCCGCTCTCTCTTCTACCTATAAATAGGGGAAATCTTGGACATTTGAGAACTTTGCAACTTCGAATTTCCCTCAAGCAATTAGCTGCCGAGTACTCCTTCCTCTCCTCCCGATAACTCCTCTACGAAGAATACCCTGTAAGTACTCTCTCTGTTCTATTTCCCTTTCTTCTTCTTCTTCCATTCTCTCCAGTCTTTATTCATGGCTAGAAACTGTAGCAGCGAGGCTAGGAACCCCTCTTCACCCAAAACCCGTAGGTTGAAGAAAACCGTAGTCAACGAGGACAACATAGGTGCCTTTAGGGCTAGATACCAAATCCCAGAGAGTGTCTTGACCTTCCCATTCCACCCCACACACCATAGCAGGGAACAGGGGAGCGTAGAAATGATGCCTTTTTACACCAAGGCCATCATGGAAGGGGGGTTAACCTTCCCTTTGCCTCCCCTCGTATTAAAGTTACTAATGCAGCTCCGGTTGTTCCCACTTCAGTGTGGGGTCAACTTCTTTAGGATAGTCATGGGCGTAATCGCCCTGAATGCTCGACTGGGGGTAGACTTAGGAGTAGATGAAATCCTATTCTGCTATGACTTACAACTAGTCGGCGGGGGAAGGTACTACCTTAAGGCCCGGGACACTTCAATGTACCTGGTCACCCACATGCCGGACTCGGACAAGGGGTACTTTGATGATCTGATCATGCTCGGCGGAAGCTGGGAGAAAGGCACAGGGCCGGAGTATGACGGATTGTACTGCCCCAAGGTGCCGAGGAATGAAGGTGTGTTTTGCACTAGTTAACGCTTGTTCGGCTTACCATTATCTTCACCCCTGACCTTGTCTTTCATTTTTGCAGAAGGAGACCGGCGTGATGCAGCTCAGCCCAGAGGTCCCAAGTCAGGTTCGCCGACTTATTGAAGGTGTGGTCCTCTGAACCGGCCAACGAATACTCCCGAGCAGCGCACGTGCTTCTTGGCTACCATCCACCCTACAGTCGATTTTCCCAGATCCCCCCTCCTTTCGATCCTAAACGTTGGGAGGACCTTTCTTCATCAGGCGAAGACGCCGAGCGAACCCCTTCTCCTCCCGTGCCTTCTTCTCCAACCGAAGAAATGTTTAACGTCCCTCAACTCTCAGCTGCTGACATGGAAGTCGCTGTTTCTCGGCGAAGAGCCAGGACCTCGAGGCAGGCAGAATCCCCAAGCACAGCAGCGGCTATCCCCTCACCAAACTTACCTCAACAGGATGCGCCCCCACCTCCACCGAGACCTCGGCGATCAGCGGACCCCATCATTCCGCCGAATGACCCGGCACCAACTCGCCAACAACCAATTCACCAAGCCCCCCCGACCGGCGGTTGGCAAACGGGTAGGAGGGGTCGGGATCTTGAGGTACCCGAAGAACACCGACAAGCCGACGAGCGCCGGCAGAAACGTCGCCATGACACCCCTGGTGCGACCACTTCTACCCCTGGAGCGTCCACTTATGCCAAGTGGGTTGCCTAGGCGGAAAGGAGGGAGGGTCAACCCGTCCTGAAATCAGACTCCATCATTCAGGACAAGGAGGTGGCATTTGCCGTGGCGGCGACCCTCCAGTTCGCGGCGGACATGAGGGTCCACCACAGCCAATCCGACAATGGGCTTCTCTTAAGCGCTCTCCAGAATAACCTGGTGGTAAGTGCTTTTCTTTAACTTTATTCCACATACTCAGCAATCGCTTGACTTAATCTCCTATCATTTTTCAGGCTTCCCAACAGCTGGGGGTCATCATCGAACGCTTCTAGGAGCATAAACAGGCGGCGAGGAGCGCCAAAAAGACGATTGAATCCAAGGATGCACATATCAGAGGCGTTGAGGCTACCCTCGCCGACCAGAAAAACTACATCACTAACCTCATCCGCCAACGCGACGCCCTGGATGCTGAGTTGCAGAAGCTAAGGGCAAGTGAGGCCGCGGCGATGAAGAGAGTGGAGGAGTATGAGCTGAAAATCTCAGCCGCCGAGACTAAAGCTCTAGACTCTGAGGGCATCGTCAGAGACTTAACCGCCCAAGTAGACTCTCTGACGACGGAGAAGGAGGGGGAACAACAAAGGCTGCTGAGCGAGTGCGAGAGGGTGTATTTGGAGACCCAAGATCGAATGGTCCCCGCCTTTGAAGAAGCCAAGGCCAAATCTTATCGGCGCGGATGGGTAGATGTCCTGCACGCTGCCCTGGTGGACCCGGCCGACGAACTGTGCAAGAGGCACAACTCCCTCGTCGAAGATGATGCCGATGTCCTCCCGGAAGGGCAACCAGATGCCGAGGTGGGTGACGCGGCCGAGGGAACCAGTGCAGCCATCATTGTAAGTGATGGTTCTGATGGTCTCTCCCCCATCATTGGTGGCCAAGACTCCAACCTTCCTTCTTCGCCTATTGAAGATCTCACTACGCATGAGGCGAGGTGAATTCGGTGGCGAGCTCCTTGTTTTTCTTTCGCTTTTTTTTTTATATGTAGGCGACAGGGGACGCAAAGCCCCATTTTGACTTGTAATGAAATCTTCCATCATTTAACGAAATCTTTCATCATTTTGTTTGTGTTTGAACTGTGGATGCAATTCATCTCTACGCTGTCATTTCTTCTTTACACGTGTTCTTTCATTTTTTCTCTTATTGATTGACCCTGAGTCACTTGACCTCCGGGAAGAGAAAACTAAGGCAGCAAGGCTTCACGTTGAAACCAAGTGTCGAACCAGCCCGCCTCGGTCTTGCACCCCTAGGGGCCGAGATCCTTCTTTCATCTTTTTTTTTCCTTAATACTGCTTAGGGATCATACCAAGGGATCATACCACCTCATCTCTAGGAAGTGGAAATGAAGTTACAACTAGTCGGTAACGGCTTCCAGAAGTAGCATGAAAGAGAAAACCTCTCCTCGGGGCCAGGACCATGCCGACCGAGAGCTCGTCTCGTCATACTTCTGAGAGCGTTGCCTCAAGGGTGAAGTCTTATACCCCTCGGGGCCACGCCCCTAACAACCGAGAGCTCGTCTCGTGTTGCATTTTTTAGAGCGTTGCCTCAATGGTGAGGTCTTATACCCCTCGGGACCTTACCCCTAACGACCGAGAGCTCGTCTTGTGTTGTATTTTTTAGAGCATTGCCTCAATGGTGAGGTCTTATACCCCTCGGGACCTTGCCCCTAACGACGAGAGCTCGTCTCGTGTTGTATTTTTGAGAGCGTTGCCTCAATGGTGATGTCTTATACCCCTCGGGACCTTGCCCCTAACGACCGAGAGCTCGTCTCGTGTTGTATTTTTGAGAGCGTTGCCTCAATGGTGAGGTCTTATACCCCTCGGGAACTTGCCCCTAACGACTGAGAGCTCGTCTCGTGTTGTATTTTTTAGAGCGTTGCCTCAATGGTGAGGTCTTATACCCCTCGGGACATTGCCCCTAACGACCGAGAGCTCATCTCGTGTTGTATTTTTGAGAGCGTTGCCTCAATGGTGAGGTCTTATACCCCTCGGGACCTTGCCCCTAACGACCGAGAGCTCATCTCGTGTTGTATTTTTGAGAGCGTCGCCTCAATGGTGAGGTTTGATACCCCTCGGGACCTTGCCCCTAACGACCGAGAGCTCGTCTCGTGTTGTATTATTTCAAACGAAAACAGGATACTGAACTCATTTTAGCAAAAATATCTTTTCAGATTAGATACATTCCAGGGTCGGATTACATCATTGTCATCCATATTTTGTAGCCTGTATGACCCGGTGCCCCCCACTGCAACCACTTTGTAGGGGCCCTCCCAATTAGGTCCGAGCTTCCCTTCGGTGGGTTCCCGAGCAACGCCCACTACCTTTCTTAGCACCAAGTCCCCCACTTTGAAATCTCTTGTTCGAACCTTCTTCTGATGCTGTCTTGACAGTTCCCCTTGGTACTTGGCTAGTTTGATGGACGCCAGTTCTCTCCTTTCCTCGGCCAAGTCAAGATCTTTCGCAAGCATCTGGTCATTATTCCCCAAATCGAATGCTTGACTTCGGATGGTCGGGAGTCCAACTTCTAACGGGATGACAGCCTCAACCCCGTATGTCAAGGCGAACGGTGTTTCCCCTGTTGAAGTCCTCGACATAGTTCTATAGGCCCACAGTACGTTGAGTAATTCTTCGGTCCACTTTCCTTTTGCCTTCTCAAGCCTTTTCTTGATTCCTGCTAATACAGTCTTGTTAGAAACCTCTGCTTGCCCATTACTCTGGGGGTAGGCCGGTGTGGAATAATAGTTGCGTATTTCGAACCCCGAGCAAAATTCTCTGAAAGGGCCACTGTTGAACTAAGTGCCATTGTCCGAGATGATAGTCCTGGGAATCCCAAACCGAGTGATTATGTTCTGCCACACGAATTTTTTGTCTCGGCGTCTCGGATACGGCTCAGGGGCTCGGCTTCGATCCACTTGGTGAAGTAATCAGTAGCTACCAATAAGAATCTTCTGCCTGAGGGGGCCTGAGGGAGTGGACCCACAATATCCATCCCCTATTGAGAGAACGACCAAGGACTAGTTAGCAAGTTCAAATCTCCTGCCGGCTGTCGGATGATGGGAGCAAATTTCTGACATTTGTCGCATTTCCGCATGTAACTCTTCGCATCTTTCTGCATATAAGGCCACCAATACCCTTGTGTTATTGCTCGATGCGCAAGGGATCTGCCTCCTGTGTGGCTCCCACATACGCCCTCATGGATTTCGTAGAGCAGAGGTTCCACCTTGTCTTCGGGGACACAAAGCAAATGGGGCCCGGAGAAAGATTTCCTGTACAGCTGCCGATCGGCGGATATCCAGAACCTAGGGGCTTTGAGTCTGATCTTCCTGGCTTCTTTGACGTCCTCGGGGAGAATGCCCTCCTTCAGATATGCAACAATGGGTTCCATCCAGCCGAGAGTTGGTTGTGCCTGCATCGGCAATGTTTACTGGGCACCTGTTTCTTCTATGCTTGGTTTTTCCCGGTTTTCAACAATGATACGCCGAGTTACCTCTGAAGCCAACGCCGAGGCCAGGCAGGCTAAGGCGTCGGCGTGGGTGTTCTGATCTCTTGAAATCTGGGAAACTTCCACTTTTCCCAGTTTCTCTATCTTCGATTTCGCCTTCTGGCAGTATGCCTTGATCCTGGCATCCCGGACCTCAAAGTCACCATTGATCTGATTCACCACTAGCTGGCAGTCACAGAAGGCATGTAGGTGTCTGACTCCAACCGAGTAGGCAATATCGAGCCCTGCCAACAGTGCCTCATACTTGGCTTCGTTATTAGACGCTTTAAATCCCAATCTAATAGCTTGTTCTATTGTGAATCCTTCTGAACTGGCCAGTACTACCCCTACTCCTGCCCCCCTTGCGTTCGAGGACCCGTCGACATGAAGGCTCCAGTCAACATTAAAAGCGGCAATCTCCGGCGAGGGCTCGGGCGCAGAGAACTCGGCAATGAAATCAGCAAGGACTTGTCCCTTAATTGAAGTACGGGGTTTGTACCTTATTTCGAATTCCCCAAGCTCCACAGGCCACTTGGCGACTCTACCTGACATGTCAGCTTTCTGAAGGATGGGCCTGAGAGGGCGATCAGTCAATACCTCAATGATGTGTGCCTAGAAATAGTGCCTGAGTTTCCTCGCCGAGACTACCAGGGCAAGGACTAATTTCTCCATCGGCAAGTAACTTGTCTCAGCGTCAAGCAAGGTCTTACTGACGAAGTAGACGGGCCTCTGTGCCCCTTCATATTCCCTTACCAAAGCACCACTGACGGCTTCCTCCGAGACAGACAAGTAGAGGTATAGTGTTTCCCCTACCCCTGGGACGGACAGGGTCGGAGGACACTTCAGATATTCTTTAATCCCTTCAAGTGCTCGGTCACATTCCTCGTCCCAGACCCCCTTCGTCGTCCCCTTCAGCTTAGCAAAAAATGCCTTGCACCTATCAGAGGATTTGGAAATAAACCGGTTAAGGGCGACAAGCATCCCAATCAGCTTCTGGACGTCTTTGATAGTCCTGGGCGCCCGGACGTTTTGGACCGCCTGAATCTGTTCGGGGTTAGCCTCAATACCCCTATGGGTTACCAAGTATCCCAGAAACTTCCCCGAGCTTACCCCGAATGCGCACTTCGATGCATTAAGCTTTAACTCGTAGCGTCGGAGTATGAAGAATGTAGTGCCGAGATTAGTAAGATGATCGGCGCTCTCCTTACTCTTTACCAGCATATCATCAATGTACACCTCCATGGTGACGCCGAGAAGATGCTTGAACATTCTGTTCATTAACCGCTGGTAGGTAGCACCGACATTCTTCAACCCAAACGGCATCACCGTATAACAATAGATTCCTCGGGGCGTGATGAAGGTTGTCTTCTCTTGATCCGACTCCTCTAAAGCGATTTGGTGATAGCCAGCCCGAGCATCCATGAAGGTGATGCGCTTGTGACCCGCAGTTGCATCCACCAGCTGATCAACTTTAGGAAGTGGGTATCCATCCTTAGGGCACGCCTTATTCAGGTCGGTGAAATCCACGCAAACCCGCCACTTGCCTTCTTTCTTTTTGGCGCACACCGTGTTAGACAGCCACTCGGGAAACTGGACCTCCCGAATGGTACCTGCCTCTAGTAATTTATCAACCTCTTCGTCCACGGCTTTTGCGTGATGCAGGGCCGTCCTGCGCACCTTTTGTTTCACCAGCTTGAAGCTCGGATTAGCATGAAGCCGATGGGTCATGATCTCGGGGATGATCCCTGTCATCTCAGCATGAGTCCAGGCGAAAATGTCGGCATTTCGGTGCAGGAAAGAACTCATCTCCTCTCTCTCGGCATTATCCAATGAGGACCCTATCAAGAAGTACCTCCCCTCATCATCGGGATTCAAAAGGACATTGATCAGCGGTTCGGTGGAACGGTCAGCCGGTTCCACTGAGGGCTCATCTATCCCCAGCCGACCAAACTGTGATTGCTATTTGGCCACCACCTCCTCGGGATCACGGTCTCCAAGTTGGGTACCGAGTCTTGTCTTCATTGCGGCATAGAAACAGTTTTTGGCCGCCAACTGGTCACCTCGGATCTCCATGATGCCGCGCGGGGTGGGGAACTTCATTTTCTGATGATAGCTGGAGTGGACCACTCTCATGGCATACAACCACATCCTTCCCATTATGACATTATATGGGGAATCAGAGTCTATCACCAAAAACTCCACCGGGATCGAGACGATTGATGCCTGAACAACCAAAGTGATCTTGCCGAATGGAAGAGCACTCGAACCGTTAAAACCGACGAGGGGGGTCTGGACAGGCTTCAAGTCCCTACGGGTCAGGCCCAACTTCCGGAAGAGATCGTCGTACATTACCTCAGACGAGCTCCCAGAATCTACCAGGATCCTCCTCACATCAAAGTTGTCAATTCGCAAGGTGATCACAAGTGCATCATCATGCGGCAGGGCCACTCCCCCCAAGTCGGCGTCGGAGAAGCTGATGATCTCGTGATCCTGCCGGGGCATCTTGGAGGATTGTCTTGCCCACTCACTTTCTTCAACCTTCAACGCTTGCGAAACCCTCTTGCGTTCAGCCCGGAGGACGTTGTACGTCGGCCTTTAAACTGTGCAGGCATGTATCACATTAATTACTAGAACAACCTCTCGGGGTGACTCCGCCCTTTCCCCGGCTGCCCTCCGGCGGGGCCTCTGGTCAATGAACTCTCCAAGGTGGCCATCCCGGACCAACTGCTCGAGGAAGGCCTTGTACGCCTTGCAGGCCTCAGTCATATGGCCAAAATCTCTATGATAGGAACACTTGGTTGTTGAGTCTCTCGTGGCCGGGTCACCTAACATTTTTGGGGGCCATCTGAAATAAGGTTGGTACCTTATCTTCCTCAGCATCCTGTAAATAGGTTCTTTAAAAACCGTGTTAACCCTCTGGAAGGACAAATGGTTTGGTGGCGAAGTGGGTGCACTCCTGCAAGATGGTTGTTCTCTCTCCCTCTTCCTTGGCACCGCGGCTCTGTTCTCGGGAGCAGCGGTCTCTTCCTCAACTCATGCATACTTGTCTATGCGCGCCATCAGGTCCTTCATGTCCTCAGGGACCTTCTTAGTAAGAGACCGGTAGAGGCCGGTGTCCCGGGACAACCCCAGGCGAAAAGACGTCGCGGCCATCGCCTCCGAGCACGTGTCCACCTCGTTAACCTCCTCCCAGTACCGTATTGCATACTGTCGGAGGGATTGCCCGTTCTTCCGCCTGAGTGTCAGCAAGACGCCAATGTCTTTCGACCTTTTAGTGCTGGTGATGAACCGCGCCTTGAAGAGCTCGGCCATTTGCTTCCAAGACTCGATGCTCTCCGGGGCCAAACTCTCATACCACTTCATAGCAGTATCCCCCAGGCTCATGGGGAAAACTCGGCACAACACCCTCTGGTCGGTGTCATAGATTGACATTAGTTGCTTGTAATGCCGAAGGTGACTCTCAGGATCGGTTCTCCCATCATATGCCTTGAATCGGGGGACAGCGAACTTCTTCGGTATTTCAGTTTCTCTGATAGACCGCACAAAAGGAGAAGAGATCTGCTCATCATCTCCCCTGGGCTGCGATTCTCGGCGCCTGCCATCAGGGTGCCCTCGGGGGTATCTAGTCTCCCTCGGCCCCCTCGTGGTAGACTCCGCCTGAGATCCCGTAGACATGGTATCTCGAGGAATCGCACGGCGGAGGTCCCACCATGAAAGGCCTGCCCCGTGGCGATCTTCTCTGGACCCTCCAACGGGCGCATGCTTCCCCCAGTTTCGTGGATTTTGTCTATCGGCTGAGCGTCCGCGCCGATTCCTCTCGGGGGTCTCAGGCCTCGTTCTCCTGGACTCCCCTCGGCTAGGACTCCGACCCTTTGGTTCTCGGGTACGCCGGCTGACATTTGCTGAGTGCTCGAACTCTCTGAGCCTATGCCGTACCTTGGCGTTGTCTCTCTCAAGTTCCCCAATGCGTTGCTCCATACGTTTCTCCACCATTTCCACGATGTCACGGGCCGAGGGGCCTTGTCCCCTGGTCCTTGATCCATGAGTAATGTCCGTTGTGAAGAACGTTCAACCCCAGCTGAGTGACGCGCTGGGCTTAATTCTGTAACCACCGGGAGGCGGGTAGTCTCCACATTTCTCATGCGTAAACTCCCTACCCCCTCACATTGGGATCGTGTGTTCACCATAATGCAACCGCTACGAGGGAAAGGTTGTACGTTCCCACAGACGGCGCCAAATTGCACGGGATAATTCCTGCAATCAATTCGAGATAGCGATTGAGCGGCTGATGAACCCTGAAATAACCATAAGGTCAGGAAAAAGAGAGCCAGGCGCACGCCCGGCTTATCCCCTCCGAAGCTTGAGTCAGTAAGAGAGGGAGGATAAAGCTCAATTCAATGTGTTCTTAATCGAGTTTGCGTACCTTAGTCCATTTTTCTGAGGGGTATTTATACTTGGACTCGAAATGATTGCTCTGACACAGATGTCATCTCAGCATTCAATGCCCTTCTCAATTACTCATGTGCAATGAGTGATTCCTACCTGGATTCCCGTGTCATTAATGCTCGAAGGATGAGACTAGCCCTCAGGGCCACGCCGAGAACAACCAGCTACCTCCGAGTACTCGAGTGCCTATGAACGGCGTCTGACACCTACTCCCGAGTAGTCGGCGTCTAGGGGGCAAGCACCCCTGATCCTGTGTTCGGCGTGTCAGCCATTAATGCACCCACTCATGATTGTTAGTTGGGGTCTTCGAGGGTGCAAAAACTCATTAAATGTTCTGTCTAAGTCACTCACGTCTCCATAAATGCTGGGTCACATCGCATTAATTGCTGGTGTCAGAAGGTTGTACTGTGCTCTACGAAACCATCCACCACTCGGAGTCGGCTCCATTCCTCAGTACCGGCTCCACGGCTTCATAACAGCTACACATGTACACCTGTCGCCTTGGGGTCTGCTGAGCCGCCTTGAGTCCCTCCAAAACCCAAATTGACTCTATATGGCGTAGGGAATAAAAATACTAGATGCAGAGATCTAGAGTAAATTGGTTGAAGGCTGGGGATCAAAATTCTTTCATATGATTATTATCAAGAGACGACAAAGGAACCAGATTTTGAGGTTAAAAACAAATGCTGGGTTGTGGATTGAGGATGAACAATCTCTAAATTCTCTCTCTTTTTTCTGTTTTTTTTTATCATTTTCAAGATTTGTTTAGCACATCGAAAGGCCGCGATTTTGAGAACGTTCTGGATGTTATCCGATCACTGGTTATGAATGAGATGAATTCAAGATTACTAAGACTCATTACTGAAGCAGAAGTCTCTAAAGCTACCAAGTAGCTTGGGGATCTCAAAGCCCTAGGCCCCGACGAATACCCGAGGATTTTCTATCAAAAGCATTGGCATATAGTGGGAAAAAAAGTATGCAAAGCTATTCAACAATTTTTCTTAGAAGGCTTGATGTGGCAGAAGTTGAACACAACAAATCTAGTTTTAATCCCGAAAGAACCAACTCCAAAATCTAAGAATCAATTTCACCCTATTACCCTCTATAGCTTCCTATACAAGATCATCTCTAACGTCTTAGCTAATAGACTAAAAGAGATTATGCATCTTCTGGTCACACCAAACCAAGCAACTTTAGTTCCACATCGTTAAATCCAAGACAACATTCTCTTAGCAAAACAAGGTTTACATGCTTTGAAAATTAGAAAGGGGAGAGAAAAATCCATGGCCATAAAGCTTGATCTAAACAAAGCATATGACAGTGTTGAATGGGACTTTCTTGAAGCAATTTTGTTAAGACTGGGCTTTAACTCAATATGGGTCAATCTAATTCTCCAATGTGCCACTACAATTCAATTCGAAGGTGTGGTTAATGGGACCGTGAAGTGAAGGGTCGAGCCACAAAGAGGCTTGAGGCAAGGGATCCAATTTCCCCTTATCGCTTCCTTCTTGTTGCTAATGTGCTATCCAGACTTATCTACAGAGATCTACATGAATGGCGAATTTTCGGTTTGAAGATAAAACGAAAAAGCCCTATTCTCTCCCACTTTTTTTTCGCTGACGATTCTCTCCTTTTTCTCAAGGCCAACAAACAAGAAGGGAGTAATCTAAGATGCACATTATCCAGTTACAGTTTAGCATCGGGGCAACTCATTAATTTTCAGAAATCTGGAATTTTCTTCTCAAAAGACAATCCGGCGAAATAATGAAGCTATCTGAGTGAAGTTTTGGGAATTGAATCACTACCAAACTCAACCAAATACTTGGGATTCATTCCTTTTGGGGAAGAGCTAAATCTCAAACTTTTAACTACCTAGTGGAGAGGGTAATGAAGAAAATTCAGGGATGGAAGGAGTTGTATTTATCCCAAGCAGGTAAGGAAGTCCTGATTAAGGTGGTGGTTCAATCTATCCCGAGCTATGCAATGTCCTATTTAGCTTTCCCTAAGAAGTTGTGTGATAAACTTACCTCTCTCGTGAGACAGTTTTGGTGGGGGAAGAATTCGGAGACAAATGGTATACACTGGAAGAAATGGGTGGACCTGACGTTGCCTAAAATGATGGGTCGTTTGGGTTTCAGAGACTTCTAGTGTTTCAATCAAGCTCTATTAATGAAAGAAGGTTTAGTGGTTACTCTAGAATCCAAATTCCTTTTGCACGTGAATTATAAAATCCATCTACTTCTCAAAATCAAATTTCATGGAGACTAAAAAAGGGGCGAGACCCTCTTGGATGTGGAGTAGCCTGTTGAGTGGGAGAGATTTGCTTACAAAAGGTTTGTGATGGCAAGTTAAGAGGGGAAATAACGTCAAATTTTGGGAGGATAAATGGGCCCCTACCCCTCCAAATTTCTCTGTCTCATCCACGAGGCCAGATGACTGTGCTATCAATTTTGTGGATGATGTAATCAACAAGCATATAGGGGAATGAAGGGCAGATATGATTAAACCTTTGTTAATTCTAATGAATAGGAGACTATCAAGGCCATACCCATATCTAAAGTTGCAAGGACTGATAACAGGATCTGGCACCCTAATCCTAGAGGGAATTACACAGTGAGTTTCGGGTACGAGATGTCCAGGAATGGGAAGAACACACAGGAAAATCAAAGGGGTAGCTCCTCAACAGGGTTCCAGGCCAAATTGTGGAGATGATATGGTGGTTGAAAACATTACCAAAAACGAGGCACTTTTGGTGGAGCGTCTGTTCAATGCTCTAGCTACTCAAGAAAATTTGTTTCTCAGGAATTGTGTGACATCTCCTATCTGCGCAATTTGTTGTAAGGAGGTGGAATCAATTGAATATCTCATTTTTTTTTTATGATTGGACTCAGTTGGCATGGTTTGGCAGCGATCTGGGGATTAGGTCGATCCGACAACAATTTTGATCAATCCAAGAATGGACTTTGAAGCTAATGGAAGCAACAGATGATTGTAATCAGGCACTTGATGTCCTAGGCAAAGTGGCTACTATGGGCTGGATCATTTGGAAGATGAGGAATGAAACAATTTTCCAATATCTACCTCCAGGTCCGAAAGAGGCGATCCACAGAGCTCAACTCAACTGGGGAGAACAATCCCTTATCCACTCCAAGAAACAGAGTAACATCTGTACTCCAGCACATCAGGATCAGTATCTGGCTCAACAATGGCATCCACCGCCACTGAGTTTGATTAAATTCAACTGCGATGGTACCTTTAAGCTTAGCTCCAAACTTGCTTCAATTGGTGTCATTGGCAGAGATTCCAATGACGTGCTACGAGAGGGAATATCCAAACTTGTTCCTGTGGTCTCAGCCATCTATTCGGAGGTCGCCGCTGTTCGAGAAGCCTGTTTGGTGTGGTCCTTACTCTTCAATGTTTCCATACTACAATAGAGAGTGATTATCAAAGTCTCATTTTACTCTGTACAAGAGAGGGTGTTCCACCATGGGAAATTGCAACCAAAGATATATTAAACCTAACTTTGATCTGAATTGTAATTCAATTCGATAAAATCATAAATTTTTTTTTTTTTTTGGGTAAAATATATCTTTGGTCTCCAAACAATGTGCTTTGTGTGAGGTTGGTCCCCAAATTTTTAATTGTGTTAATTTGGTCTCTCAATTTTTTAATTTATGTCACTTTTATTCAATCAAAAACGACGGTTGAAATTTACTAACGGAGATCGTCATGTGCATCTCATGTGATCACACTTTGAGGCTTATTTTTTGAAACTTTAGGGAATAAAGTGACACAAACTATAAACTTGAAAAACTAAAATGACTCAAGTTACAAATGTAAAGGGCCAAAGTGACCCCCCTAGTTTGGTTAGGTGAACATCTCTGCTAGTTAATTTTAAGTGCTATTTTCAATTGAACCAAAGCGATAGAAATTGAGAAGTTGAGGTACTAAATTGACACACACAATTAAAAAATTAGTGATCAAACTGACATAAAATGCATACTTTGGGCACGGAATGTATTTTACCCTTTTTTTTTCTTTGGAGAACGGTGGACTTTTCCGCCCCTATATCCTCCTATTAAAAACACAGAAATTCAAAGCTTTAGACAGACTTCAACTTTTGTTCAATTGAACCATCTAATCAGTACCAATGCTCCAAAAAATTCACATATGATACAAAGCCTAAACTAATCAATTACACTTATTCCAAAAAATGTATACACAAACATTCAAATACACAATTCATTTGAGAAGTGAGAGGATGTTGAAGAAGAAGCAGAACCAGAAAACTGGGAAGATGGTGACGAAGATGACAATGAACACAAAGAGTAGCTAAAATTGAACTCTATCTGCAACCTCTGATGGAGAGAGAAATCAGAAACTGCCTCCTTTTTCTCTTCCTCTTCCAGTTCTCTTAATGGTATAGCTGCAAGAAATCTCTTAATAAATTCTCTGCAACATTCTTTTCCACTGCAAATCATCTCATCACTTTCCTCCTCAGGACCACCAGTCTCTCTCCTGAACTTTTCCCTCTCTTTTATTTCATGCATCAAAGCTGAATCATCAAACTTTAATACAAAAGCTTGATTGCATCCCTCAAAAAGTCGCTCTCCTAATGTGTCAATGATATAGTAAGCTTTATCCTCCACCTTCAGCACAAAGAAATGGTCATTCCAACTCACTATATAAACCCTTGGCCCATCATTCTCTTCCATATTTCTGTCAATTTCATTCCATATCTCATCAAAAGACATGGCACCTTTCAAGGCCTCGAACTTTTCAGCACCAAAAAACCCAACGAATGATTTCTCAGGCAAAACGGCGACTGGCCGGAGATCAGCATTTAGAACAGTTTCGAGATCAAAATGCTTGTTGGGGAAATGGTTTTTGTGGGCGTCATTGTCGCAGAGTTTTCGCCACTCGGAGGAACCTTGTATGATGAGACTATCGAATTGTGATCTTGTTGGGGTTTCATGTTGGTTTGATTGGAGCCAATGGGCTATGACGGCGACTAGTACTGTGCAAGCGCTTTCTCCAGCGGCCTCCTCGCTGCGTTGATCGAAGGAAGCGAAGAAGACACTGGCTTTGAGCTTTGTCTGACCGTCTCTACTTAATATCTCCTTCATTTCCCAATCAAAGGTCGTGCTAGTTCCACCTTGGTGATCTGATTCAGAAGAAAGTCCAATGGCGTCTGGTTTCTGCGAGGAACAAATATTAAAGACATTTAGATATAAGTTTAATTTTAAACAGATTCAAATTATAATCAGAGTCGTTTAAGTCAACCGTTAACCTCAATTTTTTGAAAAATTTGTCCCACCTTAATTGCAACTATCAAGAGGAAAAGGTTACACAAGTGCATAAATGTGAATAAGAAATAAAGTAATTGAGCAAGATTGACCGGTGACAAATATTATTATTTCTAGCTTTCTAGGAAACTAGAAGACTAAACTGCTTATAATAAGTCATTTTAATAAGGAATTTTTAATATCATAATTCATATCATAAGGCAAAATAAAATAAACAATACCTGTGCTGAACCGGCGATGGTGGAGTCAATGGAGTAAGAACCGGTGGATTGTGGGCCCAAATCAACCGTATTCTCATCGCTGCTCTTCTTAGTCAACGGTTCTACTTTCGTTCTCGCCGGTCTAATAAAGCTCAACCGCCTCCTCTTCCAAGAGAAGAACCCAACCTTCTTGACCGCGTCCAACTGAGTACTGTCTGAACTCGACCCTAACTCAGTAACCAAACTCGTCTCTGAACAGCCTTCCAGCTGCAGGGTCACCGACTCGTCCGACTCACCCAAACTCAGTTCCTCTTGACTCAACTGTTTCTTCTTTTCCTTCCTATTATATACCGACCCATTGTGAGTCAAACCCTTCACCTCTCTTCTTGCCCCGCTTGAGTTCTGAACTAGTCCTACTGAGTCTTGACAATCTCTGATCTCCACAAAACTTATCAACACCTGCACAGACATAATTAATAAAAATAAATAAATATTATAATGTGGGTCCGTAATATATAATTAATAAATAATTACAATCGCTGTTAGGAGTCTGACGTTCGATGAATTGGTCAGCTTAAAGCTGTCATTCGGATTTATTTTCTTGTAGGAGTAGTAACATATGGCGGGGAATGGCCAAAGAAAGAGGACTGGGTAATCAACTTCAACTTTCCTCTAGTTCTCTTCTTTAATAGAAATACGATATCGAAAAGTGGTATTTGGGTACCATAACCGAACCCATATAAAACATATGATGGTGTGTTGGTATGATAAGCAAGCTTACAGTAAGGGTAGCTTCTCTGGCGATTCCGGTGACCTGTAAATTGATAGGTAGTTTTCTTTCAACTTGAGACTCCATTGTTGAGACAATTTCTGATAAATTCACAGATATCTTCCCAATCACTGCCAATTTCGCCTTGGACTCACCCTATAAACACCCACAAATGATCAATTCACACACACACATATGTATTTGTAAAATCTAGCTAGAGAAGACAGTAATGGAGAACTTACATATAAGAGATTGAAGGACAAATCCCACGGAACAAACTTGTCATCACTCGAAGACATCGAAAAACAACATAAATTCTCAAACACCTCATCCCATTCAATTGCTTCTCCTTTCATCACAATCTTCTCACTAGTCAAATCTCTTCGTTGCTTTGACGAACGATGAAATGGGACTAACCCAAACTTGGGTTCACCTTTCCATTTCAGCCTAATTGCTACAACTTTTTGTATCCCATCATTACCCCCTTTGTTGTCATCGAATCCTTCGAGCTTCACTGGCTTCACCCTAACCTGAAACTTCGTCGTCTCCGGCGCCAGCCACGGCGACCACTTAATCATCTTCACCAACATTCAAGCACTTGTCGACAACAAGCTGAGAGAGAGAGAGAGAGAGGGGGGGGGGGGAGAGAGAATTCTTAGTAGGCAACTTTAAGGAAAGAGGAGAGAGAAAGGTGGGGTTTTTCTTAAATTGGGAAGATGACAGCTATTTTGAATGATAGACGATGAAGCAGACAAAGAGACCGCGTTCAGTGTGAAGTTATCCGCACACGCTGTATGACGAGTAAGCCAATAAAAATATGCCACATCGGTGAAAGATCTCACGTGCTATAGACGTGAGCCATTAATAATGACGTGGTCCTATATAATTGGTGGATTGTATGAGACTCTGTAGAGAGTGAATGCATTGGATGAATAATTGGTAGGTAATGAAGCCCTGGTCGTCAGATATCAAATGGGGAAGTGACACGTAAACACGGGGGGGGGGGGGGGGCAAGGAATTTAAACACGTGGGGAACGCGTGAGATTAGCTAAATCTTTGCGAGATAGATATACGGGTAGTAGAGGAAATGGTATTGCGTGGCGTGGTGATGAATAGTATTTACTATAGTGGTGGTGGGCTTCCATAACACGTGTACACATAACTTCTTTTTTTTCGAGTCTAACTTGTACATACATGGGGGAGAAAAATATTAAATACAACAGTGACACCACATTATTATCGACACAGGTTATCATCTAATTGAAAAATGACAAATAAATAAAGTAAAAATCATTATTTTTATAATTATTCATAACTACTACATCTAATCATCAACACATTGAATTAACGGGATTCATTTCATTTACTTGTCCTTTTTTAATTGAATAGTGACATCACATGACAATAATATCGAATCATTTTAAAGTACTCTAAATTTAATTCGAGGTTTGATATTAACTTCCCAAATTTTATATTCCCGTCAAATTCTTTCTCTCATACTCTCTTCATTTATTTTTCACCTAAAAAGCCCCTCTCTTCTATGCCCAATTTTAGTTGTTTCTCTCTCTCTCTAGAGAAAGAGAATATTCAATACAATAGTGACATTATATCATCAACCAATAACAAAACTCTAAATGGGCAAAGTAAACCCCACTTAGATAATTATTGACTTACATAGAAGAAGAGTGTGTAATTATCTGTTTACATGGATGAGTAGTTATTAGCTTGTGTGAAGTCCACTTCCTTATTTGTCTGCATATTATTGATTGGTAATAACACATAACAATATTAACGTGATATCACCGTTGCAATGAATATTTTTTCTTCTTTCCCACGCTGACAACAATTCTCCTTATCACGTGGATTCTCTTGGCACTTCTCTCTCTCTCCCACTTATCTCTCTCTCTATTTTTTCATTTTAGTTTCAATTGCAAAATTATAGAACTTAATTTTTAATTTTCTTGCCTTTCTTAGATTAATTTTCAATTCTATGGTCCTAGATTTAGGAAAATTTGAGAGAAAGTAATTGCATTAAAACTGTTAATTAGGTGGTAAGTTTTCGTGTAATTTAGAGCATACAACACTGTATTGGATCAATCTCATATCCATAATGATGTATCTGCTATTGTTTAATAAATATATGATGATCGTCGTTTCTCAAAAAAAAAAAAAACACTGTATTGGATCTGCGAACCAAATACATTGACAAATTGATTTACCGCCTAATATATTGACAGATTGATTGAATAGGCCAAACAAAGATCCTTAAAAAAATGTTTATGATCAATCGTTTGGGTTCGGAATGAATTTTATATTTTATCGTGTTTTCAGACACGAGTTATGACTATATAATAATAAAATATAACCTAGTGTTAATTATGGTTTATATTTGAATTCCACTAATTGAATTCTATTTGGAAGATTCCATGCGGCAAAGAACTCGGTAGTGTTTGTTTGGGATTTAAATATCTCAAAGCTTTACCTTACATGAGTTCTTATTAAACTAGTATTTTATTTGCTTTGAAATTACTTGGTACAATATTTCGGCATGTAATAGGATCTCATTGTTTTGTCCAACTCGTGAAAACTCCTCACCATGAAGACTTTGTGAAGGAATCGAATTCCTTAGTCGAGAAGCTTGAACTTACTTACTCCAAAAGCTTGAAAAATGAATCGGTGCGTTCTTCGGCAGATGAGAATTCAAGACGTATTCATCGATTCTAGTTTGACATCGTCAAGTTCTTCGAATAAGAAATATTGGTTTGCTCTATTTTATTAATCTAATAAATATTATAATATTGGAATAGAGTGGGTCAACATTTTCTTGTTCTTTTGGTTTAAAGAACTTTGTAATCTCAAACCTTTAATAGAAAAAATTTTGTCGTTGTGTTTTGTTCGTAGACGTAGACTTGCTTGTTGAATCGAACCACGTAACTCTTGTGTGTTCTTATTTTTTTTATTTTGTTACGTTATTATTTTGCTTGTGACCTTGGTTCGTAACACCAAAGACTTGTTTGGTTGTCGTATTATGAAAAAATGGATTATATTAGATAATACAAGCTAATTCCGTATAAGTGAATAAAATACAAGATTAAATATGGGATAAAAATATTATGCATTGTAATCCAGTATTTAGTAAGTCATTGAATTAAGAATGAGATAATATAGTAACAATTATATATTGACTAAAAAACCATCAATTTTGTATAGTAATTAATGTTTTTGTTTATCTACTGGGTAAAATAGTAAATTTATAACTTAATACGTTTGAATTGAACTATAATACCACTTTTCTATGTGGTATTATAATCAGCTCAATAATATGGATATAATGTATTATTTGGATAAGTATTTGAAATAAGACTATTTATAATATAGAGAGTTTTTGCAACCAAATGCAGTATAAAGTTGGATTAGAGAATTTTAATTTGTTATTACTCTGTAATCCACCCTTTAATACTGCAACCAAACGAACTCCTAGGGTTTTTAGTTTTTTGATTTTTCTGTGCAATTCAGTTAATTGTAAAATTCAAACGTTGAGATTGTTTTGTGTAGAGGTTTTAATTTTAAGGTCCAGTAGGTTGAGAAGTAAAAATTGAGGTTTTTTTTTTGTTGAATTGGTGTTTTATTTTGGTTTCATGATTTTGATAATAAATTGAAATGTTAATAAAAACACACACGAGTTGGTTTAGGGAACACAAGTTGCTTAATGAATCTCATTGATTGGCTATTTACAGCGGAATGTGATCAATTAGAGAATTTTCCTTTTTCGTTCCAATTTTGTGATAAAAGAGAGCGTCTCATATTCAAGGTGGCCAATGCGGTAACCAAATTGGTTCGAATATCTGGGAAGTTGAGTGCTTAATTTTGTTTTCATGAAGTAAAGGTATTTACATTATACTTCGGGGAATGAGAAAAAACACAACAATGGGCAAATTATGTGCAGTTGATGAGATTATAATGGTCATTTTAAAAAAAAAATAATTTGCCACCATACAATTGTTCATGGCAATGGGAATCTTACTTTTGTACGTTATATCTTGAAGGTTGCACAATTGCTTGGTTTATGTAAAACCAATTGTTCCGCGAGTAATTTCAGTATGACTTTTCCTTTTGTTATCTTTTTGTGATTTTATATCCACGGATTTTCCTTCAACAGAGTAGGTACAAAAGAAAAAAAAAATGTCCATTTTTAGTGTTTCAATAGTTTCATTTTCATACTCTTATGTATAATAAGAAATTATTCATAGCAAGTCATACTTAGCTTTCATCTTTCTTCGATGATAGCAATTATTATAGTAATATCACTTCGTGTGAGACTATCATTGAGTGACGATGGGCCGGATGGCAGCGTATGAGTGGATGGTAGCAATACCTATATGTACAATCTAATTATACACCTTATTTTGCTTTGAGATTTTTTTTAATAAACTTTATGTGTGTTTTTGTTGTGATAAGGCATATTTCAATTGCTTATAACCTTGTTCAAAAAAAAAAAAAAAAAATTTGCTTATAACCAACATTGTTAGTTTGTTACCAATGGTGTATCCAACAGATTAATATTGCCATAACCATTGGGTTCTTTGATGATAAGTCCTCTCAAGAATCCGGGAAAAAAAATAATTGGAGAACTCCCTCAATTTCAAAGGGCAAGAATCCACCAATTTTCAAGCTATTATAATGCCAAGAGGTATTATTAGATTCTTAACTTTTCGGACGAAGGAACATCTATATTGTGTAGTTGGTGGAGATGCATAATTTTTACCATGAATAGTCTTCTAGATATATTTTAGTGAAAATTTCATCCAAACCTCCTGTAGTTAGATCTAAATTCAATGACACCTCTTATCGATTCTGAAATTTCACTGGCACCCCCTGTCAGTTGTTCTTTGCTTACGGTGTTAACGACGAGCAGTGTTTTACAGAAATACCCCTTAATATTTTATATGATAAATTTCATCCACACCCCTTGTAAATAAACCTAACTTTAATAACACCCTTCTCAATTCTAAAATTTCACTGCATTCCCTTTTAGTTCTATTATATTAGCCTTCAGGTTTATCAATTTAATATTTAATTTTATCAAATTAGTGTCTTTTATTTAATTTAAACTAAATTAACATCCATCTCGTTAAATCAACACAAAATTGATATTTAATTTTATTAAATTAACATTAAATTATATTAATTTAATATTTCATTTCATCAAATTAATATTATTTCTTTAATTTAACATTAAATTACTATTTCATTTCTTCAAATCAACACCAAATTGACATTCAATTTTATTAAATTAAAAATTAATATATTAAATAGAATATTAAATTTCATTATTTAACATTTAACCTTATCAAATTAATATCATTTTTTAATTTAACACCAAATTAACATTCAATTTCATCAAATCAACATTTAAATTTATTCAATTAACATTAAATTTTATCAAATTAACACTAAATTAATATTTAATTGTAAAAATTTCAGCCACATTCCTTCTAGTTTATCATATTTTCAAGGACACCCCTCTATTTTTTGAATTTTCAATGACACCCTCGATTAGATTAAAAGTGTTAATTAGAATGTAATTTTATTAAATTGCCTATGACATATTTTAGGAAAAATTTTATCCACACCCCCTCTAGATAGACATATCTTCAATGAGACTCTTTATATTCAGGCCGATTAAAATTTAATTTGAGCTAATTAAAATTTATTTTTTATGTATTAAAATTTGAGTCGAATAAAAAATATATTTTTTTACATATAAAAATTTGAGCCGATTGAAATTATATTCGAGACTCAAATCAAATTTTAATCAACTCGCATTAAATTTTAATCGGGCCGAATTTTGATAAATAAAAAAAAATATAAATTTTAATCGACTCTAATTTTAATACATAAAAAATAAATTTTAATGAACTTGAATCAAATTTTAATAAATAAAAAAATATACATTTTAATAGACTTGAAGCAAATTTTAATCGAGGCTAACAGCTTAAGTAGAGTTTAAATCAACTCGAATTTTAATACGTAAACCTTTTAACAGACTCAAATTTTAATAAGTAAAAAAAAATTAATCAGCTCGAATCAAATTTTAATATGTAGAAAAAAAAATTTAATCAGCTTAAATTTTAATATGTAGAAAAATGAAATTTAATCATCTCGAATTTTAATCAAATTTTATACAGAAAGATTGTTTAAGGTTTATGTAGAGGTAATTTTGGTATTTTAGATAATTTATTTTTGTTATAAATAGTGGTTTAATGGCAGGAGTGTCTGTGATGTTTAAATATAAACTACAAGGGGTGTCAGTGATGTTTTTAATAATAGAGGGGATGTCTTTGAATATATGGTAAACTAGAAGAGGTGTGGCTGAAATTTTTCCTATTTAATTTTATCAAATAATATTTAAATTTTATATGTGAAGGGTGATGTGTTAAGAGTGGTCGAGTGACGTTGTGGAGGCTAGACGATAGCAGAGGAGTTGGAAATGAGTGGAATTTTTACATTGACATTGTTGATTGTATTTTTTATTGTAGAAAATTATTTTTAACTATAAAAATTATAAAAATTGATTATGTAACCAAATAAGTAATAATATGATAATTAATATTACAATAAAGTTATCATGCAGCGCTTTAAAATAATAAAAATTCATTGGAATCAATTGAAATGACTATAATTAATCTTATGTTTTGGTAAAATGTTAAAATTAATTATTTTACTTTACTTTTTGTTTGTATGCATTTTTTAGTAGTGTTGAAGGGTAGTATAGGTATTTTAGGGAAAAATATTGCATGACATTAACATTTTTGATTTGTTAGTGACAGAGATTCACGGTAAGGGTGTGATTGAAGTGAACATATGAACCAGAAGAGAGTGCAATGAAATTTCAGAATTGAGAAGGGGTGTCATTGAATTTAGATCTAACTACAGGAGGTGTGGTTGAAAATTTTCTTATATTTTATGGTTTGATTTCTCCCTTTTTGCTAATTTTTTTATATCCGAATTGATACCTTTTGGAATATCTGATGAGTGATGAATTTGGTTTGGTTGAATGATTACTATATGATGAGAAATATTATGCACTTCACTTGAAAGTTTTCACAAGAAGCTTATTGTTGAACTTAAATCAATTGATGCCAAGGTTTTAGATGAATTGTACGAACAAATAATTTTTAACCTTTGTTTTATGGGGGCATCTGTTTATCAACCGCTTCAAGGCAAGAACTTTCTCTCAAGTATGATGTGCGCTTTGTATTTATGCTTTGTTTTTTTTGGCACAGATTCATGCTTCATATATTTTTTTTTTAATTTTTGGCAACAAAATGGCAAGTTTTGGGAGGTTTTCAGTTTTTGAATTCCTAAATTTTGTTTTGTTGGCCTACATTTTTCTCTTTGAAATAGATTAAAGATGGTAGTTATGTGTGTATTTTTCATTTTTGTTGTTTATTGAGCAATGCATTGCTACATAAATATGTAGAAAATGGGAATACTTGACCATTTGGTATAGTCAACATATTGGGAGGACATAGTTTTTTGTCAAGTCGTCTATATCTTTTTCATTTATTGTCCGGATTATCTTTCTGTTAGACAAAGCCTTCATGTATGGGTAATTGTTTGCGTTGTTTATTACATAGTGCATTCAAACACACGCAATGACTAGTATATATAATAAAATAGAGTTGATTTTTCAATTTCAAAGATAAAAAAATGGTTCAAATTGTTTCAAGATAAAATAAAGCATCATCCGATGGATGACGTTATTCCAATTTATCTCAAGCTTTTAACGTTTCAAATCATTTTAAAATTATTTATCCGACGCATCAGACTGAATCCCGCAATTTTTATTCCCCCAAAAAAATTTAGGGGATATTTGGTAACTGTTTTGTTTTTGATTTTTCTTGTTTCCAATTTTTGCCAAAATTAAAAATAAAAACAAAAACGTGTTTGGATTGTGTTTTCAATTTTTTTCTAGCTAGTTTTGAAAACAAGGCCCAAACCTAGGGGGGGGGGGGGGGAAGTTTCCAAAAACACCAAAAAACAGAGAGGCACGCGACTAGGGGTTTTTAATGACATCCAACCTTCAAACCCAAATAGTAGCAAAAATAAGAGTTTTTTGGTGGAATTATGAAAAACCCTTTTCTCTCTCTCTCACCTCTCTCTCTCTCTTTGTGTAACGAAGGGCTCCCATCATCACCTCTCTTCATTGTCCCTCTCTCACCTATCTCTCTATTGAGTAGAAGGGCTCCCATCTCAGATTTGCATTTATAAAGCTTCCATCATCCTATTCTCTCTCATTCAGATAATATTTTTACTTTGTAGTATACATATATACTTAGATCTACATAGATCTGAGTTATTTGTGTGTGTGTGTAGATTTGAGTTAGATATGAGTTATTTATGTGTATGTGTGAGAATGAGTCTGTGTGTGTAAATATGGGTCGGTGTGTGTATGTGTGTGTAAGGGCATCTGTGTATGTGTGCATTGGAGTATGTAAGTGTGCATCTATATGTGTGTGTGTGTGTGTGTGTGTGTGTGTCTGTGTCTGTGTATACATCTGTGTGTGTGTGTCTGTGTGGTTTAGGTTTGTGTCTGTGTGTGGGTCTGGTTTACCTTTAGTTTTTTTAATTTCAGTTTTGTTTTGTGGAAAAGTTGTTATTGCATTTTATAAACTGATTCTTAGAGGTTTTTGGTGTTTTGAGATGGGTTTGAATTTTTGGTTAAGTCGTAATTGCATTCTAAATTGATTGTTATGCATGTTGTTACATAGAGATTATTTGTCTGAGGTTCTGTCATTAGGGGTGGAATAATGGAGATTGATTGTTATGCATGTTGATGGAGATTGGGGTGGAATAATAGAGATTTATAAATTGATTATTATGCATGTTGATTGTTTGTTATTGTTTCTTGTAATGGTTTGCATGTATATGAAATTTGTTTGTGGTCATGCTTGTATTATATTTGGGTTATATTGGTAAATTATTGTAGATGGAAACGGTTAACCAACAAATTCAATAGGACGAGGTTGTAGAGGTTGAGGCCAACAAAACTATAAGTCCGTGGCCTTCTATGAATGAGACAATTTTCATTGACTTGATGGATATTGAAGTAGCAGCAGGGAATAGATACATAGCTGCTTTTAAAAAACTTGGTTGGGACAATATCATAGCTCAAATGAAAATAAGAATGGGGTACAAATACACCTATGTGCAATTGTGAAATAAGTTCAATATATTGAGAACAACTTGCCATGCATTCAAGAGGTTGCTGAATCAAACTAGAGTTGGTTGGGACCCAGAGAGAAGAAAACTATTGTTTTGGAAATATGTGTGCAAGGTAGGCAACTATTCGTAAAATTTAAAATGCATTACAATATGTCTAGTGTTGTGAGGATTTAGTATTCATTACTTTCATTTATTTTAGGTGAATAAGCATGTGCAACAGTTCAAGAAAAATTGGTGTCCTCATTACGAGAAGTTGTGTAGAATCTATGAAAAGACAAGTGCAACTTGTGATAATGCTCATCCCTTAACCCAAACTCCCTCGGACAACGAGGAAGATAAAGACCTGACCTGCAGAGGATGTTAATGATGGTGAGGACAATGAAAATGCCGAGAAAGGGACAAAAAACTATTCTCAAAGTAGGCCTACTATTCCAACCAACAATCGCCATAGGAAAAAAGATAATTATAGCCTAGCCCTTACATATGTCCTTAATGTGTTGGTCTAAGGTTTAAAGAAGAAGTCAGAGTATATTGATTATAAGATATCTGGTGCTTTTATGGCGACAATTTCATATGGTTATAGTGAGGCTAATACGCATAAGGATGATCTGTTAGATGAATGTGTGGTCTCGAGGACATTGATGCAGATTCTTCACAAAAGCCATAAGAATTTTTGGTGATGGTATGAGTTGGAGGAAGATGTTCTTGGCTATACTAGATCATAAGAAGAGGGACTTCGTTACTTACCTCTGCTAAATAGTTCTATGGTTGGGATGTGTACATCTATGGTTGGGATGTGTACTTTTATGGTTTGGATATGTACTTTTATAGTCGTTTTTTGAGACTTGGTACTTTGTGGTGTATAATTTCGAATGTGTACTTTGGAATTTATATGTGTTTACCATGTTTAGATATTATGTCCATGGATATTATGTTTGCATTAATTATGGATATTATATGCTTCAAATAGTTTTCTTTTTCAATAATGAATGAAGAATTTGATGTGGTATTAGATAGTGATGATAAGACGTCTGTGGTTTTGATTGCAATAGAACTAGATAGACAAAATTCATCACCAATACCATGTAGAACGTCTCAACTTAGAGGCTATGATTAAGTGTTGGGACAACTACATGGACATGAAAATAGGTGCTATGAGAAATTTGGAATGGACCCACCTGTATTTGTTTTGTTTTGTGAGGAATTAAAAAAAAAAAAAGGTTTGAAACACTCCAAGTATGTAACTGTGCAAGAGCAAGTTGCTATATATTTAATCATCATATCACATAATAAGTGATATCGCATAGTAGCTGAAAATTTTCATCATTTGGGGGAGACCATTTTCAAATACTTCAATCGTATTTTGAAAATAGTTTGTAGGCTTGGAGTTGATATCATCAGTCCTCCCAATTTTAATGTGGTTCAACCTCATATTCGATTCAATCCAAAATATTACCCATTCTTTAAGTTAATTCATACTATTGTTGCATCATTGTAAGATATATGTTGTAACATTATACGATTTCAATGTTATTGATATGTTTATGTCATTATAGAATTGTGTTGGTACTATTGATGGAACGTATGTTGATGTGTGTGTTCCGATAGATAACCAAATACCATACCATGGCAAGTGTGTTGTACTAACTTAGAATTTAATGTGTGAATGTTCCTTTGACATGTGAGACATGCGATTTACATTTGTGATGAGTGGGTGGGAGGGAACTGCTCATGACTCCAGAGCAAGTGTGTTGATAATTCAACGAATAAGTTTCCAATGCTGATAGGGGGTAAGCCTATTCATGAAATTTAGAACAGTTACACATAAAAATGGTACATTGTATCTTACAATGATATATGTTGACAGATAAATACTAAGTTGTGGATTCAGAGTATACAAATATGCTAGGTTTTCTGTACCCGTATCATGGTGAGAGGTATTACCTATGTGATTATAGAGGTAAGGGTCGACAACTAATCGATAAAGAAGAGCTCTTCAATTACTGTCACTCTTCACTTCAGAATGTGATAGAGCTTTGCTTTGGAATTCTAAAGACGTGCTTCCCCCATTCTCAAACTAATGCCTCCCTATCCTATAAGAACGCATAAATACATTCCCACAGATAGAAGATGTTGATGATGACAGAGCTAGTGCAGGATTCAGTTCAAAGGCCCCAATTGAAATAGATATAAGTTCGAGTCAACTGTGTGAAATGATTTGTCGGAGATGCAATCGCCGATTAATTGTGGTCAGCAAGTCACCATTGATACATGTCCTTATTGGTATGTGTCACTTAAAAATTTTTATGTGATTATGTTATTATCTATTAGGATGGTATTCCAGTGTTGTTTTACTTGCATTGTTATAGTAAAATTAATCTAGATATGTCTAATTCTTTGTTGTTAATGTTAATTGAAATAGGAGTACTACAATGACACATATTGGGCCTCCATGCTCGTGTGGATTTGGTAACACGAATGTTTTGGTCGCAACAATCAAAAGAAACAATGACCGACTTTTTTATCGTTGCCCACGATGACATGAACATAAGGATTGTTTCATATGGGTTGATGTGTACAACAAAGTTACACATGCAAAACATGTCATTAACCAAGCCCAATCAGGATAGAGAGAAAAGAAATGGATTACTATTTTCATGCTTACTTGTTATGGCTTCAATTTAATCTTCATTTGTGCGATATTGTTCCTAATATTTGTACTAATTGTTGAGATTATAGTTAAGTGATAATGACTTATTAATGTGCGTATTTGGTAGTATGTGGAACAATGGAATGTATTGCTATGTTTAATGACTTATGTGATTCAATTATCTTGCTTTTGGTGTTATTTGATGAGTTAGTAGATGTGTTGGGATAAAGGATTTTGAGTTTTTTTTGTAGCAGGAAATAATATAAAGCTAATATTCGGAACATAGCTTGAAGTGACTACCAAGCATGTTTTTTGTTTTGTTTTCATAATTTGTTAAACATAAATGACTACCAAACTTATTTTTCCACCACCACCACATCCAAACACCACCACCAGCACACAGAGAGAGAGAGAGAGAGAACAGAGACAGAGGGAGAGAGAGAACAGAGACAAATAACATTACACCCAAATCAACCATCACAGTTAATCACCATCCATTGCCGCCTCCACACCACGTAAACCACCACTACCTCCTCCTCCTCCTCCTCCTCCTCCCCCCTCTCTCTCTCTCTCTCTCTCTCCACACACATACATATAGCACTGCCCCTGCCACCACTGCGGTGGGTTTCGAAAATTACACAGAACTTCTGATAAAGAACTAGATCCGTAAATCCAACAGCACCGCCACCACTACGGTGGGTTTCGGAAACCACCCAGACACCAACCACCACCAAACCAACTCTCTCTCTCTCTCTCTCCTTCAAACGCCATCGCAACCCAACACCCAGACACCAACCACCACAGTCAAGCAACTCCACCACACTCTTCTCCTCCACCTCCATTTCCAACTCCTCAACCACACCACACACACAAACCAAAATCGAACCTAACAAATCGAACCACTAGTAAAATTGAACCCAACAACCACATTCTTCTCCTCCACCTCCATTTCCATTACCCACCACCAATCATCGCCTCCACACCATGAAAACCGCTTCCACCTCCTCTCTCTCTCCCTCTGCCTGTGTGTATATATATATGTATGTATATACATATATACACACACATGCACACACAAAGATGGGCTGAGGGAGAGAGAAGACTGATGATTGGGATCGTTGGTGGGAGAGAGAGAGTTAGAGAGGGATTGGGGTTTGGGTTTGGGTTCGCTGGTGGGAGAGAGAGAGAGAGAGAGAGAGAGAGAGAGAGAGAGAGAGAGAGAGAGAGAGAGAAAGAGATTGGAGTTTGGGTTTAGGTTTTGTGTTAAACAAAGGGGCAAAGGTTTGAGTTTGGGTTTGGGTTTGGGTTTGGGTTTGGGTTGGGTTAAACAGAGGGGCAAAGTTGTCTTTTTATTAGGAGAGTTAACTCCGTCTAACTATTGGGGTCTTAGTGTAATTTTTAAAATGTGAGGGGGTGTCCGTGTAATAAAGCCAAAAGTTAGGGGGTGTTAGTGTAATTTACCCTAAACTTTATTTTAATTGATTCCTAGGAGCAATTTCATGGCAGTTGCAAATTTTTCTATGGATAATCTTTTGCAACACTAATTTTACTTAGTTGGCAATTTTTAGATGCCACTGGACGGGTGTAGGAATCACGGTACAATCTATTCCGTGGAGTAGAAATCTTGAAGTTGCAACATGTAAATATTTTTGTGTTTAGACCTTATGTTCTTTAACACTATGATTGTCAGTCGAGGAAAAAAAAATCTAAAAATTGGGTTTTTGTTGTCAGTTATTTGTTCAATTTTGTTGCTATTGTGTTCCTTTTTTTAGGGTCAACTAACTTCAATTTACTTTGACGTTAATTTTTTAATGTTATTGGATTTCTTGGCATAGGCTATGCTATGGAGTATGTTTGTCACACCCTAACCCAAAAGTAGCACATATTGTCTACTCCTGTAAAGTAACTCTTACCGAAATGAGTCACTTCCTTTAAATTCTTCAAGAAAAAACTGGTTTTGTTTCGAAAATACAAGAAATCAAATTTCGTTCCGTGCCGATTTCGATCCGAAGAACTAAAACTCACCACTGGAAAACTTCCTCCCCAACATAACTCTCCTCTCTCTTGGCTTTCACGTTTCCTACTCTTCTTCTCCTCTCTTTTTTTTTTTTCTTGTTCCCTATTTCTCCCTCTCTCTACGTTTCTTCATGTTAAACACACACACACATATATTGTATGTATACCGTATCTATCGAGGGAAGATAATACACACACACACATTTAACTATAAACCCACACACACCCTCTCCAAGACAAGTGTCCTAATGACACTCCCAGAATCACTCAATTACACTTTAACCCCCTATTATTTACAATCCTTCTCATACCCACCTCTTAATTTACAATCACTAAATAAATTACACCACTAACTTTTTTCCCTATTTTATGATTTAAACCCATTCACAATTTTTATCACAAGATTCAACCCCTATGGTTTACAATTCAAAATATTGCCCAACTCCAACACTTTCCATAACTATAATTTAACCCCCAAATTAATTATCATAACTTACACATTAGACCCTAATATTTAATAAATGTTATGGAATACAAGTCCAGGTCTCACAATATTAGCATTGGAAATACAACTTTTGTTGGGATTAATGATGCGACAATATTGTTCTTTTAGTGATTGGTTGAGAAATGAATGATGGATTAAATCAAATGTGAACATGACTAAGTTTCAAGTCAGTAACATAAATTTTTGAGTTTTATTTAGTTATTCCCTATTGTAAAAATGATGATTTTATGCTAATTATATAATTGATTAAAATGCATATATGCCTCCTTGGTTCTTCCTTCTCTTGATCATCAGTCTTTCTAGATTGATCCCATGTATATTTCTTAATAGAGATCTCCAAATTGTCCAACAACTCAAAGAATAAGGCTTCAGCCAAAATGCAAGCAGTTCAGGATCCAGTATCTGAGTTGGGGATTAGAAGGCGATGCCCAACAGACGAAATGGAGCTGGTTGAAAACAAAAAAAAGAAAATCACTTCTCTCTCTCTCTCTCTCTCTCTCTCTCCTTTACCAAATTTTACCACAGAATACTGAGTTTTAGGTAATGTGATACCAATAACGACATAGAATTCTTAAATCAAAAAGTATTTAAAACTTTGATGGTGGTTATGTTTGTTAGCCAATTAAAAGCTCTGTTTCTGGACTTGTGTCAAGCAATGACCCCTATTTTTATTTCTCCAAGTTCATTCAATTTCCCTTTTTTATGGTAATTGTACATTTTGTCTGAGTATATTATTTTGGCCCAATGACAAGGAAATTGAATGAAAAACAATCGAAAAAGTAAGGGTCTGTTTGATTTGCATCTGTAAAACAAATTTTTTTTTTTTTTCTGTTTTCGGATATGAAAAAATAGAAGAAAAGTTGTTTGGACAGCAAAGCTTTGAATCCAGTTTTCAAAAAATGAGAAGAAAAAGTCAAAATTTTAGAAAACACTAATAACATGTTTTTGCCAATTTGGAGACATAATTTTGAAAAACAAAATTTTAAAACACGGGATGTAATCTATTGTGCACTTAAAGACATCATTTAAAAGAGATTTTTTTCTCTGTCATCCATGTCTTTCACTCCGCTTTCAAGCAAGCCTGATCGATTCCTTCATAACTCCCAATCTCGTTCGAAGCTCCGGCCCTTTAAGTAGTTGTTGCTCCAAAATCTCTTGTTATCGATGGAGGGGACTCAACCGACATATAGTTTTCAAGCAATTGCTAGTGATGAGTTCAATTGTCTTGTTTCAGAACTTCCTTAAATGAAATTTAAAGCGATAAACAAACCAAACCATGAACTAATAAAAAAGAATTCATTTATTAATCCAATCGAAGGGATTTCAGTTATAGAAAGACTGAATTAATAGCCTTGATTATAATAGTAACTACTTTCTAAAACTAACTTAACACTACTCCTAAAAACGCCCAGATCATGGGTCTTGTGGGGGTTTGAATGTATCTTTCAACTTCCTCCTCATCTATCTTTTATAGCCACTATCTTCGACAATTTTGTCTCCATCGACGGTTATCTGACTTGTAACTCCCAGTCATTTATCTCCTTTTCAAATAAGGCTATGGTTGATCATCTTCTGCCTTTTTTCAGATTCTGCCACGTGACCTCCTCTTAATTCCTCTGGATTCGCCAGATGTCAGTGCATCGAACATTTTTATAATTTTGTATTTTAGGTCCAAATAATGCCCCCTCCTCATTTAATTGAGTTTAATCTAAATTAACTCAAATAAATGAACAATCATTATCGTTGTCTTTCTTGAACACTTACTTAAAGAGTTTTGATGGCTGAACTATTCACTTCGCTCTTCTTCGTCTGCTTCCTACTTCTTACTCACCTCTTCTCCGATGATTCTTCTTTTGATATTCCAAATGGCTCCTAAGACACATAATCCTCCATCGTCAACCACTTCTGAAATTCCATTTTTGCCAAGGTTTCCCGCTGAGATTAAACAAGTCGTATGTAATTCTGTAGACCATAGGGTTTTGATTCCTACCCCCAGTTCGAGTGGGGTTCACGCTCTTGGTCCCTCCTTCAAGTTGCATGTTTGCAAAGGATTCTCTGACCATTACCTTGTCCATGAAGGAGAAACCCTAATGCTGAACCAATCCTAGCTCATATGGAAATCATAGAATCAAGGAACTAACCTACTCCATTCATGGATCAATTTTGATGAACGCTAGCTCGATTGGATCACCAAGATGGAGACCCACTATGCCTCCCAATGGATACATTTGGGTATTTTTGAAATGATCAAGCTCTCCATCTGCGATTTGCATGTGAATTAGTGGTTAATCATTGTCGCCGCATGCTTTTGGTCTCAATCATGCAATGTCATGCTTCTCCCCATGGACATGATGTCAACAACAATATTGGACATCGTTCACCTGACCGGGCTTCCATCGACAAGTATGGAAGTAAATGTTTCCCTTTATACCGACACCGATCGTGACTTTTTCAACATCCCTTCTAGCATAGGATACAGTGGCCTCATCAATCGTTTCTTTGCTTCTCAATCCCTACTCCTTCATTCGTAGAGCATATCACCTTCCTCCTTCATTGGCTTTGTCGATTTGTCCTGTGTGTCCCTGGTTTTAAGGTGACCAGGGAATATGTTGGAATTACCATTCAAATGGCCAATAAAAAGAAACTTGTCTTGGCTCCCTTCGTCTTAGGGGCACTATATAGAAGTCTTTTCAATTTGACTGAAAAATAGGATCACTGTTAGTTGTGGAGGCCTTTTCTGGCTCTTCCAAGCGTGGTTCTATGTTTACTTCCTTGAGGTATGGCCCCTTGAAACTTTGCCTAGCCTTAAGTACCAACCCTGGAACTATGCCCATTGATTTCTGTCTGCCCCAGCCTTGTACATCGAGAAAACCTTTGACTCCTACTTTAGGATCTTTTTTACTCTTAGCAAAGATAGGGTAGACTCTCTATACACCCTTTTCTCTAACCTCCTCTACTATTCTTCCCTTCATGAACCATTCTTCGCTAACCCAGACACTACTTTAGATGAAGCCAAAGAGTTGCAACGCCTCTTTTGGGGTAATGTATTTTTGCCTTGGTACCTTCACATTGGAGGTTTTGTATCTGCCTCCAAGTTCTCCAGTTATAGTTTTGAAAGCTACAGTCCTAGCCAATTTGTCTGGCAATTTTTTCTAACCCAAAACATCCCCCTCCCCTATATGCATCCTTCTGTCAATGAACCGGCAGGCGAGAGAATGAAAATAAAATTCAATGTTTTGGTCTAGCAAATCTTCCATGCCTATAAAAAAACTACTAGAATCATTCAAATTCTTTCACTTCACCTCCAGCCCATCTCAATCCTCCTTCTATCTAGAGTGGTGTCAGTACATTTCAGTTTTGATCTTTGTTCACCCTGTAGAAGAATATTTGGCTAGGCTCTATTTCGATAATAGGCAGACAAGTGAGACTAATACCTATCAAAAGAAGAAAATAATTGAGGTTTTTGTTGATACTCCTCCCCTGTTCTTTCCAATAAAGGCAAGACTATCTTAATTGAGGAGCCAAAGAAGAAAAGGCAGAGAGATTCTTCCTCAAAACTATTGTAGTATGTCATCGATGCACATGCCACTACCATTCATTCCTTAAAGAAGGTGAAAACTTCTCAAGTAGTTGTTGAGGTGCCCCTAGTTATTACTGTCGATGAACAAGGAATTGAGGAAACTCTTTTCATTCGCAAAAAGACGAGTACTCTTCCTTCTTCAAATGCTCAGAAAGAAACAGTTCCTGCAAAGACACCCTCACTACCCATAACAATTGATCCTTCTCTAGAGAGGAGCCAAGAGGCAATCCTTTCCCTCTCAGATAGTGGGGACATGCTGATTAGTAAACTCATCCCCGTAGCTAAGTAAATTGGCAAAAGGTTCAAGGTAGCTACTAAGGTACAGATCATGTCTTTTGAGTTCCTCACCCTTCTCCCCTTTTTCGGTATGTACTCTAAACTTCCATTCTTTTCTGGTAGAGGGGAAATAGAGAACCAATTGTGCCCTTAGATCATAATAGTCTTAATCGCCCTCTCTCACCCTCTTCAAGGAAAGAAGGTAGTGCTTCTTCAAAGGATCAAGGAGACATCATGATGGCGACCATAGTAGTTGCCACTTATGTGAGCCAATTCATGCCCCTTCTGCCTATTGAAGATTGACCAGCAACTAGTTGACAAGATCCTTCTGTTGCAACTGACATCTACCCTGGGGCACCTTCCTATGAGGATCCTACCGCTCCAACCTCAATGCTCACAATTGAAGATCCAATTGATTCTCCTAGACTAGGAACCCCTCTGCAAGAAACTCTCAATAGTCCAAGCCCTATTCATGTGAAGATTGCATGTGGAAGCTCTTTTGTGCCACCAAATCTCAATGATCCCATGGCTAAACTTGATGGCCAAACAGATCAATTAAAGAAATCTTTACCATCAGCCTTTTCTGTGAATCGGGTAACTTTTCAACAATCTTTTCCTATTTCTTCCATGCGCTAATTCACTAACTCCCCATTTTTCCCTTACAGTCAATGCCTGAGTCTACATCCCATGACTCCATTTTTGACTTTGACATCGAGGCTATTTATCATAAGGCAGATGAGTTCTTAAAGGTGGATGACTCTATGTGTACTTTCAGTATTTCTCTTCCACCCATCGAAGAGGCTCTACAACAAGAGTTCTCTCACTTCTTCAAACTACTGGAGCTTTCTTTTGATCAAATCATTGAGGTTAATCTCTCTACTATAACGTCATGTCTAGCCAAGGTTTCTATTGTTTCATCCACTTACTTCATAGAACAACAATAACAATAAGTGGCCTACATGAGCACTCATCTCTAAATGAAGATCTTCTAAGCTTGCTATTTCAACGATGAAGTGAAGACTAAGATAGACTTCTTCGATTCTGTGAAAGACTTCACTCCTCAACTTGCTTCGAACAAAGAGAATGAGGAGAAGTTGAGACAACAGGATGCCATATTAGTCCAGAAGGAGATAGAGCTCAGAGAGAGATTGTCAAAGGTGATGGAACATAGAGTTAGGATAAGGCAAGAGAGAGAACTTGATTTTGAACACCAAGAATCTGCTAGCCAACTACCAAGATGGAATTGGCAAATTATTGGCTACAACAGAAAGCTTGAAGCATGCCCAACAACAACTAAGACTGTTATCGAACGAATAGGAAACCTTCACGCTTCATTTCCCTTTATAGAACTATATGGCCTTAGTGCCTTTTTTTTCCCTTCTCATACTCTGCACCATATTACTTGACCACTTGGTATCTTAATAGAAAATTCTTTCTTTTTCTATCTGTGGTCCACATATTTTTATGTGTTTTGTTTTACCTTGTATAGCAAGGCTACTTTATCATTCCCAAGAAATCATGTGACTTCTGGTAACCCTACTCAACTTGCAAGCCTGGCCATTAGGTCTTTTGATTAATATAAAACCACTTTCATGGCCTTTGAAACTGATTCATTATATGACCATAGGGTCCAGAACCATTGTCTAGTAGTCAATATAACAGAGGAACATAAGCTAAATTTTTCATTCCATGTCTAAAAGAGGTGCAATGGAAATAAAACTTTATGACATAGAAAGAATACACTTAGGGCTATCCCAAACACTAGATGGCTTGTCTCTGACTTCCTGCGACTTCCATTCTTGGAGGCTTCACCAACTTCTGAACAAGCTTTCTGGTGCACAATAGATATCCAAACCCGCTTCGTTTTCCTCTTTTGCACACATTCTTCTTAATCTTTGTTTACCAATACACGGCATTGTTAAATCCATCGACAAAGGCAACAACTAATGCCTTAATCTTCTTCACTTTGTACCCTAGACACTCCTTCTATCCTGAACGCACTAGTATTCCTTTGTCATTCCAATACCTCCTACAGGTCTCATTGATACTCTTTCGACAACCACTTGCCATTTTAGAACCTCTTGCAGGCCCCATTGGTACTCTTCTATAGAATTCCCCATCCTCTAATTTGGGTTGTAGGAACTCAAACCTAGCCAAATTATGGCAAATATGGTGCAAGCTCTCCTCAAGACCCTTATTAAGTTGGTTTTCACTACTGCTTTTCCCAATCGAGATTAGGTCCCTGTGATAGAAGTGGGCTTTCACATTGTGCGCATCTGCATAAAAAGGATTGGAATCTACCCAATGCACTTCCATCTTTTTTCTGCCTTCATCATCACTTTCTGATAAGAAGATCAAATTTTGATGCAAGGATAATGGCACACAACCATTTGCATGTATCCAATCTCTTCCAAGAAGAACATTGAAGTTAGATGAGGAATCTACCACAAAAAAAGTTGCTGTGGTATTCTTATCTCCTACTTGGAGTTGCACAGGCAAAACACTCATTGCAAAAGAGGACCCTCCTTCAAAGTTACTGACTGCGAAGTCAGTGTGAAACAAGTCATTTTCTCCTTTGCTGAGAACTTTCAACATTCTTGAAGGCAGAATGTTAATCACTGCCCCATTGTCAACCAAAATTTTGTTGACTAGTTGACCATCAATATGGGCTCATATGTATAGTGAACTTAAATGCTTGGATAATTCCTTCCTGGGTGGGTGACCACTTTATCTGCCCCCCAGTCACCTTGCTTTATGCTTATAGACCTTCCATCAGGTCTAAATTACTTCACAATTTTTACAAACACCGCTACTGACTCAATGTTGTCTTCCACATCTCCTACCAATTGACTTGGTTGTCTTGGCTTAGCCTTGAATACTTCAGGTAGAACCAATATCATATTGCATGATGCATCATCTTTGAGGAAAGACTCTATATCCTCAAAGTCCATCAACTCCTCATTTGAAAACATGCCCTTATCTTCTTTAATTTTCTCTTTTCCCTTTGCTAATAAATCTGCTGACACCTTCTCTATGTCTCCTTCAAAAAAATCTAATATCTATTTAAACTCAGTAATCTTTTGATCTAGGAGGTCTTGCTTAATCTGGACCAATTTGATCTCCTTTTGTTGATATCTTGTCCATGTGTGATTTTTCTTTTTCATCGATGGACTTGACCTGAATAGGCCTCAAGGGGAGCAAGATTTTGCCTATTCATCCAGGCAACAAACTTCCATTGCTCTCTCATCTTCTGAGTCCTATTAAGTGGTTGGTACTATGCCCTAGATGAGAACTTTTTTTTTTTGGGTAAATCCCATATGAGAATTTTGGATTTTGAACATGGTGCTATTTTTCATCATGGACCTCAGGGGGATTCACTGTTCTAGACCCAACTTTTGTGATGATTTAAAATCTCTCTTTCCTCTTCTGGGTTTGCTGTTCCTAGCATTCCTGCCTTTTGATTTTCTGTCAGACAGTTTTTTTAGCTATCAATGGTCTAACAGAATGGTCCATTCCTTATATTCTTTCTCTCCTAGCTTGGCCTTGGTAGTTAGTGTCCCCTTGCATCTTTCTTAGTGTAAGAGAAATAATGGGGACCAAGTTGATATCTTTTCTTCATCTGAAAGATGCTTAGGACTGCACCATCGAATACCTTTATGTAGCCATTGCACATCCCTTTCACCTCTGGTGCTAAATTGGAGCCCCTTGTCAGTGAACTCTCTTACCACATCATCCAGTGGTATTGCATCTAGTTTGGCAATTTTTTTAACACATTTGAAGTACATAATCAGTGGCTCCTCCTCTCTAGGACCAAGCATACTGTGAATTGGCATTCTAATCTAAGAGACAATCCTTTCAGTGCCAACCAACAAACTGGCAACCATCTTGTCTCCCTGCACATTCGCAGAAACCATATTAACATTTACTTATTTGGGGAAAATATTCTTATATATTCCCATGGTTTCTTCTTCATTTGTGGCATATTTAAGCTTCCCTTTTTGGATTAAGTCTTGCACACGATTTCTAAAGGTGATGCAATTTTTAGTTGAATGTCTAAATAAATTATGTCATTTGTAGTATTCCTTCCCTTTTTGTCTTTTTATGGTGGGATAGTATGTCCTTGAGATAGGACCATGAATTTTTGGTTAATCATCTCATCAAAGAGAGCATCAACAATCAATAAATCAAATGAATACTGCCTAGAGGTTGAGGGTGCATCCTTTTTGAAGGGATGACTAAATAACATATCAACAAGGTCTTCAATCTTTTTTAGGGTATCACACATGGTTGGTGACTTCCCAATGATTTGTGCCACATTTATATCAACTTTTCTATTGAAATCTTGAAAATAAATTTTTCCTATGTTGTTCTTCTCAAAACAGCATTTCATATCTAGTAACCCTGGTTAAGAGAACAGATCTTTAAACTCCATTCCTTAGAATTTCTTTTTTAATTCGAAGTCTAAATCATTTTGGGCCAACTTTTCTAACTCAACTCCAGGCAAGTAAACATGGCATTTGTTTCTAGCCTTCTTGAATCTGTTGATGTACTATTCTGCAGATCCATTCGATCTATGCCTTATCCTTGAAAAATCTGTCACTGACACTTCTGGTTCATTTCTAAAGAACTGAGCATGAAATTGCTCTTTCATCTCTTGCCATGTTTGGATTAAATTAGCAGACAAGTTTATGATCGAAGCAAAGGTTGTTCTTGTTAGTGACTGTGGGAATAACTTCATTTTTAAATTCCCATAGTTTTCGACTTCCCCACATTGGAAAGTGAACTTTCCTGCGTGTTCTATCGTAAATTGATTCTCTTCGCCAGAAAAGAGGTGGAACTCTAGGATCTTATGTCCCCTTGAGAATTCCTCATAGTCAATCCATGGTGGGTAAGGTTTTCTGAACCCATGTCTCTCTGTTTTTCTAAGGCTAGTGCCATAAAGGTCTTGAATCATTTCTACTAGTTGGATTCTATTGAAAGCCATATTATGGTGACCTTCAATGTGCTCAACTTGATCAACATGTTATCCCCTATTCTCAGATTGAATTCCTCTATGGGTTCCATTGGAGGCATGACATTCCTCTTAGGGCCTCTTCTAAGAAACTTAGGAGCCATCCTTGGCCCATTCCTTCCCCTAGGATTCCTCCTTGGGAAGAAATTTGGGAATACTTCGACAGGCTCTCCATCAAACACCATGTTAAACTGGTTTTGGTGTGATAAGTCTGGTCTTTCATTAACGACTGTTGGTGGTGGTCTTTGGTTTTCTACAGGGAACACCACAGGACCGGTATTTCCTTCCTCCACCACTTGATACCTAATTGTAGTGTTTGATTTCTGATTAATCCATCCTGACATTGATGTCTGGACATTCATCAACTTATGCATGACATTAACTAATTCTTGTCTAATGCCAGAACTGGAATTGTGCAATACCTATTTTAAATTCTACACAAACTCTTGCACCGGCAACCTATCTTGGCCATTGGATTGGCCATTCCGTGGATTTGCAGGCTCCATTGGATTGGTACTTGAACTTACTTCATGATTGCTATTTGTTGGCGTCATTTCCATAGTTTTGTTAGTCCCAAACAAGATCTCATTTTGTTTCTTTGTTCTTACCATTTTCCTTGATCCAAGTTAGGAACATTGTCCCACTGAGCGTGCCAAAAGATTATTGCTCCAAAATCTACTGTTATTGACAGAGGGGACTCGATCGATAGACAGTTTTCAGACAATTGCTAGCTATGGGTTCAATTGCCTTGTTTCAGGACTTCTTTGAATGAAATTTAAAGCGATAAACATACAGAACTATGAATTAATAAAAGAGAATTCTTTTATTAATTCAATCGAAGGAATTTCAGTTACAGAAAAACTGAATTAACAGCCTTGATTATAGCAGTAGGGATTTGAATGTATCTTCCAACTTCCTCCTTATCTACCTTTTATGACCACTATCTTCAACGGTTTTCTCTCTATCGACGGTTATCTGACTTGTAACTCCCAGGCAGTTATCTCCTTTTCAAATAAGGTTGTGGCTGATCATCTCCCGCCTTTTTTAGATTCTGCCACGTGGCATCCTCTTAATGCCTCCGAATCGCCAGATGTCAATGCATCAAACATTCTTATAATTTTGTATTTTAGGTCCAAATAGTGGCATAAGCTGGCGAGAAGATGTCCGATCGACTTCTAACAAACTCCTGAAGAATGTTCTTTTCACGTGCTTTGTGTTTTCTCACCGATTAATTTAATATATTTTTTTGTGGTTGATTTTCTCCTTATATTTGACCCTATGCTAGAGAAAAATTTGGGATCTATGTTGGTGGCTTTGTTTTGTTGTTCTTCACAGTGAGGAGAAGGATGATATATTTGATGCATGTTCAATTTTTGAAGTTAATTTTTTTGGTTGAGATCGATCCATGGGCATTCAACACTTGTCCTTTATCCTTAGATTTTTTTTTCTTTTGTAAATTTCGTGAGTTAATTTCTAGCATCAGGTAATGTAATGTTGAGAGTTCTATGAGAAAATCTTATTCATCCACATGTTTTATAATACTGGCTGAGAAAATAAAAACCATTGTAACACACTGCACCCCTGCCCTCACCCTCATGCTCTTTTTCAGAAGATTTTTATATAAAAGTTAATTCAAATTATATCTCATATTTATATTAATTATTTTTTGGATCATTTGTCTAGATTGTCACAAACTCAGAACATCTGGGTTTACAACTTATCTCTGTTATCACTTGAACTACATTTTTAAGGTCAAGTCATGAGCGATTTATCCCTCATGTATACTCTAGTACGGGTGTGGATGACCTGCATTTTGTTGGGTGTCCCTTCTTATGCCTTCTCATTGGGACCCAACTCAAATTAAAGATATGTGCATGTGTGCATTGGAACTATGCATTGAAAGAGTCTAGCACAAGCCAAGAATTGAAGATCTTTTGTCTTCTAAGTTGTCTGACTAGTTTTACACTTCGAGTGGGAAAAATCTGTAGAAAACATTGTGAGGGACAAATTCTTTTGTGAGAGAAAAGTGGAAGACAACAACTCACTTTTTCCTCTTGTTCAAGACTCATTTCTACTCCGATCGAGCTACAAATTCAGGGACATATTCCTCACTTTTATCACTGGTTTCTACTATTTCTGGTCGTCAACCGGACTCTTCTACAGCTGGTTTTCAATGACAGAAGTTCAGTCACTTCGGTGAGATCTTTTTAGTTGTTTTGTGTTGAAATCCATCTAAGGGTGAAGTTTTTATGTTTGGGAGCGAATGAGATATTTTTCTCTTGATGTTTGACATCTCTAGTTGTGACTAGAAGACTTGTAATCCTACTTTCGTTGATAGTGGAGAGATTAGACCAAGTTTAGTCCCGTGGTTTTTTCCTTCGCCTTGAAGGGTTTTCACTTTAAAAATTCATGTTTCTTGTTATTGGTTTGGTTTGCTTTTTGTGCTTGCTTGTGGTTTTGGTTATTCTCTATTGATTTGCACATAGTGGGAAAGTCACTAGTTTTTCCAACAAGTGGTATCATAGCTCGGGTTAGTTATGTTTATTTCGTGTGTAAATCATGGAAGATAATGTGAGGTGTATAGTTAGCTTCAATGGAACCAATTGGGTGACATGGAAGACAAAAATTGAAGACCTCTTGTATTGTAAAGATCTTTATGGACCCATAGAAGGTAAAAAAGGCCGACCCCTAGGTATGATAGATGGTGAGTGGACCAAGCTTAATCGAAAGGCCATCGGGTTTATTCGTCAATGGATTGATGATAGTGTTTTCCACCATGTCTCTACCGAAAATTCAGCACACTCTCTTTGGCAAAAAATAGAGTCTTTATGAGAGGAAAACAACCATTAACAAGACTTTTTTGTTTCGAAAGCTTGTTAATCTAAAGTATAAAGAGGGCAGATCCATTGCGGAACATTTGATTGAAATGAAAAGCATTGTAAATCAACTTTTCTCCATGAAGATTTTTTTTTTATGATGAGTTGCAAGCTTTGTTGCTTCTTAGTTCCTTGCCGGAAAGTTGGGAGACCTTGGTAGTGACGGTTAGTAACTCCGCCCCCGATGGAATTGTCACTATGAGTCAAGTGACTAGTAGCTTGCTAAATGAAGAGACAAGAAGGAATTCATCTGGTTCTTCTCATTCCGAAGCACTTGTCATGGAGAAGCGGGAGAGAAGTAAAAATAGAACATCTCACAACCATGATAAATCACGAGGAGCTTCAAGTTCAAGGAAAAATATAGAGTGTCATTATTGCTACGAGAAAGGGCACATAAAGATAGAGAGAGAGAGAGAGAGGGAGTGTGTGTGTGTGTGTACAAAACTCAAGAGGGATCAAAAGAAAGAAAAATGTGATGAAAAGAAGCAGGAAGTCACTACCGTAATCATTTCCGATGGTGACATCATTGTTGTGTGCGATGATGGTTGTGTTAATTTCATGTGTCAAGAGAGTAGTTGAGTGATTGATTCCGGTGATTCCGGTGCTTCATTACTTCACGGGCTGATTTCTTCACATCTTACACTCATGGAGATTTTGGATTTGTTCGAATGAGAAATGAGGGCTTATCTAAAATCATGGGTGTTGAAAATATTTGCTTGGAGACAAATATTGGTTGCAAGTTGTTGCTTAAAGATGTGAGGCATGTCTCAGACATTCGGTTTAATTTGATCTCCACGGGGACGCTTGATGACGAGGGCTACAACAACCACTTCGGTGATGAAAAATGGAAGCTTTCTAAAGGATCTTTGGTTGTGGCTAAAGGGAAGAAAAACTCTACACTTTACTCAACTGAAGCAAGAATGAAGTTAATGCACTTGAGAATGATTCCTCCACTGAGCCATAGCATAAACGGCTCGGGCATATGAGTGAAAAGGGATTGCAAATTCTGTCCAAGAAGCAGCTCCTACTGGAAATGAAAGGTACACCTCTAAAAACATGTGTTCATTGCTTGGTTGGTAAACAATATCGAGTTATTTTTCGTAGGAAATTTGCATCTAGAAAGACCAATGTTTTGGATTTGATATATTCGGATGTGTGTGGTCCTATGAAAGTTAGAACACTTGGTAGTGCACTCTACTTTGTTACCTTTATCGATGACCATTTGATAAGTGGGTTTTATACCTATAAATTGAGTACTATTGGTTTGGTGAAATTGCAAGTTTTCAAGTATTTTATGTTCTTTTTTATTTGTTTTATGTGTTTTAATATTATTTTGTAGGAATCATCATTTGGAAGGAAACATGATCATTTGGAAGGAAACAAGGTTATTTGGAAGGAAACAAGGTCATTTGAGAGCTTAAGTGTTGGATTTTTGAAGACTAAGCAACAAGGGAAGCTCTAGGCTTAAAAAGGCGCTAGGATCAGCGCCTAGGCGCTTGAAGGGTAGAAAGTCAGCGCCCTTGCGTTGATTTTAAACGCCTAGGCGCTTGTTTTAATGGGGACGCGAATTCTGACTTGTTTTTGTGCCGAAATTGAACTCTAATGCTAAATATATGCTAAGGTTTGAGCTATGATAAAAAGATACTGATTTTGGGGGCTGCTATCAAAGAAGGATGACCAATGATTGAAAGAAAATTGAAGGCAATAATCGAAGGAAGCAACACGAAGAAAATCAGGATTGAAGATTGCAACTAAGTTTTCATTCATTTTCTCTTACTTTTAGTTCTTGATTTTTTGAGATGTTGTTTAATTTGAGGATGACGTTTTTCAATTACATTATGAACTAAATTTTTATTAAGATTGCAACGGAATCTGATGTTTAGTTAAATTGATCTACTCTCGTTTCTAGTTCTTATTGATCATATATAAGTTGTTTATCATATTTTGTGCTTAATATATAATTGTGTGGCCAACAATTAATTTGATAACCTAGATGAAATTGGGAGATGAATTCTAGGTTTAGATCGGAATATGATGACATGCGTCTGGTTGATTCTTCTTAGGATTGAATAGCTGAGTTTGTGTATAGGATATGAATATACCTATATGCCGTGTGTAACTTTTATGAGAGTTTGAGCTTAATGAATTTATTCCAACTTATTTTGCATAGGAATATAGTAATTTAATTGGGAGAGATATGTTTATCTTACTATCAGAAGAGGTTTGATAAATATTTTTGAAGTCTTAGTTAACAACTTAATTTGATCAATTAACTGGAAAGAAAGTGGAAATATTTATACGAAGCATTAGGGGAAGTTGTAATCTTAAATTCTTTTATCCGGTAAAATCACTCATTGTTCAGTAATTTTAGATTTAGTCTTAAATTAGTAATTCCATAGTTCAATTCCAATTGTTTAAATAAAATCGAATTGATATAAAGTTAGTACTTGAAAGTTATTAGCAATAATTTTCCGTGAGAACGATACTCTACTTATCACTTTATTACTTGTTGATCGTGTATACTTGCACGTAAATTGTCAATATCAAATTTGGACAACACCATTCAAGAAAGGTGTGGGCATATGCATTGAAGAGCAAAGATCAAGTGCTAGAAGTGTTTAAACATTTTCATGTCAAGGTGAAAAGAGAAACGGGGAGGAAATTGAAATGCATTTGCACGGACAACGGTGGTGAGTACCTAGGACCATTTGATGGCTATTGTGATATTCATGGGATTAGACATGAGAGGATGGTTCGCAAGACTCCTCAACAAAATGGAGTTGCCAAGAGGATGAATCGCACTATTGTTGAAAGGATAAGGTGTATGCTTTCACATGCTAACCTACCTAGATCCTTTTGTGGTGAGGCAATGCGGACAACAATTGACTTAATTAATCTTTCTCCTTCGGTTCCTCTACATGGTGAAGAGCCCGAAAAAATTTGGAAAGGTAAAGACGTTTAATATGCTCACTTGAAAGTTTTTGGTTGTAGGGCATTCATTCAGATACCCAAAGATGAGAGGTCTAAACTTGATCCTAAGGCAAAGCAATGCATATTTCTTAGATATGCACATGAGGAATTTGGGTATAGATCGTGGGATCCGGCCGACAAGAAACTTGTTAGAAGTAGGGATGTTGTCTTTCTTGAAGATCAAACAATTGAAGACTTGGAAAAGGTTGAACAGCCCGAGTCTTATATTGATGATCTTATTGACTTGGATCCGATTCCTTCACCTATTGTGGATGATGAAAATGGGGAAGAGATGCAAACACTTTATGATGACGAAGTAGATGATGGGATTCCAAATGATGTTGAACTAGAAAATGAGGGAGAGTTTCCAACTTAAGCGCCACCACCACAACTCGAGTTAAGAAGATCTATAAGAGAGCAGCAACCATCCAAAAGGTATACTTCAAATGAGTATGTGATGCTATCCGATGGGGGAGAGCCTGAGACTTATCAAGAAGCATTAAAGCATGAACACAAAGATGAATGGTTCAAAGCTATACAAGAAGAGATGAAGTCTTTGCTTGAGAATCACACATATGAGTTAGTGAAGCTTCCTAAAGGAAAGAAAGTGCTGAAAAATAAATGGGTATTCCGATTGAAGAATGATGAGAAAAGCTCTAAACCAAAATACAAAGCGCGGCTTGTTGTCAAAGGCTTTGGGTAGAAAAGGGAATGGTTTGATGAGATTTTCTCACCCGTGGTGAAGATGTCATCCATTAGAGTTGTTCTCGGCATGGCTGCAAGTATGGACTTGGAAATTGAGCAACTTGATGTGAAGACCACCTTTCTCCATGGAGATTTAGAGGAGGAAATCTACATGGAGCAGCCCGAAGGTTTTTAAAATCAAAGGGAATGAGCATCTAGTTTACAAGTTAAAGAAGAACTTATATGGATTAAAGCAAACACCGAGGCAATGGTCCAAGAAATTCAATTCTTTCATGATGGATTATGGGTATTTTAGAACCAATTCCGATTATTGTGTGTTTATGAAAAAGTTTATGTATGGTAACTTTATCATTCTCTTGTTATATGTTGACGACATGTTTATTGTGGGTCAAAATTCTACCAAGATTGAAAAATTGAAGATGGAGCTAAGAAAGTCCTTTGCCATGAAGGACTTAGGATCAGTAAAACAAATTCTTGGCATGAAAATTCTTCGTGATCGAAAGAGTTGACAGCTTTGGTTGTCACAAGAGAACTACATTGAAAAAGTGCTTAAAAGGTTCAAAATGGACAAAACAAAGCCGGTTGGATCTCCACTTGCAGGCCACTTCAAACTTAGCTCAATACAATGTCCTACACGTGAGAAAGAAAAGGAGGAAATGCTGAAAATTCCTTATGCTTCAACCGTTGGTTGCTTGATGTACGCCATGGTTTTCACAGGGCCGGACTTAGCTTATGTGGTTCGTTTGGTTAACAGATTTCTCTCTAATCCAGGATAAGAACATCGGGCAGCTGTTAAATGGATTATGAGGTATCTTCAGGGTTCTTCCAAGGTGTCTTTATGCTTTGGAAATGGCAAGCCTATGCTGGAGGGATTCGCGGATGCAGACATGGCTAGTGATGTTGATTCCCGAAAATCTATATCGGGTTACTTACTCACTTTTATAGGTGGGGCTGTTTCATGGCAATCAAAACTTCAAAAATGTATTGTTTTATCAACTATCAAGGCTGAGTATATAGTCGTGATAGAGGCTAGCGAGGAGATGTTATGGATGCAAAGATTCTTACATGAATTGTGAAACAAGAGATGTATGTTCTCCATTGCGATAGTCAAAGTGCAATTCACTTGTGTAAGAATTCTACTTTCCATTCAAGATCAAAACATATTGATGTGCGATATCACTAGATACGTGATGTTTTAAATCGAAATTGTTTCACCTTGTGAAAATCCATACCGATGATAATGCATCGGATATGATGACAAAGGCCTTACCTAAGACAAGCATGAGAAGTGTAGAGTTTCGACGGGTTTGGTCGAGTCCTCCGCATAAGTTGGGAGGGGGAGATTTGTTGGGTGTCTCTTCTTATGCCTTCTCATTGGGACCCAACTCAAATTAAAGATATGTGCATGTGTGCATTAGAACTATGCATTGGAAGAGTCTAGCACAAGCCAAGAATTGAAGATCTTTTGTCTTCCAAGTTGTTTGACTGGTTTTACACTTTGATTGGGAAAAATCTGTAGAAAACATTATGAGGGACAACTTCTTTTGTGAGAGAAAAGTGGAAGACAGCAGCTCATTTCTTGCTCTTGTTCAAGACTCATTTCTACTCCGATCGAGCTGAAAATTCAGGGACATATTCCTCACTTTCATAGTTGGTTTCTACTATTTCGGGTCGTCAATCAGACTCTTCTACAGCTGGTTTTCAATGATATAAGTTCAGCTACTACGGTGAGATCTTTCTAGTTGCTTTGTGTTGAAATTCACATAAGGGTGAAGTTTTTATGTTTGGGAGCCAATGATATATTTTTCTCTTGATATTTGACATCTCTAGTTGTGACTAGAAAATTTGTAATCCTACTTTCGTTGATAATGGAGAGATTGGACCAAGTTTGGTCCCGTAGTTTTTCCTTTCGCCTTGAAGGGTTTTCACGTTAAAAATTCTTGTGTTTCTTGTTGTTGGTTTAGTTTGCTTTTTGTTCTTGTTTGTGGTTTTGGTTATTCTCTATTGATTTGCACATAGAGGGAGAGTCACGAGTTTTCCCAATACCTTTGACCAGTGAAAGAACTTAGTGAATTCTCCCAAATGACTATTGTTTTCTAGTGCAATGTCCACTTAAGATATGAATTTTCCATCAATTTTGGCACCCCAAAAAATAAGGGAACTACCATTAAACCCAAGTTTCCTTTATTACCAGTGCATGTTACGACTACATCAATATGTATTTTTTATTCACAAATCTGCTCACCAGTCATTCTGAAGAGGTTCGGCTCACCGACAAATAAAACCATCAAAGAACTTGGGTCTTTTGATAACATCGGCTTTCGTAGTTCCAAGTTGCAAAATATTTTTTGATCTAAGATGATCAAAGTAGCCAGATAATTTTGGCATTTTACTGTTTCTATATCTGGTTGTTGGGCCTGTGCTACTAATTTTTAGCAGCGTTCTGATTGGGCGTCATGTATCTAGTGGCCCATTTCACTGAAACCCAGAACTTAGTGGGCCGTCCAGGTCTTGTGTCGACCGCAAGAGGGGGCCAAGAAAGATGAATATTTAGGAGAGAAGTGGAAAGATAAATTGTATAGATTGATAGAACAAAGAAGGCTTTCATTGAACTACAGAACACTCAAAGCCAGATGGTCAATCTCTCTATTCTACGAAGGAGACTTAAAGTCTCAAATGAGATTGCCAAATTGATTATCTTCATCCCGAATTAATTTTACAAAAGAAAGGGCCTTTTTTATAATTTCTGGGTCTGGTTGTTGGGCCTGTGCTACTATTCTTGGCATCTTTCTAATTGGGCATCAAATGGACCGTTTCACCGAAACCCGAAACTTAGTGGGCTGTCCAGTCCTTTTGGGTTGGCCAGAATAGGGGGCCAACAACGATAGTATTTAAAGGAGAGAAGCGGAAAGAGTAGACAATGGGATTAAAAAAACAAAGATAACTATGTGCACGAGACTACCGCTTTTGATACTCTCATTTTTGTTGAATTTGGAGAGGATAAGAGATATGCAATTTTACCTATGCATGTGAAAAGACTATTTTGTGAATTGAATACTTGATGCTAATGTCACATTGTATTCAAGATACATACAAATATGTATTCAAAATATCAACACACGAAATAAATTAATCCTATAAACTTTGATTCTTAGTAGAAATTCATGGAGACCTCTTCTTCATCCCCTTATGTATAAAATGATATTGGGTAAATCTCCTAAATGCCCCATGAATTATGCCCTTTACTTAAAATTATCCTCTGAACTTTCAGTTGTCTCAATTTACTATCTAAGTTTTGGCATTTTTGTTTTTTTTGACTCTTTTTGTTGAGATTAACTGATAAATGAGTCAGATTCTATAAAAATTAACCAACATGAGGCAGATTTCACCAAGATTAACTACTAATTTGTCTTATTTAATGGCTAATCTTAACAGAAGAAGTCAATTAAAATAAATTACATAATTCAGGAGATAAATTAGGACAATAAAAATAAAATCTAAAATATATATTGGGATATTTTAAAATAGGAAAAATTTTAGTCACACCCTTTCTTGTTTATCATATCTTCAAGCACACTCCCTCTATTATCAAAAATATCACTGATACCCCTTTTAATTTATATTTAAATATCACTGACACCCCCTACCATTAAACCACCATTTATAATAAAAATAAATTATTTAAAATACTAAAATTGCCCATGTATAAACTCCAAACAATCTCTTTACATAAAATTCGATTAAAATTCAAGCCGATTAAAATTTATTTTTCTGCATATTAAAATTTGAGCTGATCTACATATTAAAATTCGGTTCGAGTTGATTAAATTCTATATTTTTTTACGTATTACAATTCAAGCCTATTAAAAGTCTATTTTTACATATTAAAATTTGAACCTTGAGCTTTACTTGAGCTGTTAGCTCCGATTAAAATTTGTTTTGAGTCGATTAAAATTTATATTTTTTTTGTTTATTAAAATCTGATTCAAGTTGATTAAAATTTATTTTTTACATATTAAAATTTGAGTTGATTAAAATTTATATTTTTTTATGTACCAAAATTCAAGTCGATTAAAATTTAATGCGAGTTCATTAAAATTTGATCCTCAAATAGAATTTTAATCAACTCAAATTTTAATACGTAAAAAATATAATTTTTAATCGACTCAAAGTTTAATTAATTCAAAATTGAATTTTAATAGGCCCGAATTTTAAAATGTAAAAAAATTTAGAAAATAGAGAGGGTTTCATTGAAGATATGTTTATTTAGAGGGAGTGTGGATGAAATTTTTTCTAAAATATATCATGGGCAATATAGTAAAATTGCATTCTAATTAACACCTTTAATCTGACAGGGGGTGTTAGTAAAGATTCAATAAATAGAGACGGTGTCCTTGAAAATATAATAAACTAAAAAGGATATAACTGAAATTTTCCTTTCAAAATAAAAGCCATAATTCAGGAATATTTTATGAGATTTATCCAATGATATTTGTGATAGATTTGATCCACTCAAAAGAATGACATAGGATAGCATAGGGGGTCTAATTTTTTGGGTGAGGCTATTCTCACGTCACAAAGTTTTGTTTCCACCCTATTAAACTATAAATCATAAAATTACTAAATTCATCGCTTTTATACCCAACCTACTAGTAATTAAGTCCACTCCATTCTATACCCACCCCATTAATAACAAAATTTATCTCAATCGTCATCTTAAGGGATACTTTATATACTCATCTCACATAGTCTATACACAAAATATACACAACTGGATTCCACTTTGGATTTTTTTCATGCAAATTCCTTCAATTGTCGCCGTCCGATCTCTATCTTCTCTGGTCTCATCATCGAAATAATACTCTGATTCCTCTTGAAGCTTCTCTTTCTTGCTTTCTTAATTGGCAGTTGAAAAAATTCACAAAGAAAAAGATCTTCTTCATACGCAATTTCTCAATATACAGAAAGAAATCTTTTGAAATATTCATTGTAGGTTGTATCTGAAACTAAGTTTCTTGAAAAGAAAAAAAAAAAGATTATCAAGTCTCTCTCCTCCTCGAATCACACAGTCTATGCACAACTATTTGTTCAATTTTAGTAGATAATCCAATTGAGTATATTTTGTATATAGTATGTGAGATGAAGTATAAAAAGAAACCCTAAAAATAAAGATTGAGATAAATTTAGTTATTAATGGGGTGGGTAAATAATGGAGTGAACTTAGTTACTAGTGAAGTGAGTATAAATGAGGTGAACTTAATAGTTTTATAATTTATAATTTAATAGAGTGAGAACGGATATTTGTTGGGTGAGAATAGACTACTCAAATTGTTTACTACCGAAGTTGGTTTGAAAGACATGATCAACAAGGTTAGTTACTCGGTCAAGTGTCCCAAAAAGACATGGTGCATTTGGACCCATTAGCGTTTGCACTTATGGGGCGCCTTAAGGGACCATATACGTAGCCCTCTACACCTTTGCCCATATTTGGTCCTTGGCTTTCATTATATGCTCCATTTGAATAACAATAATTTTAATTGAGAATGAAAATTGTATTTCTAAATTTTTTTTTATTAACTTGTTTGGATAATCTATTACTTAGTAATTCAACTTGAGGATAAGATTATTATGTGTGAGTCTCCACAAAAGACTGTATTCAATAGACAAGTGTCATTTATCATCTTTTTTCAAAGAAATGTGAAATTTAGTCTAAACACTATGATAATCAAATTCTCAATAATGATGGATATCGTGAACTCAAGTTCCATGAGAGTAACCTCATACCAACCTTGATTGTATATCTAAAAAGGCAATAAAATTCTAAAATCAATCTCATCTTCAAAATTAATTTCATTCCTTAAATTAAGCTATCTTCCTAAATCAATATTCATTCTCAAATTAACTTCATTCTTAAAATAATATTAAAAAGATATTTATTCTCTTATTAGTGTACTAACAATAATCAAATACTAATTATGAGAATCAAGTGGAGGCAATTTGACCCACCGATCAATGCTACAGGCCTCATTATTGGTTGATCTATGGGTCGGCTGATCCAAATCTGGGGCCTACAGCCTTTTGTTGAGCTGTTTTAGGTGGGCCTTTAGCAAGCTAGTCTTAATAATCATAAGAGTAATGTTCGTTAGACTTAATTTATTGATTTAATTATTCATTTTTATTAGAATTAATCGGGTTCTAATATTCTTTGAAATTTACTATCAATTCAATAGTTGTGATGGATTAGTCAATAAATTAAATAAGTAAATTAGGTTCAAATAATATTATTGTTAAATTACATATTAAAAAATCATAGATTAAATAACAAACATGAAATTGGAATGAAAAACATCAATTTTATAAAGTAAATAGTTACACTAATGTGAGAAGAACTAAATCAAATTTCGAACCGTTTGAATTAGGGGTGTAATTCGGGTGGGTTGAGGAGTCAATTTTAACCCAATCCTAGGTATAATAATCTTCAACCCCCAATCTTAATTCGAGTATTGTCCAAGTTAAATTCAGCGCAGGCTTGAGTTGAATTCGAATTACTTAATTCGGGCTCTTTTCGAATTAGATTTCGAGTTGGATTTGTTTAACCCCAAAATCAACTTGTTCTAAACCTGTTACATACTATGGTTAAGTATGAAATTTTACAAGTTGAAATGAAATTGAAAATGAAAATGAAATCAAAATCTAAAAATAAAAATAAAATTTTTCACTTGAAAAAATCTGAAATTGAAATTGAAAATGAAACCAAAATCTAAAAATTAAATTTTGCACTTGAAAAAAATTTGAAAATGAAATAAAATTTTGTACTTGAAAATTTTGCATACATACTAGTGATGGTCTTCATTGAGACTAAGAGAGGCACAAATCAAAGAGAGTCGAAGACTTTCGGTATGAGACTCTGAGAGAGAGTTAGAGAGACAGATGAGTGTCGATGAATGAGTCGATCGTTGATGAAAGTAGAGGAGGATTGTGATCAGGGGCGGAGCCAGAAATTTGGGATAGTGGGGGCAAAAATTTTAGCAACAACAATACTATATGTACTAAATTGGAAAAGCTAATGCATTATTACCGTTGGTTTAACAAGTAAAATGCATTTAATGCTGATGCCCTATGCTAATTCAATAATAACAATGTGTTATATTATCAAATTAGGTATTTCAATTATATGTTAGTAACATTTTTTTAACAAAAGTAAAATTTAAAATTTTGAAGTAATAATAAATTAAACGAGGTGACCCAACGTGTGGCTTCTGCTATTGCAAGGTCTGGAGTAAGATGTACATATTATTATCCTGCATGTGATAGAGTATTTTTTTTTTTTTTGCAACTTGAATCCTTGACATTCAAATCATAAAAGAGCAATGTATACCTTATCTTTACCATCTTATTGACTAATTTTTATATTATAAAAAATATTACATAATAATATTATCATTCAATGTGTCAAAATTTACAAAGATGAGAGTAAAGGGGCTTCATATAGGGGAGAGAACGAAAAGCTCCAAAATTTCTTGAACACTTGTTGAGAGATTCAACTAAATAATCAATAATCAAGTAAAGAAATTTAATCTTAATGTTAGAAATTATTAAGTAAATTAAAATGTATATGAATTTTTGTGGGGGCAAATTTAGAATATATTAAAATTTATATAAAAAAATATTTGGACAACAAAATTGAGTGGGGGCAACTGCCCCCACAAAGCTAAGTGTAGCTCCGCCCCTGATTGTGATGAAGGTCTTCAGTCTTCAATCGATCGTTGATGGTGATTAAGTGTCAATGAGAGAGGCCGAGAGACGGAGTAAGAGAGGAAGGCTGAGAGAGGGAGTGAGAGATGCTGAGGTTGAGAGAAAGAGAGAGAGAGAGAGAGAGAGGCTGAGAGAGTGAGGGTCTGAGTGAGCTAATGAGGGAAGCGCAGTCGTTACTTGTGAACGACTGAAATGAATTGTGATCTCCTTTAATAAATCCTAGTTGTAAGTTATATCGCTATTGATTTATATATTTATTTTTAATAATATTTGGGTACTGTTGAATTCAATTCGGGTTGTTGTTTTTCAGCTCAGGCTCAATTCAAGTATTAAAAACCTCAACCCAAACCCTATTTTTTCTAAGTTGAGTTCAGGTTGAATTCGAATTGGTTCGTCTAAGTTGTGTTGTTTGTGGTATTCCAAATATAGTCAAATCACTTATTGTGAAATTTTTGATATTATATAACTTATAATAAAACAGTAACAGTCAAGTGCGAAACAGTTACACATAATACATAAACAGTTACAGAAGAATTAACGAAACGGTTACAATAATATTAAAGAAACAGTTACACGTAACTGTTTGTCAAACCAACATAAATACTGACCCAGTTGTAGAACATGAACTGTTATTGAACTTTATGTAGATCAAGGCTAGTGTTTGACATTATGTCTTTAAGACAGATTTCGCCCTCACACACAGTGCTTTTGGAATATAAAGTGTCTGCCTCCTAGAATACAATGATCTTCACACGAGTAGAAATAACACTTCAATCTACCCGTCTAGCGAACCAGAAATTGTGTTGGAGAAGATGTTACACTTCACTTCAATCTCTCCAAATGCATACTGCCCTAATGCTGTATGAAACTACCTTAAAATGACTACGAATGTATTAGATGAATTGGATGCAAAATGATTATGTGACTGAGAATAGAGAGAATGGTGACTATTCCAGACAACCACCATACTAAAAGACATAACCCAGAAGACAAATGCAATAACCAGAAGACGCCACTTGTGTAACTTTTCTCTATGAACAGACACAACCCAAAATTTCGGACTGAAGGAAATTACCCTTCGAACCAATACGAATTCAAATGTAATAGGTACCGAAATTTAATTTCGGTTTAGAAATTCTCGCCCAATTAATTAAGTGAATTTTCTCCAAAAAGATAGGGCTTGGTCACACCCACACCCGAGCCTCGTCGTGGTGTGGCGAGGCGGGCGGACAGTGTGTGTGTGTGGTAGAACCGAAGACATGTAAGAGCTCGCTCCGCTCATAAAACTGTGCTACTCCTTGGGGCCCAATCCTATAAAGCAAACTTGGCCTATATATACTCATGTATAATTTCTTCCTCAACCAATGTGGGATTGGTGTCAAATCCCACATTGCACAACCTCTATTTTCACATTTGAAGAGGGTCACTTTGGAACCTATTTTCTCATTCATTTCTTACTCGATTTGAGCAAGTGAATATACTACATTATTCTCCTCACATAGTAGAATACAAACCCACAAAAGTTTACTCGAAACAACGAACGAGTCTCACTTCAATTTAGACTCAAAGTCGACCAAAAATTCAATTTTTGCACTTAAAAACTGTTTTGGTCCAACAATTTGCACCCCTAGTTTGAATCCACAATTTTTTTTCAATCCACCACTACTTGCCCGGCTGAGAAGTGACCAATGGGCCGGTAGAGATGGGCCATGGGTAAAATCCATGGCCTGACGAGGAAATAAATCGGGCCGCCATACAAACCGATGGACTATCGGACTAGTGGACCGGGCGGCTTAGTCCATTTTTTTGGGTAACGCAGTCAGTGTGTTCGGGTTAGCTTATACGTATACATCGTCTACATTAGAACTAGAGAATTCCTGAAAGATAAATCAGTCATAATCTGACCCCAAAAGAATTACTAAGTTTCGAACCTAAATCGTCTGCATTTACAACTCATATATTCTCTATCTCCACTGAGTTACCCTTGAGGTTGGCTTAGTCCAATTTGCCAGCAAAGTCATGGTGAGAATTCAGTGAATGATGTTTTAGTACTTAGTTTTTTATTTTTTTTGGGTGAGTGGGAAGCATTCAAGCCTAAACTTAGAGCAACTTGATCACAATGGCGGTGGTTATGTACCAAATTTTCAAGCAAAAATTGAATATTTGTAAGTGCACAATTGAAAATAAAGTAGTTTGCATTTGACTAATGTGTCTCTCTAGTTTAAAATGTACCTCAAAAGGGAAGCTTAAATGATAATAGAGACGGACTATAAATTCAAACGTCCTCAGTTCGAATCATAGCAATTCCTTGGGGCCAAGTCATAAATTCCCTAGTCTCAGTGTGGATGGTTTATCTTTGACCGAACTAGGGAGTAGATTAATCGAGGTGTGCTAAGCTGACCTGGATACCCCTGACAATTGAACAAAAACAAAAACATGAAAAATGTATCTCTAGTTTAATGCATAATTCAAGTTACCATTACTATAGAAGTGTTCAGTCTAGTGCCGACTACTCACTCGAGCTCTGAGCTGGTCACCGTAACTCGACCTAATTTTAGGACATGTTCCCTAAGGAATAAAGATGGCTGACTCTTAAGGGGCTCTTAAGAGATGTAAAAAGTATCGAACCTAAAACTTCTGGCTTGCAAAAGGACAGACTTGGCCACTGGACCATCCCTAAGAATTAAATATATTCATATTATATATATATGAGCAATGTTATATATCTCAAATTTGTATCACAAATGTGCATCCCAAATCAATAAGGATGGATGGATCAGTGGGTCCCAATTATAAAAAGTTGATGAGACCCACTCATCAAATGATTCTCATTCATTTGGGATGCAAATTTGGGTTACATAGTATATATATATATATATAGTCATATTCCGTGACTAAAGTCACTGTACATTGAGTTATGACAATGTGTATGTATTAGAGTATGTATATAGCTGGAGTGTGTGTATGCGTGTGCCTGTGTTGGAGTATGTGTATGTGTGTGCAACTGTATTGGGGAGTGTGAGTTGGGTTTGTGAAATTTGGGGGAAAATATATCCCCCATAAATTTAAAAACTTAGCTGATTTATTATATATATATATAACTTTTTTTTTTAGTTATAATTCAAGTCACCATAACCAGTTGTAAAGCTACCATACATGGGTCCTCCTCAGTCTCAGCTGCCCAAAATTCATTATCGGAAGTCATAATATATTCCTAAACGAGGTTATAATTGTCTTTAACAAGTATAGAATTTAACAAATAGAGATCACAATTCGATAATGTTATTTAATTAGTTTTTATTTTTTTTAAATTAATTTTTTTATATTTTTTGCTTTTTCTTTGTTTGCTTACTTCTTTCAACAGTAGTTGGATTCGTACTAACACATGCATATATGTAAATATATTTTTGTATGTTAAAATTATATACAATTTGCTTTTACATAATAAGAGCATCTTCAGTAGTGGTCTTTAAAATAGAGCATCTTCAATAGTGGTCTTTAAAATAGAGCATCTTTATCCAAAAGTTAAAATAGAGAGAAAAAATTTATATATCATTCTAATATAACTCTTTATTTTTATTATTTTATATTTTGTCCTTTTTAGGAATAAATTTAACATCCTGCTTTTTTTTCCTTTATTTTTTTACCTTCTTTTTCGAAAATCCCATTCTGAGATTAAGATGACGAGTGTCACGGGGAGATATTTGTTTTTTATGTTAAGGGTGTTTATCCTAAACTTCTTGGTCAAAAAAAATAGATACACCATTTCTCTGTTTTGAAAAAATAAAGTATAAAGTGAATTTAACTCTCCAAATGTAGAGAGTCAAATTTGACTCTATATTTTAGAGAGCCTATTAGAAATTACTTTTTAAGGGTCAACTCTCTAAAATAGAGAATTGAGTGGAGATAAAGAGCCTATTAGAGATGCTCTAATAATAAAACATGTTTTTATTTTATTTTAATATTTTATATTAGTTTAAGATTTATGAATATTTCCTTCTTGTTCATCTTTAGAACTAAAATTTTTTATCCAAGTTTCACAATTTTTAGATCATCGTGACGCGTTAGTTAAGTATTAAGATGACATCTTTGGACAAATTGATAATTTAAATTTCACCACATGCAATTAAAAAAAGAAAAAGAAAAAGTCTCTAACTTGAACGTACTAAACCAACTTGACACAAATGACCGACTACACCGTCCTACCATTTCTCTCAATCTATGTAATGGGACTCAAGTAGACATGAAGTTCTAGAAATTTTGAAAAATCTTTGTTGAAATTGATAGAAGTAATGGTCACCTAATGCTTATTTTATACAAGTTTTTTGGCCAAAAAGACCAAGCATTTGATGAGTTTCAACTAAGCAAAGTAGCTTTTTGACCCATTTTTCAATTCCTAACACAAACGACTTGTGCCTTCCGGACCATCCTTTTTTATTATCCCAACATGGTATATCTTACACGCATTACTTTCTGAAATACACATAAATACATACACATCTATATAATAAAATAGTTTACAATTCAAATCTCAAAAGATAAACAAAATGACTTTTGCTATTCGCGGTTGAGATCGCTTTAAATTTTACTTTAAAGTTAATCTAACGACTAATATTAACACCTTAAATTTAATAGGAAAAATAGGGCCATAAGGGTGTGTTTGGAGTAATTTTTTAAAAGTACTTCTACAAATTATTTCTCATAAGTACTTTAAAAAAAAAATAATGTTTGAAACCGCTCCACCACTACCTCTACCACCACCACCCCCACCACCACCGTCACTGCAGCCGTCGTCGCCACCACCACCACCACCACCACTGCACCATCACCATCGCCACCACCACCACCGCCCCCACCACCACCGCCATCGCCCCCCCCACCATCACTGTCGCTGCCGCTGTTGCCGCCGCCACCACCACCACCACCACCACCGTCACCATCGCTACCAACACCGCCGCCACCACCACTGCCACCATTACCGCCACCACCACCACCACCACCATCGTCGTCGCCATCGTCGCCACCACGGTCATTGCCACCCACCACAACCATCACCGTCTCTTACCACCACCACTGTCGTCCACCACCTCTCACCCCCACTACAAACCGATGCTTAAATTCATTTATCTCTTCTCTATGTTTGTGATTTGATTTTGAATATGAATAGAAATATGTTTATTGTTTACCATTTTTTATTACACTGTGCCTTCAGGCACATGTAATAACTAGTATATCTATATAATAAATCAGCTAGTAAGTTGAATCTTTATTCCTTTTATATTTTCTCTCCAAAAAATATCACATCACTCAATTATATCACATGTTCATTCATTTAATATTTAGTTAATTTGTAATTTAACAAAACTTTTATTTCATACATTATCCATACACGATAGTGTATACATGTTGAAAAAAATTTATCGAGTTATACATTTTGATAAAATTTTAACGCTATTTTTAAGAAAATAATAAGTAGAAGTTAATTATAAATGATGTAAGTAAAGAAATTAATTTTAAATTTTGTATACTGGGATCAATTTTTTGAACGCTAAAATCTTATGTTTCATCGTGCTTTCAAGCACTGGTTATGACTAGTATTTAATATTATAGTTAGGAAGATGAATTCTTGACTCATAAAGTCACAACAACGGTCAAGATTGATTTAATCTTCATTTACTTTGGTCCAATGGTATAAAATTTATCCCAAAATTTTTTTTCTCGCTCAAAAATATCATATTTTGTACACGACTCCTAATGTCAAACAATTCAATCAACATTCTCTCTAATACCAAACAATTTCATCAATTCATACATATCTCTTTTTTCTCTCATTTATTTTAATTTTAAATTACTTAATTAAAAAATAAATTTATTATCTGAAATATAAATATTACATAACTAATTTTTAATTTTTGGTATTATATGATATTTTCAGACACAGAGTTATCGCAAGTATATGTATATATTATATCGCATAGTGTACTAAAGTTTACTTTTCTTAAGGCTTTCTTTAATATTTCGATTTCTCTAGAATCAACACTTTTTGATTTTGTTTGGACGATGGCAAAGTATTTAAAATTTCTCCTAAAAGATGGTAATTATACTATGTACAATTGGGCAAAGGCGCTAATTTCATTTTACTATCTCAAATATAAAATTGAACATATTGTACCCTTACCTGTTGAGATTCATGGATTTTTACAAAATTCATACATTTTAGACGTCAAATAGTGTACATATTATTTTTTTTTTAAATGACAACTGCAGGTTATGAAAATCTTCTTTAGTAGGGATGGCAATAGATTGGAAAAAAACGGATATTTGTTCAAACTCGCTCCGTTTAGACCGGAAATAAACCATACGTATTAGGCAATTGACGTATACGGAAAAACCCGTATAAACATGTGCGGGGATGGAGACGGTGATAGACTGAAACTCATCCCCGCCTCGTCCCTCTCCGCCCCTCCCCGCCTCGTCCCTCTCTGCCCCTCCCCTCCCTTTCCCGCTAAAAGTCATTATTTTTGTGAGTTTTTATGTTTGATTCATTTGTTATATAATGAGTTTTTATCTTTCTTGTAAATTCATTTGTGAGGTTTTAAAGTTTTTTTTATAATTTTTTTTAAAATCATAGAAATTAATTGTTATGAGCGAGGACGGGGATTACAATTTCTCCCGTTAATGGGGGTGGACGAATATTTTTAAAGCGGGTACGAGAGTGAAGACTACTCCTCCCACCCCGGTCCACTACCATCCCTACTCTCCAGTACTCTTTCTCTTTAATTATTTTCTTGGCACATCATTCAACATGCATTCAAGTAGGATCCTAACTCATTAATAGTGGATGATATGTCAAAAAAGAAATTAAAAAAAACTGTACTGGAGAAGATCTAGATCCAAACTTTCATGCATTCACTTGTCACCAATTTGAACTCCTTATTTTACACATTATGGGAATTAAGTAAATATTTTCTAGTTGTCATTTGTTGGCCACCGGTGTAACCATTTGTGGTTATCTAGGGACTACAAAACAGAGATCAATAATTAATCATTTTTTTCGCTCGAGTTCTAGAAGAATATAATCATGCTAAGTAAATACTTATTTAATTATTAGCATCTTGAATTTCGGAAAACATTTTTTTTATGGAATAAATATGGGACCGTACCATGTTTGGCATCAAAAGGAATTTCTTTCCTTTTTCTTTTTTTTTTTTTACCGAATTTAATACGTTGAAATTGGTGAACTCATATTTGGAAATAATAATTATGAGTGTGAATCAAGTGGGGACATTTTGGATTATATTGTTTTGGATTTGTCTTATTTTATTTAATTTAAACTCAATTCATTTAATTAAGAATAATGCTACAAAACCCAAATGAAACTCAAATGAAATCCAAAAATTTAAAACTCAAATGCATATCATCCTTTGGATGAGTGGGTTGCATCAATTTTTTCAGTGGGACTCATCATCCCACACTCATCTAAAGAATGATATGCATTTGGGTTTTAACATTTGAATTTCATTTGAATTATGTAACATTTTCCTTTAATTAATCACATTGTGTTCAAGTTGGAACGCCCAACTCATAAATCAAAAAAATAGAACTAGAAAGACAATAAATAATAAATTCTCTTACGACAATATAATACTTGACAAAAAATGAAAGCATCGGATTCTTTTTCATACAATCTAAGTTGACATTTGTCATATTAAAATTGGATTATTCATGTGGAATACTTACTTATCCATTTATTATTCATGTTTACATGTTACTTTATTTTTTGTATTTGTGTTATAAACAAATCCCTTTATATGTTAATTTCCAATCGAGTTAACATTGGATTGATAGTTATCATCTATACTCCTATTACACATTCAATCTTTTTTGGCCCATTTTTTTATTACACGTTTAGGGGCAACAATTTGGAGTTTGATTAAAAGGTTAGGAAAGAGCTAAAGGCATGTGTCAATTTATAGTACCGACGAAGGGATCTGGATCCCCTCCATTACCTTTTCCTTTCAATTCCTCTTAATACAGTGCTAGATAAGTGACATGTATAAAATTCTGAATTTTAATGGACAAGATTTTTTCCTTGTGAGAAAATTCCTTAATAATGATTAACACTCCATCAACAACAAAATGAATGAGGAAATATCTCATCCATTGAATTTTAAAATCTTACACATGTCATTCATCTAGCACTGTATTGAGTGGAATTAAAAAGAACGGGTAATGGAGGGGATTTAAATCCCCGACGAAGGTAGCATTTTACGAAAAGATATAATTTTTAATATACAATTTTAAAAAACCAAGTTACAAACTAAAAAATAATGATTGATCACAAAAATTATAACCCCAAAAGTCAACTTACAATTTTTAAAGATTATGTTGTGATTTAACATTCTAAGATGGATCAAGACATCTGTGATCAATTCACAATATTTCTTATTGATTACGAATAATCTCATAAAACTATAACTTAATCATTAAAAAACCATATTATGATCATCAAAAATCATAATTTTTGTTTAAGTGAAAATTTTTTTTTCGGCATTGTGGACTTACCCCCCCCCCCCCCCCCCTCTCTAATATTTTTGTCACCTAAGAGCCCGAACAAGGCTAACGAGACATCTTTGACCTAACGAGCTCCTGGTTCTTCTGTGAAGACTAAGGCCCTATTTAATTGACATGTTAAAAACTGTTTTCTGTTTTGGAAAATAGTCTCTGGAAGAAAAAATTGTTTGGTTAGTTATTTTTTATTTATTTTTTTTGAAAATTGAAAACAAAAACTAGATAGATTTAGAGAACAAGTTAAAGTTATTTTGTGTATTTTTTGAAATAACCTTTCCAAAATTTAGAAAACACCACCACCACACTTCTATCACGTCCACACTTTTACCACCACTACACTTCCACCACCACCCTTCCACCAACACCAACACCACCACAACTACCACACTTCCATCATCACCAGCAGCAACACCATGTCTACCACATTAGTACCACCACCACATTTTTATTTTCATTGTTTTCTGGGTTACTGACTAAACAAGTTTTAATATTTTTTATTCCGTAAAATTGTTTTTGGAATCATATAACTAAACAAGTTTTGTAACACAAAAAACACCAAAAATAGTTTTTTGAGATCTCCTTTAATCCTGTAGAATATTTGAATTGCTATGTAATAATTTGATTATTTTAACCCAGCAGTCCTTAGACATATAATAAAACTTTCAATTGCCCATTTCAAAGATGGGTAAGAATTGTTCCTACCTCCAGTCATGTTCCACTTCATGACCCTCTAAAAATAAAAAAATTTCCAACAATAATATAATCTTTATTAATTTACCCAAATAAAAACAATCCTTAAAATTTGCTTTGATTCCTTTTCTAATGTTCCGTTTGGTAGGAAGAATGAAAAGTAGGATAGATACACTTTCTATCCTTCAAGGAAGGAAAGTAGGAATGATACACTTTCTTTCCTTTGTGTTTGGTTGGATGGATGGAAAATAAAAATGACTAAATTTTTTTTTTTTTTTTTTTTTGTGCTGACTAAGATTAGGGGTGACAATCGAGTCGTGTCGTGTCGTGTCAAATTCGTGTTGAGTCAACATTAGTCAAACCTAACTCAACTCATTTAACTAATTGTGTCGTGTCGAGTTGCGAGTTGACCTGTTTATTTTTATTTATTTTTTATTTTTTATTTTTAAAATTTTTTAATATATATATAAATACATATTTTATCATTGTATTTTTATATGAAATTAATGTATATATATATATATATATATATATATATAGACAAATAAGATATATCTCAACACAAATAATTAACTTTTCATCCACTTTCCTTCTGATTTTAGAGGGATTGATTTTGGTAGTTGGAAGGAAAGTTAATCCATCAACTTTTTCATCCTTCCTAATTTTCTTCCTTACCAAACATGATATTTTATCTATCCCTCCAACTTTCCATCCTTCCAACTTTTCATCTTTCCATTTTTCCTTCGTACCAAACGGAACATAAGAGGAGAGCATAAACAATTTGTTTAAAGGAATAGGGAATGATGAGAGGAATGGATTAAATTAATCTTCAATAGATGTGGAGTATGACCCTCTGATTTGATTTTTGTACAGTCCTTTTTGACTAGTGCGGTGCATATGAGCATTGCATGGTGGATCAACTTCTTCAATAATATAACAATACTTTATATCTTTCTTTGGTCATCTATTAATGCTTCATAGACTTTTTGTAAGAAAACAGCTAATTAATATAATAAAAATCTCCTTAACCCGTTGGAGTAGTTTAATGGGAAAGCTCCAAGAATCAATACATCGACATCACAATTTCAAGTACCTTAAAAATTGTCTTAATTGACTCTATGCACATAGTTTCGGATGATTTTTTCATATCTCGAATTTATATTATTTCCATACGTTCAAAGAATGTGTGTACTTCGAATATTTTTCGATTATCAAGAAAATCCTTAGAGCACCTCTACTGTAATTCTAGATCTACTCTACTAATCTCTCAAGTTTTGAATCCTTTCATGCCTAGAATAAGGAACAAAATTCAAAATGGCTCAACACCCATTGAGAGTTCAATGAGTTACACAAAAAAAATTGAATTTTATATACGATCACAAATATACATGCATGAAATTGTGCATACATTAGTATTCTATCTATAATATAAAATAGGACAGACTTCAATAATATTATTCGACGGTCTCAAATAAACTCATCTAACGGCCACTAACATTCATCTCATAGCTATTCACAGTTACCCCTAATATTATTTAATATAATGAGACAAGTTACGAGTCTTACAACCACTCATTGAAGACTCATCATCGTAAGTAAGAGTAATTTAATACCCATCAACAATAACTCAATAAGAAGATAAACATAAAAAGAGATTTTGAACACGATAAAAATAAAATAATAAATAGGACACTTAGAAGAAGGTTGGTTGAGATGCATTTCGTTCTTTTTGTCAAAATTTCTACAGTGCTGAATAATTAATTGAAAAAGAATTTCTCATCCAATCAATTTCTTACACATATATGGTCATTCCATTTCATTCTCACTAACTTCCCACAACTTTATTGACAGTAACACACATACTCTGAGTCGAGGAGTTATAATAACTTGAGCCAGGGGCATAGTCATTGCATGTCACTTGAGTCTTTGTCGAACCACTTTGTAACCCAACCAAATACAAGTCCAAGTCCTTAGGAAGCCAACTTTGTACTTAGGATTTGCTTCACCAAAGCATAACCCAATTTGGCTAAGGCATAGGTGGCTTTGGGTGAGGTAGCCACATGCTAAAACTAAGTCAATGAGCTAAGGGGGTAACATTAATCCACTTGGTGTGGAGGCGTGAAAGACAAGAACCAGCAAGCAGCAGATTGTTGCGCAGACTGAGAAGAGAACGACAAAAGTGTTTCACGTAAGATCTTTGAGCCAAAATTCAGGCAGGCAGTCAACGTTTGATTTAATGAAATTTTAGATTGTGAGAGATAGGTAGGTCAGTAATCAATGCCTGGGTCTTCACCCATTTGGAAATATACAAAAAGTCATCAGACTGGAACTTGACGTTGAAGAATTTCATGAGTAAGGGAATTGAGGGGGTACCGATGTTGTTTTTCTTAAAGAAGACAAGAAGGCCCATCAAGACACCCCAGAAATTAGGAGAGATCTGAGTAGGGCAGACGTTGAAGTGTTGGAGGACAGACTTGATGAAGGGAAGTACTGGGAACCTAAGCCCATTCTCAAGAGAAGTTACGAAAAAATAGGTCTTCACAGGGACCTCAGAGTCATACATAATATCAGTAGAAGAGGTCCAGTAGCGCAAGCCCTTAGGAAAACCAAACCAAGTAGATAAGACATTCATCAGAGGAGGTGTAACCTCACTGGGACCAATGAGGTCTGAGACATGAAGAGCAGGCTCAGAGGCCTCAGTGCTACCTGAACCCTTTTTGGCTTTTCCTTTTTGAGACTGCTTAGAACTCGAAGGAGACCCTGGTAAAATCTGAGGAACTTCTGCCCTCTCTACAGCTTCAACCCTAGGAAAGTTATCTATTTCATCACCAACATCTCCCAGCTCATCCTCCTCTACTTCTAAAGACCTATCACCTATGAGGGAAACAGACAAGGTTGTAGCTTCGGAAGAGACATACATAATTGGACAGGAGAAAGGAAGTCTGAAAGAGCTATAAAGAGGGGGAACGTCCGCAAAACAATCCCTGAGAGTCGAGGGGTCAAGACACCAGTGACCAATGAGGAAGACTCTAGCAGTAGGGTAAGGGTCCAGAAAAAGGGGAAGGGAGGACAAGGAGTAACCTCGATTCCTAAAATAGCAAAAACGAAATGTCCAAAAATGCAACAACCACCTCGGATTCGAGGGATCCAGAACGAAGAAATGAACAAAAGCCAAGAAGCGTACCTAATCGAGAACGAGCGACAAATCAAAGCCTAAAGCGAAATCAGAGAGCAAGCCTCGCAAAGCCTTCGAATCAAATCAAGGGAAGTCGATTTTCAGCGAAACCCTAAGATCACCAGCAGATTGGGGAAACTAAAATCGCAAGGAAGAGAGAAGGTAAAGCCTGGAGAGAGAAATCGAAAGAAGAAGTGAGGCGGTTTCCATCATCTCAGAGGCATTTAAAGCTTGGTGTACATGGGTCGTCAAATTATGGGACATGCGCGAGAAATAAGGAGGAAATGATTGCACAAAACTGTCAGAAAAGTCTCTTTGTGCTTAAATCGAGGTCGCCATATGGAGGTTTAACTCAACCCAACCGTAGCTCAGCCCCTGCTCAAACCTACTTTGACCAAGGACTGGGGGGCAACTGATGATACCTAGAAGAAATTCCAAGTTTGAGCTCGGGAGTTGAGGTCAGGAAGGGAGCCCAGCTAAGAGCACATGAGCGCAATGGTCTAGACCTTGGGCTCCCTCGACCTACACCCTGAAGAAAATGAGTGGAATACAGCTGGCAACTACAAAGTGCCCCCTCAACGGCAGTAAGCGTCAGTCTAGGCACAAGATCCTCAACCGCCTAAACCACGGCCTGGAATCAAGTGAGATGTTACGAGAAGGAGGCGAAGATCTCGCCACAGACCCCATAGAATTAGGAACTAGGCTGTAAATACTGTACAATGCCCTTACTTCGAGGCAGGCAATCAAAAAAATATCAAGAATACTGTGAAATCTCTTCATAATCATCAATACAATTCCTAGGAGCAAGAGACCCCATTGAAGAGTGGATTAGCCGAGCTCCCGAGTTGGTGAACCACTATAACTCTTCTATGCAATCCATCCCTTATCCCTGAATCACCACATCATTTCCAAGAGTCTTGTAGCTCAGATCAAATCTTGTTGTTTATATATTCTGCTCAACCACGTTTTACACACCATCAGATTTTGTTTCGACGATGGCAAAGTATTTAAAATTTCTCCTAAAAGATGGTAATTATACTATGTACAATTGGGCAAAGGCTCTAATTTCATTTTACTATCTCAAATATAAAATTGAACATATTGTACCCTTACTTGTTGAGATTCATGGATTTTTACAAAATTCATACATTTTAGACGTCAAATAATGTACATATTATTTTTTTTTAAATGACACTTGCAGGATATGAAACTCCTCTTTAGTAGGGATGGCAATAGACTGGAAAAAAACGGGTATTTGTTCAAACTCGCTTCGTTTAGACCAGAGATAGACCATACGTATTAGACAATTGACGTATACAGAAAAACCTGTATAAACATGTGAGGGGATGGAGACGGGGATGGACTGAAACTCATCCCCGCCCCATCCCGCTCCGCCTCTCCCCTCCTCCCCCTTTCCCGCTAAAACTCATTATTTTTGTGAGTTTTTATGTTTGATTCATTTGTTATATAATGAGTTTGTATCCTTCTTGCAAATTCATTTGTGAGGTTTTAAAGTTTTTTTTTTTTTTTAAATCATAGAAATTAATTGTTATGAGCGAGAATGGGGATTAAAATTTCTCCCATTAACGAGAGTGAACGAATATTTTTAAAGCGGGTATGAGAGTGAAGATTACTCCCCCTACCCCGGTCCACTACCATCCCTACTCTCCAGTACTCTTTCTCTTTAATTCCTTCATTGGCACATCATCCAACATGCATTCAAGTAGGATCCTCACTCATTAATAGTGGATGATATGTCAAAAAAACAATTAAAAAAAAAAAAAATACCGGAGAAGATCTAGATCCAAACTTTCATGCATTCACTTGTCACCAATTTGAACTCCTTATTTTACACATTATGAGAATTAAATAAACAGTAATACTACACTGACCAAATTTTGGAACCAAATTTAGAGCCCAAATGACATAGCAGCTGACTTGGGCTTCTTTATTTGGTATCATGTCATTTGGGCCCCAATAAAGACTCCAAATAATATGCTGTCATGTCATTTGATTTCAAAATTTAGTCAGTGTAACTTTACTCTTAAATAAATATTTTCTAGTTGTCATTTGTTGGCCACCGGTGCAACCATTTGTGATTATCTAGGGACTATAAAACAGAGATCAATAATTAATCATTTTTTTGGCTCGAGTTCTAGAAGAATATAATCATGCTATGTACTTATTTAATTATTGGCTCGAGTTCTAGAAGAATATAATCATGCTAAGTAAATACTTATTTAATTATTATCCTCTTGAATTTCGGAAAACATTTCTTTTATGGAATAAATATGGGACCGTACCATGTTTGGCATCAAAAGGAATTTCTTTCCTTTTTCTTTTTTTTTTTACCGAATTTAATACGTTGAAATTGGTGAACTCATATTTGGAAATAATAATTATGAGTGTGAATCAAGTGGGGACATTTTGGATTATATTGTTTTGGATTTGTCTTATTTTATTTAATTTAAACTCAATTCATTTAATTAAGAATAATGCTACAAAACCCAAATGAAACTCAAATGAAATCCAAAAATTTAAAACTCAAATGCATATCATCCTTTGGATGAGTGGGTTGCATCAATTTTTTCAGTGGGACTCATCATCCCACACTCATCTAAAGAATGATATGCATTTGGGTTTTAACATTTGAATTTCATTTGAATTATGTAACATTTTCCTTTAATTAATCACATTGTGTTCAAGTTGGAACGCCCAACTCATAAATCAAAAAAATAGAACTAGAAAGACAATAAATAATAAATTCTCTTACGACAATATAATACTTGACAAAAAATGAAAGCATCGGATTCTTTTTCATACAATCTAAGTTGACATTTGTCATATTAAAATTGGATTATTCATGTGGAATACTTACTTATCCATTTATTATTCATGTTTACATGTTACTTTATTTTTTGTATTTGTGTTATAAACAAATCCCTTTATATGTTAATTTCCAATCGAGTTAACATTGGATTGATAGTTATCATCTATACTCCTATTACACATTCAATCTTTTTTGGCCCATTTTTTTATTACACGTTTAGGGGCAACAATTTGGAGTTTGATTAAAAGGTTAGGAAAGAGCTAAAGGCATGTGTCAATTTATAGTACCGACGAAGGGATCTGGATCCCCTCCATTACCTTTTCCTTTCAATTCCTCTTAATACAGTGCTAGATAAGTGACATGTATAAAATTCTGAATTTTAATGGACAAGATTTTTTCCTTGTGAGAAAATTCCTTAATAATGATTAACACTCCATCAACAACAAAATGAATGAGGAAATATCTCATCCATTGAATTTTAAAATCTTACACATGTCATTCATCTAGCACTGTATTGAGTGGAATTAAAAAGAACGGGTAATGGAGGGGATTTAAATCCCCGACGAAGGTAGCATTTTACGAAAAGATATAATTTTTAATATACAATTTTAAAAAACCAAGTTACAAACTAAAAAATAATGATTGATCACAAAAATTATAACCCCAAAAGTCAACTTACAATTTTTAAAGATTATGTTGTGATTTAACATTCTAAGATGGATCAAGACATCTGTGATCAATTCACAATATTTCTTATTGATTACGAATAATCTCATAAAACTATAACTTAATCATTAAAAAACCATATTATGATCATCAAAAATCATAATTTTTGTTTAAGTGAAAAATTTTTTTTCGGCATTGTGGACTTACCCCCCCCCCCCCCCCCCCCCCCCCCCCCCCCCCCCTCTCTAATATTTTTGTCACCTAAGAGCCCGAACAAGGCTAACGAGACATCTTTGACCTAACGAGCTCCTGGTTCTTCTGTGAAGACTAAGGCCCTATTTAATTGACATGTTAAAAACTGTTTTCTGTTTTGGAAAATAGTCTCTGGAAGAAAAAATTGTTTGGTTAGTTATTTTTTATTTATTTTTTTTGAAAATTGAAAACAAAAACTAGATAGATTTAGAGAACAAGTTAAAGTTATTTTGTGTATTTTTTGAAATAACCTTTCCAAAATTTAGAAAACACCACCACCACACTTCTATCACGTCCACACTTTTACCACCACTACACTTCCACCACCACCCTTCCACCAACACCAACACCACCACCACTACCACACTTCCATCATCACCAGCAGCAACACCATGTCTACCACACTACTACCACCACCACATTTTTGTTTTCATTGTTTTCTGAGTTACTGTCTAAACAAGTTTTAATATTTTTTATTCTGTAAAACTGTTTTTGAAATCATATAACTAAACAAGTTTGTAACACAAAAAACACCAAAAATAGTTTTTTGAGATCTCCTTTAATACACATTTGCTTCATGTTTTTTCTTCTTGCAAACCGCCTATCAAGTATTAATGGAGGATCCATTTATATGTAGTGTGTCCCACTTGAATTAATGGTACATAATTTGTCAAAAAAAAAATTAAAAAAATTAAAAAAATATGTATTGAAGTGGATCTTACTCCGGAACACAAGATGTTGCAATGATGGATTTAACTAGTAGTTTTCTTTTTCTTTCCTCTATTATTTACCTGTTTGGTTCATAAGTTTTAAAAGGTCCATCTATGACTAAAAGGTTTTTTTTTTTTTTTAATCACATCTCATAGAAACATAGGCTTGCAAGTTGCAAATGTTAAAAGTGATATTCAAATTTAACACGAAATCACAGAGTTATGCTCCGTTTGGTACGATGAAAAAGTGGAAGGATAGAAAGTTAGAAGGATGGAAAGTGGGAGGGATAAATAAAACATCATGTTTGGTAAGAAAGGAAGTAGGAAGGATGGATTAACTTTTCTTCTAACTCACCAAAATCGGAAGGAAAGTGGATGAAAAGTTAATTATTTGTGTTAAGATGTATCTTATTTGTCTATATATTTTTTAAAATATACATATATTATATATACATTAATTTCATATAAAAATATAATGATAAAATATGTATTTATATATATATATTTTAAAAAATTTTAAAAAAAAATAAAAAAAAATAATAATAATAATAAACATGTCAACTCGCAACTCGACACGACACAATTAATTAAATGAGTTGAGTTAGATTTTACTAATGTTCGACATAAATCCGTAATGACTCAACACGAATCTGACACGATACGACTTGATTGTCACACCTAATCTTATCCAGTACAAAAAAAAAAAAAAATTAGTCATTTTTATTTTCCATCCATCCAACCAAATACAAAAGAAGGAAAGTGTATCACTCTTACTTTCTTTCCTTGAAGGTTAGAAAATGTATCCCTCCTACTTTCCATCCTTCCTATTTTTCATCATTTCAACCAAACGGAGCATTAGTGAGTTTGTGTGGGGAAAGAGTGGACCGTCATTAAATAATTGATCCGACGTGAATCTTGATAAATGTAATATGAGTTCATTAAATACAAGTTAAACACAACATGACATGCAATAATCAATATAAGAATCCGAATGGCATAGGATTAGCAAAATATAACTTTGCAGCATTTTACTTACCTCCCAAAAAAAAGAAAAATATTATTTGTCATTTAATTTTGAATCCAATGCTGGGGCTTACATCACATTAATTGTTCGATAGAAAATTGTTCCATAATTATAGAATTCAAAGTTAATATAATGTTGTAATAAATTAGATCCCAAAAGTAATTTTCAAAAGGATAGATTTTATAAATGTCCCCTCAATTATGACCCCTCATTTTAAATTATCCTCTAACTTTTAATTGTCTCAAGTTGTCTTTTAGAGAATGTAATTTATTTCTTTTTGTTAAAATTAATTGATAATTAAGATAATTTTTTTTAAAATTAATTATTAAATAGGGTAAATTGCACTGACACCCCTTAGATTGTTCTAATTATGGATACACCCCCTCAGTTTTTTGAAATTACACTAACACCCCTTGTCAAGTCTTGTCCCTTAACAAAAATAAAAAAAATATGATTTTCCTTAATTACTCTTACAATACATCATTTTTTACTTATCATTCTCTCATATATTTAAATATTAATAAATTGGTCATTTTCGGGTTCAACCCGTCAAACTCAAATTTTACACAATCAACCTGTTTTATTTAATCGTGCCGAACTTCCTCTATCTTCTTGTTTGTATGTTAACATGAACAATACAAAATTGACACGATCAACATGTTTAACTGGTATTATAAAAATAAAATATTAATTATTTTTTATTGTTTATTAAGCACTGATATAAAAATAAAATATGAACACACCCGCACGAATAGCCCAGCAATGTAGAGTTGAACACAGACGAACCGTAGACCTGGACGTCAGGAATTCGACTCTTGCTGGTGTCTCTCGGGCTTAACCAATACCTATGGTTTGTGGGTGATTATAGGTATCTGAGGTTTACTCTCACGGGGATGGGTCCAAAGTGGCCCTGCCTTGGAGACGTTCCACATTAGTAAAAAAAAAACACGAATACAAATACGAACACAACACGAAAATAAATAAGTTAACATAATTTTGTTTAGGGGTAATATAGATATTAAAGTATAAAAAGTTGATGCTATAATCATTTTTTTGACATTGTCAATAACTATGCAAACCATATGGAGTACTTTGTGAAATGGATAGGTAAACAGTAAAAAGTGTCAGTGTAATATCAAAAAAATCGAGGGGATGTCTATGTAATTAGACCAATCTACAAAGGATGTCAATATAATTTACACTATTAAATAAGATAAATTCCTTTAATACTATTAAATGAGGTAGATTTTGTTAAAATTAATAGCTAATTTATCTCATTTAACAGTTAATTAAAAAAAATTGGATTGCAATAAATTATATAGTTCATGGGGCAAATTGAGATAATAAAAAGTTTAAAAAATAATTTAAAATAAAAGTCATAATTTAGAGATATTTATGAGATTTAGCCTTTTCAAAACTAACTCCACCTAATATATTTTTTTAAAAAGAAGAATTAATAGGCAGCATTTTCCAGGCCAGAAGTAAAATTAAGGGTAAAAAACACGGACACTCCCTGAGTTTTGGCAATATTACACGGACAACCCCTATCATTTTATAAATAACATAGAGATCCCTGAGGTTTGAAACTCATTGCACGAAAACCTCTTCCATCTCCCTTTCGTCAATGTTGCTAACGCAAAGTGATGATTTCATCCCAAAATTTTTTATTATTTTCACAATTGTCCTTCCCCAAAATTTAGTATCAAAAGAATTAAAATTAAATCAAAAATTTAATAAAATAAAACAAAATTTGATTTAGTACCCAAAAAATTGATTCAATTAATTTTAATATTAATTTGATAACAATAAAAATCAATTTGGCATTAATTCCACAAAGTTGAATATTAATTTGACAAAATTAAATGTCAATTTGAGAAATTAAATATTATTTTATAATCTAAAGTTCATTCGTTTTGAATATTATTCGTTATTGATCAAATCAACACGAAATTGACCTTAGATTATATTTTTGAAAATATTATCAATTTTTTTGGTATTAAATTTTTTAATTTTTTTGAACTATCAATTTACAAATATTGTTGTCAATTTTTTAATTTACTTTTCACGTATTTTCACGTGAATCAGATTTTTTGAGTTTATAAAGTGAAGGTGAGCGATTCTCCTAAAAAAAAGTGGGGGTGAACGATTTGTTTGGTTTAAGTATGTGTGATCAAATCTTGACAAAAAGAAAGTTTATCAAGTGATATAGTAAAAGAGAAAACGCTATGATACAAAAAAAATTTGAATTTAAATTTAATGGGTTAAAATATAAATTTTTTAAGTTTATATACAACAAAAAAATTTATAATTTAAGGTCAATTTTATGTTGGTTTAATCAATTACAAATAATATTCAGCGCGAAATGAACCTTAGATTGTAAATTAATATATAATTTTATCAAATTGACATTTAATTTTGTCTAATTTACATTCAACATTGTTGAGTTAATATCAAATTAATTTTTATTGATATCAAATTAATATTGAAATTCATTTAATCAAATTTTTGAGGTACTAAATTATATTAACTTTTTGAGTAGTAAATCAAATTTTGTTTGATTTTATTAAATTTTAATTTTTTTGGATACTAAATTTGGAGAAGGACAGTTGTGAAAATAATAAAATTTTTTGAGATGAAATGATCACTTTCTATTAATAACATTGATGGAAGAGAGACGGAGGGAATCTCCTTATAATAAGTTTCAAATCTCAAGGGATCTCCTTATAAAGATGTGCACTAAATCATTTATAATTATTAGATCAATAAATCTCATGACTAATTCAACGGTTACAAATAAGTTAGGGCTCATTTTGTGCAAACACAGAATTTTATCCGCGTTGCATGAGTTGGGCACATGGGATGAGTCATATGATGTCTGCATTGCGGTTGTCATATGTCATGCCTATGTACTTACGTAAGTGGCCCATACCCACGTGTGCCCCATGATATTACTTCTTTTTCTGCTCCTTCATTTGAAAGTGAAATCCATTGACAATTTGGCATACCAAGCTAATGGCCCCACAATTTGTCTTTTTGTTTTTGGTTTCAAGACGTGAAAAGATATGAAGGGGCAGGACCCAGAAAAGTTCCACCATATTGAGGGTGTCAGATTTTCCATTTCTCACACGTGAAAAATATATATATATATGTGTGGTTCTGAAGAGTAATGTTCTCTGATGAATATATAAAAAAAAAAAAATTTAATGGTCAAACCAAAACTATCCCTTTCAGTCCTCACCAAACCTTGTTTACCACGAAGACACACACACACACACACACATATATATATGTATTCCATCTATTTTTCTAATTTGGGTCCCAGTTTGCTTACAAGATTGAATGGTCAATTTTTTTTTTGTACCATTGATTCGCCTGTTTTTGGATGATAAGAACTCGAATTTTCTCGCTTAATATTTGAGTTTGAGACCCTACAGTTACAACAGTTCGACTCCGATATGAGTGCGGTGAGGTCTCTTGTAAATAATTGTATGGTGATGAAAGACAATACTCTCTGATAAATACGTGAAGTGACATATTTAATATACCAAAAAAAAATTGTTTAAAGTATATATAAACTATTCTATATAGCAGTAATATTACATTTTTTTTTCTCGGTACAGCGGAAAAGAAAAATAAAAAAAGCTACCTAAATCCTCTAAAATAAGAGGTACAAGCAGAATCATTTCTAAGAAGATCCCCCAGAGGGTTGGGGGGGGAAAGGAGGATCACCATCTGATCTTGATTCTGAACACCCATATTGGCAAGCTTATCAGCACAAAAGTTGCCTTCTCTAAGGGTGTGAACAATGGGGGTATTGAGCAAGGATAGGACGTTCTTGCATCTTGTTATGAGGAATCTTTCTGGATGAACAAACTCAGAAATTGAAGAAAGGAGTCTCTGTGCATCTAGAGAATCCGTCTCCAAGAGGATGTTCTTCAGATTCTTCTCTTTAATGAGTTGGAGGCCTTTGAAGATGGCCCATAATTCAGCTTGTAAGCTGGAGCAGTTGTTCAGTCTGCCATAGAAACCAATCTTCCAGTTCCCTTGATCGTCTCTAACCAGGCCTCCAAAAGCAGCTGGTCCCGGATTCCCTCTAGAGCTTCCATCAACATTCATCTTGAGCCAGCCTGCAGGGGGGAAAAGACCATCCTATAAGATTGGGGAAAACATGATCCTTCCTAATTAAGAGATCCTGGAAGGATGTCTTAATTTCCAGAGCTAAACTCCATGCATTTTTTGCTATGACATTGGGGAGGGTCTGGGTCTTCTCAATGCATTCTTTGTTCCTGTCTTTCCAGATGTTCCAAATGAGAGATGTGAAGACAACAGGCCATTCCACCCCTCTCCAAGAAGAATTATTTTTAATGTTATGGTTTACAAAAAGCCATTCTTGCAAATCAAGGTTGTAAAAATCAGAGGTGGGGAGGTTTCCCAGTAGGGCTTTCCAAACTGCTTTAGCTTTGGAACAATCCCTCAGAATGTGAATAGTGGATTCAATATAAGCTTTGCATCTCTCACAGGTCGCATCTCTTGTCATGTTTCTTATTGCTCTAAACAAATTAGACATAATTCTGTCACTTTGAATCAACCCCAGAAAAAATTTTAGTTTCTGGGGGATTTTCATAGTCCAGATCCAATCCCATTTCAGAGTAGGTATGCTATTATCAACGGTATTGGTTAACCAGTTGTAAGCAGAGTTAACAGAAAATTTTCCATTATTAGAAAGGCCCCAAACAGGAGTATCTTCAAACTCCCCCACATCAGGAATATTTGTCATGAGAATATCAGAGCTAATACAAGGGGGAAGGATCATACCTGTGTTCCTCAGAATCCAATTACCTGTAGAGTCAATGAAGTCTGCCACAGTGCGGTTGATATTTGCCAGTCCAGGGATTTGCATTCTACTAGCTATGGCCGAATCTCCACACCACCAGTCAGTCCAGAAGAGGATATTCTCCCCATTACCAAGGAGCCATTTAGTGCCTTCTGTGATAATTGATTTAGTTTTCAAGATGGCTCTCCAAGTAGGGGATGCATTAGATTTTAGAGTCCATTCCTTTGGGTTATCATGTAAATACTTTCCTTTTAAAACTTTAATCCACAAGTCTTCTTGATTATTCTTGATTTTCCATCCCAATTTAGATAAAAACGCAAGGTTCTTTTCTCTGGTTTTTCTAAGTCCTAGTCCCCCTTTATCTTTTGGTTTACAAACTGTATCCCAGTTCACAAGGTGCACTTTCCTTTTCTCATCAGTGTCTCCCCAAAGGAAACTTCTATTCAGTCTATCAATTTTTCCACAGATGGATTGGGGCAGCCAAGTAGTTTGCATGATGTAATTAGGAAAAGTAGAGGAAACCGACTGGATAAGGGTAGTTCTTCCAGCAAGAGATAAGTTTTTGGCCTTCCATCCACTTAACTTGGTCTGTGTTTTTTCCACCAGAAAATTAAAGTGATCTTTGCTTGCTCTTTTATGAAGGATAGGGATACCTAAATATCTTCCTAGGTCCTCAGTTCTAGCAACTCCACTCTTTCTGCTAAGGTGTCTTGCTTTACTTCTTCCAATGTTGGGAGAATAAAAGACTTTAGATTTAGCAAAGCTAACTTTTTGACCTGATAAACAACAAAAATTATCAAGGACTTCTCTAATCATGTCACAATCTCTATCAGTTGCCCTAGAAAAGAGGATTATATCATCAGCAAAAAGAAGGTGAGTAATATAAGGCCCATTCCTAGAGGTTTTTATTCCCTTCCATCTTCCCTCTTCCACTTTTTTATTGATCATTTGACCCAATTTCTCCATACATAAAGTGAAAAGGTAAGGTGATAGTGGGTCTCCTTGTCGAAGACCTCTCTTTGGTTTGATAGGATTTAGTGGAGCACCATTCCATAAAATAGAAAGGGAAGAACTGGTGACACAACTCATTATGATATCGATCCAGGATTGTGGGAAGTTATATTCAACCAAGGTCTGGTGCAAGAAGGCCCAGCTAATTCTATCGTAAGCTTTTTCAAGGTCAATTTTAAAGATCATATCTCCCACCTTACCTTTTTTCCTTCTAGTGGCATGGATGATCTCTTGGGTGATGATAACATTGTCAATTGTCTGTCTCCCTGGAATGAAACTACATTGATTGGGGCTAACCAGATTATTCAGGAAGGGTCTGAGTCTTGCTACAAGCAACTTAGAAAGGATTTTAAAGCTAACATTGCAAAGACTTATTGGCCTAAATTGGGAAGCCATAGTAGGGTTTTCAACTTTTGGAATAAGGGTGATCCATGTGTCATTCATCTCTTTAGGAACTTTTCTTGTAATAAAGATATCTTTGATTTGGTTACATACTGACTCCCCCACTATCTGCCAGTATTTGTGGTAAAAAAGGCCTTGAAGTCCATCAGGACCCGGTGCCTTATGGGGCTTAATACTAAAGGTGGCCTTTTTTATTTCCTCATCTGTAACAGGGAATTCTAGAGAATTGATTTCAGCAGGATTAAGAAAGGTTTGTGGCCTTGTAAAAATAACATCCCGCCCATAAGAGTTCTCAGTTGCAAACAAGTCACTAAAGAAATTCTGGATGGTCTCCTCAATCTCCGATTTATCTGTTACCCAAATGCCCTGTGGGTTTTTAAGGGCTTGGGGTCTATTTTTCTTTCTTCTAACGATTGTCGATATGTGGAAATATTTAGTGTTTTTATCTCCATGCGTTATCCATTTAGACCTTGATTTTTGGTGCCAAAGGATTTCCTCCTGTTCAAGGATATGGTGGTAATCAAGAAGGAGTTGATCTTCAAGATTTTCTAAGTTATGCGAGTATTTGAAATCTTGTGCTTTTTGGACTCCCTCTAACCTAGCTAAGACTCTTCTTTTCCTTTGGAATATATTTCCAAAGGAGTTAGTGTTCCATTCCTTGGCATTTATGGCAAAATTTGCAGTGGCTTGGGTTAACAAATTATTCGATTGAAACCAAGTCCTAGCCACTACATCTTTAAAATCAGGTCTTGTAAGCCAAACTGCTTCCAATCTAAAAGGTCTATAAATTCTATGGTTCAGAATATTACCTTCGGTTTGGATCAACAAAGGGCAGTGATCAGAATAAGTTCTGGGAAGATTTCGAACAGTTGCCTCCGGAAATTGAGTTGTCCATTGTGCATTAGCTAGGGCTCTGTCCAATCTGATCTTCGTGTTCGCTAATCCTTTGCGCTTGTTGTTCCAGGTGAGTCTTGGACCACTGCACCCAAGATCGATAAGGCCACATTTATTTATTCTTTCTCTGAACTTCCTTGTTCTGCTACTGTGGTCAACATGTCTTCCCCTTCTTTCTGATTGGCCTGAGAAATCATTTAGGTCCCCAGCAGTCATCCATCCATGGGAGTAGTTATCACTAGTATGGCTTAGGTTGTCCCAGAGTTGGTCTCTGTTTGAAGGGTTAGGGCTTCCATATATGACCGAGAAAAGCCATTCATCAAAGTTCATGCGAGTGATGTGGGCGTGAATAACTTGGGGTGTAGACTGTTGAATTCGAACCGTCACGTTTGTGGGGTCCCAGAGCATCCAAATACCTCCGACTCTGCCCACTGGTTCAACATTCTCAGACATTGTGAGTCCAAATTGAGCGAAAAAGTTACCCATTTGAGAACTGGGTATTTTAGTTTCCATGAGAACCACCACTTCCGGGTTATGAGCTCTAAAAAGGTCCCCGAACGCTCTCTGGAACCTAAGTAATATTACATTGTCATTGGCATGTTGTGGATCCCACTATTCAAGAATTACAACAAACTGTCATATTCAATAACAACGGCAATGAATAGTAGGGTCACTTATATATGGTATATAATATTTATTATTGATTGATGATATCACATGTCAATGATGACGTAATATTATAACTACACTCAATATTTACTTTACTCCTCCGGATGGACTGCTTGATTTTGCAAGAAAATACGACTAGCAATCCAATTTCACGCATCCGTTATTTTGGATAATAAATTTAACGGCTTTAATTTAGTCCAAAACTAAAAGAAGTTATATATAGAAATTTAAATATAAGTAATTGATTCGTAACTGGGTCAAATCACAAGTAGCTGATCCACCAAAAAAAAAAAACAGAAAGAGTGAGTTATCTTTTGGTACCAAATCATATTGAATCTCTGGCTGCTACAGCAGGTATGAAATTGGTATTGACAATAGTTGGAGCAACATGATCTATGGAGGGGATTCAAATAAAATAACCTTATGCGTATCACTACAGCTCAGAAACGAGACTTCTGAGATACTGATTGAAACACGTCTTGTCCCTTCCTGATACTTGTCCATGTTTATTGAAAAAATTGTCTAGTGCTTGTTTAGTTTATTTTAATTTAGGACAAATTTCATTTTGGTACCATTGATCTTTTCGGCTTCACTTTTTGGCACTATGGAAAAAATGAAAAAAACAAAAAGAGATATAAGTTGTGGAAAATATTTTTTGTACCTTATTTAGCTATTGAATTGATAGTGGGTCCAACTAATAGTGGGATTCATTGTTAAATCTAATGACAAAGAGGATAAAATCACTAAATAAGGTCGATGTAGCATTGCCCATGAGTTTTACCCGAAAAAATTGATTAGTTTTACCCGCAAAAGTTGTAAGCAAATCCAAAAAGTGATGACCGAATCCAAAAGTTGTGCACTTTAAACTATTGAATTTTTCATATTATCTCTCAATAATTTCATTTGGTTTTACACTGTCTCAAAACTAAACATCCATCAAGTTTTAGATAAAAAAATATTTGCATGTCATTGGATTTTGAACAAATTGAAATAATCACATAATTTCGAGGCAAAGCCATACAACTGCCAATCCAATTTGTAGTGGAACTTTCCCATTGAGGCAATATGAAACTAGTGGCCGTAGTTAGAGTTGCAATGTGAAAAACATAATAAGTAAAGAGATAATGTGAAATAAGGGTCATAGATCAAAGGGTGAAAGTGTACTTTTCTCTTGAATTTACAAGTAACTCTTCATATGATTTCAAAACATAAAATCAAAGTAGATTTGATTTCATCTCCACAAGACTCATTTTGTCCAACTCATATCTCACCCATATCTTTTCAAATATAACAAAATATTCTGCCCATTACTGCAACAAGAGAAAAACCCAGCTGGAAAATTAGAGAAATTAATTAAATAAAGCCATAATCATAACCAGTTTATAGTTTATTAATGGATCAAGGGGTCCCTTATCTCCTTGATGTCAGAGAAAGAGGATCTTGTCTGATATAGAATATCCATTTCTGTCTAAAGTTTAATTGGCACATTAAACATTTGTGTTAGCTAAGGTTCGTTTTCCTAAGCAAATTCAGAAAAATTAGGTTCTACTTCCATCGAAAACAGCTTAGCCACATTTCGGGATTTCTGCTGTGCCTGCTTGTGCTAGTTTTCTTTGGTTGTCGCATTTGCTTTAGCTACAACTACATTGACCTGATTTAGAGGGCAAACAATTTTTTTTTTTTTTCCGAACATGATATAATTAGAGTTATTGGTTCTTGTGGCATGGAATCTATTATGATTGATAATTCATAACTCAATTTACTGATTTTATACGAAATTATGAGGTCTGAATTTAGCCTTATAATATGTTCGAGTCTTAATTGAGTAGACTCGATTGATTGTAAACAACATAAACCCGATTACATGATAAGAATTCAACACGGCAGGATATGAATTCAACTATATATAACTATAAATTAATCGTATATAAGTTAAACAAGTTTTAACTTAACCCATTATCAGTTCTACGTAGGACAACATCTACACTCTTTTGTCCATGGGACGGGGACAGCTAGTATGATGTTTGTCTTACTAAACCTCATGAGAGAGAGAGAGGCCAGAGTATATTACCAATGTACAACATATTTCAAACATAAATACCATTCTACGATTGTTTTGAACTTAATTATCATTCTACGGCAGTTTTAAAAGCGTAATTAACAAATCCAACTTCAATTAAAAGCGGAAGTGATAAGTCCAAATTTATCCTTAAAAGCCGAATCAACAATTCCGAGTTTATCCTTAAAAGCGGAGTCATCAATTTCGAGTTTACCCTTAAAAGCGTATATATGAAATACGCTTTTAGTCCATCACGTGGATGACCCAGGAGACAGAGAGGGTTAGTCAGTAGTTATGACATCTTTGAGGCATCAACTAGCTAAGGGTACTGATGGCTGTAAAAGGTCAAAGTTGACATGACATTTGCTTTAGCTCATGAGCTCAAAAATAATTATTAATTACAGCTACAAATCATATATAGATAATTTATCACATTTATAGATATTTTTGTTATTATTGTGAATATTTTTATTATTATTTTAATAATTATTTTTATTACTTTTTTTTTATACAAAAATAAATTATTATTTTTGTTAGTGATTTATTACATTTATGAGAGTTTTTATCATTGTTATAGTAATTATTTTTATTAATTTTTTTATTATTATTTTTATAACACAATAATAATAAAAATATTTATAAATATGATAAAAATCTGTATGATATCCAAAATTTTATTTTATTAGCTGGTTAAGACTTGCAGGTAGAATCCGATATGTTTGAATTTTCATTTGCTTCTACTTGCAAGTCTTAACTAGCTAATAAAATAAAATTTTGGATACCGTACAGATTTTTATCATATTTATAAATATTTTTATTATTATTGTGTTATAAAAATAATAATAATAAAATTAATAAAAATAATTACTATAACAATGATAAAAACTCTCATAAATGTAATAAATCACTAACAAAAGTAATAATTTATTTTTGTATAAAAAAAAGTAATAAAAATAATTATTAAAATAATGATAAAAATACTCATAATAATAACAAAAATATCTATAAATGTGATAAATTATCTATATATGATTTGTAGCTGTAATTAATAATTATTTTTGAGCTCACGAGCTATAAAGCAAATGTCATGTCAACTTTGACCTTTTACAACCACCAGTACCCTTAGCTAGTTGATGCCTCAGAGATGTCATAACTACTGACTAACCCTCTCTGTCTCCTGGGTCTTCCACGTGATGAACTAAAAACGTATTTCATATATACGCTTTTAAGGATAAACTCGGAATTGATGTTTCCACTTTTAAGGATAAACTCGGAATTGTTGATTCCGCTTTTAAGGATAAATTCGGACTTATTACTTTCGTTTTTAATTGAAGTCGGATTTGTTAATTCCGCTTTTAAAACTACTGTAGAATGATAATTAAATTCAAAACAACCATAGAATGATATTTATGTTTGAAATACGCAGTACATTGGTAATAGACTCTTAAAGTCATTGCGTTTCCATCATGGGTTCTGCTGTGGGAGAAATGGCATAAGCAATAAAACATTTGTAATTTCTCAATATCAAGGATGAGAGACCCACCGGATACCACCTTGGTAAAATCCTGTAGAATATTTGAATTGCTATGTAATAATTTGATTATTTTAAGCCAGCAGTCCTTAGACATATAATAAAACTTTCAATTGCCCATTTCAAAGATGGGTAAGAATTGTTCCTACCTCCAATCATGTTCCACTTCATGACCCTCTAAAAATAAAAAAATTTCCAACAATAATATAATCTTATTAATTTACCCAAATAAAAACAATCCTTAAAATTTGCTTTGATTCCTTTTCTAATGCTCCGTTTGGTAGGAAGGATAAAAAGTAGGAGTGATACACTTTCTATCCTTCAAGGAAAGAAAGTAGGAATTATACATTTTCCTTCCTTTGTGTTTGGTTGGATGGATGAAAAATAAAAAATGACTAAATTTTTTTTTTTTTTTTTTGTACTGACTAAGATTAGGGGTGACAATCAAGTCGTGTCGTGTCGAATTCGTGTTGAGTCATTACGGGTTTGTGTCCAACATTAGTCAAACCTAACTCAACTCATTTAACTAATTGTGTCGTGTTGAGTTGCGAGTTGACCTGTTTATTTTTATTTATTTTTTATTTTTAAAATTTTTTAATATATATAAATACATATTTTATCATTGTATTTTTATATGAAATTAATGTATATATAATATATGTATATATAATATATGTATATATTAAAAAATATATAGATAAATAAGATATATCTCAACACAAATAATTAACTTTCCATCCACTTTCCTTCCGATTTTGGAGGAATTGATTTTGGTGAGTTGGAAGGAAAGTTAATCCATCAACTTTTCCATCATTCCTACTTTCTTTCCTTACCAAACATGATGTTTTATCTATCCCTCCCACTTTCCATCCTTCCATTTTTTTTCCGTACTAAACGGAGCGAGCATAAACAATTTGTTTAAAGGAATAGGGAATGATGAGAGGAATGGATTAAATTAATCTTCAATAGCTGTGGAGTATGACCCTCTGATTTGATTTTTGTACAGTCCTTTTTGACTAGTGCGGTGCATATGAGCATTGCATGGTGGATCAACTTCTTCAATAATATAACAATACTTTATATCTTTCTTTGGTCATCTATTAATGCTTCATAGACTTTTTGTAAGAAAACAGCTAATTAATATAATAAAAATCTCCTTAACCCGTTGGAGTAGTTTAATGGGAAAGCTCCAAGAATCAATACATCGACATCACAATTTCAAGTACCTTAAAAATTGTCTTAATTGACTCTATGCACATAGTTTCGGATGATTTTTTCATATCTCGAATTTATATTATTTCCATACGTTCAAAGAATGTGTGTACTTCGAATATTTTTCGATTATCAAGAAAATCCTTAGAGCACCTCTATTGTAATTCTTGATCTACTCTACTAATCTCTCAAGTTTTGAATCCTTTCATGCCTAGAATAAGGAACAAAATTCAAAATGGCTCAACACCCATTGAGAGTTCAATGAGTTACACAAAAAAATTTGAATTTTGTATACGATCACAAATATACATGCATGAAATTGTGCATATATTGGTATTCTATCTATAATATAAAATATGACAGACTTTAATAATATTATTCGACTGTCTCAAATAAATTCATCAAACGGCCACTAACATCCCTCTCAAAACTATTCACAGTTACCCCTAATATTATTTAATATAATGAGACAAATTACGAGTCTTACAACCACTCATTGAAGACTCATCATCGCAAGCAAGAGTAATTTAATACCCATCAACAATAACTCAATAAGAAGATATACATAAAAAGAGATTTTGAGCACGATAAAAATAAAATGATAAATAGGACACTTAGAAGAAGGTTGGTTGAGATGCATTTCATTCTTTTTTTCAAAATTTCTACAGTGCTGAATAATTAATTGAAAAAGAATTTCTCATCCAATCAATTTCTTACACATATATGGTCATTCCATTTCATTCTCACTAACTTCCCACAACTTTTTTTTTTTTTTTTTCAACTTCTCATCCTTAATTTCTATGCAATCGTGATGGAAAATGGATGAGGACGGGCGAAGATGTAAGTCCTGGATATCGCACGGATTCGACTCTAATAATAACATAATAGCAGCCGACCAAAATAAATGAGACTAAAGCTGGTCTATGAAATTGATGGAGCTTGAATTTCATACACAGATGTGAAGTAGATTGCAGGCTAATTAGTACGGGAAATATTATGTATCCTAAATTTATGATTCAAATTTATATTCTAAATGAAGAGAGACCGTTAGATGAGTGAGTCCCATCAATTTTTTTAAATGAGACCCACTGATCCAATGGTTCCCTTCATTTGAGATACAAATTTGGATTGCAGATTTGGGTTACATAGTATTGCTCAATTAGTACTAGAAAAATGTTATGCATATTAAAAAAATTTACCAAATCTTTTATACCAAATGATGTGGTATAATCTCTGTTATTAAATATTAATGGGACTTACTTATCTGATGGTGAAAAACTGTATCATTGGCATGAAAATTTGATAAAAAAATTTGATAAGCACAGCATTACCGTTAAAACAATATCAACCGTAATAATCAAAGATTTAGTACACGACCAGGGACCCACATTTTCAAGTGGCTTGAACCTCCCTGAACCGGCAGGTATGAGGTTGGTTGTTGCTAAAAGCTTGACTCTGTGAGTCTATTACATCACATTCGTCCAAGTTCAGCATTTAATTATGCCATTCAGCATTCATTTCTTTTCGATCTTCCCCATCTACCTCCATCAATAAACAGTTTCTATGTTTTTTTTTTTTGGATTAACATCAACAAACAGATTAAATCCTAGCTTCTTAGGTGAACAGTTTCAGGAAAAAGATAGAACCCACCCCAGATCTCTGCAATTCTTTGACAATATCAGAACCAGGTTCATCTGATTCTATTTGGTCTTAATTCAGGAAAAAGCCAGAGACCCATGTCTGTGAATCCACTTGTTTTCTCTCTCCAGAGCAAGCCAAAGTATTCAATTGATTGCTATCTCTCTCTGGTATGTACCCAGCACCTCCCTCTACTCTCCATTAGTGTCCTCTTAATACAGCTGCTTGTTTCTGCAGCTGGGTTCCATTTCATTTCTAAATGAAGAGTACCCATTGATTGTTATTGTTTTTTCTCTTCTTGCCTGGTCTCAATTCATGTGGGCCTTTGTTCAATTTTGTTGTTCTTGGTGACTTTTTTGAATTGTGTTTCTGGAACTTACTGTTAATTTGTGATTAAATGAAGAATACCCATGAATTGTCATATATGATTCTCTCTTTTCGCTGTCACAATTCAGCTTGGTGTTGATTCTGTTTGGGGTTTTTGGTCATCTTTTTGAATCTCAAAATTTGGGTTTTGTTGTAACAGAATTTCAGCTTTACATGTCTCCTCTGTGTTCTTTCCTAGTTTTATAATTTGGGTTTCCGAGTTCTATACTTTCTTGTGCAAAGTTTTCCTGCTAGAGCTGAATATAGAATTTCAGATTGGTTGAACTGTTCAAGGGCTCTTTCTTATCTGTTTCTTTCCTTTGGTGGTATCCAAGTTTTATCTTCCCATTACTTTGAATCAATTCTCTTCTTTCTCTTTAAGCTTTGACAGTCCAAAATTCAGCTGAATTTACCTCTTGGTATGGTCATGGGGAATTCGGGATTCTTGTATTTCATAGGAATGTGGTTATTTATTTTCTATATGCCTAAAACTTGTGTGGCTAGTGTCCGAAATATCGGCAAGTTGAAACCAGGATTTCAAGGATCTCAAATGAACTGGATTGATAATGATGGGGTGTTTCTAGTATCCAATAACACGAATTTCGGGTTTGGCTTCACTACCACCCAAGATGTCACCTTGTTTCTGCTTGCGATCATTCACATGAGCAGCTCAACAATAGTTTGGTCTGCAAATAGAGCCTCCCCAGTTGGAAATTCTGATGATTTTGTGTTTGATGATGGTGGAAATGCTTACTTACAAAGTGGTGGAAATGTAGTTTGGTCCACGGATACAGCCAAGAAAGGTGCTTCTGCCATTGAATTACTAGACTCGGGTAATTTGATTTTGATTGGGAACGACAGTAGTGTAATTTGGCAGAGTTTTAGCCATCCAACTGATACACTTCTGTCAAATCAGGACTTCATTGAAGGGATGAAACTAGTAAGCAATCCCAACTCAAGGAACTTGACTTATTCTCTTGGAATCAAGTTGGGTGATATGATTCTCTCTGCAGATTTCCCAACTCCCCAGCCATATTGGTCCATGAGAAAGGACAGTCGAAGAACTATTAACACAGATGATGGGATTATCAATATCGCGACTCTTGAGGCCAATTCATGGAGGTTTTATGATCAAAACCGAGTGTTACTCTGGCAATTCATTTTTTCCGATAACACTGATTCAAATGCCACTTGGATTGCAGTTTTAGGGTCCCAAGGCTTTATCACTTTCATAAATCTTCAAACCAGAGGTCAAACTGTTAATTCTCCAACAAACATACCAAGCGATTCGTGCAGCACTCCTGAAGCCTGTGATCCTGTTTATGTTTGTTATAGTGGCAACACGTGCCAGTGCCCTTTAGGACTGGACTCAACATGCAAAATGGGGATTGCCTCTCCATGCAATGAATCAAAGGGTTCTATGGACCTTGTGAATGCCGGGGATGGGCTCAACTATTTTGCGCTTGGATTTGTTTCGCCCTCTTCAACCACTGATTTAAATGGTTGCAAAGCCTCTTGCCTTGGAAACTGCTCGTGCGTTACTATGTTCTTTGAAAACAGTTCCGGGCATTGCTTTCTCTTTGACCAGATAGGAAGCTTGCAAGGCTCAAGCAATGGTGCTGATTTTGTTTCATACATTAAGGTCCAGAGTACTGGAGGCAGTGGGGGAAATCCTGGAGGAGGTGGAAGCACACGCTTCCCATTTGTTATCATCATAGTTGTTGCGACAGTACTTGTTATTTTTGGACTATTTGTTGCAGGATATCGTTACTATCAGAAGAAAAATCAGAAATTGCCAGAGTCTCCTAAAGAACCATCTGAAGAGGATAATTTCTTGGAGGGTTTAGCTGGGATGCCCATACGTTTCACTTACAAAGATCTTGAAACTGCTACCAATAACTTCACTGTTAAACTTGGACAAGGAGGGTTTGGCTCAGTCTATCAAGGGCTTCTTCCAGATGGAACCCGATTGGCCGTAAAGCAATTGGAAGGCATTGGCCAGGGAAAGAAAGAGTTTCGAGCTGAAGTTAGTATCATTGGCAGCATCCATCATCACCACTTAGTGAGGCTCAAAGGCTTCTGTGCTGAAGGAAGCCACCGGCTCCTTGCTTACGAGTACATGGCCAATGGGTCTTTGGATAAATGGCTATTTAGGCAAAACAAAGAGAACATGATGTTGGATTGGAATACAAGATACAATATTGCATTGGGTACGGCTAAAGGATTAGCTTATCTCCATGAGGATTGTGATGTGAAGATTGTCCATTGCGACATAAAGCCTGAAAATGTGCTTCTTGATGATCACTACCTGGCCAAAGTGTCGGATTTTGGTCTTGCTAAGCTAATGAATAGAGAGCAAAGCCATGTTTTCACAACACTAAGGGGCACCAGGGGGTACCTAGCACCAGAATGGATCACGAACTATGCTATATCAGAGAAGAGCGATGTTTATAGCTATGGAATGGTGTTGCTTGAGATCATTGGGGGAAGAAAAAACTATGACACCTTGGAAACTTCAGAAAAATCCCACTTCCCATCCTATGCTTTTAAGATGATGGAAGAAGGAAAATTGAGGGACATTTTTGACTCGAAGTTGACATTTGATGATGAGGATGGAAGGGTGACCATAGCTATCAAGGTTGCTTTGTGGTGTATACAGGATGACATGTATCTAAGACCACCAATGACAAAAGTAGTCCAAATGCTTGAAGGCCTTTCTCCTGTCCCTCCGCCACCAACATCTTCCCCGATGCGTTCTCGCCTCTTCCCAAATGTCTTCAGAACTGTCAGTGAGGAGGGCACTTCGTCGGGGCCCTCAGACTGCAACAGTGATGCCTATCTTTCAGCTGTACGACTTTCAGGGCCGAGATAGCAGCAGCCGGAGATGGAGGATGGACATTTGATCTAGGGATAAGACACTCACATGCACAATGATCTCCCATTTTGTTTTTCTTGTACATTTGTTAGATTACTGAAATTTTGTAACACCGGCCATTGCATAGATTCAAACTTGTTCTCGCATTTGTAGATCTGTAAATCAATGATACTACATTTTGATATAAAGCATGAGGATTCAATCAGCTTTATGATTTTCAGCTTAACCAATCGTGTGAGAACCCATCAATTGAACCAACTCAAATAGGTGAATCTGAACTTGCTATTCTGATTGCATCCCATTCTAAGCCCTGCCTACAATGAAAATGAAAGAAAGGCTGAATAATAAACTACAAATAACGGTGATTTTTTGTTTCTGGTGGATCTTCACAATTATCAACAAGCCTTCATTGTTGGTTCAGGCCTGCTGGGGGCTAACAGAAACACTCACTGCTATAATCCCCTAAACATTTTGCTTCAAAGTTATTCATTTTAGGGTTAATTATTTTTTACCCCTATGTAGTTTCGGCTAGAAACACCTTACCTACTTGACGTTTAAAATTATGCATATTACCCTCTTATAGTTAGGTAACAACGTGAAGTAATTGACGCCATTAACGGAATTAAAAATTTACCATAATACTCAAATTTTAAAATCAAATTTTTCGTCTGATTTACTCTTGACTATAAAACTAATGGAACATGACAACAAACTAACATATTTCAATCAACACATGCCGAGTCTCTTTTTCCTTCAAGTGAGGTTTTGATTCGGGGCCGAAAATCACCTATGTTTTTTTGACATGTTTTTTGATCTGGGACCGATACCTTACCTATTTAGGTCTTATACCATATATTATCAAAGGTATTTTAGATACTTAGATAATGTTTTTTGAGAAGGAAACAATGGAAACAAAACCCACAACATATTTTGGGCGTGTGGAGCACACTCTCCGTTAATTTGGATGATAAAAGTAACCATTTCACTTTGATACATAAGTATACGAGAATAATATGCATAATTTTAAACGTCAAGTAGATAAGATGCTTCTGGTCACCATAGGGAGATAAAAAGCAATTAACCCTTCATTTTATATGACAGCCAATTTACCCTTCTCCAGTTTGCTATTGTATGATATGTTGTAATTCTACATATGACTATTATAATTAGTTTCATAGGTAAATAAACCGGAAAAAATCCTCACACTTTTTATTGATGATGACATGAAAACTTAATGTTTGGTTTTGAGAGAAATGAACGAATAAAGTGTAAATCTTCCTGTAAAACAAACTATTGAATAAAACTCGGGGATCGTTACTCTGTTGAAAAATTTAATTGTAGGGACTGCGCTACAGTATTGAAAATTGCTTTCAGACATGTACGATAACACTTTCCTAAAAACAGTATTTGCTCTCACCACTTGTTTAGAAATGTGTGGACCAGAAATTTTACAAATATGTTCTCAAGATACAATAAAGCTCTTCAAACTTACCTACGTATTGCATTTACAAAAACAGTACTCAGATACCTTAAGGAAATCAAATAGTCAACTTCTAGTATTCTAAATCTGCAGAAAATAGAAAACTAGATTGAATAGAAAAGGATTTTAATGATGACTTTTATGAATAAGTGTACATGAATTTGAAAGAATGGAGAGAAGAATAAGAGAGTAATTCTGGTAGAAAGTATAAAATTGTTCAATTAAATATTTTTGGAGTGTAAGACATCACCTATTTATAGATTCATTAGTAACTTTTTGAAAAGGGGGGAACCATTTGAAATAATGTCTTTTAGTATAAGAGATATCAAATGTGATTTTATGAAAATTTGTGGTCATTTGTAATGGTATCTTTTAGCCAAAGATTTTAATGATGACTTTTATGAAGTGATGTAGGTGTCTTTAGTCAAAATTCACTAACTTTGAATTAGTAGTCTTTCATGTTATTTTTATTTCACACATTTTCAATTTCTCCCGAAAGTCACAAAGAGTTTTTCAAAAACAAACTTACCCAAAAATGCTTTTATTTTAAAAATACTTTAACATTCCCCCACAATTTTTAAAATAATGCATAGGAACAAATGACTAAACGGAAGACTAATCGAGGATGCATAGTACACGTGTCTTTGAACAAACTATCCACTTTGACTAGCCGGATCATATTCACACATAAATCTTCAAATCCTTTAAATGTGTGTATATGTATATATATATATATAAAAATGATCTTGTGTATGTACCTTAATTTCATAAGCATTCTAGAGTCAACCCTAGTCTTATAAGAAGCGGCTCCACTTCCATACTTATATAAATAAGCTTAGTTGAAGTGTCCTTGCAATTACAACATTGTTATAAGCCTATTAAGAGCTTAGTAGCTCAACCTTCTCCTTTAAATATTACAGGTTACAAGCACTTATCATTGAGATGGATGTTAGTTATGTTATTTAAGTATTTACAATCGCGACTTATGGTATATGGCCTTAATGACAGATATAGCTTTAAAGACAATGTTTAGCCTTAGTGGCGGATGTATATATGTAAATGCCACATATGATAGATATTTGATGGTTTATGAGTGGTTATTCATTTAATTTTGATGAGTTAATGTTAATATTGTGAAACATATTGTTTGATAGCTTATATGGTGGTATTTTATTTATTTTGTTGAGATGATGAAAATAAGCGGAGTAAATATTAGTTGTTAGCCTTAGTGGCGAATTCATGAATGCTCATATATGATGGCTTTATGTTAATTATACATTTATTTCGATAAGATGAATGTGGACATGTGAAGTATATTTTTGTTGTTGTCTGTTCTATAAATGAATACATTCACCGAGTGTGTTGGGCTCAACCCTCTTCTCTCCCTAGTTTATGTTTCAAGTAACCGAGCTAAGAGGAATGTCCACAACTGAATTTAGACGGTCAAGGGGAAAAATGAACTTTAAATCTCGTGTTATCATTTTTTAATATTGGTGTCTTTTATATATAATTTAAGTGTTAAAATCAATATTTGTGGAAAGTCTGTAACTTAATTTGTTTATATGTATAAATCTATTTATATGTTGATGCTCTTGGTCGGTGTTTGCAATATTTATTTATTATTATTATGCTATTTCATCGTGACTCGGTCAAAGAAACTCTGCCTTTGCCACACTGTCCTTATTTTCCTTTTACTTTTATCACGTGATTTTATATCACATGACATCATTAAATGATCTAATCATTTTCAGTAAACAACCTTTTGCAACTAAATAGTTTTCGAGCAATGCTACAAAACTCAAATAAAACCCAAAAAGTTACAACCCAAATGTATATTATCTCTTAGATGAGTGAGTTCTATCAATTTTTCCAATGGGACTTATTCATCCCACGCTTATCCAATGGATGATATGCATTTGGGTTTTAACTTTTGGGTTTCATTTGGGTTATGTAACATTTTTCATAGTTTTCTCTGCAACATTCTGTGAGATACATATCAAGATGAGTTCGACTACTCGCTATATATGTTGAATATAAATTGTTCTAAATTCATCTGAGCCAAAAAATTCATAAAATCCTAAAATCTATGCTTAAAATTATGGGACAACAAATAGAAATTCATATCTTGTTTATGTTTTACAATTATGATAGGTTTCTTCTTTTTCTTTTTATTAATTGAAACCAATTTATTTAGGCATGGTTTATAATAGTCCAGATTTTCCTTAAAACTTTTTTTTTTCTCAATTCTAGACATTTTTCATAATTTATTTTTTGAAAGTAACTTCATAATTTGTTACTTGCAAAGGATGCTACATAAAAACTGGGCAATTTCTACGAGGTCAACTCAATGCCATAGCTATTGAAGTCGTCGCTTTAGGCTCCGAATTATTAGGGCCTCATTTTATGAAGGTTTAATTAAATCTAATGTTCAAATAAAATTTTTAGGTACATATTCAATGAAGTTCAATTTTTATTTGATTTGAGTTTGTTGAGAATTTGTTTACGTTATTAATGGCAACATAAAAATACCATTTGAGTCTATGATATTTAGCTTAACCTCTATTATTTATAATTTTATTTCTTTAATTGATTATCTTAACATTAAATCTAATAGAATTCTATCCTACCATTATATTAGGTATCACACTTTGTTCGAATTAACTATATTATCTATTTAAAAAACATATTAACAAAACTTGAACACAAAAATCTAATAAATATTTATGCATCTCAAATGATAATAATATAAATAGTATTTTATAATAATTTAACACTTAAAATTTATTTTAAAAATTAATAGGAACTCATTTAAATTTTCACTTCAAACCCAATTTCGGATCGGGCCACCCTTGAATTTCTAATGGGCCTCATTTGGATCCCCTCGATCTTTTTAAAGGAAAATTTAGAATTCGATACAAAAATTTGGACTTAATTAAGTTAAACTATAAAAATTTGGAATAAATTAAGCTAAACTACACTAAGAAAATTTATTAGGTCCTAAGTGCATTTTTTTGGAAAAATACTAAAAGGCTATTTATTACTCAATTTCTCTCTCTCTTCCCTATTGTCTCTCTCTTCGTCATTCTCTCTATCTATCCCCTATTTTCTCTCTCTCCCATTGATAATTTATTTTCTTAATATGTAACGATTTGAATTGATTTTTTCATCTCTCTCCCCTATTTTCTCTCTATTTCTCTTCTTCCCTTATTTTCTCCCACCATTACTCTCTCTCTCTCTCTCCTTATATCAACGTTATAACAACACAATTATATCAAGCAATTACACCAATTAGTTACAATTATTATATAATACATCAAACAGTTACTCTTGTGTTCTAATAAACCAAACAGTTACACCAAATAATTACACGAAATTACAACACCAACACAATTTATTATTCAGCTGTTTACAGAAACCAAAGAGTTACACTATTTAGTATCACGACATAGTTACACCAATTATATACACCAAATTGAGTTTATCATTACACAAAAGAGTTTACCATTGCACTAAATTTGGTGTATATAATCGGTGTAACCATGTCGTGATACTAAATGGTGTAATTCTTTAGTTTATGTAAACAACTGAATGATAAATTGAGTTGGTGTCATAATTTTGTGTAATTATTTGGTGTAACGGTTTGGTTATTATAATACATGAGTAACTGTTCGATATATTATATAACAATTGTAACTGATTTGTGTAATTGTATTATTGTAACTTTGTAAAGATACAATAAGGAGAGAGAGAGAGAGAGAGAGAGAGAGAGAGAGAGAGAGAGAGATAGAGAGTAACTGTGAGAGAAAATAGGGGGAGAAAGAGAGAGGGAGTAAAAGAATAAGAATTATGCATAATTTAAGGAATGATAAATAACTAAAATAAATAAAAGGTCATTTGAATTTTGTACCTAATCACAAGATGTTTTATTAAAATTGAATTTAATAGAGTAAACAACTTATCCATACACTTCCTCTCAAATAAGTCTAAAAAAATATACCCACACCCAAAAAAAAAACCCTTTTTAAAAATGAAAATTTGAGGGGCTGTTTGGTAACTGTTTTTGTCTTGTGTTTTGTGTTTTTGTTTTCAATTTTTGTCAAAAATGAAAACAAAAATATGTTTGGGTACTGTTTTTGTTTTTGTTTTATATTAATTTTTTGGAAACAAAGACAAAAAAAATGGGAACAAAAAAAAGATGTTTCAAGAAACACCAAAAACAGAGACAAACGCGCAAAACATGGTGGAAAATTAATGAGATCTGGACTTCAACTCCTCTTAACAGCAAAACAAGCCTTTTTTTTTGTTGAAGTATAAAAACCCATTTCACCCCTCTCTCCTCCCCATCGCTTCTCTCTCTCTCTCTCTCTCTCCTCCCTCCCTCATCTCTTCTTTCTCTGTATCAAACCACATGCCTCCATAGCTCCCTCCTCTCTCCTTTCTCTGTATGAAACTCAGAAGCTGTGAAACCCACCTCAATCGCTGCCTCTCTCTCTCTCTCTCTCTCCTCTCTCCCTCTTCTCTGTGAAACTCAGAAGTTGTGCATGTATATGCACAGATCGCTGCCTCCAGACGAATCGCCACCTCCATCGCTGCCTCCAGAGGAATCGCTGCCTCCTCTCTCCCTCCTCTATGCATAGATCTATGTACTGATTTTTTATGTATGTATACACAGATCTGTGAATATATATGCATACATACACAAATCTATGTATATATACACATAAATCTGTGTGGTGTGTGTGTGTTCTATGTGCTGTGTGTGTGGGTTTTGTGTTTTGTGTGTGTTGAGTTCTGTGTGCTGGGTTTATTAGGGAAATGAAATTCAGTCTGGTTCATGTGTATAGAGAAGCCTATTGTTTGGCTGACTTTTTCGCTAATTTGGCAGTGAAGAATGGCTTTTCTTCGAACCTTTCTCATGATTTGAGAATTCCATTTCAGGCCAGACTACTCCAAATGCAGAATCAGCAAGGGATCAAGGTGCTAAGGAAAAAGTTTGTAATTCTTTGATTGATTGTAAATGCTCTTTGTTTCAATTTTTTTGAGGCAATGTCTGCATGTTCATTGTAAAAATTTGTTTGATTGAAATAAAGTGGTGATTTGTTAAAAAAAAAGATTGAATTGGGAGTGGGATTGAATTGCTATTTGAGATTGAATTGGGAGTGGGATTAAATTATCATTTGGGATTGAAGTAATGTATTGAATTGGGATTGAGATTGAATTGTTAGTCAAATCACTCTTTCAATCAATTATGAATCATTATTATTTTTGTAAATAAAAATAAAAGTAATGCATATTCTTGACCATAAAAGTAAATAAAGATAAAATTTGAAGTAGTTATCAAACATGTTTTTTGTTTTTATTCTCATAATTTGATAGACAAAAATAACTCCCAAACATATTTTCTGTTTCAGTGTTTACCACAAAACAGAGACAAAAATTGTCTCTGTTTTTGATTTTTTGAAGACACGAAAACAAAAACGTTACCAAACGACCCCTGAATTCTCACTTGATATTTGAAAACACAAGATATGTATTACATTTTGTCAGCAAATTGGGTGGAATAGTTGATTTTTCACGAAAAGCTTTAATGTGATGATATAGGTTTATGAAGGAGGCCCAAGCTAATATTGGGTTTGCTCTTTTGGTCATTGTTATTTGTTAAGATGTTTTGGACATTTTTTGATGAGCAAGGTCTTGTTTTATGTAACCACCAGCCCACCCACCCACCCCTCCTCCAACTCCATCCCAAAACTAAAAGAAAAAAAGATGTTATCGAACACAAACTTATTTACCTAACTACCAATGATGTCCTATGATTTTTGACACGAGTTTTAATTTAACCCCTCAACTTCCAATTGTCTTAACCTGATTTTCAGTAACATCCCGTCTTTTCCATCCAATTCTTCCGTAAAAATAAATCAACAAGTCTCACACAAAAAAATAAAAAAAATTCTAGAGGTAAATTGAAAAAAGTGTTTATAAATTTTGACTCTTTTTTTTTTTGAGAAAAAACTAGATGAGAGTGACTACTTGCTATGATTTACATGATTTAAGCACTAAATCGAGATAACTAAAAGTTGAGGGGGCATTTCAAAATTAAGAACATAATTTAGATGCATTTGTATATGATGGTTGTCCTTTTTATTGCCACATTTTAAAAACCTAAACTAGAGCAATGAGTGACAATGGGGAGGGAATCGTTTGCCCAAAAAAAAAAAAAAATTTTATGTAGTCCAAATTTACATCCCAAATAAATGAAGATTATTGAATGAGTGGGTTTCATCAACTTTCTTAAATGAGACTCACTGATTCAATGATCCTCCTTTATTTGAAATAAAAATTTGGGTTATATAGCATTGTTAAAAAAAAATGAATAATAAAGTGAATAAAATGCAAGTCCTTGCCAATTAATATATCAAACTTTTGCCTACATACTCAATTCTTATGTCCTATTCCCGGGCTTTTATTGCAACCTCATCCAAAAACATATGACAACAAAAAAGATGACCAAACCAAAGTGTATTTAAAATTTTGGGGTCCACAGAGTGAATTTAATCTCAATTTTGACTTGTTCTTAGCTTAGTAGTCCTCAAATGACCGTCAGCGGCCAATCAGTTTTCACGCTTAGGAGTTATGAAGGAAAAAGAGTCCTACTGATAATTAGATGACACGATGCTGAATAAAATTTGAATGTTTAAAAAATTAATCTTGTTATATCAAAAAAAAATTACTTTTTTAAAAACAATCACCAAAATTTTTTCAAAATACATGATTTCAAAAAAAAATATCAACATATATACACTATCGCATATGAATAAAATCTAAAATAAAAATTATATTGAGCTATAAATTATTAAAAAATTAAATAATTCATCTTGTGATAAAAATTGGTGATATGATAAGAATAGAAATATATAGAATTCAAAGTGCTAGTTATTTTTTTTTCTTGCTCATGAAAAAAGAGGTGGGAGCAAAGAGAGCGCTCAGAGACCACCCTCATAGGTCCTCACTAGTAGGATCATGATCCCATTGATCGCGTCTGTTATTCTTTCAGGAACGAACCTAATTAGACTTGTATAGCGGTCAACCACCGAACCCCAATATAGACTCTAAAATCGAACCTCCAATCTCAAAATGAGAAATTCGGCTAATACCTCACTGAACCAACCTACTCGGTGGTAAGTGCTAGTTATCTTAGATAGATATGGAAGTACAATTTAAGTTCGTCAACATGAATTCAACCCCAGCCCAAGCTAGTTAAAATACAGGCAATACTCGGTTGGGCACTAGAGTTCCCATTCCAACCTGAACCCAACCGCACAGTATATTTGGGTTAAACTGGAGTCAATCTTTAATTAATGCATTTGGTTCAAGTCTAGTTCCACCCTAATTAGTTGATTGGGGTTCAACCCGAATTTAACTTGAATCCGAGTGAGTTGTGTAATTTGAGAATCAAATATGGATTCAATTCGAATTGAACCCGAATCTCTTACTTGAATCTACAACCTAAATTTCAAATCCGAATTGACCACAATATGGACCTACCAACCTATAGTATATAACTCGTGTTAGGCCATCTCCAATGTTGACTTGAATTTGAGTCAATATTTAAGCAAAATATTTGATTTGATATAAAACACTTTAATGGACAAAGTTAAATTTAAGCGAGGGTAAACTCAAATTTAAAGGAGTGTAAAATAGTGACAATTGGATCTTTAAAGAATTGTAAAATCTCACCATTGAAATTTTAAATAAAAATTTCAATCTTTCGTCATTTGATAAAAGTTTTTGTGTAAAGGTTGGAATTTGTTTTTAGCCTGTTTTTGCTCAAATTTAAGTTTGACTCAATATTGGAGATGCTCTTAAGCCCGAGTTCAAAAATTTATGGTGTGTTTGGTTTGGTGGATGAAAAATAGAATGATGGAAAGTCGGAGTGATATATTTTTTATCCTTCAAGAGAGAAATCATTTCTTCCATCCTTTGTGTTTGGTAGGAGGGATGAAAAGTATAAATGATTGATTTTTTTGTATTTGGTAGGATGAAAAGGGAGATAAATAAAAAAAATATAAATGTATATTTTATCATTATATCTATATATAAAATTCATGCATATATAATATGTAATAAATAAATATGATATATGCATATATTAAAGATATATATATGTAAATAACATACATTTTAACATACATAATTAATTTTTTATCCACTTTTCCTTTCAATTTTGGAGGGATTGATTTTGGTGAGTTGGAAGGAAAGTTAATTCATTTACTTTTCTATCATTCTTATTTTTCTTTCTTATCCACGTGATATTTTATCTATTCCTCAAACTTTCCATTATTTCAACTTTTCATCGTTTCATTTTCCATATCGTACCAAACAAAATATAAATATAGACAATACGAAGGTTAATTCACGCTCGAATTGAAATGAGAATAAAATTTATAACTCGGGTTGAGTTCAAATTAACAGCCAAATTGTTCGAGCTGGACCCAATGTGCGGTCCATTGGGGTTGTGGGGTGGGGTGGGGTGGGGGGGGGGGGGGGGGGGATGTGTACGAGAGAGAGAGAGAGAGAGAGAGAGAGAGAGAGAGAGAGAGAGAGAGAGAGAGAGAGAGAGAACTGGGAATGGAGTTGGGGATTGGGGTTTGTGGCGTTGATTGGGTTGGGTTTGTTGACATTGGTGATGGGGGTGGATTGGGATTGGGGTTTGTTGACATGGGTTTGGTAAACTGGGCTTTGGATTGTTGGGGTCCATCTCTTCATTCTTGTGAATCAAAACAATAAAATTGTATGTAAAAAAGTAATATGATGATATCTAATTGTCAGAAAACCTAGAGGGGTATGTGAAATTTTCTTATTTTTATTGGTAAGATTAGTGCTCCAAAAAGATTTTGTTGACAAAGAAGAAGGAATCATTCTCCATGGATTATTTCTACCAGTTAGGACAGTGAAGAGGACAACATACTAAAAGGAAGCCATGTAGCTTGTCTTCATGTTATAAGCTGTTATTATTGTGAGTTGGTCTCTTGTGCTTTTTGAGCATTCCCATCCTTTTCCTCTCCTAACTTCAACCAACACTACCTACATCAAAGTAATTAAAATAAACGACTAACTCAAGTTGAATCGGAATTATGTAACTAGAGTTAAACCCGAATTCATATATTTATATATAGGCAACATTTGGATTGAATTCATATTCAAACTTAACTCAAATTGATGATTTATAATTTGGCCTGTGTATGAATTAATCTCCCAACCCATCTGAGTTTTATCCTTACTCTTAAATTATTCAGTTCCTTTGGGTGGGGTGTTTTTTTTGGGGGGGGGGAGAGAGAGAGAAAGAGAGAGAGAGAGAGCAGTGGCAATCCAGTTTGAGATTGTTGAGTTTAGGGTTTGTGGTGGTTGATGGAATGGTGCTAGATTGGTAGTGGTGGCAGATTGGATTGTCTTTTCTTGAGATTGTTGTTGATGGTGGCTGATGATGGTGGTGGTAAATTGGGTTTTGGTTTTTGTTGAGGTCCATCTCTTCGAATTGTGAATCATAAGAATAAAATTGTATGTATAAAGAGGATGTCATCAAATTTCATTGATCTCTGTAAGGGCAAAGTATATAATGAGCGATACCCATGAAATAAAAAATATAAGCGTAATGCTATTGTGATATAATTTATTGAACTAATTTGCTAACCTAATTCACTATAATCCTTGTATTGACTATGGACCCCATCAAATATTAAAACTCGGTGTTAATCCAATGACTACAATAAAACCACATCACAAGGTCAACAAATTTGGTCAGATTTTTAAGTTCCAATAATACTACTCAAAATATAAACCGGAATGAGTGTAGAAAAACTATGGGGTATCCTCTGAAATTTCAGAAAACCTTGAGTGGTATGTGAACTTTTCATATTAATATTGGTTAGTCCTCCAAAAAGAATAAGTTGACAGAGAGAGAACTATTCTCAATGGATTATCTCCGCCAGACGAGCACAGTGAAGGGGGGGTCCTTATAGTGATGTCTCTAATACAGTGATGTGTGGCCCAATGTATGCCTCTCTCCAAACATAGTACAACATACTAAAAGAAAGCAAGGAGTCCATCTAGCTTGTCTTCATGTTAGAAGCTGTTATTGTTGAAAGTTGCTTTCATTTTAGCTTTTTGAGCATTCATATCCTTTTCATCTCCTAACTTCAACCAACACTACCTACATCAAAATAATTATTAAAAAATAATAATCGTAAATCCAATCCATGAATGAAAGAAACTATGTTTTACATTTTGGTTAGCACATGGACGAAGAAGGGATTTAAGTGATACGGATCAATAGTTTAGAGGGGTAAGTGTTTGGACAAACCCAATTAGCTTTATGGTTTTCCCTTACAAAAAAGAACATGGACAAGAACCGATAAAAAAAAAAGAAAGAAAGAAAAGAGCATGGACAAGAGAAACAATCCACTTTGAAATCACTAGGTGTTACTCTAAAATCTGTTGTTATTGATGGAGTAGATTCAATCGACAGACAATTTTCAGGTGATTGCTTGTGATGGCTTCAATTGTCTTATTTTAAGACTCTCTTGGATGAAATTTAAAATGATAAACACATAAAACAGTGAACTAATAAAGAATTTTTTTTTATTAATCCAATCGAAAGGATTTCAATTACAGAAACACTGAATTAACAGCCTTGATTACAACAGTAACTACTTCCTAAAATTAACTTAACACTACTCTTAAAAATGCTTAGATCGTGGGTCTTGTGGGGGTTTGAATGTGTATTTTAACTTGAAAAATTTGGAGGCCAGTCCTCCTAAATGGACTTATTTTGACTTAAATCCGTTAAGAAAACTTATTTGTTATAAAATCCGTTTTTTGTCAATTTTATCAGACTATCATTTCCTTTTAGAAGTGAAGTAAAACTAAAAATTAAAAACTTCTAAATTTTAAGAGTTTGACTGACATTAAAAAAATTTCTCTTTCATATCTATCTATATCCATATATAAGTTAGGATTATATATATATACTAGCAATTGTCCGTGCCTGAAGGCATGGTGTTACTCGTAAATTAGTTACAAATATTTGCTCATACATAAATATAAAATAAAATGCAACATTGTAATAAACGACGAACAAAATGAGTTCGCTAATATTTTTTTATAACATCAACCTACATGTATAGCATATATTTTCACATTAAATTGTTACGCCACTAAAATTATGTTATGACTACTTAAACATAATAATTCAAACATCTGAAAAAATATATCAGTTGACAATATTCAATGTTATGTTTTTGATTCAAAATTCACGATTTTAACATTTATAATCAACTTTATCTAAATAATAATATAATTCATAACTAATAGAATGAAAATTAAAACAATACTCCCACAAATAAACTAAGTTTGCATATGTTGTCAAATGACCAAATATAACTATCAGAAATTCAACCGACTTCCAAAAGATACGACCTGACTATTGAATTTGTATAATTCGAGTTTATAGTAGTGCTTTTAATTTTATATCATTCTTGTCGGTTATTTATATTCTTAGTATATTTTCTTAAACTAAACGTTATTTAGTATTTGATTATTTAGTAAAGATTGTTACTTCGTGTTGTTCACTAAATATTGAATTTGTATGATTCGTGTTCATAGTATTGCTTATAATTTTGTATCGTTTCTCTCGTTTGTAATTTTGTATCATTTTTCTCGGGTATTTAGATTTGGATTATTTAGTAAATATTGTTATTTTGTATTGTTCACTAAATATTGAATTTGTATGATTCGTGTTTGTATATGAATTTAATCTTGTATATTTTAAAAGTTAAGCATATTTTCTTTAATATATCTCTTGATATCTGAGTTGCCCAATAACTTGAATTTAATCTTGTATATTTTACATGTTAAGCATATTTTTTTTGTTAAATTAGATTTTTTGCAAATTATGCTTTTTTTTTATTGATTATGGAAAAAACAAAATTGACTATTGAATTTGTATGATTCGATTTTATAGTAGTACTTTTAATTTTATATCATTATTCTCGGTTATTTATATTCTTAGTATATTTTCTTAAACTAAACGTTATTTAGTATTGGATTATTTAGTAAAGATTGTTGCTTCGTGTTGTTCACTAAATATTGAATTTGTATGATTTGTGTTCATAATATTGCTTATAATTTTGTCTCGTTTCTCTCGTTTGTAATTTTTGTACCATTTTTCTCGGGTATTTAGATTTGGATTATTTAGTAAATATTGTTGTTTTGTGTTGTTTACTAAATATTGAATTTGTATGATTCCTGTTTGTAGATGAATTTAATTTTGTATATTTAAAATGTTAAGCATATTTTCTTTAATATATCTCTTGATATCTGAGTTGCCTAATAACTTGAATTTAATCTTGCATATTTTACATGTTAAGCATATTTTCTTTGTTAAATTAGATTTTTTGCAAGTTGTGTTTTTTTATTTTTTTTATTGATTATGGAAAAAACAAAATTGACTATTGAATTTATATGATTCGTGTTTGTAGTATTGTTTGAATGAAAGAAAGAGATACATATGAATATTTTCGTGATATATACTATCTATCTAATATTTATTACATAATTTTTCTTTAGAGAGAGATACAGAGGAATATTTTTGTAATATATTATCTCTCTCTGTGATATATACTATCTATCTACAGAGAGATGTAGTATTTGCTTGAATCAAGCACTATCTAATATTTTCGTGAGATACAGAGGAAAATATTGTGGAAAATTGATACTTTTTCCGTGAATTGAGCATGAGAGAGAGATATACAAAGGAATGAGAGAGAGATTTGCTTGATTTAAGGAAAAGATTTGGGGGAATTAAATTTTGGAATATCAATTTTGGAAACTATAAATTTTGAGCAGCATAATTTTTTCAAAGAGCTAATGTGGTACGTCGGATCAAAACGATCTGAGACGTCAATAGCTCGAGACAGTTTGGGATAATGTCATCCGTTAGATGATGTTTTTTTTTGTCACGAAACGATCTAGACCACTCTTTGTCTCCAAAATTCAAATTCGTTCTACTTTATTATATATATATATATAGAGTAACATTCAAATATAAAAAATAATACCATTTTAAAAAAATAACAATAGTAACATGTTCAACAAAAACAGTAACATACTTAACAAAAACAGTAACATACTCAACAAAAAAAAATAACAATATGGAACATTGAACAAAATTGAAAATAAAAATAGTATCATTCAAACTCATAACTAGAGGAAGAAGCCTCTAATTTTTCAGCATCTAAAAAAGTAACATTGAAAAAATAATAAAATGCTCAATAAAAAATAGTAACATGAAAAAAAAATTATAACATGGTCAATTAGAAAAAATAGTAATATGGTCAACAAAAAACGTAGTAACATGAAACAATGAAAAAGTTTGGGGATTATTTATCAAAAAAAATAAAAATAAAATTGGGGATCAAACTAATAACACATTAAACAAGTTTTTCAACTTTTTTTTTTCGAAAACCAACGACATAAAAGTTCATGATGACTAAAACACAGTAGAAGATATGATAGTTATTGATGATGTTACAAACCCTACTGATTTTGATGCTGATGATACCAAAAATTATCTAAGGTTAAACTCGTCGTAGAAACAGCTCGGACTTCCCAGCTCAGGTCTTGCACCTCAAGTCTTCTAGCTCAGACCTCCCAGCTCAGGTCTTGCACCTCAAGTCTTCCAGCTCGGACCTCGGTCTCCCAGCTCAAGTCAAGTCTTCCAACTTGGACCTCGGACTTCCAGCTCGGATCTCTTAGCTCGAACTCCCAGCTTAGGTCTTCCACCTTAAGTCTTCCAAATCGGACCTCGGTCTTCCAGCTCAGACCCCCAGCTCAGGTCTTCCCTTGAGCACACTGTGACAGCGACAACTCAAACCTTCTAGAAAATCATGTCACGCCTAGAGAATATAGCCTCTAATGGTCAAAGATTCATGGCACATGAGTCGTAACCCCAGAGGATCGCGTTGATTATGCAAGGATCCCTGCTGTTATGAAAGGATCACGACTGTTACATAAGGATCACGCTGATTACGCGAAACTCCTACACACTATAAATAGAGACTGATCCCTCACTTTGGAAAAAAGGCAGAATATCTGTGAATAGACACTCTGTAGGCTTGTAATCTTCTTCCCTAAACAATAGAAAAACCCCCAGGAGCAAGAGACTCCATTAGAGTGGACTAGCCAAGCTTCCAAGCTGGTGAACCACTATAAATCTCATGTCTATCGATTCATGGTTGTTGTCTCTGTGATTGGCTATTAACCACTACGAACCTAGTAGCTCAAACTGGACATCCTAGTGAATCCCCATCATCATCCCTAAAAAAATTTTAGTTTTGAGCCCCAAGCTCAAGTATACAACCGCGTAAATTACAGCATCAGTACAATTTCTGAATGCTTAAAATATTAGCAACTTATCATTGTTCAGTGGGGAACCGGCCAAATTTCTCATCATGAAATTAGAGGTTCTAGCCTAAATAGGTTCATTCCCCAAAAAGAGTAACGAACACGGTTAGGGATCTCATGATCTCACTAGTGAAGGTCTATCAGGATGATATCTGAGCGCTCTCTTTTACCCCCACCTTTTTTTCAAATATCAAAAAATAATATATCACCAATTTCGATAAAGTTGACCCATTTTACGGATAAGTCTACGACAAAAACAATACTTACCCAAAAAAAGGTTTACAACAAAAAATATAGATATCATACCGAAAATAAATTTTAATCATAAATCTTGTGTTCAATCTTCAAAATAACAAAGTAAACTAAAATAATAAAATATAAAAAAAAAATTCACTTATAATTAGTGATAAGTAAAAGGTACGGTGCTAAAAAATTATTTTTCAGTGTCCTAGTTTGAGCCCCCTTATAATCTTACTCGGCCGATATGGTCCACAGAAAGAAACTGGAAGGCGCAAGTCCTACACAACCAAGAGACCTGGTCTACTTACTGGGCAACAAATTTAATAACTCCTCTATTGCATATAGTGACCTTCGAGGCCAAAACAGGTCAATGCTAAGTAAAGGTACCCTGACCCAAATAAGGCCTATGCTTCATCACCCATACAAAAAAAAAAAAAAAACCTTTAGTAAAATTTTATTTTTTAACGGTAAAATTACAATTACTTGAGGAAATTATTGATCGACTGTGAATTTACTTAATCAATTGTAATTTTTCCTTTATGATTTATAATTTAACTTTTAAAAATTATAACTTTAACCTTTAAAAATTTTAGCTTAAATGGTCGATCACAATATTTTAAAATTCATCATACCCTTTATAAATTATAATTTATACATTAAAAAATTATAATTTTTGGTAGGGTTACTTTGAAGGCTTCAAACTATTTTGCACCTCTTATATATGTTGTAGGACCAACTTTACACGTGGGGTGCTGGAGGGTGTCTTTGGACTTGGAGACCGAAGGGCAACCCAACATGCACCAGTCAGCTCCCCATGAACCTGTGCTTTGCTCTGCTAACTCAATCACCCTCAGTTTCTGGATGTGTCACGGTATGAGAGATTGCAACTTCACTCAAGATTTGCAGGCGAGATTTTTTAGCCTACCACACGATTTTTTTTTTTAAGTATTAAGATGATGGTGAGATTTAAATACATAACCTCCTACTTTGATACTTTAAGAGAGTCAAAACAGAGCATGTCGAGAGAGAGAGAGAAAGAAATCAAATAAAAGCATGAGAGAACACAATGTGTTTGGCAAGCTTTGCCTCTGTGACTTTCCGTTTGGCCGTTTGGGAGGGTAAATGGTGGCTACTTTGCTAAAGCCTAAGTCACTTGATTAAACCATGCAAATTTTAGGATTTGTGGTTCGGGAAATTAATGAAATTCAGCTTGTCAAGCTTTAGTATGCTCAAATTTGGATAGATTACAATCGGTCGAGTCCAAACTCAACTATTGAGTTTGGATTCTTACTCAAGCTAGACGTGAAAGAAGCTTGCAAGTCTTAGCTCAATAATAAATTCCAAAGATTTAACCCTAGAACTCAAAAAAATTATTTAACAAAAATCTCTCAATATCTGTTAATCAATCATAAAATTAAATCTTCGAATTTTAAAGTTCTCAAAAATTTATTTTGGGTGTGTGTGTTGTTTTTTTTGTGGGGGGGGGGAGGAGATGAATAATTGATCTGGACCTATGTGTGGATAATTTTGAATTGTTGATCTACCATATATAAAGTTGTTTACATTTGCATCGCTAGTCAGGGAAAAAAATATATAAGGTTATTTACACTAAAATCGGAGTAATTTATAGACAAAAATATATTCTTGCCTAGCCGAGTCTAATCAAATTGTGTCATTGTTGCTCAGATTCGTCTAATTTAGAAAGAAATTAAATCAATTTGATTCATTTTATAATTTGAATGAGCCAAACGTACTGAGCTAAAATCAAATCAAGCTTGACCCGAAGTCGAGTTACTTAAATCGTTTAACGAACCTATTTCTGGTGTGTCTACACAAAAAGAGATTGCTTATCCTGGGTGGGAATATTCAGGTAAGAATATTGTAAGTGTTGTAAAAGTAAGAAAATTGTATAGACTATAAAGAGAATATAAAGAATATATATGCTAGAGAAAGAACTTCTCAATTTGTGTGTATTTCTCAATGTGGTGAGAACCTCCTTTTATAGGCCTCAAATCATAATGGTCATTAAATACAATATTAATTCTGGGTAGAGTTATAGAATCATATACTAATACATTAAATTAGTAGGCTAGAGTTCATCCACATCTATATACAATATATTTACAACACTTCTCCTTGGATGACTACTATGCTAAGATAATATGCATCGTTAAAACTTGTTAGGAAAACCCTATGGAAAAAAACCTAGCGAAAGAAAAAGAGTACATATTCAGATGAATCTTAGAATAGCATTGGACGCACTAATGTTGGCTCATTAAAACCTTGTTAGGAAAACCCAATAGGACAAAATCTAGAGGAAGGAAAAAGAGTACAACGTGCATATATCATGTCTCTTGATGTGGATACTCCCCTTGATGAAAATCTCCACCCTGATTAGAAATCAATTAGATTTATCACAAGCTCGACACATTCCAATGTTATATACCAATCTCTTAAACGTTGATGATGGTAAAACTTTAATGAATAGATCTGTAAGATTGTCACTAGATCGTATCTGCTTTACTTCAATTTCATGACTTTGTTGGAGTTCATGAGTGTAGAAGAACTTTGGTGAAATATGCTTGGTTCTATCACCTTTGATAAACCCTCCTTTAATTTGTGCAATACAAGCAGCATTATTTTCATATAAGGCTATCGGTGAATTTGTAATCAAAGGAAACCTGCAAGTATCTCGGATATGATGGACTACGGACCTTAGCCACACACAGTCACGGTTTGCTTCATGGAGTGCAAGTATCTCAGAATGATTGGAAGATGTAGCAATCAAAGTTTGCTTCATAGATTGTCATGAGATCATTGTGTCACCACATGTTAAAACATACCCAGTTTGTGAACGAGCCTTGTGGGGATCTAATAGGTATCCAGAATCTGCATATTCGACTAACTATGGACCATTGACTGATTGTTTTGAGTATAACAAACTCAAATCTGCAGTTCCACGAAGATAGCGTAGAACATGTTTTACGCCATCCCAATGTCGTCGAGTTGGTATAAAACTAAATTTTGCCAACAAGTTGACTACAATTGCTATATTAGGTCTAGTACATTAAGTATAACAAAACACAAATTTCACTTAAGTATGGTACTTCAGGATCAAGAAGCATTTCATTTTCCTCTTTAGGACGAAAATGGTCCTTATAGATATCAAGAGATCGAACGACCATTGGAGTACTTAACAGATATGTTTTATCTATGTTAAACCCCTTCAGGACCTTTTCCGTATAGGTTATTTGATAGATAAGAATTTCATTTAACTTATGCTCGATCTGCAGGTCGAGACAGTACCTTTGTTTTTCCAAGATTTTTCATCTCAAATGATGGTAAATCCAGCTTTTGATTTCTTAATAAATACACGTGGACATATAAGATTGTTAACATACCATTCCTTTACTGGTGAATAAGTTTCTTCATAATCAATCCCAGGTTTTTGGAGGAACCGTTGCGTTACTAGGCACTCTTTGTATCTTGTGATCTCATTTTTTTCATTCCTTTTTCTCACAAAAATTCATTTATAACCAATAGGTTTTACATCATGAGGTTTTAGGACTATAGGTTCAAACACTCCATGCTTTGCAAGAGAATCCAATTCCACTTAGATTGTTTCTTACCATTTTGGCCAATCATGTCGATGTCAACATTCATCTATGTGCGTGGTTCGAGATCATCATTATTCAAGATTTCAATAGCTACTATATCATTGATGATCATATTTGTGCGATCTCACACCTCATCTATGTATGCATACTTAATAGAAATTTATTCATTTACAAATATCTATATCTCTTATGGAGTTTCTGTTTCTTTAGGGACTTTCCTCTTCAAGGGTTGAGTTGATGTGAGTGCATTTTTATTTTATACTTCAACAACTTTTTCTAAGTTGTATGTAGTTGCCCTTCAGGAGCTGAATCTTTTGAAACTATGTGTCGACCACGCTTCAAGCGTGCAAGTAAATTCACGTTGTTCTTCAAGCGACATATTTCCTCCCCCTAACGGCGGGAAGAGTGTCTCATTTTTCTTTTGTACATACATAACTTCTTGAGATCTCATTATTTTTATGTACCTTTACCTCTGCATGAGATGTCTTTTCAAGAGATTTTAGTTTATTAATTTGAATTGATCAATATTTATGTTGCCTACTTTATAGGTGTGGCCTCTTTAGGGTGCCAACTTTTTTATGCAACTTTTATTTTATATTTTTCTTTTGGTCTCTTCATGAGTACCAACATCCTTTATGGAGGCCTGGTAAAAGTCCACCAAATGTTTAGACGTGTGACAAGTACGTGACCAATGTCCTTTTAGACCACACCTCTAGCAAACTTTTTCATAGTTCCTAGGCGGTTTCTTCCCTTTATGTTATTTTATATCTTTGTTTGCTCACTTCTGGTAGTGAGGTGTATTGTTATGACCACGGTGTCGATTATCATTTCGACCACGATCACGTTTCTTACCACGACCATGGTATGAGATGACATTCGCTTCAGGGAATGTTGTAAAAATCGGTCGGGCGAGATTCATGATTTTTTATCAAAAGCTCGTTATTTTGTTCAGCCACAAGAAGACATGATATCATGTCAGCGTATTTAGTGAACATGCGTTCTCTATATTGCCATTGCAGGAGCACATTAGAGGCGTGAAAAGTAATCGCTCACTTTTTTTTTAAAATCTTGCAACCTCAAGTGCATCCATTCATGTCGAGCATTTGAAAGTATAACGGTCTTTTGGTGGTCATACCGTTCTTTTAATTTATCCAAAGGACAAGTGGATCATTTAGAAGAGTGATGACAAGGGAATATCATTACCTAAAATTCTTAAGCTCGAAGAGAATAGAAATCTAACACTTTTCTCAAATTCACTTGAACAATACTTGAGTTATTCGTGCTAATAACGTGTAATGAAAATAAGAGAATTATATAAACTTACAAAGAAAATATAGAGAATATATATGCTAGAGAAAGAACTTTTCAACTTGTGTGTATTTCTCAATGTGGTGAGAACCTCCTTTTATAGGCTTCAAATCATAATGATCATCGAATACAATTTTAATTCTGGATAGTGTTATAAAGTCAAATACTAACACAAATTAAATTAGTAAGCTAGAGTCCATCCATATCTATATACAATATATTCACAACAATAAGTAATAAAAAACTTTTTTTTTTTTAGGTTTTCATACAATTTTTCGATAGATGGTGATTTGAAATGGAGGTTTTGAAACCAATCTATGAAGCAATGAAATGGGTTTAAAATGACATTTATCTTGAAGGTCGTCTCAAATGTTTTGTTTGTGTACCTAAAACTGAGGTTTGTTAAGAAAAGGAACATATTGCTTCAATTTAACTGTCTAATTGTTTTCAATGTTTATAGGAGTCTTGTCCATGTTAACTTTTCATCTGCTTTTAAAATTTCTTTGATTGATAAATTTTGTTCTATTCTTTCAGATATGAAGAAGAGAGAGATGATTAAGATAACCAGTTTAATATGAAATTGTGTAATAGTGAGAATCTTAATTTAGTAGACAAGTGAAAAGAAAGCTATCATAGGTCCACAGGATGTGATTTTTCCATTAGCTTCTCTTAATGAAATAAGTAAGAAAAGTTAAAGAAATTGTCAAATTATAACACTTTTAATACATTTAAGATGCAATGTGAAAATTTAGTTTTTGAGGGTTTAAAGTACATTTTTTTAAATCTTTTATGGTGCAAAATGAAATTCACCCTTTTGTTTTAGCCACTAATCTTTTTACTATCTATGGTATCTACCATCTATATTTTGCAATGGGTTGTGTCATTGGTTTGTGCCATGTTAGATCAAGGGCGGAGCTAGAATTCTATCCTAGTGGGGGCAAAACCATATATAAAAAATATAATCAGCTCGTAATAAACAAAATTCCGCATCTCCATTAATAATGACTAAATTAGGTGCATATTTCACACAAAAAATACATTAGTTCACCTATGAGAAGTATGTTAAGATCAAAGATTTAATTATAAAATGAAAATTAAAAATAAAAATTAATTCAATATGAACAAACAAAAATAATAATATTTTTATTGCACATTTCAACCTTGTCATATATTAAAGAGAAACACAACAATGCTATTTCAAATTCTAATTATCGTCTATAATTGATCAATTCTAAAAGATATTTCAAAATAATTTATTTTAATCTTGTTGAGAATTTGATGTTTTTAAAAAGGCATAAACACTTTTAGTTTAACACATTTTATCATTTGTTATATATCTATTGATTGTGTTACTAGGTTTCGAGCTACTAATTTAAAAAAAAAATGAATTAGAGACAACTACATAATTATTTTTAAAAAGTACAAGGAAGTGCATTAAATTTTTCAGAAAATTAAGGGGGGAATTAAATTAAATAGATCATAATTTTGTTGATATCACTGTGTATATTTGTTAATTTCTCAAAAGTCAGTGGGGGCACTATTAAATTTTTCAGAAAATTAAGGGGGGCAATAAGTTAAATGGATCATAATTTTGTTGCAATTACTGTGCATATTTGTTAATTTCTCAAAAGTCAGTGGGGGCAACTGCCCTCACACATCTACACATAGCTCCGCCCCTGTGTTAGATTCTTATCGTATTTCAGTCAAATCATGTTTCATGTATAAGTCTAGATAGTCGGATTTTTGTTATGTAGTTGGGTTTGTGGCACGTAAAATATGGCTCATATCGATTTATTTATTAAACAAATTTAAATGGTAATTTAGTTACGACCAAATCTATTAATACGAAATCCAAACTCCATAACTTACTTGCCACATTAACAAATCAAAAATCTATCTTTTTTTTAGATATCTTTGTGATATAGGGCAAGCGTGGCTTTATTTTTTGGGTTTTGGACTAAGGAGTTTGATTTTCATTGTGTGTTTAACAACCATTCAATCATTCAAAGATTCACCAAATCAAAAATTAAAAAGCGTGGGCATCATCGTACTAAAATAAAGTCATCAAGAGCGTTCTTTAACGTGAGACAAGACAAAAGCTTAAAGCCAGTAGTATCTATTGATTTGTTTTTAATTAAGAAAGAGTGATTACACTAAGCAAGATTAAGATGTCGGTGGTTAATTAAAGTGTGGACATTTAGAAGATTACTTGACAAACGAGTCCATCTATTCTAAACATATTATCTATAGTATAAAACAGAACATGTTTTAATAAGTTCATCCGACAGTCTTAAATAGACTCATTCAATGACCACCAATATCCTTCTCAAAACCATTCACATTAAATTCTCCCCTCCTCCAAATCTATTACTTCTCACTTATGTTAGACCGTGTCTTTAGGCACGGGTTGTCCCTAGTCTTAAAATAACCTCAGCATGTCAAGCAATTGACACATTAAATGTAATCTTAATATAATTGAATTTTATTTTAATTCATTAGTTTGAACTTTAAGATCTTTTTTTTTTTCCCCTTCGGAGATACGACGTGGGTGCATTGTTCGTTATACTTATTTCTATAGTTGGAATTGAATAAAAGTAAATGATAGACGGGTTTATCCTAATTTTAAAGAAGCTTCTCAAATTTTATTATTTGGAAGGATAACACTAACCACCACTCTCGACCTGATATTTAAGTGGATTCAACTATGTATACTAGAAATCTCTGTACTTTTTGGAATTAAGTACCAAAATACGTCAAATTTTGAAACAAAATTATTAAATTACAGTATTTTTGAACTTATTTACCAAACTATAACACTTTTGAAAATTGAAGTTGTTGATCTGGCTTTTGTTAAAAAAAAGCTGGATCTTTCTAACAATCATGCTTTTAAATTAATGCTTTTTATAGATCATGCATGCTTTTATTTAAAAACCAAGTTATTGACTCCATTTTTTTAAAGAACAATTTTGATTTTTAAAAATTATCGTACTTTAATAAATAAGTTTAAAAATATTATTGATGAACCCACATCTAAAAAAGAGACCCAGTAAATCAAGTGAGCCCGAATCAGCTAAAAGGACAAGTCAAACCCAGTTCGAGAATTCGACCCAGCCCAAGTCCGAAGAGTCCAAGAAGAATTAGAGCACGTGTGGAGCAATTATTGAGATACTCACTCTCGAAGATCAAGACAACCTTTTATGACACTTACTTTTTGTGTGGCGACCCAAAAAATTAGTACCTTTGATCTCACGTCACTGCATGTGTCTATAAATTGTAAGCTCTCTCTACATGAGAATGCACTCCTTAATATCTCTTGAGATCTATCTCTACACTTCTCTACACACCCCACACATAGCTTTTCTCTCTCCTAGCTATTGTATCCCTCCCGGGGCTAAACATTGCTCTTTCTCTCTCTCTCTCTCGTTCACCTTATTTAATCAATAAAAGGTCCCCCGCTATCGTTGCTGTTTTTCGGAGTGGAGTAGGTCACCCGGACCAAACCACTATATATCTACTCGTTGACTCGATATTTATATTATTGTCATTGATTGCTTTATTAATTGTCCATTAATCACACTTTATCACACACTCGACTCTTGATCTTGCATAAGACTATTTTGTGTATCATCAATTATAATTTGATAATTTTATTTTAAAATTATCGTATATTTTGGTACTCAATTCGTGTGGACATTGTGTAATTTGTTTTTAAGATTTTATTGTGTCGCAAAATAAAATACTATCGACATTTGTTGTAAAAAGTGGTTATACCTTTCTCTTGTTATAGTGAATCCAAGAGTCCTAATACATTATTTTGTTTGCATCACTAGTTTAAAAACTCCACACACATGCATACACAGTAAAAATTAATAATACTAATCGGATATATTTTGCGGATATAATTTAAATACTTAATAAATAATTACTATTATATTGATAATAAAATCCATTTAATATTGTGATTTATAATCAATCCGACGTCAAATCATATCCATTAATTATGTTTAAATAAAGGGTTAATTGCATTGGAGGTCTCCAAAGTATATGGTTTGTCTCATTGTGGTCCTCAATGTTTCAATTGTATAATTTTGGTCCCTAAAGTATTGAATATGTTTCTATATGGTCTTTCAAGCAGACAATGTCCAAATTGCTAACTGGTTTTTTTATCATAAACTTGTCACGTAATACCTAAATATGGACAAAAAATAATTTTGATAGCTCTTAAATAAAATTTGGGTAGCTCTTAACAAAAAATGTGTAATATGGGTAACTTTTGACCAAAATTTAGATAGCTCATTATCAAAATTGTATAATTTGGATAGCTATTTAACCAAAATTTGAGTAAAAATTTGGTCAAAAATTATTTAAATTATTTTTTGTCCATATTTAAGTATCACGTGACAAGTTTATGATAAAAAATCGTTAACAAGCTAGACTCTGTCAGCTTGATAGACTATATAGAAACATATTCAATATTTCAGGGACTAAAATGATGCAATTGAAACATTGAAGACTAAAATGAGACAAACCACATACTTTGGGGACCTCCAGGACAATTAATCCTTAAATAAATCCTAATGGTAAATGGTAAAGGTCACCACGATAACCACATGTCACTCTAACACCATAGTCACTCCCTCAACCGATACCTCCACCATTAAGCTGTTAGGTCCCGCATCACAGGATTCTTATCTAGGGCTGTTAGTCAAACGAGTCCGAGCCGAGTTCGAGCCGCGCTTGAAAAACTTGTTTTTTAATCGAGCCTAAAAAATTGTTCAAGCTCGGCTCGTTTAGGAAATGAGCCGAGCCTGAACGAGCTAAAAATAAGTCAAGCTCAAGCTGAGCCCGAGTATTTGCACATAAACGAGTCGAGCCTGTCGAGTTTGAGCCTTGCTTGTAGGGCTTGTTTTCTAAACAAGCCTAAAAACTTGTTCAAGTTTGAGCTTATTTAAAAAACGAACCAAGCTTAAACGAACCGAATTCAAGCTGAGCTCAAGCCAAGCTCGAGTAGCTCAGTTTGATTAACAACCCTATTCTTATCTCCATGATCACCAACTTTACCACCATGGTTCTCCCTTCAATTTTGCCATGTTAACTTAAAATCATGTTTTGGGTTTAATTAGTACTTCCAAATTCTCAATGAAACTTAATACTTGCCAAAATAACAACAATCTCTCTCTCTCTCTCTCACACACACCCCCACAGACACAAGTACACACTTGCAAATTTGCGAACCGTTTGATCATGTAAAAAAAAAATTTTAGAAGCGTTATCAAATGACATCATAGATTAATCCGACCATAGTTGATTGACTAAGTGAAGGGCGACCATTCAACCATAGTTGATTGACCAAGTGAAGGGGCACCGCCTATCCTATCCGATTCATAGAGTCAAAAGCTAATTAGCTTTTAAGGATCAAGAATAGGGTAGAATTGAATCACCTGGCTGGCTTTGCTTTTTCCACAATATAGGATAGGATAGGGTTGAACTCTTTTTTTATCAGAAAAAGATTGATTTACCCACTCGAGCAAACAAATACTAATTCAAACAATCTGCCCTATAAATAATACCAACTAAGAATATCTAATTCAAAGAGCAATAAAGACTTCAACCATTTTCTTCTATTATTCCGAACATTAAGTCTTTATATCTCTTTCGGTGTATATATTTTCTTTCCTTTTTTGTCGATGTATGCAATCCTACTTAAAAATGGATCGTTTATTAATACATAAGCAAAAGAGATCTGAATCCAAAAAATATAAGTGTCGGGTCAAACCAGTGCATTAATTGATTGGTTATAGTCCTCTCACTTTCAAAGCACTACTTCTTTCTTGTATAAATTTTCTTCATCTATCTATGTCACTCTTTGAAACTTATCAAACACCCACCAATATTAATTCTCCCTAATAATCATAACTAAGTGAAAATTTCCAGGAAAAGCATTCCTATATTCCATAGGAATTACTTCTTTTAATTTTATTTTTTTAACTTTAGTTATACGATACAAATATTATGGTTATGTACATCCATATGAATGTGTGTGTAGCATATACATATGTGTGTTTATTGCATGTATATACCATCAAAATATTTGAAAGTAGCACAAGAAAGAGAGAAAAAAAATATAAACACAACACTTATAGAGGTGCAATTAGGGTATACGATGATAAACTTGAGTGAGTATAATTCACCGTTAGTATCTTGCTTCGAAATATGTTATTCTTTCGTTGTTTTATGTTGTAATCTATATTGTTATTTAAGGCAGATGAAGAGTTTGGTATTCTCACATTGTAAAATATTTATATTACCCCTAAATTACCCAAAATCATTCATAACTTTCCATTTTTATTGATTTTTTACTTTATTATATCAATTTACTCCATATCTCACTTTTTTATAATTACCCATATAGATATCGGTGTAGAAACGCTCCCAATTTAACAAAAAATAAAAATAAAAATTAGGTACTTGCTTCAAATTTTCAAACAAATGAAATGACAAAATTGTCTTTTATCTTTTTACTAGGGGTAACTCGTGTCTGAAGACACGATTAAATATGAATGATTTTGAGAAGGATGTTAGTGGCCGTTGGATGAATCTATTTGAGACCGTCGAATAATTTTATTGAAATTTACTCTGTTTTATATTATAGATAATTTTCATATAAGCACTTATTTCCGAATATATTTTGAAAGGGGTGGGGTATTTTTTCATTTTACCTGTTTAAAAATAGACGAAATAAAAGTTTTTTTTTTGTGGAAAGGCTTGTATATAATTAGCCATCCCAAAATGACTTGTGTAGATAAGGACAAAGGCATTAACTTCGGAAACCCACTAATACAGCAGTTGAAACCTTTTGAGTTTTGACACTCATGATCTTGCCACATCACTCTCACCCCTCACATTTGCTGACGTGGCTTGATCAGAGGCCCTTCCTCTTCCTTCCTAACCGTATATCTCTCTCTCTCTAAAACCGTATATCCGTTGTATCTCTTTCTTTCTCTGTCTCTTACCGTATACCACACTTCTCTCTCTCTCTCTCTTAAAACAATAGAGTGCGAGTGCGACCTGGAATGGATTTCAAAATCGCTGGGAAAAAAAAAACTGCTTTGAGAGACTTGCCATTTCAAATTTAATTTCTTCGATTCAGTTTCTGTTCCGAATCGGAGTTACAGCACAAGGGTTTTGATCTCTGTCCCTCTGTCTCTCTTATCTCTCCACTTCATATTCTCTCAAGAATCTCTCAGATACGTCAAAGCTATTCGCAGAGCCTCTTCGCTTCAATGACCTTTTGATCATTGTAAGCTTTTATGGGTAAGCGAAAAGCATCTACTCACACGGACACACGCATACACCACACATATATATGCTGTATATATAGAGATGTTAAGCGATCCATTGAGTGTTGGGCAATGCCTTTGTGTGATAATGCGAAGAGTGTGATTCTGAGGTGAATAATGGAATCGGAAGTGTGGATCTTTTTGGTGGGTCTGAAGATCTAGGAAAGTGATAGTGGGCTTGATTTTGTCTTTTTGCGGGTAATGCTCAGATTTGGTTTTCCATTGAGTGGGTTTTAGGATTATATGTGAAGTGTTTTTGTTAGTTTGATGCCTTGGCTACTACTGTATCTGCTACTGTTGGTGTTTTTACTTCAGAAGGCTTTGTTTGGTTGCTGAGAAAGTTGATGAAAATGGGTTGATTTTGGGATTGTGTTACATGTTTTGTTCTTTCTGAATTTTTTCTTTTGGAAAATGACCTTTTTTGGTCTCCATTGAAGTGAATGGTTGTAGGTTTTTTGGGAGAGTGGATGTTTTGGTGATATATAATTACTATTGAAAATCATTTCAATTCACTTTTATATACCTATCTAATCGTATTTGTGTCAATATTTCCTTAATTTTTGAATTTTTTTTTTCTCGTGTGATATTGTTTAAGAGCAAGTGAATCATGTGGTCTATAGCGACCATTCACTTGTTACTACAGGATAATGAGATGAAGGAAAAAAAGTTCCTTGATCAGGCCATAGGATGAAGGCATTTTATGAGCATTTTCCTACTTTTGTAGTAAGCTTGTAACTTTATGCTTGTGTTTTTTGTAATTTACAGTGTAGAATGGATACCGACAATAATTTATTGGTTTTTGGCCATGAAAATGGAGTTGACAAACAACTTACTGTCTCTGGGGAGGGAGGTGTTGTTTTGGAGAAAATAAATGGGACACCCAATGGTGTTGTAGAGGTTGAAGGGTTGGATGTGAATTTTGAAAGTGTTGTGAATTTGAATGAAGATGGAGCCATTGACTTTTCTGCTCAAGGAGTCACTGAGGAATCAATAGTGCCTGCAGAAAGCAATGGTGTGACCATTTCTAAGGTAGACATTTTGTAAGTGACTTTTTAGGTCAATAAGTTGACTTTAGTTTGATCTGGAAGCCACTCATATGTGCATCTTACTTGTAGGAACTCGTAGTGAAAGAAAGAGAGGATTCAAAGCATGTTAAATCGCAAAAGGGTACAGGCAAGGAGAAGAATGGGAAGCCTTCAAGCCCAAAGCATGCTGCGACAACATGGGTCAAGAAGAGCAAAGAGAGAAAAGATGTCCAGACTGCTTCAGCTGTTTCCAATGGTTCTGCTGCTTCAGATTCACACACGAAACAGTCTTTTGCCATGAGAATGAAGAGTAGGTCATTTAATGACCATCAGGCTGCTGACAGGAATTCGAAACCAACGCCTGCTATAACTAATGCTCATCCATCTAAGGTAAAAATTTCTACTGCTTTTGGTTTCTTCCTTGCTAGTTTAGTCGAATATTGATGTAAACACACATATTCAACTTGTTGTGGCCCTTGATTACCATTTTTGCTGTTAGTAATTATGATTGTAATGCTCTGTCGGGCTTTAGCAGTGTACTGGGAAGTCTGATGCTGCATCATCTGCAGGCAATGTGGTGCAGTCTGACAGCCTTCCGTAAGTATTTTTAACACTTTGTTTTCTTAATTCCAAGGGACTCTGTCAAGATTGTAGACAGAAGATGGTTGGTAAGGGATAATGAGAGGTTGTGGTGTAGACAGGGTGGGGGATTGAGTCGGGATTTGAAGAAAAACTAGATTTTGGGTTCACAAGAGTCGACCCTGGCTTTGCATGAATCATTACCTGCCTCCTTATTACATGTAGCTCTATGGTTGTGCAGAACTAATAGCTCCCATATCAATACTGCATTTGAGAAAGGTGTGTGAATTGTAATTTCCTGACTACAGGGAGAAGACAAAACTCAAGACATTGAAAAAGGGTTCCTCAAATAAAGCTGAAGGAAGCATGCAATCTTCTTTGTATCCTATTTATGTTGACTCTCTGTCTTCAAAAGTTTTGGCAGAATAATGTGTGGGATTCAGGTTTCCTTGTTATATTCGTAACGATAAGTAAAGTTTAGTTCGTAGCAATATGTTTATGGTACTTTATCCTTAAATACTCCATAGAAGCCCTACCACAGGAGATGCTAAATCCCACAAAGTGGGTGCTCTTCCACATTACAATTTTAGCTTTAAGTGCAACGAAAGAGCTGAGAAAAGAAAAGAGGTTAGTTTTCCATATGCATTACCTGGAGTGACTGTTTGATTCCAGCATGATCTTTCTGTCAACTTGAGAGAATTTCTTTTATTATCTTTGGGCAGTTTTATTCCAAACTTGAGGAAAAGATTAATGCAAAGGAAATGGAGAAGAGTAATATGCAAGCCAAAACCAAGGTGGCATCACGAATTATTCTATTTCAAATTTGCTGGTGATGAACTGTAATGACTTGTTTTTCAATTTTGAAACAGGAAAGTCAGGAAGCTGAGATTAAAATGTTAAGGAAGAGCTTGACGTTTAGAGCTACACCAATGCCCAGCTTCTATCAGGAACCTCCACCTCTCAAGGCAGAGTTAAAAAAGGTAAGCTTGTGCCTGTTATGCATGTTAGAGAAAAACCAAAATTTGTGTCTTCATTTTTGATATGAAGCATTATGCCTTTATAGTTTAATGATGGTTACATGGAAAAAAAATGCCTTTTGAGACTTATGATGACTATCAAGCCAGTGCTGTTGCCGGTGTATTATTAGTTCTTTAAGTTATGAACTTCTTGTTTTGGGATCTGAAAGCATTTTTGCTTGAAATGTTTTGTTTAGAATAGATGATGTTTGTTCCTTGAATATGTAATGCATCCCTGTTATGAAAATGAGTTGTTCATAGTATTTTGATCATTTTAAGACATTGCACTGTGCAAATCTTTCATAGTTGATATGAACCACCTAAGGGCCTGTTTGGATATGTTCTCGAAAAATAGGATCGAAAAACATGTTTTCGAGAAGAGTTTTGAAAAAATGTGTTTTGATATTTTTTTTTACATCGAAAAATATTGGATTAAATGGGTTCCAAAAATAGTTTTACAGAACAAAAATAGTGAAATATGTTTGGACAGTAACTAAGAAAATAATGAAAATATGAGATGTCGTTTGGACTGACTATTTTATATATATATATATATATATATATATATATATATGCACCAATCTTGATAAAATTGATATATAACTCATCCAATAAAAAAACAGAAAGGTAACTACCATCGATTTTATTGTTGGCATCCCATACATCAACATTGTACAAGGATGAGCACCATTACTCATATTATACACTTAACAATCAAAAGACTATGTCAATTGAATGAGAAAACGGGTTGATTGCTAATAGATTTATATTACGAATATTTTTCTTTTTTGCCTAGATAATAGCATGAATATACATATAATCATATAAAACTCTAGAAAAAGGGTTTTTCTCTCCATTCCTTCTTTGGAACAAAGATCTCAAAAAGCAAGAAATAAATTCCAACTTTTCAGTACCACTTTGGTTATGATAAAAAAAAAAAAAGAAAAGAGTACCATTTTGGACCCATATTTCAAAAATCCCCTTCATTTCACAAATACTCAATCCGGAGAGTAAAATAAAAAATTGAAAATATTACAGACCTATTGGATATTATAAATAAAACCCATAAATTTGTGAAGTTCAACATATACAATGGTGTTTAGGCTAAATATTTGTGGGTCTAACAAATTTAGAGTAAGAATATCTCAAATCTAGGCTTGAATTAGCAAGGAGTTGGATCAGGGAGCAACTAGAGGAGATATACAAAATAACTGGGTCGTTTGGTTTGCCGATGACGGATCGACCGGTAGAAAAGTAGTTTGGCCTTGACCGTCGCGAGTGACTTTGAATAGGATGCGTAGGGATGATGGAAGCTTGCTTTAGGGTAATCATCTGACTTTTCTAGCTAGCCTATTGTAGTTCAAGGGATGGAACTTCACTCTTGCAGATAGTCGTTGAGTTGTGATCTAGATTGGCTTTTGTGTGGAGGAGAAATGAAAGACATAGAGGAGATAGAAAATATTTGGGCTTTTATACAAGGGGCATTAAGTGCACAATACTTGTTTCCCGTGGTTTTTCAATTCTGGAGAATAATGTTTTGGATTGAAATCACGGAAAACATCATCTTGATGTTTCCAGAAATCACCCAAATTTCTTAGATTTTTTTCAAAAATTATTCCGTGGAGCAATCAAGCTAAACAGGACTTGGCGTGTTTTTCGTTTTTGAAAACAAAAAAATAATTTTTGAGACACAATCCAAACATAAGGTTAGCGGTTAGCCTAATAGACACTGTCCCCGCTGTTGGACCTTATGGTCGCGAATTAAAACCTTGTTGTCCCCCTCCCCATGTAATAGTGTTTGACAAAAAAAAAAAAAGACAATCCAAACTAGCCCCAAGTTTGATATACTGACTTTATAAAACATGCACTAGAGAAAACTTGTAGTTTTATGGTTCTCTAGCATGCTAAATATTGCCTGGCTAGTTAAAGCTTACACAAAAATCTTCAAAAACTAAAGAATGGAATATTCTCATTTGGAGTTCTTGGTTCAGTGGTATCAACTCTTTATTTCTTGTATAATTCTAGTAATGTGTTTATCTTAATCTTAATTTAATGTACTTTAGTCAAGTTATTAACTTATTATATCTATACTCAATTAAACAAAATCTTGTTCCAACTCTTGGGCTTTAGTTATTATACTCTATTAAGGGTCATGTTTTCTATTAAATCATAAATTATCATATTTTTCTTTACTATTTCATTTAAAATTAGTTTTTGTCTTCCTTTACACCTACACTTACTCAATAGTTGTCATATTACTCGTTCTTGTTGGTGTCGTAGTAGACCGTCTATAAGTATGTCCATACCACCTAAATTGATTCTCCTTTAATTTATCTCCTATATGTGCTACCTCCATTTTTTCATGGATATATTCGTTCCTAATTCTATCATTCTTAGTTCTACCACACATCCATCTTAACATTTTCCTTCTATTGCACTTAATTTTTAAACACTAGGGGTAACCCGTGCTTAAAGGCACGGTGCAGTATGAATGATTTTGAGAGGAATGTTGGTGGATAGGCTTATTGAAGCCTACCCTGTTTTATATTATAGATTATTTCTTAGTTGCTCAACACTTAGTACTATAAATCATAGTGGTTCTTATGTCATTCTATTGAATTTTTCTTTTAACTTAAGAGGTATGCGGCTATCACATAATACATTGGATGCATTCCTTCATTTAGTCCTTACTGGCTTAATTCTATGGGTAACATGATCACTAATATTTAAAGGGTTCACTTTTCGTTATATAATGATCTTTAATTTTTTATACTTCTTGGTTTCGATTCCTTCTTTTACTAAAGTTGCATTCCATATATTCTTTTTTTGTCCTACTTATTCTAAGTTCTTTTGATTCTAGAGTTTCTCGTTATATTTATAGTTTTTTATTAATTCTTTTTTAACTTTTATCAACTAATACAATGTCGTTTGCAAAGAACAAGCACCATGGAAGCTCATCTTGAATGTGCGTAGTAAATTCATCCATAATCAACGCAAAAAGATATAGACTCAAAATAGAACCTTGATGTAAGTGTACATTAATTGAGAATTTAGTAGTCTCTCCCACTGCTGTTCGCATTGCAGTCACTACATCTTCATACATATCGTTAATCACTTCAATATACCTAATAGTAACATTGTTCTTCTCTAGAACCCTCCATAATATATCTATAGGAATTCTAAATTTCTAATATATGCCTTCTTTAAGTCTTCATAAAAACCATATGAAGATCCTTATTTTTCTCCCTGTACATCTCCATTAATCTGTGAAGTAAGTATATAGTTTTCATTGTTGATCTCTTAGCCTAGGCATAAATCCAACCTGATTAGAAACCATTATTTCAAAACTTAATCTTTGTTCTATTTCAAACCTAGGTATTAATCTGTGAAGTAAGAATATAGCTTTCATTGAACAATGATATGCCTAGTTTCATTCATTTAGGCATATCTTAATAATCTATCTGCTATTTGGGTGTGATGATTAATAATTGTTTTGGAGCTAGTGATTTTTTGGTCCAGTAGAAAGGTTGCACTAGACAGCATAGTCATGCCCCTGATTGATATTTTGATTGGCTTGGTGCTTGTTGAATGATTGGGTTGTGGACATGCAACAATTATCATTCAATTATCATGGTGGTGGTTAAAGACTTTAATAGTCCTGAAAAGGAGCATTGCGGTCATTATGATGTGCAATGGTTCTGCCGTGAAAAGCAGCACTGAAAACATAAGAAATCAAGAACTGAAGAAGTTATGGGAACATTTCTTGTGTCTGTCTATCTATCCACATATTCTATATAACTAGTAACACCCCATGACCAGTGAAAAAAGATGCATCCTTATATGTTCTGAACATTTTTTTTTCCTGCTGAGGGAGTATTGCCCTGGGGTTTGTGAGATTTCAAATATGAACGAGTATTGCGTGGCTACATTTGAAAACATAGTTTAGGAAGATTTGGTGTTTGACTCATGCTTTTCTGATCACCCTTTTTTATTGTGTATTTTAAGGAGTAAGGGCTTTGGCATGTTAATTGTATACCCTAAAGAATGTGAAGTGTTCTCTTTCTCTATCACAGATAATATTGAAGGAAAAGGAAATTATAATTGGCAAACAAATAATATCATCATAGGAGCAGAAAGTTCAAAAAAAAGAAGTGAGGAACCCATTTAAAATTGCTTTATGTTGTTCCTGTTCAACACACTATTGCATCTTTCTGTCATGCTTATGGCATTCCCTGCTTAAATCATATGTGCCTAAGTAGGGTCAAGGTTCTCTCTCTCCCTCTCTGTGAATTTCTCAATGTTTCAGCCTTGTTTTGTCTCAACCTGTCCTCCCTCAATCATGGTTCATTTTTGGATGGTCTAATGCTTGTGTTGCATAATTGCTGTCTGTAAGCTGTATCATAATTGTTGCTTGTTAGCTATATACAAACTTGTTTTCTCAATCATGGCCAGGTTGGTTGTCTTTCTCTTCTTCGCCTTCATCTCTTTATTCTCACACTGTTTGTGAATAAGTGTTATTTTGGACCAGCATCTGATTTAAAATGTAGCCAATTTATGAATTCTTAAATTGAGTTGGCTAGATAAGGCTGGATGGAGTCTTATCACTAAGCACTATTTAAAGCAAGCACATCTTCCTGTTTGTTTCTAGGAAGTTTTTGTGGTAGTGGAAAATCCCAGGCTGCTTCCCGTAGGTTTTAATATTCGTGATATTTTTTATAATGCAGTAATGAAATTCTTTCTTAGGAAATGCTGCGTGGGCCATCACGTTTTTTGGCAGTTCATCAATATAATACGTCTGAACAAAAAGAGCAATACAGAATGAGTTGCGGATTGGAAAGTTCTCATTAAAATTTTATGTAACAGAATGGCTTGCGGATTGGAAAGTTCCCATTACAATTTTAGGCAAGTGTTGGTGTGGATTTTTGTACAGTTTTTTTTTTTTTTTTGGTCAAAGGATTTTTGTATAGTTGAGAAAGATGTTTTGGGGTGTTCTTCAGATAATGGAAGTAGAGAAGGAAACAAATCCTCAACACAAAAAAAAATAAATAAATGAAGGGAAAAAGGAGCAATGAAATACATAGAGAATAATCAAATAGAAGGAATTGGATTATTGTAATGAACTAAGAGATTCATGCCAAAATTCTGCTGACTGTTTCTTTCACCTTGAGTATCTTTGGATTCAGATTCCATTTTGCCCCCCCACCCTTTCTGTCTGTACAACATACACACAAACACACACATAGAGGTCTGAAGCTTAGTGAAACCAATGTGTTCGTTATTAGGTATCTGATTTCCTTTGAAGTTAATCATGGTCTCTTGCTTTTCTCTGTGATCCTAATATCTATTCCTGTAAGCATGACCATCCTCTTTCCCTCAGAGCACAATGCCGCAATCTCTTTCGTTTCCAGATGATAGAGGGGAAATTCATAATCTACAATAGGTTGTGTTAATTCGTCATATCGACCTGTTAGACAAGGTTCTGGTTGAACCCTCTGTTGGAATTCTGAAAGTAGTGGGTTTCTGCGTTGAGTTTGATTGACAGTGTTAACTTCTTTGAAATAGGTTGGGGAAGATTAATGTTTCATTTACTGAATGGACTACTGAGGGAGTAATCTAGTAGATTTCTTCAGTCAACTTCTGGGTGAACATCAAATTGTAAGATCTTCATAGTGGTGAACCTAATAGAGCTGCCGACATTTTTTGTCGGTGTATCCTTTAGTTTTGCTTTCTAATTTATAGGCTTTTGGTAACTTGTCTTTCACAAAATTCTTATTCCAAGTGGAACATTTACTTCTGATAAAAAAAAAAAGTGGGGCATCTACTGTCTGCGTCTATGAGCTTCTTTTTCTCATTAACAATAAGTTTTGTCCTTGGACCAACTTGTGCTACATCGTACTAGATTGTGATTTCATGCTTTGGATACAACCATCATGCTGGCTAGGTTTGAAGGGGGAAATGAATCTCAAAAAATCGTTTTAGTTCCTGTTCTGGCTACATAGAAGGGTTGCAGTGTTGGACATTTTGCAAGAGCTTGGCTTTTCTCCCTTTTTGTTTGTCAGAAAAAGTTGAGTTGTCAAGAAGGTTGGACACTCGCTAATTGTCGTGGTTAGCCGGTTGTTGTTATAGCTTGAAGGGTAATGGTATAACAATTGCTATATGGGTGAGGATTCCTATTTGTGGTCAGTGTTAACATATTCTGCTTCTTTACATCTGCACACACTTTATATATTAGTTATTGTCTGGTCTAAACTGCTCTGGCTTTAATGCATTCTTTTCCTGTGGTACGGTGATGCAGATACCACCAACAAGAGCCAAATCTCCCAAGCTCGGCCGAAAAAAGAGCTCTCCTCCCAGAGACTCTGAAGAAAACAGTGGCCATAAATGTCTACCAGGTCGGTTAAGTTTGGATGAGAAAGTGTCCCAAAACAATCCTGCAAAAGGACCTATTTCAGTAGGTGTTAAGAAACCTCTACGGAAGTCCCTTCCTAAGCTGCCGTCTGAAAAAACCAGCTTATCTATTACAAAAAATGAAGCTAAATCTCAGAAGACCACCTCACCCAACAAACAAACGAACTCATTCATTGAAATGAATGTAGCTGCATCTAATAGCCAAGAGCAGGAGGCAGCTCCAGCCACCGAGTCAAGTGAAACTCAGCCAAATACTGCTGAAGTCCCTGTAGTTGAAGACGAAGTCCAAACCACCTCGGGGCAAGAACCCATTGTGTTGGATCAGTAAACAGCAGCACTGGAATAAATTGTGTTTTTATTCAGTCCTCGATCCCTTTTCCGTCTATAATATCAGAAGAGGCATGAGTAAATAAGGCTCAAATCATTTGGCAATGGAATCGTGACGGTTGTTCTGTTGTTTTGTCCATAGTCAGCAGCAATGTTCGATCGTTTAATGTGCGTTTGCTTTCAAGATTGCCGGTGTGATTGTTAGGATACGTTGGGCTATTGCAGCGCTGTGTGATTACTGTTTGTCCATATGTTACCTCTAATTTATGTTTAATATGCTTTAGCTGCCTGGATATTGAGAAGTTGTGGGGAAGTTTTGGCAAATTAGATGATGCATGATCAATGTATTGACTGTTCAGATTCTAGTCTGATGAACGCTTCAAGCTTCTATTTGATTCTTAAGCTTAGTCTTATGGACAACTGGGTATTGATTGCTAGTCAAGGCTTATGTTGCATTTGCATATGTCGTATTCTATGGTCAGTTGTTTTCTTGCATTTAACATCTGGGCTTGACTTGAAGGTTAAAGTTTGTGTAATTGTGATTTTCTGTATTTATGAAATGCAAGTTAGTTGCAGAGTGGATGATGCCATTTCAAGCTCTCCCTTGTGGTTGTGGGGTGAGTCCCAGATGACGCGATTTTTAGGGGTGGATTGAGGTTTTTGAGACTTGAGAGTATGCAATTTCAGAGCCAGTAAGATGAATTGTTTATCACTTACCCTGTTTTTAAAACGTGTTTACTATTTTACTGTCTTCTCAAATTTATTTGTCAAACTATCGTAGTTTTTGAAAGTGCATTTTAAAATCACGCTTTTATGTTGCAGAATTTGAAGGGTTGGCACCTTGTGGATCACATGCGGTGTTCAAATTTTCGATTAGTCGCAATTTTTTACCCTACTCGATCTTAGCCGACCTCATTGAACGGTTAGCCGAAAAAATTGGATAGAAATGCGGAAGAGTTTTTGGTCTTCCGATTAAATCGGGTAGGAATGCGGAAAAAAAGATGTTTCCATACACGTTTCTTAAGATTATAACGTTGGTTTTCAATCAAGGATCAAAATTTCGTTTCGGTGTATTGTTTCGGTCGCCCCAGAAACGGAAACATTTCGATGCATTTCGGAAACGTTTCGACCTATTTCGGAAACAGAATGAAAAAAATAAAAAATTTAAGACTTATTTTTTCAAAACATTGGTCGAAATATACTAAAATATCTTGAAATATTCCGAAATAATTGTACAAATGCATTAAAATATAACAACTTTCGAAATATTATGGAACAACTCGAAGTATTAGAATTTCGATTCCATCACTGATTCGTTTCGGTCTCCTTGGAAACGGAAACGTTTCGGACGTTTCGACTGTTTTGAAACGATATTTTGATCCTTGTTTGCAATGCGTTTTTAAAAACTACAATAGTTTAGTAAAAAAGTTTCAAACGACGATAAAAATAGTAAATAAGTTTTAAAAGAACGATAAACGGCTAATTAATTCCTAGTAAATTGAAGTTTGAAGATAAATGTGCTACGATCCAGTTGAAATGTCAAATACATGTATTTAGTCTTACATTCTCAAAAAGAAATAAAAAATGATTGGACTTTATGTTATAGGTTTGTCTTAACCATACAGACATACTATAAAAACAAAAAAAATGTGAGGTGTGACAGAGCAGATAATATCTTGATGATGGGACTAGGACGTTACAGTGTGGTATCATTATTAGTAATGGTATGTTTGTTGGGCATTCTTTGTCAAGCAGCTTTACGCCCATATTTATAAGCCCGGCTCAAATTTATACATTATTATAGTAATGGAAGGTATAGTGGCAATAAGCTTTAATTGCATATAACTCAATTCAACCCGAATTACTGGTGATCGGTAATGACCCGTTAGTAGAGGTTGCTCTCAATGTGGGTCAACGGTTTCTTGCTGCTCCTTCAGTTTTCAGGTCACCTTGACAAGCCAAACTGAAGCTCATAGCTCTTGCACCACGCTGGAAAATGGTGATGGTGACAAAATATTGCACTTTGTCATTATATGTATGGAGATACTGAGTGAACTTCTCGACATGAGTGACGGTTATTGTTCGATGTATATCGAGATTGAGAGAGAGAGAAGGGGAATTCAAATTGGGTGGTTGACGGTAAAAGGCACAACCGTTAAGAGACATAATTGTTACCAACGGTTGTGTCCATTTGAATGTCTGTCTTGGTGCTTCTTCTGTCTCTATAACATTGGACTTTAGGGGTTGAAGAGGTTGTTCTATATACAAAATCTATGTTGTGTTAGAATATAGGAATGGTATTATTGTGGTCTTTTCTTTATTATTGGATACATATATTTATGGAGTGGAGAGATGTGATCGATTGATACTCTTTCTCACTGCCTCCTTCTCTCTCTCTCTCTAAACCCTATTCTTCCTACTGTCACATGGTATCAGAGCAAGCCAATTTACCTCTCTCGGATCCCTCTTCTTTCTTCCTTTCATTTTCCTCCTGGATTAGTGTATGTAGATCTCTTGTTTGGACTGAACCCTGTCCAGTCCAATATCTTTTTGACACTTCCCTTTTGGCCCATTTGGTTTAGTAGATTAGGCCCTCAACACAAATCCAGTTCACTAGTGGTATATGTTGTTGGGCAGTTGGAAGGTTTCCACGAATAAGTCAGTTTGGAAGACCGAAGGCAGTTCTCCCTGCACCGTACACGTAGCTTACCGAACCAGTTGGGACACGGATGAGAATGCATGCTACAAAAGATAGGGTCGAATCTAATACATCAACCGTCTACTTAATATCCTTGTATGAGTCCATAACACGAGATGAACCTTGGTTTGGTGAGTTGAAGTTGACCTTAAGTATAATAAGACTTCCAGTTACTGCACACAATCGTATACTGAGGTGCTCCCCACTAAACTCCGTCGTAATGAAGGAGACCCATTTGAGGTTGCTACTCTATATCAAAGTATCGTTGGTACACTTCAATATGTAACCATCACACATCCCGACCTCTCTTATTGTCACAACAGTTAAATTTAACTCGAATTTTTACCTCGTGATGATACTGAGATCTAACACTTAGTCTCAACCAATGCACATAATTACTCACATAAGCATACTATTGAACAAAATATTGTGATGACATTATTATTGGACGCAATAAGAGAGTGATCTTGCATCTGCATTATACACACAAAAAAAGGGTTTTCTATCCTTTGCGGGATTGAATGTTTTTTATAGTGGACATGCCATAAAGTGTGGTCAAAATCCGTGATACGAAAACCAAAATTAGAATGATACTATTTACTCTCAACTCAATGGTCCGATACTATGGTGTGATAACTTTGGCGCAACGAATCTCACTGCCAATCTTATTTTTCATAATTGCATGAAATATATTGAAATAGCCTTCCACTTTGTCTGCAAGAATGTTGTTGCCCACAATATTGACCTGTGCTACATCTACACCAAAAGACCAAATAGCCGACATTCTCACAAAGCCGCTTTCTCAGCTCCTCTGTGGCAAGTTCAATCTTCACAGTGGAACGCATCACTTGCGGGGGAGTGTTAGTGACATTTCCACGGATTTTGACGCATACTTTATGGCATTTCCACTATCAAAAAAATTCAATCCCACAAAGAATCGAAGATCCCATTTTCTGTGTATTGCTTGATGCAGATGCAGATTCAGGATCAGTCTCTTATTCCATCCAATAATACTATAACTTTTTTGGGGACAGCTTTGGAAGGTGTCTAATCGTATCAATAATTTTTTTTTTTGAACAGGAATTGTATCAATAATTGACACCCTTAAAACTTGTTCTTCCATTGCATTTTACGCAATGAGTGACGACAAGATTCAAATACAAGAACTTCTATTTTGATACCCTATTAAATAACCATTTGCTCAAAAAATTTAAATCGTTAAAAAAAGTATAACTTATATTTATATACTTCAACAACTTTATACATGTAAAACAATAATTACCCAATAACCCTTATAATTTATCAGTCCCCACACCACATATGTACAATAACATCATGAATGCTTCGTAGTGAGAAAGTATCAAGGTTGAAATAGCCTATTTCCACATTTGCATTTCCATGAGAGGAGATAATAGCTGTCATGTTCATCATTTGATGCCTTCAAATCTTTCTTCTGATGAGGTGGAATGACTAGAGTAGCCACGCAAGGCCTACAACTCAAGCACTTGTTCACACATCCAGGGGGCCTTGAACCTATCAATTTCTGTCTTTCCTCCAAAGTCTTACTGTCATAGCTTGAAAACTCCACTCCAACTGCCACCACACACACAGAAGATTAGAAGGACCAACTTTGAATTGCTTATACACTAAACAGCTGCTCATATACGTTTACTAAATTTTGTTTCACTTTGTACCCTTAATTATAAAATTTCTCAAATTGTACCTTAAAATATTAATTTTATTTCATATCACTCTAATAGATAACAGTAAACTTGAAAATCTGTCAAAAGAGGGAGGAAAACCCAAAGAGCTTCCCGCCAAGTGTCTAGTACCATTTTATTTTCTCTTTTGCTACCAAATAGTTGCTAGGAAGAAAAAGAATGCCGGTCAGAAGAAAAAAATTTAGAGCTTAGGAAGGGTAAAATCATGGATGTGTATTTTGTTTTTTTTTTTTGACCTGTGCATGTGCAATAGACAGTTAGTTATTGGCAATAAAGACTATTCTAATGCACATTTACCGTCAAAAAATTGACAACCGTTATCTATTGGAATGATATGAGACAAAATTGATATTTTAAGGTGCAATGTGAGAAATTTTATAGTTGAGGGTGCAAAACAAAACAAAGGTAATAAATAATTCAAAGAAGTAATGCATAATTTACCCATATAAAGACTTGCTAGTTATATGTGGAAATTGGAAAGGGCATATTATTGTGGCTCTAATTACAGATAGAAACATTTACAATAAGGGAGAGTCACAGAAAGCACTAGAAAGTGCCTTGGAAAGTGAGACATATATATCAGCATTTTCCTTTTGTTTCACTTCATTCTTGGACTAGTAGTCCTCCTAAACCTGTTCTAGTTTTACTTCATTCTTTTCCTGTTGACACTTCTTGAATAAATTCAAACCATCTGCAAATGCAGCAACAAGTTGAAGCCAAAGGAAGTTATAAACTGAGTAATTCTTTCCAGCAGGGGTAAATAGGAATAGTGATCGTCATATCATAACCAAGACAAGCTGAAGAAAAAAAACAAAAAGCAGCTCAGCCCAAAACTCCAATCACTACCAAGTCTAAAGATGGTTAAATATATCTATACATATATCTTCATTCCGACATAAATATTGTTTTTATGATCCGAACCTTTTTAACATCTGCTGTGCCTATACAATTAAGACTGAAAAAGAGTTGATGACTTTTCTTACCAGTTTGGGAAAGTAGGTATAACTGTGACAAGATGATTCCTACAGTCAATGCAACTTTCAGCCAATTTGGGTAGTTACATGAAGAAGCCATCAGCCAAGAAAGTTCTCTCTCTTCTGCTGCTTGTTGAATGAGTGGTAAGAGGGAGGATTGAGAGGGATTATATCGGATGTCTGGAAAATGGAGGAGAGTTGATTGGGAGGTGGGGACAAGGAGACAAAGCCGATGGTTGTTGCAAGTACAAGTGACAGCTTTGCTGGTTGATATTAAATGCTCTGAAATTTAATGCATCTATTCTCTGTTGACCAAGAAGATTAGCTGTCAAACTTTACAAATTTTGTGAATTGAGATATAAATTTTTAAGTTTATTTTGAGCAAGAAAATTATAATTTTTGAAGTAATTTTATGGTTCAAATTACAATTTTTGGGGTTGTTTGTGATTGATCCTAAAATTCTTTAGGATCTATTTTAAGTAACTCCAAAAAGTTATAAATGACCTCAAAAATTTGTAAAAAAAAAAACTTTTAAAATTTATAAATTATTATAGAATACCAAAAACAAACAAAAAAAATTCGACGTCATAAACTTCTCTCTCGAAGATTTTACAAGGGAAAAAGTTTATATTTAGATTTACAAGGAAATAAGTTTATATAGTAGCGTTTAACATATTTTTAGATTGTGGACGTGCCAAATTGTTGTGTCTGTGACCATTCTTGACCTGTTGTGTCCACTGAAGTGGCACATACGGAGGAAGCATTGGTTGTAGTGTTTCTACTATAGTTGATTGTGTAGGGGAAATAATGGTTGTCTCATGCCCCCTAGACGACTCAAACTATTTGCTAGTCGCTCCAACGCTTGTCTGGTGTGGCCGGATTCTTATGTGATCAAATCTCCCAAGTCTTGAATAAAACTGGTGCCTTGCTAAGAAACTTCCTAAGAAATAGCCTTGGCGGCCTCTGGTTCTAAGTCGGATTCGCGGTTCTCTTGCCCCCCAAGGGGAGGTAATTCTTCCTGCAGGTTGGAGATGCATGCTTTTTTTTTTTCCACAACTTCATGCATTGGAGGCACTTTAGATGAGCCAATTTTATTCTTACCATGAGTGTTTGTCATGCTGTCTCTCCGATGGTCCCATTAGCGAGTGCCAAAAAATATGTTAGACATATTTTTGGATTGCGAGCGTGTCAAAGTCTAGATGGACTTAAAATCCAAACACATACGACCTTACCTATTCGAATCGGTTCGACGGTCTAAAATCGTGATTGTTTAGACGACTGTAATGAGACATAAGGTTACCTCTAAATTTTTTATTTTAATGCCTTTGAGCTTCAAGGACTTTAAATAATTTTACTAGACAGAGCGTGTGAACATTTCTGTAAAGTAAATAGTAGGAATGCAAAGTACCAAGTAAATTAAATTCGAATCTAGAAAACGAATCAAATACTAGACTTAGCATTAATTGAAAGCAATAAAAGATCACGAGAGTGATGTATTACATAAAAAATAAAGATTGCTCAAAAACAAAAAATAGGTAAAAATATAGGCTAGCTCTATGAAGAGTTTTTATGCTTGATCGTGGAATATTTTCTCGGTGGCTTAGTTTTTGTTATTTATAGAGATGACTCTCAACCGTTAATCTTTTTTTTTCCGGCTATGATTGATGATCATGTCTCTGCTCATGATATCATGTCTCCTTGTTTCTCGGGATTCCAAGAGTCCTATTTGTCTAACTGTCCTATATTTTGTGAACTCTCACAATCTCCCTTGTAATCGTCAGATTCGTTCCACGTGTCACTCTCAGATCTTACTATATTTGGGTGTAAATAATTAGATATTGAGAATAAGTCTATTGTATCATTTTTAAAAAATAGTTTTAAATTGTTTACAAAAAAATCATAAAAAAAATCATTCAAATTCACAAAAAAAAATCATAAAATAATAATATTTTACACGTATCATTTTATAATTAGTCAAAAAACATATTTGATACTAAAAAATTATTATTTCATGTACTCGAGAAAATGGGAGAAATTGGCAATTTGGCAATAGCAACAATTGAGAAAAATAATCAAAATCCCAACCCCTGCTACCCCTCTCTTCTCTCTCTCTCTCTCTCTCTAACTATCCTTCCTCCTCGCCTCCCTACGCCGTAGCAAGTGTTGTCAACATCACTCAAATTTTCTCCAACCTTTTCTGAAGCTCTGAAGTATATGTCATCAATCAGTGTGATCATCATTGACCAGTCCTCTTTGGGTGACTCCCGATTTTGAAGTGAAATTAATAAAACTAAAACTCTGGTTTGTTGGCCTGGCTGACTAGACTATACACTATACAGTATATAGGAAAAACTTTATTCAGTACCCCTCTGGTTAAACTTATCCTCAATATAGAGCTGTTAATAGGGGCTGTCCAATCTAATTTGGGGTTTTAGAGGAAATGTTATACAAGATCCTATAAATATTTATTCAATAATAATAATAATATTAAATATTTATTAAAATATAATTATTTACAAATTATTTTTTTTTGTCTTTTGAGATATAACATACTAATTCAAAATTTTAATTCAAAATTTACAAATAAAAATTGTGTTAATCGAAATCAAATACAAAGATCAAATACAATAATACATGCTATTTGTTTAAGATAAAATAGAAATATAATTGAAAATTAGGTTGACAAGTAAAATAATGTTTTTATAAATGTATATAAAAATAGTAATTTATACAAGTTGAGTAGTCCTAAAATAAATGAGATATTGTTAGATATCATAGAGAAAAAGAGCAATTTTTTAATAAAAAATTTTAGTAAGACAACTATGGTTAATTAATTTATGATAGTTAGTGTATTACTTATCCTCACTTTATTTTATATTCATCTTGTGCATAATAAACAAAGTTATTAAAAAATGCCCTCAAATTTAACTTATACAAAAATAAAATTATTATTCGTATCTATTATACGATAGACAATTGATTTTAATAATAAAACTGTAAAGTGATAATAAATATAATATAAATATCAGGTGAGATAAAAATATCTATAATTGAAAATTAGGTTGACAAGTAAAATAATGTTTTTATAAATGTATATAAAAATAGTAATTTATACAAGTTGAGTAGTCCTAAAATAAATGAGATATTGTTAGATATCATAGAGAAAAAGAGCAATTTTTTAATAAAAAATTTTAGTAAGACAACTATGGTTAATTAATTTATGATAGTTAGTGTATTACTTATCCTCACTTTATTTTATATTCATCTTGTGCATAATAAACAAAGTTATTAAAAAATGCCCTCAAATTTAACTTATACAAAAATAAAATTATTATTCGTATCTATTATACGATAGACAATTGATTTTAATAATAAAACTGTAAAGTGATAATAAATATAATATAAATATCAGGTGAGATAAAAAAATAAGTTGAACTTTAGGGCCCTAATTTTTTTTAAAAGAGATTCTAATAATTTTATAATAATGCTAGTTACACTTAATTTGAGGACCAAGTACATTAGATAAATAGTGAATCATTATTTATTTTATTTTGAGGTCCCAATTTTTCATCTAATTTGGGAGCCCTAGGCAATGGCCTTAGTGGCCTAAAGGTTGGGCCGGCACTGGATATTAGTCGAACAAGCCCAGTTTGAGCCGAGTTTGAAAAACTTGTTTCTTAATCGAGCTTAAAAAATTATTCAAATTTGGCTTGTTTAGGAAACGAGCCGAGCCTGAACGAGTCAAAAATAAGTCGAGCCTGTTGAGTTTGACCCGTTTTAAACGAGTGTAAAAACTTGTTCAAGTTCGGGCTCGTTTAGAAAATGAACCGAGCCTGAACGAGCCAAACCCAAGCCAAACTCAAGCCAAACTCGAATAACTTTGTTTGATTAATAGCCCTACCTCAATCACATTTCTTCTATTTCCTGAAACTACACTCTTTTTCAGAGGAACGGCTCCCCTCCAATTCCTCTGAAATTGGAGGATCCACAAGTACTTAACAAGAGTTTGACACCTTATTATTTTTTGTTTCTATGACTAGGATTGTTACACAAAAAGAAAAAAAAAAAGAGAATCAAGACCTAGAAGGCAAACGAATAGAACAAAAGAAAAAACATAAAAACAGGAAGATGGATATGAAGGGAGGAAGAATTTGTATATTTTCAGGTTTGATTGTTGTGATCCAATTGCTAATGAAGTCTGGGGTCATGTAACCTATATATATATATGGGTAAATTACATTAACACCCCCTGACATTTAGTTTTATTACACGAACACCCCCTCACATTTCCAAAATTATACTGAGACCCCACAAAATGAACGCCGTTAACGGCACAAACAAAAAGACCATTTTACCCTCACATTAACTACTGATCAAGACCTAAGATCCAAGACCCACCAATACCAAATACCCAATACCCAATACCCTTCTTCCCCATCCCTAAAATCTGAACCCCCCCCCCCCCAAACACTCTCTCTCACAACGAATCACAGTCCCCATCTCTCTCTCTCTCTCTCTCTCTCTCTCTCTCTCTCTCTAACTCTCTCAAGGCGAAGAACTAGCCTGAATTGCAGAAGAAATCAACCCAAAATCTGAACCCCCAACACTCTCTCTCTCTCACGACGAATCACAGTCCCCAGCGACTTTCTCTCTCTCTCTCTCTCTCTCTCTCTCTCTCTCTCGCTCACTCTCTTAAGGCGAAGAAGTAGCCTGAATCGCAGAAGAAATCAACCCAAAATCATCGAGAACCAGCTAGCCCAAAATCATCGAGAATCAACCCAATAGTGGCGATGTGGTTGTGATTGTTGGTGTGTGTTACTGATTTGGCATCGATGCAATAGTGGTGATGTTGTGGAGGATAAGGGTCATATACAAGAGATGGTTGATAATGGATTTTGGCTAGGTGGTGGTTTCAGTGGTGGAGGCGGAAGTGGTTTACATGGGGTTGTGGTTTCTCTCTCTCTCTCTGTTTGCTGGTGGTGTTTGGATATGTTGGGTGGCAGATGTACTATTGTGGTGGTGATGGTGGTGGAACTGGTGGGTGATGGTGGCAGATGCATTATTGTGGTAGTGATGGTGGCAGAACTGGTGGTGACGGTGACAAGATTAAAAATTTATGTAATTAGATAAATAATAAAAGAGTAAAAATTTATGTAATTAGATAAATAATAAAAAAAAATTAATATGAAATAATTGGATTAGGTAATTATTAAAGTTGTAAAAAATGATTATTTTTTAAATTGTACTAATAGTATCAAATATTATTTAATAAACAAAAAAAATTAATATTTTATTTATTAATGTAATGTATTTAGAAATTAAACATATAAGTGTTAAATTTTAATCTATTTCATATATAGATTAAAACAAATAAATGAGGTTGGATAAATTTAAATTTGGAGGGTGTTTTTGGTATTTTGAGAATTATGATTGATGACCTCAGCTTTGACCGTTAACAGGTTTAACGTCTGTTACTTGGAGGGGGTGTGACTGTTACAAGTTTTAAATGTCAAAGGAGTTCGGTGTAATTTTAGAAATGTGAGGGGGTGTCCGTGTAATAAAACCAAATGTCAGGGGGTGTAAATGTAATTTACCCTATATATATATGTGTGAGTGTGTGTGTGTGTAGAGTAGAATCAGTTGGTGAGAATTGGACGCCACTCTAAGCTGGGTGTGGTAATTTTGATTTCAGAGGGTCAACCGTTAATTTATATACTTTTTTTTTTTTTTCACATTTTAGCTTACTGTTGCGAAAATACTTGCTTGCAAGTGTATCATCTTTCTCTTTCCTCTTTCCTCTTTCCTCTTCCCTCTTTTTTTTTTTTTTGGTAGCCTTTGTATCTTAGACTCTTCTGAATTAATTTTTGTGGTATGGGATTTGTATCATTTATGTATATGTATACTACTTTAAAATATCAACAAAAGTAAAAAACTTTTGTTTGACTTTTTTGTCATTGATTATTGATGATGCACAAAATTGTCTTTGACAAGATTAACAGTCAAGTATGAATAGTGATGCAATTAATGAGTAATTAACGAGCAATCAATGAATCAAAACTGTAAACAGAGAACCAACACAGAGATTTATAGTGGTTCGGTCTCGGATGACCTACTCCACTTTCGGGAATGGCAGCGGTGACCGGGTGTTCTTTATTGATGAATAACGATCGCCGGAGAGTTACAATGCTTTGAGAGAGAGAGAGAGAGCAATGTGTAGAGATATTGGAGGTGTAGTGTGTGTAGATTCTCAGATGCCTCTCCAAGTGGAGAGAGCTTACATTATATAGGTTTACTAAGGCGGTGAGTTGAGGCGGTCACCATTGTTTTGGTAAGTATAGTTATGGTAGGATTCTACCACTTTGGTAGGTACAGTTATGGTAGGATTAGATCTCCAGTGTGTATCCCGATATTTTCTCCCTCGTGTCCCTATTCCGTCGGAGGAGGTCCTGAGCTGGACTAAGCTTGGAGTGGGCTAGGTTTGAGTCGGAGGAGGCCTTCATGGAGTCAGGAGACAAAGGAGGAGGAGGAGACCAAAGCTAGGCAGGCGCCCCCATGGGCGGCGCCCCTTGGTCCACGGGCTTGGGTTCTATGGACTCCATATTGATTTGCGGCCGCCTAATTACCTTTATGCCCTCCGTATTGTTTTACGGCCGCCTAATTCCCTTTATGCCCTCCGTATTGTTTTACGGCCCAGCTCCGAATAGTATCTCCTTTGGATTTTCTCGGTACGTTCAAGTTGGGCTCGGCCCAGTCAAATTTGGACTCGTCAATTATTATCATAAAGTCAATCATATCCTCTCATTTTTTTTCATTTTATTCAATTAATTACAAAATCTTCTTATATCATTTCATATTCTTAAATTAATTATGTGTATAAATTTAACATTTAATTATATTCATTTGAACTTTAATAATTAATTTTAACCATTAATTTTAATTTTTTCCTTAAACGATCTTGTCTTAAAGACAATTATTCCTTAATTTGGCTTAAATATAAATTTTATTTGAGTTTCTACTTTCTTCTTAAATATATTTATAAACTATAAAAATGTGTGTACATATATCTATACTACTTTAACATATCACCAATTATGAAATTTTTTTTTCCACTTTTACCCTCCCACACTACAATTATGTTATGTTTATCCTCCAAATTTAATGTCAAAATTTATATCTATATCCATCAACCTTGTAAAGAAATGGACAATCAGAGATAAAATTAATACACATAATGTTAGACCTTACAAATTCCAACAACGAATATTAAGTTGATGTTTTAAAGTCAATCTAATGCCCCCATAATGTAACTCATTTATATTTCTTACTTTTAGATGGTACATCTTTTGTGCGGGTGTTATATCTCAGTTTGTCATCCGAAATCAACCACTTCATGTTCCATGTTCTATAATAGAGAACTAGACTCTCCAGGTTTTCATGTTTTATATTTCTTACTTGGAAGAGTTCAAAGCAATTCCATGTTCTATATTCTTGAACAAGCTTGGACTCGGCTCATTGTTTCTTCTTCTTCCATAATGATTGGGTTCTTCTCGTCTTCTTCTTCATTGTGAGACGTTACGATGTTTTGCAGCTTCTTACCAATGATGTTTTATTGTGTAGGTTTGAAAATTTTTGATTTTCTGATTAGGACAGAATTTGTCTAAAGAGTTTTTGGTAGTGAGTAGTCAAACGAAAATATGACTGGAGGTGTCATATATCGATATATCACTCAAACAGTTTTAAATTCAAAACTCTGCTTGAAGAGGCGTTACTTCTCTCTCTGCTTGAATTGTATATATGTTCTATGTACATTTCATTTTGTGAAATGCATTATATTCCTATGCTTAGTTAATTGTGGTTTTAATTTTGATTTTTGACTATATTTGTAAAACCTAATCCTCATATCAGAAAGTAACCCAAAAAAAAGGATATTTTCCTTCGAGTAGTTCTCCAAGGGAACAGAAAAGTTCATGGCCAAGCCCAAAGATCTTGTCACTCTTAGATTGCAGGTTATAATTAAGTGTTTTTTTCTTTTAAATTTTAATTATCACTTTGTTTGCTATTAATTATTATGTTTTTCGGACTCTTGGACTTGCAGCGATACTGAATGAAGGAATGGAAAGACGAAGAGATGATTTGATACATTGTTTTAGGTATCCAAAACACTTTATATAGTGCTTGGTTTTAGTTATCCTTAAAACTATTGTCAAATAAAATAGGATTTTTACAATTGGAATCACAAAGTCATACATTGTAAGATTAATAGAACATTTTCCTTCTCCAAAAAGTCCCCACATAAAAGGTGGCTCTGTATGGATGGGAGACAAATTTGTAATTGAAGATCCTGTTGGAGTGTTAATTCCTTGAGAAAATACTGGGCAGGAAGCATCCAACATGGTTAATAAAGTTATTGGGAAAACTTAAGTCTACTCCTAAAGTAGTAGCAGTTTTTACATGAGATCATTGAAGTGTGCTTACAAATCCTTCAAGGTGCTTAGAATCTATAGAGGACAACTAGCTAGGCATAGTGTATGTCTCCATAATTTTCCTCTTTAATCTTTTCAAATTTTCTTTAGGGTTATTTAAAAAGTGATGAAATTATCAAGATATTCAATCTTAAACAAATAATCTACAAATCCATATCAGAAAATGTTAAACACAATGATAATACATAATAGTTCATGTGCAACGCACGTGTGCACCAACTAGTTGCTAAAAATGTGAGATGATTTGATGTGTTTTTGTGACACCCATTGGTTCATTGATTTATCATTATTAACAATGGGATTGAAAAGAGTAACAGGTTGGGTGGGTTTGGATTGGGTTTCCTATTAATACCAATTGATCCAAGTAACCAAACCCAACCTTAGACTTTTCAATTGGATGATGTGGTTCTCCTTTCCTTTGACAAGACAAACATGGAATTTACTAATTTACCTCAAATCGAATCCAATTCTACAACATGTGTGGATTGGGTTGGACTAACCAATTCAACCATCCAAACAAAGGTGTGTTTGGTTTGAGTATTTGCAGGTGGGATTAAATTGGTTTAATTCACTAATAATTTAATATCACATGTGAGTTGTTTTATAGGATTCGATCTTATAACATGGAATAAAATCAATATTTATTAGCCTAAGGATCAGAAATGACCAACAAACCCCTGACTTGGTCTTGGATGAGGTTGGATACAAGGGGGCTGTCAGCATTTTTAACATTGTAATATCCAACCAAACATAAGTTTAATGTTAAGGCAATCAATGAATACCTTGTTTCGACTTTGAACCAAATATGTTATGCTAAGATAGGGGGAAAAAAATGATAAACTGCTTATTATCATCAATATAAATTGAATTGAAACCAGTTATCTAATTTTGTCCTATATCATACCCGAACCTGCAACCTACTGCTATATTGCTGGTTTATTTAAATCAATTGTCCTTCTATTTCGAGTTGTTCAAGCATAAGAGGGCTGTGCACATGGTTACCCGTGTGAAATGAAAGGTAATATTGGCAGTTTATGAGTGGAGAAATTTAATAGAGAACTTTGCTCGTAGTTTAAACATTCGCTACTAATTTAATGGTTAAAACTGCTTTGGGTACTCATATTATGTCTCAAAATTAGATCTTATACCATTGTTTAAAATTTTAATTTAATACCCCGAATATATCTTCAAATTTGGGGGGCCAAGGCAATTGCCTATGCCTTGGCCGACACTGCAAACAACTATCACTTTTCTAACATTGGCTCTTCAATTATTTCATTTGATTTTATAATTTTCAAAAATTGAACATCCAACATATTGCGGAGGAATGATTTCCAAATATATAGTAAATTATATATTCTCAATGTATACAATACATATAGTGTGAAGTAAATAGCTATGGTCTATGGATGAAGGTGCAATCTAACAAATGTGATAGTTGAAAAGTAACGTGACCCAATATCTATAATTGAAAGTGCCAAGTGAAAAATGAGATAATTGATGTTACAATGTAAAATAAGTGGTATAGTTTAGGGGTCAACGGTGATGGTGGTAGTGGTGGAGTTGATGATGGTGGTTATGGAGTTGATGTAAAAATTCTCACTTTTTTGAATCGATGCCTCTATCGACCTCTGTTGAACATAACCAAATTATCTTAATCTATTCTCTCTCAAATTGTCCTCAATTGGAGCTATTACTACTATTTCTTTAATACGGTCATTTCGTATTCTATCATTTTTAGTATTTCCACACATCCACATTAACATTCTCATTTCTGCTACACTCACTATGTTGTTTCCTAGTTGCCCAAATTTCGTCTCATACAACATTGTTGTCCTTATAGTTGTTCAGTAAAACTTGTCATTCAATTTTATTGGTATCCTTCTATCACATAATATGCCAGATACTTTCCTCCACTTAAGCCAACCAGCGTTGATTCTATGAGTTACATCGTTTCTAATATCTTCAGGGGTGGCTTAAGGCAATTGGAGGCCTAAAGCGAAAACACTAAATGAGGTTTTTTTATTATTTTTAATATTATTTTTTTAAAAAAAATTAATTTATTTTTAATTTATTATATTAGAGAGAGAGACCTAAGAAGGACGTGCTAGTGTTACTGAAAAAAATATTTTAACTTTTGTTTTTATTTTTTATCAGAAAGAGAGTTTAATTTTAACTTTTTTTTAATGTTTTGTACTAATTTTTACACAGAGAGAGAAGGAGTAAATATGAGTTGACTTTTGAGTACTTTTTATTTTTTTAACTTGTGATTTTTAGATTTATAATGCTATGAATTGAATCATGAACCCAAATTATTACAATAAAAATGTTTATTGTACTTAATATTTTGGGGCCTTTTTTAGGGTTTAAATTAGGGAAATTTGGAGGCCGGTCCCCCTATATGAACTTGTTTGGACTTAAGTCCGTCAAGGAAACTTATTTGTTATGAAGTCCGTTTTTTGTCAATTTTATCATATTATCCATTTCCTTTAGAAGTGAAATAAAACTAAAAATTAAAAACTCCTAAATCTTAGGAGTTTGACTAACATTAAAATCTTTTCTCTCTCATATCTATCTATATCCATATATAGGTTAAGAGTTTGACTAACATTGAAATTTTTTCTCTTTTATCTATCTATATTCATATATAGGTTAGGTGTGTATATATATATATATAGTAACATTAAAAATAAAAAATAGTAACATTCAAATACAAAAAAAAAGTTATCATTTGGACACAAAAAATAATACATTTAAACACAAAAAAATAGTAACATTTAAACATAAAAAAAATTGAAACATTCAATATTACTATTTTTAAAAAATAATAACAGTAACATGTTCAACAAAAATATTAACATGTTCAACAAAAATAGTAACATGCTTAACAAAAACTGTAACATACTTAACAATAATTATTTCTTTCAAATTCAAACGCAAAAAATAGTACAATTCAAACACAAAAAATAGTAATATTCAAAAACAAAACAAATAGTAACATTGAATATTAATATTTAGTAAAATAATAGTAGTAACATGCTCAATAAAAACAATAACATGCTCAAAATAATAGTAACATGAATAGTAACATACTCAACAAAAACAGTAACATGAACAGTAACATAATAAAAAAAATAGTAACATGAATTTGAATATATATATATATTCGGCTACCACTTTCCTCACTATAACACTGCTACCATCGCACAATCGTCACCTCCCGAGCAACGCCAACCATCACGTTGTCATCACCTCTACAACAACGCTCACCACCATCACCACCACACAAAAGCCCATTCAAGTTTCACTTCGATAGCTCCTTTTTACTCCACACCACCACCACCACTATATTTGCATCATCTCCATAACAACCCAGCATATATATATATATATATATATATATATATATAGAGAGAGAGAGAGAGAGAGAGAGTTTTGAATTTAATATATATATATATATAGAGAGAGAGCGCTTTGAATTTGAATTTTAAATTTATGATGGAGATTTTATATATACTAGTTGTTTTGCACGTGCAAATGCACGTGGACTATATTGAGTTTCAAATACGTATTTTATTTTCTTAGCAATTATAAAAAATTCAGCCCATAAAGTTGCAATAGACTAATCATAACACAAAGCATTCCATTGTAACATTAAAAATGCGATAAATTCAAATCGTTTATATGAGTGTAACATTAGAAATATGACAAATTTGGGTCCTGTTACATTAAAAATATTGACTATAACATTAGAAATACAACAAATTTGAGTAATTCATATTTCATATAAATATAGAATAATTATACAAACAATGCAAGACACGAAACAAGTCTAATTTTGGGACCAAACAACTCACGCAAAAAAAAAAAAAAAACAATGAAAAATCTATTCCTTTAATTGAAAGAAAAAGAAACAAACTTTAATTGAAAATTAAAACAACCCAATAATAACAACATTATTTGCTTATTTTATTGGCTTCACTTTACAAAACAACCCAAAAATGGAGTGTGAAAATGGAGTCAACCACCACAATATTTCCTTTTGAATTTCCCAATGTCAGTAAATACGAATAATTTTGAAACTCAAGGTAGACAAAAAGATGTACAAAAGAATTTCTTAATGATCAAAAAATCCACATTAAGGTAAACAATGCACAGTTTATCAGAATGTCTATTACATGAATTTTCTCTATCAATCAAAATCAAGTCAAAAAGTCATAATGCCCCTAGTTTTCTATACAAATCACTAAAATAAGTATATGACAAAATTGAAAGGCTGAAGTAAGATATCATGGTAGCTGGTGGAAAACAAAGACTATCATCATGGCTATTGGAATCGGTGGCTTCGTGGCTTGATGGGAATTGTCTCTGAGGAACAATGAACCTTATAAAAACTTCAAGACCATGTGTATTAGAATATATACTTTGGAAGTCTAAACCAAAAGTTAAATAAACTATTATTTGATTAAAACTATTTATTATAGAAGTCTAATAGTTAGAAGTTAAATTTATTCTAGAAATCTAAAAGTTAAAACTGAATGAAAAGTATGAAGATAGAGTTTAATTTTTCGTGGAGATGGAGTCATGGAGAATCAGATGAGTCTTCTTGACTATAGGTATTTTAATGTAGAATAGAAGACGGGAATGAAAGAAAGTAACACTAATTTGATTTTATATAATTATTTGAGAATAATGAAGGTAATTTTTTTGGTTTAATAACATTTTAGAAGTAGTATATATATATTGGTAATCATTGAATTTGTAGGTTTCTTTAAGGGTACACAAGGTCAATTTTTTATGATTTAAGGTATAAGTGTCTTCGTATATTTTTTTAAAGATAAAATAGAAATTTAAAAGTTTTTTGCATTTAGATCAAATAATTAGTGTGAGGTATAATTGTCCTTATAATTTTGTTTAAGGGCAAAAGAAGAATTCAAAAGTTTTTCATCTAAGGTACTTTTATTAGTAGTATATATATATATATATATATATAGAGAGAGAGAGAGAGAGCTTTGGATTTGAATTTTAAATTTATGATGGAGATTTTATTGACATATTTTAATTGACCTTGAATTAAGGGATAACAATTTCCAAAATAGGAAATTAATTTAACTTCCTTTCAAGGAAGGGTATTTTTGAGATTAAAAAAAAAGTGGACTTAAGTCATTACATATAATTTTAAACATGGATTTAGCCCCTTATAAGTTTCCTTACATGACTTATCTCCAAACAAGTACATCTAGGGGGACTCACTTCCAATTTTCACTTTAAATTAAGGATTTAATTTTTTATGGGTTAGTAATGTACCTAAAAATTTGGGGCCTTCTAAAAATTTGGGGCCTAAAGCCCATGCTTTTTTTTTTAATAATGTTGAGCTGGCCCTGAAGATCTTCATCATTTTTAGTAATCGATCCTAGATATCTAAATCGTTTACTCTTTTAGTATTTCTTGATTTTCAATCTTAACTTTTTCATTATGTCTACTTCTTCTATTACAAAAATTGTATTGCATGTATTGAGTCTTACTCCTACTTATTTTAAACCCTTTTGACTCTAGTGTCTCTATCCAAATTTTTAGCTTATTATTAATCCCCCTCAAGTTTCATCTACTAAGACAATATCATCCGCAAATAGCATACACTGTGGGACATCATCTTGAATGTGTCTAGTGAGTTCATCCATAATTAGGGTGAATAAGTATGAGTTCTTGGCATGGATAATACCTATAATTCCTTACAAGTTTTATATAACTAGATCTTCAAATTCTTATTTTCAAATTAATCAAATTCATTGTTTTCAAAGTTATATTTTCCGGTTGACTACACGGACTTGAAAATCAACTAAGATAACTATAAATTGTAAAAACATGATTTATTCAATGAGCATGAACATATTCATATCCCTATATATCCCTATACTAAAGAGTCACTTTTTCAATTGATAATTCCCTTTAATTGTTTTGCTTTGTTATTACAAGAAATTCCAATTTTAAAGCCAACTTTACATGTTCTTCCTTTACTTATTTCTAAATTTTTTCGATCTCTGTGGTACGACTTCGGACTTCACAGAATATTTACTACTTTTTGGTCACTTGCACTTGGTACACCTATTCGGGATCAAGCAATTTACACTATTATGTGGAGAAAACCTTGAGCTTCTCAAATATTAGAAACTAACTAGTGCTTTGTTTCTATCTTTGATCTCTTGGTTGAGGTCTGATTCATATCTCATCTCATACAGGGTATGGAAACATCATCATTCATGTATGCTAAAAGACTTCAAACATTTTTTCCCATATAAGGAACTTTTCAATTATGAGAACATAAATAAAATTGAAGGACTCCCTTTCATATAGATGAAGTTGTTAAACAATCAAGAGAAATACAAGAAACAAGAAAAAAAGAGGAGGAAGAGGAGGCTAGGGTTTCATTGATACTGCATAATTCTATTGAATACCAAGAAATAGTTTAACCTAAATACATAGAGACTATATATAGTCTAAACAAAAGAAACTGAAAAGAAAGGAATAAAAGAAAGACTATTCTACCTTTAATAAACAAAATAGCTCTATATTTCTTAACATCTCCCCTCAAACTCACGATGCGGCAGCTACAAGCATCGAGAGTTTGCCAACTAGAAAACGAAAACGGGAAATAGAATGCGACTTGGTAAAGAAATCTACAATCTGCAAAGAAGAAGAAACAAAGGGCAAAGTAATGGTGCCATGCTTGAGATGATGACGAGTAAGGTGACAATCGATCTCAATGTGTTTAGTTCGTTCATGAAAAATCGAGTTGTGAGTAATCTGAATAGAACTCTGGTTGTCACAATACATTGGAGTGGGATGAGAAATGGAAACTCCCATATCTGCAAGTAACCAACGTAACCAAACAATCTCTTTGGTAGTAGATGCCATAACATGATATTCTGCTTCGGTTGAAGATTGAGAAACAATAGATTGTTTCTTGCTCTTCCAAGAAATAAGAGAATCACCCAAAAAGATACAGAAACCAGTAACAGACTTGCGATCTGTGTGATCACTGCCATGATCAGCATCAGAGTATGCACGCAGCTCCAAGGAAGAGGTGGATGGAAGTAAAAGACTCTGAAAGACTGTACCCCGAAGTTACCGCAAAATACGAAGAACAGCTGTCCAATGAACTGTAGTAGGAGAAGCAACACACTGACTAACAACATGAACATCATATGCAATATCTGGACGAGTAATAGTGAGATATACCAAACTCCCAACAATAGTACGGTATAAAGTAGGATCTAACAAAAGTAAACCATCAGAAGAAGAATACTTTGCGTTAACCTCAATGGGAGTATCTACAGTCTTATTATCAGTAAGTCTAGCCCGCTCAAGAATATCTGCAACATATTTCGACTGAGAAAGAAGATAACCTCTGGGTGAGTGGGCTACCTTAATACCCAAGAAATATCGTAGAGAACCCAAATCCTTCATTTCAAACTGTCTATCTAACTCTGTCTTCAAAACTGAAATACCATCAATATCATCACCAGTAATAATCATGTCATCAACATATAAAGACAGAATGATATGACCTGCATCAGTGCACTTAACAAAAAGAGCAGAATCATGACTACTAGAAACAAATCCAAGAGAAGAGATCACAACAGAAAATTTCTCAAACCAAGCACGAGGTGCTTGTTTGAGACCATATAATGCTTTCTTGAGTTTGCAAACATACCCATAATTATGTGAAACACCAGGAGGGGGAGCCATATAAACTTCTTCTTGAAGATCTCCATTCAAGAAGGCATTTTTAACATCAAGTTGAGAGATATGCCACTGACGAACCGAAGCAACTGCAATAAGAGTACGAATAGTAGTCATTTTTGCAACAGGAGCAAATTTCTCATCATAATCCATACCATACTGTTGAGAGTACCCTTTTGCAACCAACCTAGCTTTGTATCGCTCAACAGATCCATCAGAATTAGTCTTGATCTTATACACCCAACGACAACCAACAACACTCTTACCAGGAGGTAGAGGAACCAAATCCCAAGTACCTGTCTTATGCAAAACAGAAAGTTCCTCATCCATAGCTTGCTGCCAAAGAGGATCAAGAATTGTCTCTTTATAGGAAGAGGGCTCAGAGAGACAATGAATAGAAGCTAAAAAGGAAGTAAAAGATGAAGAATAATTAGAATAAGCCTTACACAAGGGTTGCCTTCGACGAGTGCAGTTTCTGTAAGCAAAAAGGTCATTGGAAGGCTCAATGTCCTAAGATGTTGAGACAGCAGAATCAATCGCAGTAGCAATCTCAAGCTTGGAATCCTGGAAACCAGTCACAATCTAATGCTCATAGACCACCTCAGGGTTACAAACCACCACAGTCTAATACTACAGCAGTAGTTTCATCAGATCCTTTCATCGATCCTAGTACTTTGGCTGATCAATTTCAGAAGTTTCTCTCCTTACAACCACAAGCTATGTCTGCTTCCTCTTCTGTAGGTCAGTTGCCTCATAGTTCTTCAGGTATGTCACATTCTGTATGGGTCTTGGATTCTGGTGCTTCACATCATATGTCTCCAGATTCTTCATATTTTGCTTCTGTTATGCCTTCTTCTTCTATTCCTGTTATGACTGCTGATGGAACTCTTATGCCTTTAGCAGGTGTTGGTTCTGTTGTCACACCTCACTTGTCTCTCCCTAATGTTTATCATATTCTGAAACTCACATTAAATCTTGCTTTTGTTGGTCAGTTATGTGATTCTGGTAATTTAGTCACCTTTTCCTCTTCTTCTTATTATGTGTAGGATCTGCAGTCTCAGAAGCTGATTGGGACAGGTCGTAGGAAGGGGGGACTATATATTTTGGATGAGTTAAAAGTGCCAGTTGTTGCTGCTGCTGCTCCTAGTGTTGATTTATCTTCTTTTCGTTTGAGTTCTTCTTCTTCTAGTTTTTATTTATGGCATTCTCGTATAGGTCATGTTTCGTCTTCTCGTTTGAGATTTTTGGCATCCACAGGGGCCTTAGGAAATTTGCAAACTTGTGATATTTCTGATTGTAGTGGATGTAAACTGGCAAAATTTTATGTTTTACCTTTTAATCGAAGTATTTCCGTTTCTTCTCCTCCATTTGATTTGATTCATTCTGATGTATGGGGGACCTTCTCCTGTTGCCACAAAAGGAGGGTCTCGATATTATGTTTCTTTTATTGATGATCATACTCGTTATTGTTGGATTTATTTAATGAAACATCGTTCTGAATTCTTTGGGATATATATAGCCTTTCGAGCTCTTGTCAAAACTCAACATTCTGCTGTTATCCGCGTAAGCTGTGTTTGAAATTAAGCCTCGTCCCATGAAACTTAGCTCTGATACCATGTTAAACAATCAATAGAAATACAAGAAACAAGAAAAAAAGAGGAGGCTAGGGTTTCATTGATATTGCATAATTCTATTGAATACCAAGAAGTAGTTTAACCTAAATACATAGAGACTATATATAGTCTAAACAAAAGAAACTGAAAATACAGGAATAAAAGAAAGACTATTTTACCCTTAATAAACAAAATAGCCCTATATTTCTTAACAGAAGTGAATTTAGAAATTACAGTTCTACACTAGATTATAGCGTCTGGTTATTGCATATAAATAGGCCTTTATGGATGCTTGGTAAAGGTCCATCAAATGCTTCGGCGTACGACATGTACGTGACCAATGTCCTTTCATACCGCACCTATGGCAAACTTCTTCATAATTCTTGGGCGATTTATTCAGCAAACCCTTTCCTTTATGTTGCTTTGCATCTTTGTTTGCCCACTTCTGGTGGTGAGGTGCATTGTTATGACCACAGTGTTGATTATCGTTTCGACCATGATCACGTTTCTTATCACGACCGTGGTATGAGGTGGCATTCGCTTCACAGAATGTTGTAGAACCAGTTTGGCGAGATTCATGGCTTTTCATTAAAAGCTCGTTATTTTGTTCAACCACTAGAATACATGATATCATGTCAAAGTATTTAATGAACATACGCTCTCTATATTGCTGCTGCAGGAGGGCATGAAAAGTAGAGAATGTTTTCTCTAAAATGTCTTTATCAGTAATTGTTTCTCCACATAGTGTCAATTGTGAGCTGATTTTGAATAGTGCCGAATTATAATCGCTCACCTTTTAAAATCTTGCAACCTCAGGTGTATCCATTCATGTCGAGCATTTGGAAGTATAACAGTCTTTTGGTGGTCATACCGTTCCTTTAATTTATCCCAAAGGACAAGTGGATATTTTTCAATGAAATATTCGTTTTTCAATCCTTCATGAAGGTGATGATGAATAAATATTATTACATTTGCACGATCCTGCAGGGATGCGGTATTTCCTTTTTTTGATAGTATCACCAAGATTCATGGCTATCAAGTGGATCTAAACCTCAAGGATCCAAGAAAGATAGTTGTTGCCCGAAATATCAAAAGCGACAATTTCAAGTTTTGTGAGGTTCGACATGGTCTAAATATGATAAAAAAAAACATATTTAGAATTGAAATAAAAAATAGTACAGGTAATAATCTAAACATGTAAATATAAAAGATCCAATTTAGCATGAGTGAATAATTAGTGAATAAAAAAAACATTGTTCATGTAATATTTCGTCAATGAAATATTTAATCTATCTATGATTGTAAACCATTATAGACAAAACTAAAAGATGATGAATAAATTATCAATGAACCTATAAAATTAATTTAAACAAGTCTCTTTTGGAGCTTGTATTATCACATGCAATTTATCGAAAAACTCTTTAGGAGCTTGGTTCATAAAATTAAAACAGCATCGCACTAATGATAGTAAAACTACAATTAAAATAGATATAAGAAATGAACACAAAATGAAAATAATATTGATTATAGTAGTAATACTTACCACCTACTACAAAAACTCAAATTTTCAATTTTGTATGACTTGAAACTGGATCTTCCTTTTATGAGAGAAAGAACAAGAGATGTAGAGTCTCGTGCTGATAAGGTGTTGTGAAAGCAAGAGAATTATATAAAATTATAAAGAGAATATATATATATATATATGTTAGAGAATGAACTTCTCAACTTGAGTATTCCTCAATGTGGTAAAGACCTCCTTTTATAGGCCTCAAATCATAATGGTCATTAAATACAATATCAATTCTGGACAGAGTTATAGAGTTAAATACTAACACCTATTAAATTGGTAGGCTAGAGTTCATCCATATCTATATCAAATATATTTACAACAGATTAACATATATTAAACAAATTCTAATTTGAAAAGAGAATTTGTTTAAAATATATTTAATACATTGTTTGAAATTCATATTTATGCTAATTTGACTTATTTGAAATTCATATTTGAAAAGAGAAAGATGCTTGTTCATTTCAAATAAGTTGTATCCTGCTCAACCCAATAAAGGAAAGTGGGAGTATAGGTTTTTTTTAAGACCTCTCCCTTCTCCATTATTCTAATCATTCCACTCTCAAAACTTGGCCATAGTCCCTTGCCCTGACCCCCTAGTAGCAAAACGTCCCTTGGTGCCAACGAGAATAATTTGATCTATAGTTTACTAAAGTAAAAATTTGGCTCCCTAAAGACTAAAGAAATGGACATGGATAAAAAAGTGGACTTCTACAACGGCTATGCCATCTCACCACCTGAATAGAATCGGTTGACTTTTTGATATTTTCGAGGGCGATCTTTGTCTTGATCCCAGGAAGTTCGAATGAGAATGTCCCTTGCGAGCTCAATCGGGCATTCTGTGGCTAGGGTGGTGATCCCAAGCGGCTTAGCTACCTGTCCTTAGTAATAGACATGCGAAGGGTCAATGTAGCAGTGGGCAACCTGGCCCAGGTGGTGAAGGGCGGCCCCACCCTGAAACAAAGGTGTACGTATATAAATAAAGAGGTTGGTTATGACCTTTGCTTGATATGGCTCCTTCCCATCTATCTTGACTGGGAATAGGGGAGGCTCTTGCTGAAGCCCTGCCCGCCCTTTTCTATTTTTAGGGATCTCTCATATTGAGTCCATGCATTAGGTCATAATTAGTCTTGTTAATTTATCATTTAGTTTAAGTGTTAATCTCATAAAATTATAAGAGTTGAGCTGAATTGAGATACAAAAATGTCACTTTATTTATTGAAATAAACGACTATAATGATGAAGGATAATAATTTAAAAAGATTACTACAACTTGCAACAATTGGTAGTACATATTTTACAATTTGATTAATTAAAAAAATACTAAAAAATTAAAAATTGAGAGCCCCTTTGAATCCCAACGAGCCCAACAAGCGGGAAAGGTCTGCGACCTACCTAGCGGACTAGACCTAGTTATTTCTCGTTCATTAATGGTGGATAATTTATCGATAAAATAAATAAATAAAATATATCTTAAACGAGATTTGTATCCTTCAAGTCACCCATTTTTGGATCATAGGGGAGAATTTTAATTTAAAAGAGGGTTACCTCTTAAAAAAAAAATTCAGTGTATAACACACTACATGACAGTGTCAGATGATACACATGCCCTATTGTACATTCTTCTTGGATTACTTCACCTATCACTTTGTCAATTTGTTTTTTGAAAAAAATCAATTTGTATGTTCCATAAGCTAATGTAGTGGCAATTTTTCATTGAGTGTGCACACCACCTAACACTGTCATGTGATACCCATAACTCTTTGAATTTTTTTTTGTAGATATTCAGGGAGTCAAGTCCAAGTTCTCAGATTTCATAAATTTTTGTAGATTATCGTTTTGTTTTTCCAACTTCACATGGAAATGTTCAAATGCCATATTTGGATAGGGCACAATGTTTCTTGATTGAAAATAAATAAATAAAGAAGGCACAATGTTTCTGATTGAAGTGTGCTGAGAAGAGTCTCAGATGTTACAGAAGTAACAAGAAAGATGAAGCACATTGTTTCTAACTCGTTACAATCCCTCTCTCTCTCCACAAAACACACACCAGCCAAAAGCCCAAAGGGGAAACTGCCTAACCACTTTCTGGGTTTGCAGGATACCACTTTCTGGGGAAACTGCCTAACCACTGACCAATTTTTTTTTATACCAAAATTTCCTTGTCAAGTGAAAGTGACATTGCGGGTGATAATCGAGTTGAGTCTGGTGAGTTTCATTGTGTTCAAGCTCAGCTTAGAAATTTTTAGGAAAATTTGAAGGTCGGTTCCCCTTTGTGAACTTATTTGGTGATAAGTCCATCTAGGAAACTTGTTTAATATTAAATCTATTTTTATCTCCATTGTCTAAAATACATTCAGTAGTTATATTTAATTAACATAAATTTAAAAACTAACTCCTAAATTTTAGAAGTTTGACTAACATTAAAATTTTCTCTCATATCCATATATAAAATAAGACTATTTATTTTTCTCTCTCATATATATATGATTAAAAATAAAAAATAGTAACATTTAAACACAAAAAAATAGTACATTCAAAAATAAAAAATAATAACATTAAATATTAATATTTATATTGATATTTCGAAAAAATAGTAACATTTAATATTAACAATAACATGCTCATAACAAAAAAAAAATAAAATGAAAAAAATGTAGTAACATGCACAATAAAAAATAATAATAACAGACACACCGTCATCTATCATCGTTAGATGCTTCAAAAAGGTCCACGAGATCTAGCTGTGACTCGCTGGAATCTGACGTCAGATTCTCAAAATTCACACACGATGGAAAGCCATTAATCTTTGCTTCAAAACTCTTCGTTAAGGAGTTCAGATCCTTAGTCGCTGTCCATTGATCCGGATCATTTAGATCGTTGAGAAAGCACTCTCTGAGTCTCTTCACTTCAGGTGACTCGTCCGAGTCGTCATGGACTCGCTTCTTGTTACTCAACTCTTCCATGAAAACACAATGGAGAAATGCAAAAACTGGCAAAAACAAGGATTATGTCATATTGGTTTTTTCTGTCATATTGGTTCTTGCAACATAGATGAGAGTGAGTGAGAGTGAGAGTGAGAGTGAGAGAAATGATAGTGATGCTAAATTAAATTTGAATTTCAAATTTTATGGAAAAAATCTTTTATTAAGTGTGAATTAAGGGATAACTGTTTAAAAAACTGATTTAATATTGAAGATTGTTTTTAAGTTATTAGGGTATTTTAGAATTTTTAAAAAATAGTGGACTTAACTTATTATAAGTCCTTTAAGGAGGACTCAGCTCAAATTTTCACAATTTTCTAATGTGATCAAGCTTAGCTCGAAAGAAAAATGTCAAGCCCAAATTCAAGCTTAAGCTCATTTTCAACCCCAAATTAGAATACAAGCAATTCAAATATACTTTTGCAGCAAATAAATTCAACACTACCAAACAAAGTCAGTCTCTTTGCTGGCTCAAAACGTGGGTCAAGTGTTTTGAGCAGCAATAAAAAAAAAAAATTCATGTTCCACCATGCTAAAGGGAGTACTCATGCACAATGACAATTGCCATACTTACTTGTAAGTAGTTAAACTACCAGACACACCATCACTACCAATTGATTCTAGGGCCAACAACTTTTGAGTTGGGCCCTTAGTTTTATCCCATATAGCTGCCAAACAAACAATGCACATATGTAAATGTCTTTTCAAATGACTAGTCATACCCCTTTTACCAAGAGACACAACTTGGTGGAAATACTTGCATTTTACCTTTCTTACACATTTCTTATAAAATTCAATTGCATCATTCCATACCTCTGTTGTCTTTCTTTTTGTAGTTAGGTCCTCTTCATCAATAGCATCATCAACTTGAACATTCTTGCTGTAAGAGGTAAAGAATGAGAATACCTCCTACTGGAACGATAGATTGATATTTCTGATAAAATGTGTTTCTAAACTTGGTCTCTCAATCTTTCCTTCCTGCAAAACGAGCAAACTGTCCAAGATCAAAGTGCTTCGATCGAAGACACTCCGATACTTAAGTCAGTAAAAGGACTCAATAAATTGCAAATTGACAAGGAGAGTTCAGCGTACATTTCTCCTTATTTCTTTTATAGATCCCTGTTCAGTTAGGGTTCCCATGATTTCCGACTCAAGCTGGTACATCTTCCTCAAATTAGGCTGCTTTAGTTGGGAAGTTGCTGATATTCCTCCAGCAATTTCTTCTGTCGAGCCTATAATTTCGTCAATTCGTTTAGCCAGAATGTCTGAGTTATAGGCACTTCATTAGCTCTTCATTTACTGTTTTGGAACAACTCGGCCATGATGAGGACCGAGCTCTCCTATTCGTTACCGAGCTCTTTGATCAGCTCAGTTTGAATCTGCTGACTTAATATATAATTATGCCTTAGTCATGTGGCCGGTCTTATCTTGCTCACGTGATTTCATTAAATGTAAGTACACGTGTCACGTTGGGAGACACCCTCTTCACTTGCCTACCCTATCCGATGTAGAAATTGGTGGTTGGGTAGGTTACATAGCATTTGACGACATATTGTCCTATGACATATAACTATAAAACAAATGTTAGTTGCCAAACTCGCCTACAATTTTTACGAGTTTAAAAAAAAAAAAGGGTGTACCTATCAATCTATTACCTACCTTCCTTAAATATTTTGTTGTTGAGCAGTTGTGCTTGCTTACATGGTGCATTTTATTGCTGACTTAGTTGGTGTACCAACTGGTAATTAAATGTAGTTAAACATGAACCCACCTAATCTAGCTACAAGTTCAATCCTCATCTAACTTGTATCCAATCCCATCCGTTGGGCTTCCATTATTTCTTGCATTGTTTTATTAAGCACTCAAAATCAGTATGAAACATATTTGATGTAACATATTAATGTAATATGTATATGGTACGCAAAACTAGAAATATAAATATTAATGTAACATCTCTGTCAAAAGAAATATTCATGATGAGCCAAATTTTCCACTAGTACCAACAATGGCTAGCTAAGTAGAATAGAAATTAGTCAAGCAGCATGAAAAAAAAAAGGCACATCTGTGGAAGAAAAAAATCAGAGAAAATAATTAACAAATTAAAGAAATAAATTACTCTCACTTATGGAAGAGACGAAGGGTTGATGCCTTGTGGTCCACTAATTTATGCCTCCGTAGAACTGTCGAAGACGAAGAAGTGTTTGATTTAGGGTTTCAAGAGTGGTCTCATGACTCTCATCCTCTGTTATTTTCGACGCGGGGAGGGGGGGCGAGAGAGAGATTACTTACGACTCTCATTGTCGGCTCAAGTTTGGTTCAATTTTAAAATGAACCCATTTTTTTATGCAGATTTGACTCATTTTAGCAAATGAATAAACTTAAGCTAATACTCTGTTTGGTATGATAGAAAAATGGAAGGATAGAAAGTTGGAGGGATAAATAAAACATCATGTTTGGTAAGGAAAGAAAATAGAAAGGATGAAAAAGTGGATGGATTAACTTTCCTTCAAACTCACCAAAATCAATCCCTCTAAAATCGGAGGGAAAATGGATGGAAAGTTAATTATTTGTGTTGAGATGTATCTTATTTGTCTATATATCTTTTGATATATACATATATTATGTATATATTAATTTTATATAAAAATACAATGATAAAATATGTATTTTAAATTAAAAATAAAAATTAAAAAAATAAAAATAAAAATTTTAAATTAAAAAAATATTTTTTCCATCTTAACTAGGGGTGAAAATTTTCGACTCAACACGAATTTTACACAAACCCGCAATAACTCAACACGAATCTGACACGACACGACTCGATTGTCACCCTAATCTTAGCCAGCACAAAAAAAAAAAAAAAATTAGTCATTTTTATTTTTCATCCATTCAACCAAACACAAAAAAGAAGGAAAGTATATCATTTCTACTTTCTTTATTTGAACGATATAAAATGTATCTTTTCTACTTTCTATCCTTCCTATTAAACGCAACATAAATCAAAATTGAGTTAAACCCAAGCCGATCACGAGCTGTACTGCCCTAGGATATTTTTCAACATGAAATATGTGGCTCTAATATTTGTTGGTGATGATGATGTCACATCACTTGAAAAAAAATTACTTAACAAAACTATTTCATAAATGATTGATTGATATTTTATGTCCAACTTCACGTGTAGATGTTCAAATACCATGATTTTATTAATGGATATTGTGGGATTGCGTTGAGGAAATTCACAAAGAAATTGGTAGTTGGAAAGAGTGTCTAACAAAGTTAAAACATTTCTCTCGTTTTAGAGAGAGAGAGAGAGATGGGGGGGGGGGGGGGGGGGGAATCTATTAACAAAGTATGACAAAATTTAAACTTAAATACCAATCTACAACTGTTTTGAACTTATTTACCAAACTACGACTGTTTTAAAAGCAGATGTACGAAATTCGATTTCATTTAAAAGCGAATTTAGTAAGTACGAGTTTATCTGAAAAAGCGGAGGTACCAATTACGACTTTATCCCTAAAAGCGTATTTATCAATTACGCTCTTAATTGAACAATTACACTGTTGAAAGGCAAACTGATGTGCTCTGGAGGCTGTCAGCGGCTCAGTGGGTACAGTTGTCTGATCTTATTAAAAAAGTGAGAAATTACACTCATATCCTTTATAGTTCTTGTTTATTACAATAATTGACTTATATTTTATGATATTATATTGACCCCTTTCTTTGTTTCATTTTGATATTACATATTTTTTTCAATTTTTCACTCAAACTTTGTTCCAACATTCTTTTGAACACTGTGATTGGACGAATACTCGTTTTCCATAATCCACGATCACCCCTTATTTGTCACCACGAACACACGATTACAATCACCATTGATTAACAACATCAATCCCAAATTCATAAATTTAATCCAATTATATGACATTCTATATTTTATTGAGAGAGATAAAGCTATATGAATTTACAAGCACGTATGTGTGATCTAAATATATGTATGTGTCACATTTGTGTGCATTTGTGCAAGAGAGAGAGAAAATAAGAAGAGGAAAAAGATGAAGTGAATTTAGATTTAAGGATACTGTTGTTCAAATAAAGAATAACAGTGTTCAAAAGAATGCTGGAACAAAGTTTGAGTAAAAAATTGAAAAAAATATGTAATATCAAAATGAAGCAAAAAAAAGGGGTCAATATAATATCATAAAATATAAATCTATTATTGTAATAAACAAGAACTATAAAGGACATGAGTGTAATTTATCACTTTTTTTTATAAGGTTAGACAACTGTACCCCACTGAGCCGCTGACAGCCTCCAGAGCACATCAGTTTGTCTTTCAACAGTGCAATTGTTCATTAAAAGCGTAATTGATAAATATACTTTTAGGGATAAAGTCGTAATTGTTACCTCCGCTTTTTCAGATAAAATTGTACTTACTAAATCCGCTTTTAAATAAAATCGGATTTCGTACTTCCGTTTTTAAAACAGCTGTAGATTGGTATTTAAATTTAAATTTTGCCGTACTTTGGTAATAGATTCGAGAGGGGGGGGGGGGGGGAGGGTGAACCGATATGAAATGTTTAATTAATGATGTGACTTAGTTTAATAAATGATACGATAAATCATGTTAGGATGTCACAATTGCAGGTTTTTAGGTTAGATTTGATATATTTGTATAGCATTTGTTCTCTCAACTTGATATTCCATATGGTACTAAAATTACTAAAAAAATAAATTTTAAAATTAAAATGCAACTTAATCTGGCAAGACTAGTATAAAATTAGATCATTTAAAGCCAATCCTAATCAACTTTTTATTATAGCAGGACATTATGGAATGGATAAAATTGTGCTACCCAAATTTATTTATCAAATCTTGTATTACAAGTGATGTGTCAAAATCTCATACATTGAATATTTTGTGGAGTTCGTGGACCCCACTAATCCAACCACCCGCATTGATTTGAGATACAAAATTTGATAAACAATTTAGTCAATATAGCATTGCTCGCTCGGAATGGATGTGACTCACTCATCTAACGGTCCATCTTCATTTGAGATGTAAATTTGGGTTACAAATTTGGGATACATAGTATTTCCTCAAAAATTATCCAACACCGTTGACCATATCATCTCTCTCTCTCCCACAACCATCTCCACCAACCAAAATTCAAGCCCAATAAAGAGGAGACTGTCCAACCACTGCCTGGATTTACATGACACCACTACTTTGTGGGTCACGCCCAAGCTTAAGTTCTGGTTCTTAGGGTTTTTTTTTTTTTTTTGTGGTTCTTAGATTTCTTAAATGGTTGATTGATATTTTATGTCCAACTTCACGTGGAGATGTTCAAATGACATCTCTAGATGTGTCACCATGATTTTATTAAGGGTAAATTATAATTTATATCCTTAAAATATATATCTAATTTATATTTGATCCTTCAAGTTTTAATTGAATTTCAATTTAATTCTTACCTTCGGAATTATTAATTTTTATAATAGAATCACCTTTCGTGACAAACACATAACTTAGATAAAGAGATATATTTGTTTAGTAAAAAAATCTCTATGCATAAGCTAGAGAACCCTAATTTGTTTCATTTGATTTTGAGGAAAAAAAAAAGATAACAAACCCGGGAAAAATTTGAGAGATACTGTGAGACAAGATATAGAAATACTAGTTATTTCTCGTGCCTGAAAGCACGAAATAATAAAAAAATGGTCAATAATAAGCATATTTGTATTCACACCGAATATTAAATTACAAATATATAGGAGGGAGAAAGAAATTTAAGCACCGATTATAGTGGGAGGCGAGTGGTGGTAATGGTGGTGGGTATCAGTAATGGTGGTGGAAGACAGTGATAGGTGACGACGACCGGTTGTGATGATAGCAGCCTTGGGTGACAATGATGATTGTGGTAGTGGGGCGGTAGGGGTGGTGGTGATAGAGGTGATGGTGGGACAGTGACGGTGGTAATAAGGTGGCGGCAGTGGTGGTGGTAGGGGGGATGGTGGTGGTGGGGCAATGAGGTTGGTTGTGGTTGTGGGGTGGCGAAAGTGGTAGTGGTGGTGGGGTGGCGATAGTGATGGTGGTGATTGGGGTAGTGGTGGTGATGGGGTGAGGGTAGTGGTGGTAGGGCGGTGAGGGTGGTGGTGGTGGTGGTTGATCGGTTCCAAACACTACTTTTTATTAAAAAAAATACTTATGAAAAATTATAAGTTTTAGAAGCATTTTTAAAAAGTTAACCCAAACATATCTTTATGAGTCTTTTTTTCTATTAAATTTGGGGTGTTAATATTAGCCGTTGGATTAACTTTAAAATAAAATTTAAAAAGATTTCAATCGCGAAAAGTAAAAGTCATTTTATTTATTTTTTGAGATTTGAATTTTATTGCACTTTATTATATAAATAAATATATCTAATACATATATTTTTTTGTTGAACAAATACAATCTTATTGGCAAGTGATGTGATGTCTTTCTGTCGAATTAACTTAATAGATTTGAATATAATGACTGAATTAAAATTTGTTTAAAATTTTAAGGATGTAATTGTTGCACTTAGAACTTAAGGGACCAAATAAACATTACCCTTTTATTAATGGATATTATGAGATTTTGCATTGGGGAATTCATTCAGAAATCAGTAGTAGTTAGAAAGAGTATCCAATAAAGTGTGAACATATCTCTCTTTGTCTCTCTCTCTCTCTCTCTCTCTCAACCAGACTTATTTAATCAGAATCTAATCTCGATAAGTTTGACTTGAGATCTCCTTTGGTTTTGAAAATGGAGACAAATCACAGCATGATCACATCACCTAACATCTGATACTGCAGTTGTGTTTCACAATTAGTTAGAGCTTAAAATCTTAATCCCCTTTTGATCCATAACTTTTCACTCATCATTTTTCGAGGCACATTTTTCACTAGTGCATCAATTCAACTATATGCCAAGTCTCTTCTAAACTTAATTCACTTGTGTTTTCTAAGGATTTCACTATGGTACCGTAAAAAAAAAAAAAATCGGTACCATACCTCTAAAATTTACTACTTCAAAAAATATTTTTACAACCAAAAAATTTATCCCTTTTGTAATTAATTTATTATTTTTATGGATTTTTTTATCACTGTTGTAGGTGTTTTTATTATATTTGTGGTAACTATTTTTATTACTTTCCTTAAATACAAAAAAAAATTATCACTTTTGTGGATAATTTACCACGTTTGTGGGTGTTTTTATCATATTTGAGGATATTTTTACCATTATTGTGATAACTATTTTTACCATTTTTTTGGTACCACACAACAGTGATAAAAATATCCACAAACATAATAAAAATAACTACAAATGTGATAAATGAAGACATAATACCGAAAAAACTTTTTTCGGTACCATAGTCAAATCCGTTTTCTAAAACAAAATACAATTTTTTCAGTAAGTAAAACAGAAATTGATTGATTGTCCTTCAAAAAAGTTTTCAACGGAAATGGCTCACAAGCCACAAAAAATAGTGTACCATTCATCTATGCAATGAATGGGACTTGAGCTGTGATAGATAAGCTATCATCCACTCCCATGTGTGCGCGGTCGTGTGTTTCCGGCCTAACCGGGAAGGCACAACACTTTCTTTGTGTGAAGTTTTCATTTGTCTTCATCACCACCCAAATTTATTAATGCTATAAATCCTAACCATTCAAAGAAAATTGAAGGATTAACAATGGTTCAGAATAGAAGCAAAACACAAAAGCTAAACAATCATCAAACTCCGATCAAGAACTAGTTGGAAATTTTATTCATGAAAATTACAAAACAGAACACATTTACCAGTCAAACATTAAATAACACAAGGAGGTTGTATAGTACAGTTCAAGAACAAAGGAAGCCTGTAAAACAAGGGCTTGGTGAAAAAAACAACCCCTCCGACAGAGAGGAAAAGGGTTGTCATGGCAGAGCAGACCAGACCAAAAGAGCCTTCTGCCACGGCCAAAGCCCCCGAACACAAGGCACCAAACTTGAAACCGCCAAAAGCAACCACAACTAGAGAAATCAAACCAAACCTAAAGAGGAAAGCAGAGACCCAAACATCACGTGCAGAACACATGCTCAACAACGTGGAAGACTCAGGTAAAACAGATAGTCAGACTGTAAAGACTCGAAAGCTGTAAACAAAGCTTAGCCTAAGCACGATTATAAACAATGCAAGGCTGAAAGCTAAAACACCAGGCTGACACCAAGTATCACAGAAGGTATAACCACTGGAAAACATCACAAGATCCAGAACCGAGCATCTGCATTCTCAGGTAAGTATGGCCACGACGAATAGACACCCCATCTCTGAGGGCCAAAACTCATCCAACAGCTTCCTATGGAGGAAAGCCGCAAAAAAAAGTGGAATTGGCCATCTTCCCTGGAAAAAGGATCCCATTAACTGGACTACAAGGACGGACCCACAGCTCATGGACCCAAAAACTAAATATACTACTGCTTCCCACAGGAGCTAACTTGGAATACTGAAACTTTCTGATATGTCGAACACTGTCATACAGATCTGCCAACCCAATTTACAGGGTTCTTCAAATCCTTCCCTGCTTAGTAGAGGATATTGCACCTCCATAATCGCTCAACAAGCAAATCAACCGTGCAACTGCAGATTTCATGGCACTGTTGGATGTTTAGCCCCACAAGTTTCCGACCCAACATTTCCATACAAGGAAAGCTCTTGTCCGTTACCAAAGAACAACCTGACAGGGAAAGGATCTGCAAATTAAGCTGCGCTGCACAAGCCAACGCTTCAATGCCAGAATCGGTGATTGAACTTTTAGAAACATCAAGTTCACTCAGGAACAAGCAATTTTTTGCAATTGCCACCAAGCTTGCATCAGTCACATAATGGCAACCATCAAGATTCAGATACTCAAGAGTCACACCATGCAGCTTGGCAATGGCTGAAACCACTTTGTCTGTCAAGTTACCACAACAACAAAGATTAACCTTTGTCAGACCAGACTTACAGTTCTGAATGAGTGGGAAAAATCCCTCATCTGTTATTCCCTGAAGCCCAATAAGGTCCACACGCTGCAGTTGAGGGCACAGTCTACCCAACATGGCCAAGCTAGCATTACCAAATCCAGGACAGTTGCGGATAGACAAAGATCGCAGAGACTTGCAGAGAGACATCATAGGAAATCCCAAGATTACATCCTTAATCCCCAAGCAGTTTGTCAGAGCTAGAGTCTTCAATTTGCCACCACAGTTTACAAGGATGCTGAAAATCCCAGACTGGGTAACCCTGTGGCACTCCTCTAATTGCATGCACTCCAGTGACCCTGCAGATTTGGCGAAGGAAACCAATCCATTGTCCGACATGAGTCCACATTTGTAAAGGCATAATTGCTTCAAATTTGGGCAACCTTTACCCACAGCTTGAAGCCCCAGATCAGTGACTCCTTGGCAAGAGGTAATTGCAAAGGACCTCAACTTCTGCAAACCCTGAGCATTACCCATGACCCAGAAGCCCCTCTCACTCACCTTTTTGAGCCCAGTAAGAGCCAGATCTGTAACTGCCTTGCCATAGTGTCCGATAACAGCAAGGGACACATCACTGATGTTCAAAGCCTGAAGCTTCACCTTCGTCAGGGCATGACTGGCTGATGATAACAGACTTGCAATTCCTTGATCCCCAACTAGTGGGCAGTTTTTGATTGAAATGGAGCTCAAGTTGGGGCAGCAACGGCCAAAAGCTTGCAGGCTTTCATTTCCAATATTTGGACAAGACTCTAATGTTAGCGAGGTAATATTAGGACAGTTGTTTGCAATGGCCAGCAGAGCCTTGTCAGAAATTGCTGGGCAATGGCAAAGGTCAAGCTTCTCCAACAGGTGACACCCATTAGCAATCTCAAATAGGCCTTCATCCCCAATTGAAGAAACGTTCCACAGAGAAAGAGTCCTGAGCGAAGGGCAACCACGAGCAATGGCCCTGAAGCCAAGGTTTGTAACTCCATGACTAGAATTGCTTCCTCGGATAGAAAGCTTTCCCAATCCTCCACGGCGACAAGTTCCAACGGCAATCGCAGCAAGTCTGACATCTGTTGCTTTCTTCCCTTCAAGGCATCTGGAAAGGTATCCATCACCCTCCACCTCTTCATCTTCAGCCTCGGGTTCAACTTGAGTACCATCAAAACCCACATCCCCACCCTTCTTGATACACACCAAGGATTCAACTGCCTTATTGGAAATCAATCTTTCCTCAGGCTCCACAGACTGAGCAGTTATGCTGGCACAGATTTCATCCCTGTGAATGCTACTTAGAAGCATAAGCCAGCGCTTGGACACAAAAGCACAAGAACTCCTAGATTGGCCCCCGGGGAGGCGTCTGAAGACCTCAAAGAGGCATTCATCGGGAAGAACTTCAATAGAGGGTTGCTTCTTCTGCTCAAACCTTTCTCCACTGAAGACAAAAGGGGCACTGATGCGAGATCTCTTGCGTGGAGGAAAATACACGTCCACATGATGCCCAAGGGACAAAAAAAGACTAGATTCCTTTGGATTTTGAAATATTGACCTCCCAGGACGAAAAACATCATCTCCTGAAATTCAAAGATCCCAAAAAACGTGAGTCACAATTTTCAAAAGAAATTAGACAAACTTAACTAAATTAAACTCCTCTCAATCTACACAAGTATGAAACTTTCCAGATCTAATGCAATATCAGACAAACATATTTGTCTTACATAAGCCAGGTAGTTCCAATGACAGACAGATCTGAGTTTTACATGGATAAATGCATAAAGCCATGAAGCAAAAAAATTTACATGATTCTTTCTATACATGTACAGTTTGTCGCCAACAATTTACAATCACATGAAACTATATCAGTTGTACATAAAATTCAAAATGCCATGAACGAAAGAGACTTTAGATGATTCTTTCCAAACATATACATGAGTTTTTTGCCAATAATTTCCAATCACATGAAACTATATACCTATATTTCCTAGGAAAACTAAATGATCAGCTCAGGTACTGATAATTTCAGAAACGTTGTCCGTGACATACAATTCATAAGCAACAACTACATAGAACTCAAAGTTTATTTCAACAATCCCCTTCTTCCATTAATCATTAAGGGAAAAAAAACAACCAAACAGATTAGGAAAAGACATAAACTTCAAGAGATGTGCAAGGCACTAACCACATATATCTTTGACACTTCATATATCTGATTCTACCACTTTTTACAGATCATCATCAAATCGCCAATTTTAAATCTCTGAAATTTCAATTATCAGAGCTCTAAATTCACAAGTTCATGCAATTCTACCAGAATTTCAGAATCGAAAAATAAGAGGGAAAACAAAGCCAGATACCAAACCATCACATAAAACCACCAAAAAAATTCAGTCAGTCATAGATAGATGCTATCTCCAAATAAAGAACCAGAAAACAACATCCAAAGAAAACATGCGCCTATATACATGTGAAGACATATACATACACATGCATCAAGTCAAAGAGAGTGCAAGCAAATTGAAATCAGGGCATAAAGTTGAAGCAAGACCCAGAAAAGATTTAAGATCATACCACTGTAATCGAAGATTTCAGACATGGGTAACGTTGGAAAACCCCAGGGAAGTACAATCTCAAGGGTTCAAGCCCAAAAAACCCTCTATCAAGAGCAAAAACAACCAGATCAACCAACAAAAACACAATCAACACAAGGTATATAGCTTGAAACACTGAATTCATGAGAAACAGAACGTCAATAGGTCATCTGAAACCCTATCAGATAGGGCAAAAAAAGGAAAGAGAGGTAGAGGTAGAGAAAGAGACACGAAAGGTGGGTGGATGCTACAATGTATGTGGAGTTGTGTGTGCGTGTTATCTATCTTTTATTGCAAAGGTGGGGTCTTTTTTTATTATTGTTAGGAGAGAGAAAAGGGTACATGCAATGAATCCATTCACAAAACCGTCTTCTATGTTCAATGTCTTGATTGAGTGAGACAGAGTATTCATTCCCCCCAACCATTGTAAACAGATTTTCTGCTTTTCACATTAATATTGATTACAAATTACTCAAAAAAGATCTGTCATAAAGATTCCAATTTTTTATATGTCAGTACAAAGTGAAATCTTAGTTCTGTGAACATATACAGGGCTATTATCACAACTTTAAGTTATAATTTTTTAAAATCAATAATATAAATTAGAATATATTTCGATAAGTTTATCCGACAATTTCAAATAGAGTCATTCAACGACTACAAATATCCCTCTTAAATTTTCACTGTATTTTTAAGCACGAGTTACTCTTAATATAATTATAATTGACCAGAAAATATTATGATCAATCATGAAATTCATAACTTTTAAATAATATGTTGCACCTTTTAATTGTGGTAATTCATAATCATAAATAATATTTTATAATTAATTTTGAATAATTTCAATCTATTTTATAATTAATTTTGAATAATTTCAATCTATTTTAAATTAATTTTTAAAATATATAATTTGATCATAAAAACATTGATAACTTTTAATCAGATATCGATATTTTTTTGTACCTTGTAAAAAAGTAAGTAGAAGCCAGAAGGTGCTTTCCTTTCCTTTTCTTTGAAGGGAGTGTTTGGTAGATCGGCCATGAAATTTTACTTTTGGTCCATCTAAAAGAAGATGTTATTTTCATGCAGTTAGTCATTTTGGTCCGAGTAGGTAGCCGCGTAAAAGCCGGCACTTGACGCCCGGTCAGTCGCGTGACCCGGTGGGAACTTACGTGTGGCTTTTGAATAGTGTTAGTCCGAAGGCCAAGATCATCATACTTTTGACCTGCCCCATCAAAGCTCCAATTAAAAACATCATAATTTTTATGTAATTCTGATTTTTGTGGTATTCAAACCCTTACTTAAATTGGATTAATAAATTAGGTAAAAGGCTTATTTGATATGAAGTTTTTCAATTGATAAACTCATTTTTACACTCATTTTTTTTTAAAAAAATAATAATTTTAACCTTAGAGCTCTTTTCTTTAATTTATTTCTTCCAAAAAAAAATTTTCTCTTTTCTTTTTTATATTTCTTTCGGTCAAAAACATCTTTCCCCCTGAATTTGTTCTTTCCTTCGATAGAAAAACTCAAATTTTTACTCAAATTAATTTTCATCGCACTAACTTTTTTCTATCAATATGTGAATATCATTCATTTTTTGTGATGCCATATCTATATATTAAAAAATAAATGATACTTGATTGTTTAGATTGTTGGTAATATTTTGAGTTTAGCAAAGTTATATTTTTTGAATTTATCAATGAAGTTAAAAAAAATACAAAATAAAAAGGATAAAGATAGAGTTGAGAGATACATAGAGAATGATGAAATATAATTGTTGGATTTTTAAAGTAGAGTGAACCATTAAAAAAAAATTTAAAAATTGAATTTTCCTCTATTACTCATCCCTTTATTTGTTATAAATTTGAGTAAGAGATTCAACATTATTTTTAAATTAATTTTACTCAAATTTAATTTTGAGTCAAGATTTGAATATGAGTTTGAGGTTTTTATCCTAAAATTAACATCGGTGCCCTAGTTTCTAAAAATTAACAATATTGGAAAAGTAGATAATAAAATCTAAAGTTAAATTATGACCCGTTTTAAGATCCATTGGAGCAGCCCGACGGGTAGTCCAGTAAACTTATTATTTGCATCTTAATTTAGTAAAATTCGCACAGATCCTTCAAGCCAGTCCAAAAAAACATTTTAAAAGATCTCTCATATGAATTATTAAGGGTAACTCGTAGCTGAAAGTACCGTAAGTAAAAAGTGCATGGATTTGGGTGAGGGAGAATTCAATGTGAATAGTTTTGAAATGGATGTTGGTGGTCGTTAAATGAATCGATTTTAAATTATAGAATAAATTTATTAAAAACTGTTCTGTTTTACATTATAGATTGGAAGGAGTAACTCTTTAAGTTTCAAATAAAAACCATTCATGATCATTGATCAAAGATGTTTATCTAATGGCCAATGAGACATACCTTTAGGTGTCCTAGAACTGCTCTCAAAAGCCGTTTCCGAGTATCATCACTGTTCGCCTTCTCAAAATTCCAATCACCTTACTTGGACAATTAGCTGTTTCAAATATGTTTTTATATTGGAATCTTCGTTTATATACATTCACAAATAAGAATGTAAATGTATATATAAAATATTTGTAGAATTGTTGTAAAACTAAAAAAATATAAAGAATAAAATCAAAAAGACAAGAGACTATAGAAATGATAAAGAATTGGTCTTTTCAATTTATATTTCTCAATGTATCCAAGACCTCTTTTTATAGGCCTCCAAACATAATAACCATCAAATAAAATAATAAAGTTAGTATATGAATGTGTATGAGTTATAGATTAATGCACTAACACCCACTAATTCATATTTACTTGAGGTACTAATCGAAAGGTTATGGTCCATCCATTTTATTACATTATATACCATGTAATTGTAATATTTACAACAAGAATACCCCTTTTTGGACCACCTACATTGCATACTTGTAATACTTTTTCCAAATATGTGTTAATTCTTGCTATTTGTCTTCAAATTAGATACTCAAATGAAGAAATAGTTGAGTTGAGGGAGTGATTCAATAGTAAGGAATCACTTCTGCCCACATGTGATTGCAAGTTTTAACCTCATTCTCTTCTTTGTCTCCTCCCCCCCACAACAAAAATAAGGAAATAGCCAAAGAAAAAATAAGATGTCTTTAATATGTCTACACCGCTATATGTTTTATTGTCAGATTTCCACAAGCTTGTAGTCTTAGAGAATGGAAAAGGAAATAAGAGATGAAAAATTCGGACTCGAGTTTCTTATTTTTCTTTCCATCTTTTCAAGCTAGATATAGTTGGGGAAAAGGGGGAGGGAGTGGAGAGAGAGGGCTGGTGATAGAAAGTAGAATAATGAGAGTCATAGATGGATATACTCAAATTGATCAAAAAAGAAAAAGAAGAAAATAATTATAAGCTCTTGGTGTAGGATGGCATGGTGCAGTGAATTTGTGTCCTTGTAGGACATCGAGAGAGAGAGAGAAAGCTATATTCTACTTTAGTGCAAGTGGGTACCTCAAAGAAATTTATAGAAACCCAAGTGAATGAACAGAATGCAGTAATCAATACTTATGACAGCATTGCTGGCTTTTTTTGTGCCAATGAACCTGGAATTCACAGAGTGTACATCCCACCAAACCAATCTCCTCCTCCCTCCCTCTTCCTTTCGGCTTCTCTCTCTCAACTTGGTAATTTCTAAATATTTTCAGCCCACTTGAGGTTGAATAGTTTTTTTATATTTGGAGCAAGTACACCACCACCACCCCCCCCCCCCCCCCCCCCCCCCCCCCCTATTGACTGTAAATAAACAACAAAAAAGCCCTCAACTAGTATTATTCTAATGCAAAGTTTTAACAGATTCTATTGTACATCCATGTCCTCCGATGGTCCAAGTCCAGGAATATTGAGGGAATAGTGAGACAATATTCTAACCTTAATGATGCTAAACCAGAGCTAATGGGGCAGACTTGATTAATTAAAGTACAATTCTCATCATGATTAAAATATCTATGAAATTTACTTGACTAAAAACCAAAGAACAAGATAGTTCTAATTTACTTTTGATAGGAACCAAAATAACATGATATCAACTGACTCGACGGATTGAAAAGAGTGTCGGGTAGCAAAAAAATGAAAAATTCAACTTGATTATCATCTCCATTTTTTGTTTTTATTCTTTTTTTGGTTTTGTTGACATGCTTGATTGTATTTAGTTTAAAATACTTTGATGTAGGTTTTTCCTAATAAAAAAAAAAAAAAAAAGTGGATTATTTTTAGTTATTGCATTCATAATGTGAAATTGCTGTAAATTGTTCAAAACCCCCATTTGGAAAGGACTGGAAAAATTGTTTTATGGCATTTTAATTGCCATGTTATCTATACAGGCAAAGCAATTATACTATTACGCTCTTTTTAATTGATTTAACTAGAGTTCTGATATTTTTTTGTCCAACATAAAAAAAAATATTATTTAGACTTAATTTATTGATCTGATTTACTGATCTAATCATTTTTTTTCATGTGATTGTCAGCTGATCCCATTTAACATTGGTATCCCTTTTTCATTTTACTACAATGATGAATTAAGTCAATAAATTCGGTCAAGCAAGTCACGTAAATTACATTACTAAATTGCAATTTAAGTCCCAAGATGTATCACTTTTCATTCGACGACAATGATGAATTATGTCAATAAATTCAGTCAAGTAATTTAATTGCATTACTAAATTGTAATTTAAGTCATATCTCATCTTTCTCATGCTTCTTGTCATTCTTATATGAGAAAGTTCAGACAGTACTGACCGTTGAAAAAAAAAAATACATGAGAAAGATGTTCATGCACTTCGTATCCCAAGAGGATGAAAGGACTCTTATTTTGAACTACAGGTGATCTGTACAAAGGCAACCACTCACGTTATAATTATTGCACTGTCTAATCTTTTTCATCCACTTGACAATTCTGTAGTTTTGTTATTTAATTTTAGGGTAAATATTATAATTGGTCCTTAAATTTTATCGTTGATTTTAATTTAGTCCCTGAAAATTTTAGTTTTCATAATTTAAAATTCAGTTCCTCAATTATCAATTTTCACCATTAGATCAACTAGATACTAGCTCAATTTGGTCCATTTCAAACATTAAATCATATGTTTCCATTTTGATTTAACAATAAAAATAGACAGAATGATTTAATTGAGATAAAATTGATAATTGAGGGAATAAATTAGGATAATTAAAAGTTCAGGGATCAAATTAAAACTAGAGGCAAAATTTAAGGATCAACTATAATATTTACCCTAATTTTAAGCATCTATTTGGCTGAAATTCCCTCTCTCTCCCTCTCTCTCTCTCTCTCGGACAAACACTTGTGGATATCTTAGATCTCTCTTCTTCACTTCTATAATTTTCTATCATATTGTTATCCTCAACTTGTTCGTTTAAAATGTTTCCAACTCATCCAATTTGGAAACTCAGGTGAGAAGGATTCCTAATGTTTACTCTCTCTCTCTCCCTCTCCACACATGCACATGCATTTTCATATATGTGGGTGGGTGGGAGTGTGTGTGGGCATGTATTCATTGAGATCATCCCCACATGTTTTTGCCTTGACCATTCTCTCTATTAGTGTTCCAAGTAAATGCCAACTCATCCACTTTGCAAGTTGCATAAGTATTTCTTTTTTTTTCTAGAATTTGAATACGCTTGGTTCCTTGAACCATTTTATCCATTGACTGAATTCTATGTTCTCTATAGTCTAATCACTCCCGGGGGGTCCTATTAAGTTTATCTCCATTAGATTAGTTAGAAAAGCTAAATCTAAGTTAGTGTAGTCCAATTGATGAGTTAGACGAGAATCCAAAGCATGAACAAGTCAAAAATAACATTCATAATCCAAACAACGTCTAGTTCCACTCAACTCAATCGAAGAGGTTCCTATCTTATCAAACAACCTTTACTTGAAGATGATTAATCTTAAACTTATCCTCTTATAGCTCTAGTGCACACACACTTACCTTTCCACTCTTCTCAAATATAACATTTGGAGAATGTGAACTTCTTATTGGATATTTTAGTTGGGGCTTCTTCCTCGAACCCTGACATAATCATGCACTCAACGAAAGTGTTTTATCGATTGGCAAAGGTGTTTCACCCACGCGATCTTGCAGGATAGGGCAAGGTTTGAGAGAGTTTTCATTAATCCTGCTTGAGCTGATGTTCTATCCCATATTGTGGCTAAATACTTGCCACGCTCAACATCAAATCATTCTCTTATGCTTATACAAATTGATAAGGGTGTGTCATTTCATCCATCTTCATTAAAATGTCAGAACTTGTTGATTTAACACCTCGACTTCTTACAAATTTTAGAGTATTCATGGAATTTACCTTCTTGGGGTTCCCCTTTTGATTGACCATAGCTTTTAGTTTGGCGTGGCTAGTCTTCATGGCATGAAGAATTCGAATTCGACAAAAAAGAAAAAGGATGATAAAAGAGGATTTCATTACTTAATCATTCAGATCATGTGCTACCTGCTCTTTTCTCTAGAAAACTAAATTTAGTCATACTGTTACTATCAATAATGAAAATTATATAACAGACTGTATAACAAGCCATAAATTGAGAGAATTTGAATCAACTTTACATTTCAAAGCACATGAACCAATAATATATCTTGTCATGAATAAATGTTAATAAAAAGAACTATGATACTTAATCATTAGTAGGCTTAAAAAAGAAAAAATAAACAGAAGTACATGCTATGGGTGATCATATATCTATGTATGCTCACAAAAGGCAAAGAGCTAATTGATCAAATTTCATGGACATTCCTACGAAGAAACACTTGTAATACTATAACTCATGCCTTATTAAGCAAGTTATTCTATTTTTAAACTGGTTTATTTTGGTGCAGCAAATGCTAGTTACAATATGAAATCCAACGAAACAAATTTAGTTATTAGTAAAGCTGGGACTAACGAGGGTACTACTGGGAATAAATTAAGACCTCGAGCTTGAGGGCATAGTTTTCAAATAAAAAGATTTACATGTCACATAACTATAATAGTGAATGATATATCCTTAGATGAATATGTAGGCATCGCACAGTCAAACAAACCGAGATATAAAAATAAGTATGTAGCCATGTCGTATCATGATATATATAGTAATGGAAACCCAAGGTCATCTTTCTCTTTGGTTTGCCTCACCAAAAAATTATTTCAAATGTTTACAAGAAGATCAAAGAATAAGAGATTGTATCAACAATTATGTATAAAAAATAGCAAAATATCCTCTCGAGGGAATTGCACGTATATAGAGTTTAGGGCTTAATTATTTAAAATAAAATACTGAGAATTTAAGCTCGTGTTAAACTCGAATGCTCAAGCTTTATCTTTAGCTGGGGTTTAACAAAAAACCTAACCTTTGTAGTCAAGCTCAATTTGAGCTCAAGCTCGACTAGTCATAACAAACCTGAATGTGAACAAACTCGGCTTGAGTAACACCCCTGTTGTTGTAGGGTAGGGGCACCAACCCGTCGTACAATTCCAGACATTGCTTTCCTTTCTTGGCCAATTAATTTCTTCATATATGCCATGAGATTATCTCCAATTCAATCTCTAATTCTGATCTAACCTAATCTTGTCCTCGAGTTACTGTTACTTCAACAGCGAGAGCACATATCCATGTCTTCAGATGATGCCAAGCCATTCTCCACCCATTATTACCATAATTTTTTTTTTTGTTGGGCTCTGTAGAAACCTATTTGGCAGACAATGGCACTCCCATACAACTTATCTCATGAAGGAAATTTCTTATCGCTTTATTTTGTACGAAAACAGGGGTGCAGAATAGACTGAGGAGTTGAAAACATATATCATCATGTTTGGTGAACGTTGAACTTCGAAATAGAAGCTTTTGTGTGTTTGACATTACTTGGATACATTTAATGTTTCTGTTAGTTGGTGATGTTAGGTTTTAATTCACTTTAAGCAAACTCGACAATAACCCACTAATGTTGTATTAGATTGGTATCTTGTTATTATATCATCTCAAAAATTGTCATTTCTGTCGCTATCACATCATCTTTGATTTATGATAAATTGATTAGTGTGGGGGCAGCTCATAATGAAATCTGCCAACTGTTTCGGGTGAAGCGAGTTTGTATTGGGACTTAATAGCTTCATGTTAAAAGACACTTCACATATATCCGATTCATTTATTAATTTATGTCTTACGAATTGTGTCATAACAGATTCATATCGTTCGTACATCGTATATAACCGGTATATAAACGATTCATGTACTATATTTTTTTTTGATTGGTTTCACTCATACCCGATTCATTTATTAATTGTGTCATATCGAGTCCACTCGTTTACGAAACGGGCGACTTATGAAAAATTCAAACCCTCTAATTTTGTATCGGGTCGTATCATATTTTTGAAGCCTACTCAGCAGACATGGGTGTTGTATTATTCAAAACTGGGGATGGACGAAGCTTCCTCTCAAGGCCAGAGGGTGTGAAGTGTGAACAACTTATAGTTGTTATTATGTTATGTGTCTGTATTTTGGTGTTGGAGGTTGAACATGTGGACATTATGAAGCTGCCTCCTCTTTATCTTAACAGCTTTGAATCGGACTTTGGTCCACAGCAGCCTTATGTGTGGTTTGTGGGAAGGAAAAGAGGGTAGAATTCTCTTCCTGTCAAAATAGAGAGAGAGAGAGAGAGCAACCATGCAATATTAAAAGTCATCCCCAACATGATAAAGAACAAAAGAAATATGAGGCACGGTTTCACACTGGTAATATATATTTCATTGAATCATCCTTAAAAATGTGAACGTCATTGTTTTAGTCAATTATCACGGCGTGTATGGGATATAGGAAACATCGAACACCCAAAGTCTTTGTATGGGTAGCTGTGTGTGTAATTTCTGCTAATTTGGCCAGTGGTCAGTGACTTGGGTAGTTTTTACCGACTAATTTTATGCGCACCAAAAATTGTCAAATTTTTTTACACCAAATCAACGTAAGTCGTTAAATTTATGGGTTTCGTTGACTCACACTAGCATCTAATGAAAAGACTCTACCACATCATTTGATACATATCGTTTTGTGTAGGAGTGTTCAAATTTTTGATTAGCCACAATTTCTTACCCTACCCGACCCTATTCGACCCTACCCTACCTTACTGAACGACTAGTCGCAAAAATCGGATAGGAATGCGGAAGAGTTTTTGGTCTTCCTATTAAATCGGATAGGAATGCGGAATACTCATCAATTTTCGCATTCCTACCCTACCCTACCCGCAAAAAATATATTTAACTTTTTTATATTTTTTTTAGTAATTATAAGAGTATTTGTGTGGTATAATTTATATTATAACATTGTTATTGTTGTGAATGTTTGAGTAGCTAAAACATGACTTATTTTTTGTGTAGGTTATGATGGGTCAGGCCCAAAAGGCTCAAATTCATGCTTAAGCCCAATTATTATCAAAGGCCCAAACTTATAATGACCCAGCGGGTCCAATATGATCCAAATCCTGTCAGGTTCATCATAGAGCTACATCAGCTTGGCTACGACATCAAGGGAGCACTCAAGACCCTCACCTCCACCACCTTAGAAGCGGTCAACCTTGACCGAGTCTCATGGAGAGCACCTCAACGGCCTCACCCATTGAGGAGAAGTCGCAAACCCCACCAGGATAGTTGGATAGTTGCTGTTAAGTCGCCCCAATCTGTTGGGGAACGACTATAAATTGTAAGCCCCACCAACACTTGGGGGGCATCACACTGAACAGAGCACATAACTCCTCTCCCTCTCTGAACTTGTACTCTCTACTCTTTCTACACACCGAAGTTAATAAAATAATTCGGCAACTCTAGTCATTCAAAAGTGGACGTAGGTCACATTGACCGAACCACTATAATTCCCCGTTTTCTCTCTCTACATTAATTACTGCATTTATTTCCAATTACTTGACAGGTGGTGTACAAAGCCAATTTGTGCATTATCAGTTTGACGCCGTCTGTGGGAACCCGACAAAATTCTCACCTTTAAGTACTTTCTATGTTGAATCGATGACAATCACTAGCAGATCGATGAACCAACATGAGGATAATCCACCACGAGAGGAGGAGGTTGTTCCTCCACCGGCCAATCCTGTCCCGAATGCACAACAGATGTTGCAGACCATGCAGGAGCTTGTAGCCCAAAACCAGTAGATCCTACAACTCATGCTCGCCAGACAAGGAGGAGCACAGCCTAGAGGACCTCAAGTCAGAGGAGCTCCACGCCCTGGACACCAAGGAGCTCCACACCTTGGTGCTCCCCATCTGGGTGCCCACGTAGGCCTAGGCGCCCCCTTTGGAGTTCCCTTGGGTGCCCCACACAGGGGAGCCCACCATGAAGGACCTCCACCTCCTCCTCCAACTCCTGCTCCCCATGGTGAAAACCCTCATTTTCAAGAGGACGAATGGGAGAACCAGAGCATGGAGTATGGAAGCCATTTCCATGACAATTTCAAAGGAGCTCCCAACCAATGAGACGAAAAAATAAAAGAAGTGCAAAACCAACTAGGTGACGTCTTCAACGCCATAAAGGCGTAAGGACCTGAGACTGTGGACTATCTTGTTAGGCGAATTGACACGCCTTTCAAACCTGACGTGGCAAACTACCCCCTCCCTCAAAAGTTTAAAATGTCATCCGTAGAGACCTTTGACGGAACGAAGGACCCATTAGACCACCTCGAAACCTACAAAACACTAATGCAGCTGCACAATGTCCCTGACGAAATCATGTGCAGAGCGTTCCCAACCACCCTGAAGGGATCCGCTCGACAATGGTTTGCTAAGATCGCCCCAACCTCTATTGCCTCTTTTGCTGAGTTGAGCAGGTCCTTCGTGTCGCACTTTATCGGAGGACGCCGCCACCAGAAGCCAGTCACTCACCTGCTCAGCATAAAGCAAGACAAGGACGAGAGCCTGAGGAGCTACCTCACTCGTTTTAACGAGGAGGTCCTTCAGGTCGAAGAGCCCGAAGACAAGGTAACTATGACCACCTTCTTGGGAGGCCTCTGCTCGTCAAGTTTCCTCTTCTCACTAATGAAGCGCCCACCGAGAAGCATGCCAGAGCTATTAGCAAAAGCCCAAAAGTACATGAACGCGGAGGACATCACGAGGGCCAAACGAGGTGAGTCATCCAAAACAGGGGAGAAGAGAAAGGAAAGAGACAAAGACGACAAGAAAGAGACTAGCAACAAGCACAGCAGGACAGAGAGGGTACCCGTCAAGGAGCGGCTTGGTCCTGCTCCTCAGAGAAACCGCCAAGCCTTCACTCCCCTCAACGCCGCTGTAGGGCACATCCTACTCCAGATCCAAGATGACCCCGCGGTAAAGTGGTCTAGGAGGATGAAGTCTCCTCCAAACTGCAGGAACCCAAACAAGTATTGTCGCTTTCATCGCGACCATGGCCATGACACCGATGACTGTTATGACCTCAAAAGACAAATTGAGGACCTCATTCAACGTGGACACCTTCGCCAGTATGTTGTTGGAAGGGGGCAAGCGCCGCCGCCACCTCACAATCAAGAAGATCCACACCTCATCAGAGAAATTCACACCATTTCTGGAGGACTTGCAGGAGGAGGAGAATCCCTCTCCACCATGAAGGCTCATGCCAGGAAAGCTAGGCACCTTGATGATGAGCGACCATCCAAGGCGCCCAAGCATGGTGGCAACGAGGTCATATCCTTCTCAAACAAGGACTTGGAAGGAATCCAGCATCCACATGACGACCCTCTGGTACTCACCATGATCGTTGCCAATTTCCAGGTGCGAAGGATCCTGGTGGACAGCGGCAGCTCTGCGAACATCTTATTCGCAGAAGCTTATGACAAGCTCAACCTGGGCAGTGAGAGACTTCAGCCCATAACATCACCCCTTATTGGGTTCTCAGGGGATAAGGTGTATCCCCTAGGATCCATCACCTTACCAGTCACTGCTGGCGTAGCACCCCGAAGCTCTACGATCATGGTCAACTTTCTAGTAATAGACTGTCCATCAGCCTACAATATCATACTGGGGTGGCCTGCTCTCAATACATTAAGAGTTGTGCCATCCACCTATCACCTCATTCTACGCTTTCCAACCCCGAATGGAGTCGGAGAGGTACGAGGAGACCAAGTAGCAGCAAGAGAGTGCTATGTCTCCTCCATGAAGATCAGAAAGCCATAAGAGGCATTACAAGTGGAGGTCCTTGACCCAAGGGATGACGCTGCCATACAAAGAGGAGAACCAGTCGAAGAGCTCACCCCGGTGGTCTTAGATGAGGAGCATCCAGACATGAGGGTGTACATTGGCTCTTCTCTCTCTGAAGATCTGGTTCGCCAGCTAATAGGCTTTCTGAAATGCAACATGGATATTTTTGCATGGTCACATGCAGACCTTGAAGGAATTGATCCTGAGGTCGCCACCCACCGCCTCAATGTCAACCCGCGCTATAAGCCTATACGCCAAAAGCTAAGGGGCACCTCCACTGAAAGGGCCCAAGCAATAGACAAGGAGGTGGGGAAACTAATAGGGAATGGGGCGGTCAGGGAAATAGCATACCCAGCTTGGCTCTCAAATGTGGTGATGGTAACCAAAGCCAATGAGAAGTGGCGCCTTTGCGTCGACTTCACTGAGCTTAACAAGGCGTGCCCAAAATATAGCTACCCGTTACCACAAATAGACCTCCTCAGCGACGCCATGGCATGACACGAACTACTCACCTTCCTGGATGCATACTCTAGATACAACCAGATCAGCATGCACCCCCCAGACCAGAAGAAGACATCATTTATCACTCCGAATGGGACCTACTGCTACAGGGTCATGCTCTTTGGGTTAAAGAACGTAGGGGTCTTAGATGAGGAACATCCAGACAGGAGTGTGTACATTGGCTCTTCTCTCTCTGAAAATCTGGTTCGCCAGCTAATAGGCTTTCTGAAACGCAACATGGATATTTTTGCATGGTCACATGCAAACCTTGAAGGAATTGATCCTGAGGTCGCCACCCACCGCCTCAATGTCAACCCTCGCTATAAGTCTGTACGCTAGAAGCTAAGGGGCGTCTCCACTGAAAGGGCCCAAGCAATGGACAAGGAGGTGGGGAAACTAATAGGTAATGGGGCGATCAGGGAAGTAGCATACCCAGATTGGCTCTCAAATGTGGTAATGGTAACCAAAGCCAATGGGAAGTGGCACCTCTGCATCGACTTCACTGAGCTTAACAAGGCGTGCCCAAAAAATAGCTACCCGTTACCACGAATAGACCTTCTCATCGACGCCACGGCAGGACACGAACTGCTCACCTTCCTAGATGCATACTCTGGACAACCAGATCAGCAAGCACCCCCCAGACCAGGAGAAGACATCATTTATCACTCCGAATGGGACCTACTGCTACAGGGTCATGCCATTCGGGTTAAAGAACGCAGGGGCAACCTACCAGCGATTGGTGAACAAAATGTTCCAGTCCCAGATCGGGCGAACGATGGAGGTCTAGGTTGACGACATGTTGATGAAGAGTCTCGCCGCAGCATACCATATTGACCATCTCCGAGAAACCTTCACTGTTCTACGGTTATACCACATGAAGCTGAATCCTGATAAATGCGCTTTTGGCGTAGGATCAGGAAAGTTTTTAGGATTCATGGTCAACCAAAAGGGGATTGAGGCGAACCCTGATAAGATCAAAGCAATCCTCGACATGAAGTCACCTTCCTCAACCAAGGAGCTCCAGCGCCTCAACGGAAGAATTGCAGCACTTAACAGGTTCGTCTTCAAGTCTGCAGACAAATGTCTGCCTTTCTTCAAAATTCTCCGAAAAGCCTTCGAGTGGGGACCTGAGGCAGAGGAAGTCTTCCAAAGGCAAAAAAGCCTACTTAGCTACACCTCTTCTCCTTTCACATGCTACTCTAGGAGAAACTCTGTATCTATACCTTTCGGCCTCCCCATCGGCAGTAAGCTCAGTCCTTGTCAGAAACAGTGATGGAGTGCAAAGACCTATCTACTATGTGAGTAGGGCATACAGGGGAGCAGAAGTCAGATATTCAGGGCTTGAAAAACTAGCACTCGCCCTAATCTCAGCGGCGAGGCGCCTACAACACTACTTTCAGAGTCACAGCATCGTTGTCGTCACAGACCAACCTCTGAAGAGAATTCTGGGAAAGCCCGACGTATCTGGAAGACTCCTTAAGTGGGCAGTAGAACTTGGCGAATTTGACATCCAATATCAACCAAGGGCGGCCATCAAAGCACAAGCACTGGCGGATTTCATTGCTGAGCTTACTCCAATAGAGGAGGAGAACAACGAGCTTTCCACCTCGCCCAGCGAGGATACCTCAACTCCCGACGAGGACGTACAGGAGCTCTGTGAGGACAGCCTAACGCCCAGCAAGGATCCCCAGGCGCCCAAACTGGGCGACCAAGCCATCCCAGGAGCCCAGACCATAACATCAGGCGCCCAGGTCTGGCGCTCAGACCCCCTCAGGCGCCCAGACCCCCTCAGGAGCCCAGACTGGCGCCCAGGCATCTCCCTCTAGCGCCCAGACCCCTTCAGGCGCCCAGATTGGCGCCCAGGCATCTCCCTCTGGCGCCCAGCCTCCTGCGGAGACCTCCGAACATTCCTCTCTACCACTCTGGAAACTCTACGTCGATGGCTCCTCAACCAGTGAAGGAGGTGGAGCAGGCCTCATCCTGATTAGTCCCGACGGTACCCCCATCAAGTATGCAGTGAAGCTTCACTTCATTGCCTCCAACAATGAGGCAGAATATGAAGCTCTTCTCTCTGGCCTAAGGTTGGCAACAGAAATGGAAGCCCAACATCTTACTTCTTATAGTGACTCTCAGTTGATAGTCAACCAAGTAAAGGGCGAGTTTGAGGCAAAAGGTGCCAAGATGTAGGAGTACCTCGCCCTAGTGAAAGCCTTGGTCGCTAAGTTCCAATACTTCCAAATTCGCCACATCCCAAGGGAAGACAACATGGCCGCTGACGCACTTGCTAGGCTCGCCTCATCTTCCCAAGACCTTTTAGGACCAGCATTCATCGGTCATCAGTTTGAACCAAGCAAGTTAGATGTGGGAGCCGCAATCGTCAACTGTGCTTCCACCAAATCAAACTGGATGACCCCAATAAGGGCATACCTCCAGGAGGGTACATTACCAGACAATCCACTCGAGGCCAGGAAGCTTAGGATGAGAGCTTCCAAATTCACTATCTTACAAGACATCCTCTACAAGAAAGGCTACTCCTTGCCATTGCTGCGGTGCCTTTCACCCGAGGAAGCTGACTATGCCTTGCGGGAGATCCATGAAGGAATTTGTGGGAATCACTCCGGAGGACGCTCCCTCACCCACAAAGCACTCCGACAAGGCTACGTCTGGCCTAGCATGGTGAAGGACGCACAGGGGTTCACCAATAAATGTGACAAGTGTCAGCGCTTCACCACTGTGCCTAGGCTACTGCCAGAGGAACTCACAGTCATTACAAGTCCATGGCCTTTCTCTAAATGGGGCATTGACATCCTAGGCCTCCTACCCCTTAGCAGAGGACAATGCAAGTTCGTAGTAGTAGCGATCGACTATTTCACAAAATGGGCAGAATCAGAACCCCTGGCAAAGATAACAGACTCAAAGGTTAAAGACTGTATCTGGAAAAACCTAGTCTACCGCTTCGGGATACCCCACGCCATTGTCAGTGACAATGCGAAGCAATTCGACAATAAACTGCTCAACTTCTTCTGCTCTGATCTTTAGATAAAACAACCTCATTCTAGCCCAAACATATCCGCAAGCAAATGGGCAAGCAGAAGTCATGGTGAGAACAGTGCTACGCAACCTGAAGACAAGGCTCGAAAGAGCGAAGGGTCTTTGGGTTGACGAGCTCCCAGGTGTCCTATGGGCTTACAGAACCACGCCGAGAACCCCAACCGGAGAGACCCCATTCTCCCTCACCTTTAGAACTGAGGCAGTCATCCCTATGGAGATCGGGGTTCATTCTCTAAGGGTCCAACACCACGACCCCATCATCAACGAGGAAGGACTTTGCATCAACCTCGACTTGATAGAGGAGGCAAGGGAGACGGTTGTGGTCCGCAACACCGAGTACAAGCGCCGTATGGCGAAGTTCTACAACTCGAGGGTGAAGCATCGTTCCTTCCAATCAAGTGACTTGGTGCTCAAAAAAGTGATCTCCGCCACAAAGGACTCACGCGAAGGGAAGTTAGGACCAAATTGGGAAGGACCCTACCTCGTAACAGAAGTGGTGAGGCCATGTACATACAAAATCCAGAATTTTGAGGGGAATGTCTTACTTCATCCGTGGAACGCTGAACACTTGAAGAGGTACTACCAGTGACACCTTGAGAGAGTCAAAGTAGTAAACAGTGGGGACTTGATTTTATACCTTTTTGGGATTATTACCCAATTTTCAATATACTTTTTCGGGATTATTACCCAATATTGCTTGACATAAGCAATGAATGAATAAAACTCTCTACATTTTACTCCAAAATGATTTTTGCATTTTCATTCAATTTCAAAGGAGTATCAGTACAAAAGTAAGACTATGAATTGTCTTGCTAAAAAAAAAAATCAAAAGTCTCCAATACTCTAGCTACTCTCATAGTCGTCGTCCTCCTCCTCTTCTTCACCTTCCTCATCATCCTCAGCCTCGCTAGAGCCTCCATCACCATTATCAGGCGCCTCAGTTGGCATGAAGCCTGAAACATCAATATCAGGAAAGGAAGTTGAGATCTTCCCTCGGAGCTCATCATAACCGTCAATGAAGGCATCTGCAAGGCCATTCATCAAGTCCCTCTCAGTTGTGACAGCCCTCTCCTCAGCCTGCAAAGCTTTCTCATAAGCCGCCTTCACCTCTGCCTCCGCAGCAGCCTCTCTGAGCATGGCCCTCTCGCAGGTCTTTGCAAGCTCAGTCTCACTGAGCGTGGCCCTCTCACGGGCCTTCACAAGCTCAGCCTCTCTGAGCGCGTCCCTCTCATGGGTCGCCAAAAGCTCAGAATCAAGATTAGTTGTCTTCTCACGAGCCTCCTTAAGTTCAGCCTCTAGCCTGGCCGCCTTCTCATGGGACGCCAAAAGATCTGTCTCCCTCAACGCAGCCCTCTCACGGATCGCCACAAGCTCAGCCTAAGAAGCCCTACTAGCAGCTTCAAACTCAGCAATCTTCACCCGAGCAGCAAGGAGCTCATTTTGCATAGCATCATGATCTTGCTTCATCTGATGGTGACTATAAGTCCTTGAAAGTAAACACATGGATGCAGTAGAAGCCTGAAGAAAGATAAAAGTCAGAAGAAGCTTAAGAAAGGACTAGAGAAAGGGAGACAACTAACCCTTACCTGAGCCAGGCCTTCCAAAAAAGAGCCGATTATTCCTTCGGTACCCAGGACGTTAATCCCGATAACATCATTGGAAAACACAAACCGCCCAAGGCGATCCCTTATGATTGATGCGTTACCCAACATAGAGCTGATCTGAATCGGTGCACTTTTTGGAGTTTCCACAAGAGGAGTCGAGGAACCTTGAGCAGAAGGTGTAGTCAAAGGGGTCTCTAAAGTAACGGGTACGGTTGAAGGAGTCATTGCCCGAGGAGGCACTTGATGGGGGCACACCCGAGGAACAACTTGTGGGGTTGCTTGAGGAGAGTTCACCTCGGTCGACACATTTGGAGAAATCACTTGGGAGGCACCCTCCTTCCTCGCCACCTTGGGAGGAGGAGGGCTCCTACCAGAGAGACGGGACCCAATCACCTCCCTATATATCTCTACAGAAGCAATAAAGTGTTGTAGATGAAAAGCACCAAACAAAGGTGAAAAGTACAAAACAAATCATCGTACCTTTCCTATTCAAAGAGGAACCACCAGACTTTGAAGAAGGAGCATCAGCCTTAGCAGGAACCGAAGAGGAAACACTGACTCCTCCATCTTTGAGCATGAGAGCTCCAAAGTCTCTTGTAGGATGAGCTCGCACAGCCTCAAGCTTCCACTCTTGACCCTTGGAGAGCGTAGGGGAACCTGCAAGGAATGTGGTAAGAGAAGGGTAAATATATGGGACGTACCAACTTCTTTGGAGCAACCCATCGTGATGGTACCAATACCCTATCAACATCCGAAGCCCACTCTCCACCGACGAATATGAAATGAGATTTCCAACTATGGCAGTTGGAGGGTAGTCCAGTGATCAATTTGCTTTCTCTCAGAGAGAAATAGAACCAGCCTCGTTTAGGAGCAGGAGTCTCACTCAAGTAATAGGCTGCGTGAAACTCAGCAGGAGAGGCATCTTCATGATGCACTTTTCTCCACAATTCCAAAAAGGCTAGCATAACCCTCCAACCATTGGGCGTCAGCCGCCTAGGCGTCAGTGAAAAGTAATTCAAGATGCCACAAACGGAAGAAGGCATGGGGAGTCTGAGCCCAACCTCAAGCATCTCCGCATAAGTGACAATGTCACCAAAGGAGTCATCACAAGCGGGCTCGCCCATTTCTGCTCGGCGGCACAACACAGTCGGAGGAATGTGGTAGGTGAAAATAATCCGCGAAATATCGGCGTCTGAAACTAAAGTGCTAGACAGGGTACTTACTTTGGACCCGTCGTCGTCACGGGCTACTTTGCCTTTGTGTTTTTTGCTGCGAAGACGTGAAGGATTACCCAAGCCATTGCCAGGGTCTTTGCCATGAAAGGTGCCCGGAGTGCTCACCTCCTGCGCTGCGTACCGAGCAGTCCCACGCACATCAGTGGTTCTTTTGCTCGCCCCATCCGCGTGCACAACACCTGGGCCAGCACTACTCAGCCCAACACCTGGAGAGGTGTCTGACCCCCTCTGCTTGCCTAAACCATCCATACCCAGCACCTAGTTCACAGCACCCAGCGCCTGAGATACGCACCCAGCAGTCCAAGCATGCCCAGAAACCACAACGCGCCCCGCCTGCTCCTCCCTCATCTGATCTCTCTTACCTGCATGGATGCTCAGTGCTACAGTAGGCTCGCTAAAGGCAAGCTCGCCCAATGCGAAGAGCTCGCCCAGCATGACAGTTGGCACGCCCAACACAGCGGCAGGCTTGCCTGCCTTCCTCAACCGATCGCCCGCGAAATAAGGGGTAGCAGCGCCCAGCGCTAGCTCGCCCATGGCGCAGGCAGCAGCAGCGCCTAGCGCCTGCTCGCCCCCCTTGATGCACACCTGGCCCAATGTGGCCTCCTCGCCTCCTCCATAGGCGATGGGCAGCTCGCCAAAACCGCTTAGATCAGCCCCCTCCTCGCCCAGGCTGCTCAGATGGGCGCTCGACGCCAGCCTCTCGACGTGCACACCAGCTACCGCCGCCTCCTCCCTCGTTTTCTCCTTCGCCCCATCTTGGTCGCCCATGGACAGCCTCGCCTCCTTGGCTCATCTCACCCATATTACTTGAATCCATGGAAGCTCGAGAAGGGCTTGTGTGCACGGCAGATTCGGCAATGGCCTTTCCGCCGCTACCTGCTCCCTCTTCAACGGCAATGTGGGTCTTCTCTATAGTCGACATTGATTCTCAAACTCAAAGAATCCCTAACCTTGGATCTTCAAATATTTCAAGAAGAGCTCTATAAGGAATGGGCAAAATGAAGAAGAAAAGTATGTATTTATAGCCTAGGGTTTCCAAAAGAGGGAAAAGCCCAAAATTGAAAATCAAGGGCTCTCTTAAAAATCCAAGTAAAAGATAAAAGACTTGAGGTGTTCAGTAAAGCAAAAATATATCTTGAAAGGGAAGAGTCATCTAGTAGAGGAAGTCTCCACCACCCAGAGCTCAAGATTCAAACAAATGCCCCATTCTCCAAGTTTCCTAGGACACAGGGCATTGGGGGGCAAATGATGGGCCAAGCCCAAAAGGCTCAAATCCATGCTTAAGCCCAATTATTATCAAAGGCCCAAACTTATAATGACCCAACGGGCCCAATATGATCCAAATCTAGTCAAGTTCATCATGGAGCTACATCAGCTTAGCTACAACATCAAGAGAGCACTCAAGACCCTCACCTCCTCCACCACCTTGGAAGCGGTCAACCTTGACCGAGTCTCATGGAGAGCACCTCAACGGCCTCACCCGTTGAGGAGAAGTCGTAAGCCCCACCAAGATAGTTGGATAGTTGCTGTTAAGTTGCCCCGATCTGTTGGGGAACGACTATAAATTTTCAAGCCCCACCAACACTTAGGGGGCATCACACTGAACAGAGCACATAACTCTTCTCCCTCTCTTAACTTGTACTTTCTACTCTCTCTACACACCAGAGTTAATAAAATAATCCGGCAACTCTAGCCATTCAAAAGTGGACGTAGGTCACATTGACCGAACCACTATAATTCTATGTCTCCTCTCTCTACTTTAATTACTGCCTTTATTTTCAATTACTTGACAGGTGGTGTACAAAGTCAATTTGTGCATCATCATGTTACATGATTTGTGGTGAACTGGTGATCTATTGGAGCAGTTATGATTTTAATGTGTTTCATATGGTTTAAACTTAAAATAATTGTTATTGCATTTGTATAACAATTATGATGGATTGTTGTTCATGTTTTCTTATGTTTTATTATAATTGTTGTTGTAGTTGTTTTAGGTTTTAGTGTTATTGATTTATTGTATTGTTAAATTGGTGCATGTTGTTTAATTGAATTGTTAAAATGATCCAAAAATTAATAGCTACAAAAGTGTTTATTCGACTTCCTACCTGATTAATCGGGTAGGAATACCATACCTGATCAGGTAGGGTAAGCCAATAAAAAATTCTTCCGCAAAGTATCGGGTAAGAAGACGAAAAACTATATTTCCTACCCATAGGGTAGGGTGAACACCCCTAATTTTGTGCATAAATTTGGTGCTCAAAAGTTTATTGGTCATGTTCTTAACTTAACATGATCTAGACGAAGTTAACCTATATGAGTTCAATCTTAATGAGGTTAGACAATAAACGGCTAAATTTCTTTCCCCTATCTCATAAATGAGTCAATATAAATTCGGTTTGTGACATGAACCTAACACAAGACGAATCTAATTATACATAATTATAAATTAATTGGATATAGGTTAAACAAACGTTGATACGACACGACATGTTGGGATTTAGAAATACGACAAGTTGACGACCTTAGTGATCAATGAGGAGGTAACAAAGGTCATTCCTATCTGCTGCCCTTAGCTCCCTTATAGGAGGCCTTCTAAAGGGTAAAATTCCATTTTCTCTCTTTAAGGTTTGCCCAGAGACAACCGTATAATCATTTAGAGTACGTTTGGTTGACAGTAATGTTAATTGAGAATGGACATCTCATTCCTAGTAATGAGATACCCAATTTTCAATTACCTTAGTAATCTCATATTTAGTGTTTGGTTATTGTCACTAATCTGGTATGGGAATTAATGTCATTATCAAATTGTTTTAGAAAATAACTTAATTTTAGAAAAAAAAATTGATTTTAAGATGAGAACTTAGGGCGTGTTTGGTTAGCATCTGCAAAACAGTTTTTTGTTCTCAAAATTTTCAAAACACCCGAAACCTGTTTGTTTAGCTTTTTTGTTCTCAAAATTTTCGAAAAAAATGGGATTTGAGACACAAAAATAGAAAACAAGCAAGCTTGTTTTCTGAGTTTTATTTGGAAATTGTGAAAACACGGAAAACTGAAGAACCCATTTACTGTGCACTTAACATAAAAGCATTTTTTTTTTTTTTTGGCATTCGTTTCCCTGACCTCTCTCTCTCTCTCTCTTGCCGACACCATGGATCGGTGACTGGAAGCACAGATCCGGTGACTTGAAGCACAGATCCGGCGACTGGTGGTGGTTGTCGGTGTTGGGTGTTAGGTGGTGGTTGTGGGTGTTGGGTGGTTCTCGGTGTGGGTTGGTGGTGGTGGTTGTGGGTGTTGGGTGGTTCTCGGTTTGGGTGGTGGTGGTGGTGTGGGTGTTGGGTGGTTCTCGGTGTGGGTTGGTGGTGGTGGTTGTGGGTGTTGGGTGGTGGTGGTGGTGGTTGGGTGGTTCTCGGTTTGGGTGGTGGTGGTTGTGGGTTGTGGGTTGGTGGTGGTTGTGGGTTGGTGGTGGTTGTGGGTGTTGGGTGGTTGTCGGTTTGGTTGGTGGTGGTTGTGGGTGTTGGGTGGTTGTCGGTTTGGTTGGTGGTCTTGGTGTTGGGTGGTTCTCGGTTTGGGTGGTTGTGGGTTAGCGGTGGTTGTGGGTTGATGGTGGTTGTGGGTTGAAGGTTGTTGTGGGTTAGCGATGGTTGTAGGTGGTCTTGATGCACAGTGAAAGAGAGAGAGACAGAGACAGAGACGAAGAGAGGTGGAAATTGGAAATTATTGTCCAAACAAATTTTATAATTTTGGTTCTTTAAAACTATTTTCAAAAATATATAACCAAACAGGTTTTGTGATCTAAAAATTTTTAAAAACACTTTCTTAAAACTCTTCTCAAAAATAGTTTTCAGATACTGTTTTTGAGATGCAAACCAAACAAGCCCTTAATTTTTGAAATGTAGTTAATTTTAGAAAAGAGCTTCATTTTGGGATTTTTATTCCTTTTATACAATACACAATCAATGTAGGTATGAGTTATCACCATTGACCATAGGTTTAAGATACCCATTATTATTGAGAATTGGATTACGTTTGTAATCTTATTTCGAGAATCTCATTCTCAATCAAGATTATCATTATTCAAACGAAACCTTAGTAGTTACAGATTAAAGTGCTTAAGAGTGAAAAACCCAAAATCATAGGGTGCGTTTGATAACGTTTTCGTTTTTATGTTTTTTTTTATAAAAAAAATAGAACTAAGTTTTGCTTTTTTTTGTGATAAAAATTAAAAATCTAAAACATGTTTGGTAGTCATTTATATTTAAAAAATTGTGAAAACAAAAATAAAAAATATATTTGGTATTATATCAAAAAATCACCACCCAAACCCCACCACCTTACCTCAATAACCACCCAAAACCACCACCTAACCCCACTGACCACCCAACCCCCACCACCGAAACCCACCCCCTACCCCACTGACCACCCAATCCCACCCCCAACCCCACCACCGAAACCCACAACCCACCCCCACCACCGAAAACTAGCCACCCAGCCACCACCGAAAACCAGCCACCCAACCCACCCCCTAACCCCGAAACCCACAACCACCCAACCCCCACCCCCATCCCCGAAACCCACAACCACCCAACCCACCCCCCAACCCCGAAACCCACAGCCACCCAACCCCACCCCATTCCCGAAATCCACATCCATCCAATCCACCCCCCATCCCCGAAAACCCACCACCACCCAAACCCACCACCACCAACCAACCCCACCACCACTAGCGAAACCCACCACCACTCTCCAAAATCCATCACCACCACTAAAATAAAGAAGGTTGAGAGAGAGAGTGAGAGCGACAGAGGGAGAGGGGGGGCTGGAGATGGCGTCTGGCTTCTCTTCGTCTTCCTTCGACTTCGTCTTCAGCAGAGAGAGAGAGAGATAACAGAGATCTGAGAGATGAGAGATGAAAAGAGAGATGCCTTTTATATACTCAAGAAAAAAATTCATATTTTGTTGCTAAGGAAGATCGAAGCCCAGACCTCTTTAATTGACTCGCGCGTGTTTGTTTTTTTGATGTTTTCAAAAACATCATTTTAGGTGTTTCTATATGTGGACCTTGTTTTTGAAACAGAGCAATTAAAAAAAAAATAAAAACATTCACCAAACATGTTTTTATTTTTTTTTTGGGCCATAAAATGAAAAAAAAAACAAAAAAAAACGAAAACATGAAGTTACCAAACGGGCCCATAGTTATTAAACTTAAAAGTACGAGTGAAACTTAATAGCGTTTTTCTTGTGTTAAAAAGGAAAATTAAAACATTTGTATGATACGAAATCATGAATCTTGATGTTCACCACTTTGATAATTCACTCCATTATCATCCTTGTCGGACCTTTCGAAGGTCGGTTGCTTGGTCTAATCTTGCTACTCTTGAGCTTGGTTGATCCAAACTCAGAGGACAAATTTAGTTTGTCGAGTTAACTACTAACATAACCCCTAAACTATTTTATTTGCGTTAATTTAATCCATGAATTATTTTTTGTATCAATTTAGTCTATCAACTATGCAATGTGTGTTAATGTGACCCTCGTCCAAATTTATCGTTTGTTTTGACGAAAAACTTCACATGCAGGTCACATAAATCAAAAATTAAGAACAGTTAAAACCATCATGTAAGACTTTCTGTTGAAGTTAATGATAAATCAGACAAAAGGGCCACTCTCCATCACTTTTTTGACCTAGATCGATCTTACTCTAATGGTATGGTTTAGCTTTCAGGGTCAAGAGGAAGTCAGTCGGAGGGTAAGAACTTACTAACTCGAACACCCTTAACCGTTGAAGTCACAAAAACAAAAGGGTAAGAACCTAGACAGCATTTGACTAAATTCCAAAATTTTATTTCCATTTCTTTTTTTCTCTTTTGATTAGTCTGGGAAATCATCTCAATTTCAAAGGAATATATTTTTACTTTTACTTCACAAAGCACCATACCAAAAATTATAAATAAATAAAGATTCATTACAACTCATCTAGGATTTAGTTACTACTAAAAAGGCCAGTTAGAATTCCATAAGGTCAAAGTTATAACTTAAAAAAATGTTAAACAATCTTAAAATGTTAATATTACTCTTAAAATATTAAATTAAGTCCAACAAAACCCTTTCACTCCACCAAATTAAACCGTAATCTCACTTTTCCTTTCATTATTTACAACATAATTCTTACTCTACACATTCTTTTACATGAACAATTCTAAATTAACTAAAAAAATAGGACTAACAACATGGATTAAATGATGTGACATTAACATAGTAATGTTCTTTGTCGAATTTTACCCATTCAATATCAAAACTAATAAAATCTTACTTGCGATAAACCATGTCACAAAATATTAGCTAAAACTAAAAAAGGACTCTCAAGGCTTAATCAGTACTTTTGTATTTTGAAAAGCATAAAAAAAATATTTTAAAAAATAAATTATTTATATACTTTTTTCAGTTTTGAAAGGATCACGTTTAGAATTTTCACATAGGGCTCCAATTTCTATCGACAGGCCTGCCCTATGGGAAACCCACTGAAAAGGAAAGAAATAGTCATCATCATAACATGGATTTGGCATTAGATGACATAAACAGTATTTGAGATCAATTCTCACTAAAACAAAAACATTAAGAGTTGTAAATCAAGGACAAATATGGGTTAAAAAATGTATCTTGGTTTTGACAGCTCAATCATACAACCCCTCCTGTTCCCAGATATCAATAAGAAAATCTACCATTTCCTGTCATTTGACATCCAAATGGTGGTCAGTAACCAGCAAGCTAACATGCATAAACAAAATCTATGTAACCAAAACAACCCAGTGTTAGAGCAGACTTACAGGGAGAGGGATGGGATGGGGAAAGGCTTTGTTGGTTCCAAGTAAACTCTCATAAGTTGAATTCCAACTGCAAAACATAATGGTTGAATCAACAAGCGCGCACACACATATAATGGTAGTGAAAGCTGCAAAAACAAAGTCACAAATAGCAATGCCATAAAAATATAGGCACAAAGGGACTGTAGTGGGGGAATGCTCCCAAGGCAGATTCGACTCCATATGCTGGCTGTGAGCATCAGAAACCAGAATGAGGGAGGACTTTTAGCCTGTCAATGACCTCATCCTTTATCTTGTTTATTTAAGTTTACTTAATTTTGGATCGTGATGGGGGGAACTCATTGTTAGCTAACCCAAAGATAGAGATAATAAACACCTTAATCGCTGTTCCCGAACTTGGGTATGGGTCTGAGACCCCTTATTCCCAATCCACTGCTGCCTCGTTTGATTCCAAAGAAGAAGACCTGCACCCAACATCTCGCATAAGAGCAACCTTTAAAGCACTCAAGTAGATTCAGAGGATGAGGGACCACAATTATCACATAGGCAAAATTCAAAAGAAATATACAGTGAAATACAGCAGTTTAGATGTCATTGCATCTCCCAACTTAAAAAGGAATGTCATAAATCTCAACACACAACCACCCAACAATCATAAGGTGTGGTTATACTTGTTTCAGAGCACTGCAATAAGACTTAAGTGGGCAAGACTGTCTAACCCAAGTGTCTGCCTTTGAGGCCAGGGAAATATCATAAAGAAAGTGTGCTAAGGTGGTGATGTCACAAACCATTGCTCAAGCAACACAATCAAAAATATATTGCAGGAGAAGTGAAGTAATCTGAACTTGCCATGATTTACAAATTCAGGAGGGTTACTCATGCTGGCAGCACTGCTGTGAGGATCAAAAGAAGTGCTGATTGATGAGACGCTTCTCTGGGACTGAATGGCACTATTATCCATCTCACATGTACTGCTGCTCCAAAAATCCTCCTTTACACTAGGTTTCTTCACTCGTTGGCCTTGAATTTTCAACCCCTTGGATGGCTTATCCACAGCAATTATAAGTGGGGGTTTAGCACAACATCCAAGACAACCTCTGCTCTGTTGCAAATCAGGTTTATAACCATAAACATGATTAGTAAAGACAAATATTCTCAATCCTCTACGGTTCTACCCATAACCTAGGCTGCCAAAACATATATCAAATGAGGAGAATGGACGCAATTGCCTAATGCTATAACGAGAACTCAACATGTTTACACCTTTCGAGTGGGAGAATGGATGAAAAACAAGTGCAGCATGACAAAACTTTATTTTCTGCATTACAAGAAGCATGTAAATTTTCTCCGAAACATTCATTTTGTTCTATAGCAAAGGTTAATATACTGAAAAGGAACAACAGCAACAAAAACAAAAAAACACCTTCCCGAGCTTTTCCAAAATACTGTTTGGTGTTATCATGTGTCATCAAGTCCTGAATTCTATATGCCATTTGGTTTTCTCTAAATCCTCCCATCCATTTTCTCTGTCAACCAGATCTATTCTACTATAAGCCATCACAACATATTATTTATCTTAGCAAATATTATTAACAATTTTCATGAACTTCAAAGCCATCGGAACGCAGTGTTACTAGACCTTCGATAAGATGCCTCAACGCATTTTCTGCTCAAATCTTCAAGAGTTTTGCTAAATCTAGCTAGATCATCCAAGAAAAGTTGAAGGGGAACTTTGTGGATTCCAAATTTGAGCCAATTCCTGTATACTTTCTCTTTTCTAAAGTTCTATCTACATTTGTATAGCTTCGGATACAAAACAGAACATACTTGCAAAAATTGAGAGAGATGTGAATAAAAAAATAATAATAATAATCCTCCGGATCACATAGCTAAATTAGATGTCATCATGCCAAATCAATCTGTAGTGCTAAGTATGTTCCTTTAGACCTCAAGCTTAAATTTTTTAATGCAAAATAAAACACAAACGAAACAAGTAGTAAAAGGGGGGGGGAAATTATTATTCTGCAAATAAAAATCTTCTCCCCTAAAATTGAAACATAAAAAAAGAGCAAATATTAATTTCTTACATGGAAAAGAGCCTTGCACTTTTCCTTGAAGTTTTCCATCATTAAACGACGAGTAAGAGCACAAAAATAAACCCCAAAAAGGCCCAAAAACGAACAAAAGGGCTTCTTCCCGCAGCAGGCATCCATTTGATAAGATGGGCAACACCTATCATGCATAGTGTAGCCTTTGATGCTAAAGCTAATACAAGACGAACTAGAATATGGAAACAAACCCTTTACAACTCCTTAGATATCTCTTCAGTCTTCACTCACCCTATTATTCTTGCTTACACTATAAGTAAACAAAAGATTCCAAGACGAGCAAAAAGTAATTTTTTTTAATATGCAATGGAAGTCTACCCTTTTGATTGCCAGAATACTCAAGGAAAAGACAAGATTACTATTACAATTTACAATTACGGACTTGGCTTTAATTGATTTTCATTTCAAGAACAACATTTTCTCACGATATTCCGTTTTCCAACACTTTCTCATCTGACAAACTGATCAACCAGAACCACACAGACACATATGTGAGTGAGAGAGAGGGAGATTAAAAAGAAAAGAAAAAATTTGCACAATTTCATTGTTTCCCTTTCAACATTCTCTCAGCTGCCAAGCAGAGCTTCCAGCAACACCCCTCCCCCCACACCCAAAATCCCCCAACACACACACACAGGGATAGAGTCGAAGGACTGACCCCATGCAAGCACAGATATGACGGATCCAAGACGGAATCGATCTCCACCAGTGCATTTAATGAAGTAATAATTCAGAAAATCCAAATCAATCGTCAAAGCTCAGATCCCCATTTTGCAGCTTCAAATCCAGGAAAGAGAGACCTCAGTATTCAGAAACCTGCCAAAACTTAAACAGATCAATTATTCGTAGCAACCATCAAACCCTCCGTTTCCTTGCAGAGAAACCTTCATTCAAAAATTTACATTTCTAATTTCTTAGTTATGTCAGCAACCAAACAATCTAAACAGAGATAGAGGACGAAGACTAGAGTGAGAAGTCAGACCTGTGAAAGGACATGATGGGACTTGGATTCGGTTAACTCAATTAGTCTATCTCTGTCCTCCTTTCCTTAGCGCCCTTTGGTCGGCGATTACCAGTGACCAAAGGGTTCAGTTCTACCAAGGTGGTTCAGTTCTTCCTTCGTCTCTGAAACTGAAAATTATCGGCAAAGCAGAGAGAGAGAGAGAGAGTCAGTTATCTTCGACCATACCAAAAGTGTCCTTTATGGGTGATTTGCCCATTTTGGGAATTTTTAAGGACGAACGGATAATATAAAGGGGTTTATTCATTTTCAAACTCACCATTTTCATTTTCTAGTTGGTCCTTTATAAAATTTATTATTAAGTGAAATTAAAAAAAAATTATAATAGAGAAAATCTTAATACTTTTTTTTTTTAACATTATCATCTAAACTATCATGATTTTCACCCCATTACTAAGTTGATATAAAATTATTTTATTTTGTTCTCTAAATTATGTAAAAAAATTTCACTTTATCCCAACATGTTGGCAATTTTCGTCCAACAACATAGCCAACATTTATGTTTTGGATAATATAACATAATTCAAATAGTTGAGAGGGTAATAGAAAATATTTAATAATTTAAAGGATAAAAGTGAAATTAAGTTTATAGTTTAGCAGATCAAAATATAATTTAGAATAAACTATACACATAGCCCTCAAAGTATGACATTTTAGTTAATTGAGCCCATAATATTTTTTTTTTGTCAATTGAATCCTTGAACTATCTAATTGTGTCAATTGAATCCCTGAACTATCTAATTGTGTCAATTGAATCCTTCTGTTTACTTCTGTTAAGAGTGTGTCACTCACGTGACTATATAGCACAAAAAGACAAAATGACTTCAAAATTTAAAATTTAATAATATAATGTAGTATGTAGTAGAAAGAAATATTTTAATAATTCAAATTTAAAAAAAAAATTAAAAATAAGGAAAGATTCAAGACTTCTCTGTATATCTTACAAGGTTTTCTTTTTCAATGGAAATATCATTCATGGCGTTTGCATAATTGCTACATATAACATTATTGTTTTCTAAAATATTTTCTGAGGCACTACTTACTCCATTTATTCAAATTTTTACATATTAGGCCTATTTTGAGCTAATTTTTTTAAGTGAAAAATTGCGGTTTAAAAAATTTCGTAAAAAAATCAGAATTAAAAAAAATCCCCTAAAATCATTTGGGGTGTTCTTTAAAAAGTTAGAAAAGTTAAAAAAATATGTTTAGAGTGACCTTCTAGTTTTTTGTATCAAAATAAAAAAAAATTATATGTATGTATAGATTATGCATAATAGTTCTCAAAATATGAATTTCAAATTTTTTTACGTCACTAATAATTTTTTATGAATATAATAAATTAAAAAATTATGTAAGATCCGCGACAAAACTCTAAAAAACTAGAAAAAAAAAACCCATAAAATTAACTTCTTAAATCAACTTAAATAAGTTTTTTTAAGTCCAAAAAATTGATGTATAAGCAGGTCAAAAAGTCAAGGCCCATTTGGACATGACTTATTTTATTCGAAAGATCCTTAAAAATTACTTATTTAAGTTACCTCGAAACAAACATTGAGTATCTAAATTAATCATCACAAGTCTAACTTCGAGTAGCAACCCTCAAATAGACGACGAATTCAAAACTAAAAAAAGGCATTTCAAGAGGTAATGGGCGAGAACCCAAGTCTTAAGCCTACTTACATTGTGTAAAATTGATCAAATTGAAGGGAGATAATTGACTGGTCTCTCTCTCTCTCTCTCTCTCTCTCTCTCTCTCTCTCCCTCTCCATGTCGGCAAGGTAAGGGAAGGTAAGGTGTACCCAGAATCCCACCCACTGACCCAAGTTAGGTATATGGATTGAGTAATTGCATTATTGATCCTGGTAGTGCAAATTATGTGGAGGTGATCATATGTCTTCATTACAAGCCTCCAACAACATCAGAGATTCACCAATACCATGAAGTATTTATTGTGTCTTGCGTTCAAAAACCTCACCCACCTCATTATAGCTTACATTCAAAGATGGTGGCTGTAAGCAGCAGACTATGTCAAATGCCAGAGCAATATGAGTGGGATTAGAACCCCACCCCGACTGCTACATTTTTCCACTTTATTGAAAGTTAAATCATCCACGTTATATTCGGGGCGGTAATTGGTTGTGTTGTATTGAATTCGTGTTGTATTTAAGTAGGGTTGTCAACGGATCGGATACGGTTCGAATCTTGATATGTCAAAATCCAAATTCGATTAAAAAATTTTAGTTTTTTATCCCAATCCGTTTGTCCGACAGATTTCTAAATCTTAATACATATCCGTATTAATTAATAATCAAACATCCGATCTGATAACCTAGTTCGATCCAAAAAAATTGAATTCCAAAAAAATTTCATTAAAAAATTAATAATTTTACCAAATTTCAACTATCTTTCAACCTAATGTAATGAATAAATCATTCTATTTCAATGATTTCTATATAATTTCATGTTAGATTCATTAATAATTTAACTATATATGTATATACATAATTAAGGACGTATGTATATCTAATATTACAGCTAAAAAATTAAATTCTCAACTTATAAAAGTACTACAACGATTAAGATTGATCTAATTTTCATCTATTTTTAATCTAATAGTATAAAATTTATTACAAAATCTCTTTTTCTGCTCAAAAACATCATTTTCATTATACAACCCTCAATACCAGACAATTCCACCAATTCACACTTATACATCTCTTCACTTTTACCTACTTTTTTCTTAATCTATTTTTGTTCATTTAATTTTAAATTGAGTGACTAAAGAGAAAAAAAAATTAAAATGTTGCACGATCAATGTTTAATTTTTGATATTGCAAAGTTTCTTCACATACAGAGTTATTGCTAGTTATATACCGAAATGAATTTTTGTTGGATTTACATGTATCCAAATCCAAATCCAGTTAAAGACGTCTAATCGAATTCATATCAGATTAGGGTAAAGAGATACAAATTTTAATTTTTATCCAACTAAATGAACTCGAATTCAATTAAAATCCAGTCCGTTAACAGACTTATATTTAAGTTGTAGGGGTGTTAATTTTCGACATGATTCACAAAATTAACAAATATGGGTTGAGTCTTAATGAGTTTGGATGATAAACAAGTGGACCCGTTAGATCCATCAAATAAATTAGTGGACATGAACTTAGCTAAACACGACTTATACACTCTACAACCTCGACACAACGAAAACCCATCTATATACATGATAAATGGGCTGGGTATGAGTTGATCAAATTTTAGACATGACCTTCGCACAACACGGCCCATTGATAACTCTACTAAGTTATGTTGTGATAAAATTTGTTCAAATTATGCCCGACTCATTTATTATCGTGTATAATCAAGTTCATGTCGTGTTGAGTTTATATCACGTATAAGTCTTGTTTAATTGATTTGTGTTGATCCATCTATTTATTTAACCACCCCAACCCATTAATTGTATTTTAATTTCACATAATGTCTGCGGTTCATGTCATGACTAACTTATATATTGATATGGACCCACTAGAATGTGGTGAATCTCATTTAGATTCATACAATCATAATTCTGGGGATATTGATCTTAATGGCAGTTATTGCTCCAATACTAACAAGACTTAGTGGCATCAGACACATATGTAGGCAAATTTGTCTTATTATAAAGAACCCTTACAAAATTCGAATTCATTTAACTGAATATATTTTAATCTATTTGAATCTGATTAAGTCATGAATCTGATTAAGTCAGAGACCAAGGAACTGTTTGATAACATAACTTAATACTTTACGTATTTAATGAATTAAATTTATTTAATAACCTAAAATTCATACTACTTAATATTTTAAACACTTTTTAAAAATAGGCTAAAAAAATCAACTATTTATCACTTAACATTTACTATCCACCAGCACCATCATTGTACCGTCACCTCAACCGCCACCACCATTAGGTCGCCGCCGCCACCACCACCACCACTATTATGATAGTTGTTATAAGAATAATGTAGTTAATGTCACATAGTTAAAAAAAGAAAAGGATAAAATTAGAATAATTATAATTTTCAGACTTCAGCTACTTATATTTATAAAACAGTTTAATTCAATTCAATACTTAAATTTCAGTGAATACCAAACAGTATATGAATTAAATTAAAAAAATTCAATACTTAAAACTTAAAATTCAACATTATTCGTCCTTCAATTTTTATCATACACCACCCAACTTTGAGTCAAGAGGGAGAGTGCTATTGGATTTTGATGTCAGTGGAATGATAGTGTACTCATTATGATTTACACCTTTGATCCTTAAACTTCTACTAGGTTTTCACTTTGATTATTGGTTTCATTTTTTCTATGAACCTTCAATTTTTGGCATATCAATTAAATTTAACCCTTAAACAACAATTAATTTATTCAGAGGTCATGGCCATATATTACTACGCCAAAAATCCGTTTTCGGAAACAAAACCAAATTAATCAAATACTAAACCAAATTAATCAATCTAGTAAATATATGATATAATGAGGTAAAAATCAACTTGATCAATCTAGTAAATATTTTGAGGCTGAAAAGATATTACAAACAGGGAGGCACAAAGTAACCAGCATAGAAGTCATCTTAGAAAACCAGTCTCTGGGTGTTCGTTAACATTACTTGTCCTGTCTCTGAAGGAGAGATGCCAGGTTGACTCTCCATCCATGGATGAGCAACGGCCACTGCTTTATGGTCAGGATTGATGCCAAACCTCCCGGAAACCCATAGTTTTGGCTATTTCCTGTCTGGTAATTGTTCCTGATGATCTGCATTTGTGATGACCTGCAATATGAAGCCCAGACAAAGAAAGCAAGAATGGTGAACTGCCAAACATTTTATCCGCTGAGATACTTTTAAGTATACCTTCATTCAGTGATTTGGGTTGAAACTACATGTCAACATTTGAAGAACCACCAATAGACAGATTGAATTATCCTCTAGATATAAAATTCATAAATCATGAATGCAAATCAAACTTACCACAACTTGCAAAGTAATCCCATAATTACAAACTAAAATCTCGGAAATAATAAGGGATTCTCATGAAACAAACTGCAACCAATCAGACTAAAACCAACTTGAGCTGCACCATTACATTGGGACAGATTAAGTACATGTTTTTGGAGCTTTAGCGCTGGCTTACTAGGGAGAACAGTGTCATCGTTCACCAAACTCAGGTCTCTGTTTTCAGGTTTAGCCCTTAAAGAATGGCTTGGTTCCAGTTTTATCCTTAACCTGGCACATGCGGTACTTTCAAATGCCATTAGCATGCAGCAACCCCCCTGCAATTGCAAATCATAGTGCACTGGCATTCTACGCTAAAAAGTGTACCTCATTAAACACCAGAATTCACGAAGATTTGTACTCATATACCAACACCTAACAAACCTAAAACTCACAAAAACTGTTTCTAGTAATCAAAACTGTATCTTGACTCTCAAACACCATTTAACATTGTGAAAGATTAATAATAAAATCATCTCCCTGGAAGAACACATCACCTTTATGGGTCTTTCAGTCATGTTCTAGATTTAGAATCATATTATAGGCAAAATTTCTCAAAATTGATTTTTTTCACCAAAATGCTTGAAATGCAAGCATAAATATTCTTGCAACAAGTATACAAGATGAATTTGTTTTGCAGTGTATTGACAAGCTTTTGAAACTTTCTAGCCTTAAATCAGATTCAAACAAAAGCACATTTAGGAAGTAGAAGTCAAAACACATACACAGGAGGTAGTGACCCTTCTTCACAAGCAAGGGTCGACAAGCCCTGTCGCTGTTTATGCTTGGGATTGGCTGTGCACAATACATATACTCTGCCACGACGTTTCACTGTCCGGCAGAATTCGCACATTTTCTTCACTGATGACCTCACCTTCATTGCTGCTTAAGACTCAAACCAGTAAATCATTAGCTATCCGAATAAGTTATTATACACCAAAAAAAAAAACAATTTTTAAAATATAATACAAGCACCAAGTGACAAAGTGAGTGAACAGCAGAAGAAACTTTAACATCCTGTCAGCTGAAAAACACATGAAGAAAATTCCATGGAAGAAATCATGACCTTAACTGCAAAGCCTTCATTCAGATCCTACTCAATATTGGCTTTGCAGCAACGTGTCCATAGAAAATACAGATCTCCACATTAAATCAGCAAGTTGTATCACAAGATTTTACACACATACGAATGCAAAGAAACTTCATCAAAAGATATCCAAGGCACAATCCAGGCTTGTCCAAACTCTGGAGGAAGGCACAACATATGTGGAGATGGATTTTCATAAAGGTTTCCAAAATTATATTAATCTATTTTTATAAGGCAGATGTCTCAAAGGATCTATGCATGTATAATTGCTGAGGAAACTTACCAAACATATGAATAGGCAAAGTTCCAGGCTTGATGACAAATTGCGGTTAGTCAAGTGGCTAAATCAAAAACAGTAATTAAAGCCACTTAACATCTAAGAGTTTAAGCCCGTTCTTTTTCGGGGGACTCATAGGATAAGAGCAAACATATCACATCTCAAGTTGTTTGGCCATCTGTTCAACTTTTGGTAACAGTCACTCCATTCAATTCAGGAAGTATGGTGTTATCACATCACCACTTGAGTCAGCCAGTTTCATAAATCAGAGACACTTAAATACAGCTAATGTTACATCTATCACATATGTTATTCTAGTAAATTTAGGATTCTTATGCTACACTTGATTTGCAGATTGAACTCTGCCAAAGACAGATAATTGAGGATATAAGTCTCCTCAAATAAAGGTGAAAGTCGAGAAAGAAGAACACACTGATAGAAAAAGATCAGGAAAGTGATCATCAACTAAATGAAGCAACTGAGCAAACCTAATGTTGGACTTTCTCCAATTAATAGGACCTAAGAGAAAGAAGACTCTGTTTAGATGTATGCGCGCACACGTGAGTATGTGTGTGTGTGTGTGTGTGTGTGTGAGAGAGAGAGAGAGAGAGAGAGAGAGAATATTCACTTAGAAACTCACTACTCTTCGAATCTGACCATCAAAACAATTGTAGGGCCGCCTCAATGAAGGCCATGTTTGCTAACACTTCTATAGGCAACTTATAGCTTTTTGGTTTAAATAAGCCATATTCACATTTTTGTTACAGTTTGTTTAACTTAAGAAAGTTGTTTTTAAAAAAGTTGATCAAGAGATATTCTTCAGAAGCCATATTTGGTAGCTGTTTTTTTTTTTTTTTCCTTTCAGGTTAAGCGTTAACAAACATGGCCAAAGTCCATCACCAAGCTTGAATGGAGAATCCAGCTCTTCCAATTGACAAGAGATGTATTCTCTGCCATCATCAAGTTTCAATGCAGAGTTCTTCTACTCTTACAATTGACTAAAGGTTAATTTTCTAGCCATGACAATCTTCCCTGAAACAGAGGATACATACTTCCTCATATAATGTGTTTCAACTCTAATAAAATTATGTATATGCATACACCCATTAGCAAACAAAATACATCTCCATGAAATCTGGCACATATTCCAACTATAGAAAACAAATATGTGCCTTGAATGTCTACACTATAAATAAACTAAGAAACAGAAATAAATGGAGGCCAACTCTGACACAGAGTCTTCAGTGTCATCCCCCAATCAACCACTAATGTGGTTACTCCTATATATCTTCATTTCTTACTTTTCAGCCTTGTCAAACCCAACACTTGAACGGAAATAAATTGCTCAAGCACTCACTCCAATTTTTACATATTTTTATTGCTAGCGATGAGAATTCAACCATTCATTCCTCTTCGTGACAAGAAAAACTTTAGATACAAACCAAAACTTTCAGCACTGCGCTACGATGGCTTTTTGATCAGCACTGTTTCATTTCCAACTCTTCTGTCATTTCACCATTATAGACATCATCAAAATATGCAGTGCAGTCTAACATGATATCTTACTATTCTCATCAATTCACCAATTGTCACACAACACTTTGTATTGCACAAAAACTACCATTTATACACTGCCAATAAAATATTGTCCCCTAATGGGACAGTCATTGAAAAATTCTTAGTAGAGGTTCATGATATATTTAACTTGACAATGGAGGTTTCCATGGTTTTTGTCATAGGATTAGCAACTCTGGCAATCCTATAAGACTACTGTTAATTTGATCCATTCATTTTTACAAATTGCCACTTATTTTGAAACAAGCCTGGCAAGCATATTATGCTCTTTCTTTCAGTTAGCCAATTGTATGCAATAAAAGCATATCCAGTTTTCAATCCTCTACAATCACCAAAGCATTACATTATTCGGAACTTTTCCCATGGGCTGTGTTTGTTTAAATGTACTTCTATTAGAATTGGAACCACATGACTGCTCACCTCATCTGCCTTCCCTAACGTTTGATAAAATCAAGCAATTTTCCATTTGATAGGCAAGACCGTAGAAGAGACTTTTCAGCAATTCCATGAAGTTGAGAACTCTTCGGTGGTGGCAGTGAGACTTTGTCAATACCTTCAATTATTGGTTGTGAGGCTTCGTCAAGCATTGAAGTATAAGCCATTATGACTCTATTCTACTCTCGTTTGTAACTATAGTCTCTAAAACTCAACTAAAGCACCCTTTTTCTGTGAAAGTTCACATTAATTTCATCAGTCTTTGCATCATCTCTCCTATTGCACCTTGTCCTATCAGATAGAGGAGACTTGTCTTCTACAATCTCGAGGTCTGAAGGGAAGTTCCTCTCTTCCCTTTTCTTCCATGGCCTACTTTTCATTATTCCACTGTCAGGATTATTTAGAAAGTAGGAACTTGTGGCTGGAGTTTAAACTAATTATGAGCGTCTCAACAACACCAGCTGCTTCACTCTGACTGCACGTCTCCCAACCACTTGCTTTACACAACATCTAACTATTAAAAGTTGAAGAGAAAAGTGGATTGCTTGGCAACTAGGGCAGATTCGTTTATGAATTAACCACAAATCTACATGGAAAATCCCAGTAAAGTTGCCTATATTTCTTCGCTGACAGATACAAAAGTGCATCCTCTTCAAAGCTTAGTGTTACTCGAGTTTATTCATCAATGCAAAACAGAACAAAGAAGCACTAATTCCAAAAAGGGTTTAGGATTACTTGATATCTACGAGACTCGTCCACGAAAACTATAATATAACAAATGAAACTATGAGCAAATTGAATTTAAATTTTAACTTCATTGAGCTCTATAATAGCATGGAAAAAAGCATAAAAAGGATAAATTTTTAGACCAAAACGCTAAATATTTTAATTTTCAATGGCAACTCTCTAAGAAACATCATTTTGATTATTACTTCATCCCGAAACACTCGATCGAGCTCCCATAATGTGATATATGTTGCTCACATTTTTCATGCTCCACCTAGTCCCACATGAAAACAACTTACAGTTCCCATTTGCCCGCCAAGATTAAAAAAAAAAAAACGAGTTTATACCATGAAAGGAAACAGGGGAGAAAAAGCCTGAGGCGATAACGCAAATTATTTTTAATAGTTCTTCCATCTCAACCCTAATTTTCTATTCCCATCCACTTTTCACCAAAAAAACAAAGGGGGAATAACGAAAAATCACTGCAAAGAAGTTGTTGGGTGCACATCAAAAGCTTGTAAAATCTAAAACCCTAATGAAAAAAGCTAGACATTATATAACATCCATATAATGCACAGATATAGAAAAACACGTACAAATTCATGTGTGTGTGTTTTGATTGTAACATAGGAACAGAACAGAGCATTTCAGAATCACAGAGAATCCTCAGATCAGTTTCAGATAGAGTACCTGATTGTGGAGCCCCAACAATCAAAATACGATTTTCCCTGGCGCTTCAGACTTCTGAATTCCGATCTCTCTCATGTAGACTGAAGCGACAACACAAATAGTAGTGTCGGCTTTCATATTCCGGGTCGGGTCGGGTCGAAATCTATTTTTTTTAAAAAAAAAAAAAAAAACTCATATTCTATCTATTTATAATTTTATATAGTCAAATTCATATAATATCAAATTTGCGTCATATATGAATTTTGTATAAGTCGTATTTGGTGGGTTAATATCATGTTTAGTTCAATTCATGTTAAATTGTCAACTCATTTATTTTACGAGTCTACCTGATGAGTCGCTTATCACTCAAATTTGGTAATGGATATTAGACATAGTTATTAGAATCGAACCAGACATCAAATCGGCACAAGGATTGGAACAATGGTTCACTGGTTCAATCGTTGAGTCAATTAATCGGACTGGTTGTATAATAAAAAAAATATAAAAAAATTATAAACATAATAATTAATATAAAATTTAGGACATTGACAAAAATAAATAAATATAAGTAAGTGAAAAATTAATAGTGAATCCAAAATTAATTTATCACAAAAGCCTTGACAAAATAAAATTAAAAGAGAGGGACACATAAAATTGTGTAACTAAGCGTAAAGGTTGTGTATGTACTAAAGTCCAAAGTTGCAGATACAACTAAGCCTTGGGAAAGAGATGTCGCCTGCCATTTGTGAGTGAAACAATGCGTAGAGAGAGAGAGAGGACTCAAAGGAGATCAGATCATCAGAGGACTCAAAGGCATAGACAAAGACTCAAAGGAGATCAAAAGACTCAGATTGTTCGTCGTTGAAGACGAAGACGAAGGTTGTTCATCGCCTCCTATATGTCGCCTAGAGAAGGAAGACGAAAAGTGGACCATGGAAGTGGAGAAGTGGAGAATGGATGCGATTTAGAGCAAAATTGCCCAAAAGGGAGAAATTTTTTTAAATATCATTTAAAATCCAAACCATTCGGTTCACAGGTTTTGAACAAAATCGGCCGATTTAACGGTTAACAGGGGATTTACTTCCTTATGTGATCCAACTCAAGAATCAGACTGGTCTAAGCTCCGATTCACGGTCCAACCGGTCCGGTTCTCATAACACGACATTAGGTGTTTTTGTGTCTAGAATTTGTAGGCCCAAGTAAAATACACTAATAGCCCTTAAACTCATACTCCTGCTTTAATTAAGCTCTTAACAAATTATTTTTTCAACTCTATCCCTTCCCTTATAGGGTGGATAGAAAAATGAAAAGATGAAAAATAGAAGTGATACACTTTCTATCATTCAAGTGAGAAATTATTTCTTCCCTTCGTTGTGTTGGATAGGAAGGATAGAAAGTAGATTTTTTTTTTTTTTTTTGTGTTTAGTAAGATAAAAAAAAATGGAAGGATAAACAAAAAAGATATAAAATTAATGTATACATAAATATGATTGATAAATACGATATATGTATATATTAAATGATATATAGATAAATAACATACATTTTAACATACATAATTAATTTTGCATCTACTTTTTCTCTCAATTTTGGAGGGATTGAATTTAGTGAGTTGGAAGGAAAGCTAATACATCAACTTTTTTATCATTTCTATTTTCTTTCTTTTTCAAATATAATGTTTTATCTATCTTTTCAACTTTTCATCCTTTCAACTTTCCGTCATTCTATTTTTCCATCGTACCAAACAAACCATTATTATTGTGAGAAATTCTACGATACCAAAAAAAAATTCAGAACCATTACCGTCAGTTACTACTTTATATGGTAATTTACAACTTTGAAATGAGAAGTTATAACTGCTCAAAGGATGTCATGATCGATCATGTCTTTTGAGGTTGTAACTTACACCTCAAAAAAATTATAATTTAACTTTAAAAAGTTGTAATTTTGATACTGATACCGCCAATGGTATTGTAGAAGTTCCCTATTATTATTATTATTATTATTATTATTATTATTATTATTATGTTGCTCAATACTCTTTCTTGGATAGAATCGGTCCCATTGAATCCACTGTAAATGACCTAATTTGTATCTACTAAAAAACAGTAATACTAAAGTAAGTCTATAAACAGTAATACTAAATAGTAATTCTTTTGGTTTTATTGTTTGAAACAACGTATGATAGTATGTATTGGCCACAGTTTGACTTATATGTGTACTAACGATACTCTGTGACTTAAACCACTGTACATTGAATTATGATACTGTGCATGCATTAGAATGTGTGTGTTAAAGTGTATGTATGTATGTGTAGCTGTGTGTTGGGTTTTTGAAATTTGGGAGGAAAATATACTCTCCCATAAGTTCAAACACCTATCTAATTTATTATATAGATATTTTATGGATTGTGGTCTGAAGTGAATAAAATTGCCTAAATTACTGAATTTGGTGTTATACTTGAACTTCTGTTTGTGACCTCAATCTAATGCCTTGATGAGCTTATTGGAGAGGAGTTGAGATTATTTGATTTTAAAAACTATCAATGTCGAGTTTGATAAGAGACATATATACATCTTCCATGGACGATACTAATATTGTTATTCAATATATAATCAGAATTATAAACAAAATTACTATAACAAATCTAAATCACTAAGTAGGGGTGCAACTCGGGCAGGTTAAGGAGTCAACCCTAGTCTAACCCTAAGTATATAATCTTCAACCCTAACTCTAACTCAACCTTAACCCGAGGTACTCAACCCGAGTATTGCCCAAGTTGAATTCGGGTTATGTAATTCGGGTTGATTTTTGAGTTAGAATTCTGGCTATGAAATCAAAAAAAAATTCACTTGAAAAAAAATATGAAAATGAAAATGAAAAAAAAAATGTACTTGAAAAATAACGTTAAGATACATATCAAGTCTTCGCTGAGAGAGGTGCAGATCTGAGATGAGATCGATGAAGTTCTTCGCTGAGAAAGGCACAAATCTGAGAGATCGACAGTAAGGGTCTGGGTGAGGCACAGATGAAGGTCTTCGGTCGATCGTTGATGGTGATTGAGTGTCAATGAGAGAGGCTGAGGCGTGAGGTGTGAGGCCTAAGAGAGGGAGACTAAGAGAAGGAGTGACGAGTAAAAAAGGCTAAGAGAGTGAGGGAGGCACCGCAGTCATGAAGTGTGAACTAGAAGACTAAATCCTAGTTGGCTAGTTGTAAGTCAAATTGTTATTGATTTATATATTTATTTTTAAATATGTTCAGGTTGAACTCGACAACCCGAGACCTTAACCCTGGCACTATCTGAATTCAATTCGGGTTGGTGTTTTTCTGCCCAGGTCTAACCCAAGTATTAAAAATCTCAACCCAAGCCCTGTTTTTTTGGGTTAGTTTCGGATTAAATTTGGGTTGGCCCGTTCAAGTTGCATCCCTATTGCTAACTATACTGTTATATGCAAACTAATAACATAAAATAGAATGTATTTATAAACAGAAATGATGTATTTACTTGATTGCAGAACATTGATAAGAAAATAACAGAAATAAGAATATAATCTGAGCCATGTGATCCACAGTTTCTTTAAGACAGATTTACTCACTCTCGATGCTCAAAGTTAATAAGCAATGGTCTCCCAAGATAAAATAGATTTTCGTTTCTGAAGAAGCGCACTTCAATCTTCAAAAACCAACGAACACAATTTGTATTTTGTACTTGAACCAAATAGAACAATAGAGCAGTATGTAGAGAGAGAAGAAAATTGAATGCAGAATTCAGAAATTTTTTTTTTTTTGATTGAAAATGGCTATAAAGAAGTCTTTTTATAGACCCCTTGTGTCTATTCGAATTACCTGAATAGACATGAAACACCACTATTCAAATTGAATAGACACATTGTTAAATACTAACATAGGGAAAAAGTATCTCTGGAGTGTGAACAAACACAATCAAATTCGGCGCCAAATTCAAAAATAAGATGAAATTTTGAATTTTAGTTGGAAGACTAAGTGCGATCCGCATTTAGATCCGTTTGGTTTGACCCACAATCCGCACCGCACCAAATTAAGTTTCAGCTTAGATTAGATCTTTTTGCCCTAAGCTCGGCCCAGGTCGTAGCGTGACGGGCAAGCCACACGCGTGTGTGGTAACCAAGATTGTGTAGGTGCTCCCTCTGTTCAAAAAAGTGTGGACCATTTGGGGCCCAACCCTATGAAGTCAACTAAGAGTATATTAACTCACCAACTTTTTGGTTTTCTTCTAATGTGAGACAAGCCTTATTACACTATATCATATCATTCTTAAGTTCTTCCATTCATTCAAATGTGTCACTTTGAAACATAATTTCTCATTCAATACTTAATGATTTTAAACAAATAAATATACTACGTTAGTCTCCTCACGGAGAAGAACGCATTTAAATTTAGTCCCACTAATTTTGAGGTGTGAATTCCACTTTTATTTAAGTCCAAAGTTACTTCAAAATACATTTTTCAAACCATTATTTCCAACAAATATATATATATCATTAGAAGGTACTTCAGTCTTACTCTTTTTGAATTTTACATGTCTCGTGTACATATGTTTCATTATTGATGATGCACAAATTGGTTTGTACACCACCTGTCAAGTGATCAATAATAAATGCAGTAATAAAGTAGAGAGAGATAATAAGCTAAATGAGAGGATTTATAGTGGTTCGCTCAACGTGACCTACATCCACTTTGAAGGGCTTGGATGACCTGGTGTTTTATAACTTCGAGGAGTGTTGGGAGAGCAAAGAGATACAAGTTATGAGATAGAGAGGAGAGTGATAGCAATGTGTGCAATTGAGTGTGATGCCCCCCAAGTGTTGGCGGGGCTTATAATTTATAATCGCCTCCTAACAGATTGAGACGACTTATTAGTAACTAAATGGCTAATCTGGTGGAGCTGGCACCTTCTTCTCAACGGATGAGGAAGTTACGACGCTCCTCATAAGATCCGGTCAAAGGATGACGTGGTGGTTGACTCTTTCCAAGGCGGCGTGGATGAGGCTCTTGGATGACCCTGCTTACTCCCTTGGCGATGACAACTTGATGAGCTTGACTGGGAGTGGACCTTTCTTGGGCTGGATCATTAGATCTCTTTAAGTTGGGCTCTTAATTTAAACTGGGCTCACCATCGTGGGTTGGCCCCTTGGGCTTGACCCATCATTTGCCCCCCAATGCCCTGTGTCCAATGAAACTTGAAAAAGAAGGCATTTGGTTGAACCTTGAATTTTGGCAGAGACCCCCTTTTGACTGATGACTCTTCCTTTCGTGATATATCTCACCTCCGCAGAACATCTCGAGACCTTTCCCATTTTTATTTGGATTCTAGAAGAACCCTTGGTTTCAAATAGGGACTTTTTCCCTTTTTTCATTCCTTAATAGAATTTAAAACCCTAGGCTATAAATAGAGAGTTCCTTCTCCATTCCACCCATTCCATACAATTTTGAAAGAGAGAAGGAGAGCTCTTTCATGAAATCCTTCAAAAAGCTTCTTGAGTGGTGCCCATTGTCCATGGCAAGTAAGGAGGTACAAAGGACTGTCAGCAAGGACATCCATGGTAGCGAGGGAGTTGATCGAGAGGTTGTAGATATGGTGGTGACTGGAGGAGGAGAGAGCATTGGCGAAGGCCAGGTGCTTTACTTCGCTGGGACCGAAGGCTAGGGTGCCCGATTAGAGGTGCTGGGCGCCGAGAGGGGGGCACCTGCGAGGCGCTAGACGCTGAGGAGATGGAGATGAGTGCTGGTCTAGGTGAGCAGACGAAGGTGGGCATCGGTCTGGGCGAGCAGGGTGCCAAGGACTTCGCGAGGGAGACTTGCTCTACTGCTCGTGCAAGGGATTTCGCGAGGGAGACGTGCGTCGCTGACCAAGGGACCCTGGGAGCCGCTGGCCAGGCGTCTCAAGCGCTGGGCATCGCTGGCCAAGCGTCCTCGGCGCTGGGCGCCGCTGGCCAAGCGTTCCAGGCGCTAGGCGCCAAGACTAGGGTGACCCAAGCGTTGGGTACCGAGGCCAGGGTGGCCCAAGCGCTGGGCGCTGTGGTCGGGACGACCCAGGTGGTTGGCGAGGAGCTGTTGGTAGCGAGCGAGACGTAGCTGGCGACAGGCACTTTTGGTGGTGATAATTCTAGTAATGTGGTAGATGATTTGGCTCTTTCAGGTGGAACTTCTCAAAGTCAGATTCCTCAAGGCTTCCCTTGTAATGGCTCAGGCAATGTTTCATGCCCTCGCAACAGAAAGCATCGAGGGAAGGTAGCTGTTGACGACGATGGATCCAAAGTAAGCACCATCTCTAGTATGTTCAATACTAATGTTGATATTCTGCGGATTGTCTCTGCTTATAACATTCTTCCAACGGTATTGTGCCGTCGAGCTGAGATGGGTGAGCCTGCTTGTGATGAGTCTTCTGGAAACATTGCTATCTATGAGGAGATGCTTGAGGCTGGGCTCATGTTTCCAATGTCTTCTTCCATTTGTCATATTCTGCATTACTTTTCACTGACACCAGGGTAGTTGACGCCCAATGGTTGGAGAGTTTTGCTTGATTTTCTGGCATTGTGGAGGAAGGTGAATCATGAGGATGCCTCTCTTGACGAGTTTTATGTAGCTTATACTTTGAGTGAGACTCCTGCTCCTAATCGAGGCTGGTACTATTTTACTACGATAGGAGGTAAGTTGATTACCAGATTGCGCTCCAATTGTCATAGCTGGAAGTCTCGCTTCATGTTCGTCGACAGAGAGTGGGTTTCAGAGGCTGATAGGGCTTTGGTACCAACAGGATGGGGTACTCCTAAGAAAGTTGGTACGCCCTACACTTACTCTCTCTCCTTCGCCCCTTTTTTTTTTTTTTTTTGTAACTGTGTACTCATCGCACTCCTTGCAGATTCTCTAGAGCTCACCAAGGATCAAGAATGGAAGTTACAGGTCGTGAGGGCTCACCCTGTAAAAGACTTTGGAGTCCTCATGCTCAAAGAGGGTAGAGCTAGAGGCTCTCCTATTGTCGGTGCTAGGGCTGGTGCACCCTCTCCGAGACCTGACGGTTCCTCTTTGAAGAGAAAGAGTATGTTGATTCCTTTGTCTTCCCCTTCTTTACTTGGTTTTTATTACGATAACATTTTTCTCCTTCTGCAGTAGACATGACAGTAGTAGAGTTCTGTTATTCTACTAGGGGCACTCCTCCTTCTAAGGTGGCGAGGGTGAATGATGCTTTGGCAGACTCCTCTAAGATGACTCCTCCTGTGGTGCCTTCTCGGTCAGCGACTCCTTCAGATGTGACCGTCACTCCAGAGACTCCCCTATGACCACACCTCCTTCCCCCCATTCATCGACTCCTCCTGTGGGAACTTCTACATGAGCACCTACTCAGATTGACTCCATCTTGGGTGACGTGCGAGTCATTAGGGATCGACTTGGGAGGTTTGTGTTTTCGACAGATGTTAATGAGATTAGTGCTCGGGGCACCGAGGGTATCATCAACACTTTTCTGGAAGGTATGGCTTAGGCAAAGGTCTGATGTCTCCCTTTTTCCAGTCCCTCCTTAGGTGTTGACATTCTTTTGCCTTTTGCCTTCTTTCAGTTTTCAACTGCCTCTGTGTGTCTTTTTTCAAGAGCTGTTTATTATGGCCAACTGAAGCGGAGTCATGAGGCTGTGCAAAAGGAGCTTCTTACTGCTCAGGGGAGGATTGCTAAGCTTGAAACTGATGGTAGGGCTTCCCAGGTTGAGCTTCTGGCGACTTATGAGAGGGCCGCGCTCAGAGAGGCTGCTTACATGAGGGCTGAAGCAGACCTTTTGGCAACCCGCGAGAGGGCGACTAAGCTTGAGGCTGAGCTTTTGGCGACCCGTGAGAGGGACGCACTCAAAGAGGCTGAGTTTGTGGAGACCCGCGAGAGGGCCGCGCTCAGAGAGGCTGTCTGCTTGAGAGTGGAGGCAGAGGTGAAGGTGATTGTCACAAAAACGATATCTTTCCTAACCCCTAATTACTATCCCTCAATGTATGCAATGTATGGACGGGGGAGAAGAATTTCTTCCCCTAGGGATAGTGTCAAAAGGAAGGGCAATGAGGAAAGGGAAATGGGAAGATGTAAGTATAGGATATGTGTGCACAAAAATGCTCCCCAATCGCAAGGAGACTTTCGTGTGTCGCGAGTTACTTGGAAGAGTATTCCAAGGTCGTATCCACAGGGAAGGTAGTGAATCAAGGTTGAAATGATTTGGTAAAACACGAAAATGTAAAATCTTTAGTCTTGAAAGTTGATTGGTGAATTTTATGCTAATGAAAATGTAATGATAATATAAATGTTGGCAATTCCAAAAGATCACTCCAATGGGTATACCACCTCAACTCAAATCACTCCTCCTATTGAGCATGAATGAACGCTTGAATCACGGAAAGCCGAGGATGGCATCGATGAGTATCTAAGCATGAATCGTGACTAAGCCTACGGTTTATCAAAGACTCATCGACACATCCATCTTCTATCCGGTCAAAACGAACCATTTGACTCTAAAGGGAAAGAGGAGAAATAGTTGAAATGGTATCCCCAAGGGAGATCCCTCTTGGTCTTGCCAACTAGAGGATTTAGCTACTCATACTTGGAATGGAAATAACTATGTAATGGAAAAGCATTCAAATCTATGAACTTCTAAGGTGGCTAAATATCAGGATTTATGAGCTAAAAGAACATGTATTTAAACCCATTGCATAGCTATGAAAGATGAAATACTTGAAGCATTAATGGTGAAGCATTAAATGAACATTGAACTAACAAAACATGAAGGAAAAAAAACAACATTCATGGCATTCAATGAACTACTAAGAGTCTTACTCAAGATTACAAGGCAATGCAGTTGAAGAAAATGCAAAAATCACAACTTTCTCTCTCTAGAAACTACTGTTCATCTTCTTCTCCGCCCAGAGTTTCTCTCTCTAAAAAACCTCTTACCCAATGCTAAGTGAATAATAATAACTCCACCCTGGTCCTGACCATCCTTGGAGAAAACTTCTTTTTCCCAAAACGTGCCTGGGTCAATCCCTGTAGTTCCCTGGTGTCACTCCTTGCAGTAGAGCTGAGTCTGGAATATGGAAATGCAGAATGTGTTCTGCAACCCCCAGCAGGTCCCCTTTTTTCTCCCTTTAATTAAAGCCATCTTGTAATCCATATCAATGCAGGGGTGAAGGAAGCTTCAGGGTGTGTAAGAGATGTCAGGTAGCATGTAGAAGGAATGCATGTGGGACCCTCCAAGCTACAAAGTTGAGTCGCAGGCTGTCTGGAGAAAAGTTGCAAAAACCTTCCGGAAGGTAGACATGAACCTACCGGAAGGTCGCTGAAAGAACAATTAAATGAAAAGAATCAAATGCAAGAACTTCCGGAAGGTCGACATCAGAAACAAAAATCTTCCGGAAGGTTCATTCCAGTAGCCAAAACCTTCCGGAAGGTTCATTCCAGTAGACAAAACCTTCCGGAAGGTTTACTCCAGTAGCTAAAATCTTCCGGAAGGTTCATTCCAGTAGACAAAACCTTCCGGAAGATTTTGGCAGTCAAAAAGAAACCCAAGGCAAAACCTTCCGGAAGGTTCATTCCAGTAGACAAAACCTTCCGGAAGGTTTACTCCAGTAGCTAAAATCTTCCGGAAGGTTCATTCCAGTGGATAAAACCTTCCGGAAGGTATTAGCTGTGAGAAGGTCATCCAGGGCTTTTTAACAACACCTTCCGGAAGGCCGACATACACCTTCCGGAAGGTTTTCTGACTGTGAGCAAAAATTGGATTTCTTTCTCCTCCAAACCTTCCTTAAAGCTTCCCCATATACTCCATTAGCCTCATACAATACCATGGGGGTTTAAGTTATGTCATTTACATCATTTTACATGCATTCACCCAAAATTCCATCAACCCATATTCAAAACTAAAACACTCCCATTTATTGACAAAAAGAAGTGAAACAAAAGCACGTTAGCACACAATACATGTCATTGTTATGTGCTAATCACACCCCCCAACTTGCGATTTGCTAGTCCCTAGCAAATATAATTTCCAGTCCCAAACCAATATGCACACACACTTTCATAAAAAATAAAGAAAAACAAAAAGGAACTCAGCGAAGTAAAATCAACTAAATCATATTGCAAATATGGTTTTAACTTTGTTCAACTACAATCAACCCATTGTGGTATTTCATAGAAAAGTTCATTACAATGTGAGCATAATCACAACAAAAACGGCCAGAACCTAAAGACACTTCTACAGGCCGACACCAAAAAGAAAGTAACCCTAATTCTCTGCTCCACCCTTAACAGACACAACAAACAAAAACAAAGAAACACAACCAAATCCAGCCTCTACTTCTCACCACCACCATCATCATCATGATCAGGGGGTAGGTCAAAGTCACTCTCCCCCTCAGTCTCGTCCTCAGACTCCTCATCAGTGTCTCCAATCTCAACCATGGTAGAGGCAGAAGGATAGGGGGAGGTTGAGCTACCCAGGCCCGGAATGGGGTTCCCTGGGAACTTACGCTGAAAGAGCTGTGTCATCATGGCAGCGATCCCCTGCACCGTCTCTTTCATCCCACGCACCTCATTCTTGATTCCTTTAACTTCTCCCTTAATTCCCTGCACTTCACCCACCAGCGCATCGAGGCGCTGTGGAATAGCATGATCGGGAGTAGGTGCAGGGGCTGGTGCTGTAGGAGGGGCTTCAGTAGAAGTTCCCGCATCAGACGGCTGTGGCTGTGGTTGTGGCTGGGGCTGTGGTCCTGGATCCCTGCTCCTCTCACCCTTAGCCCTGGCAGCCCTCTTCTGACTGCTGGCCATCCCAATTGCTCCAAACTCTGGCGGGAGCAGCTTTTCTTGGCCATAGTGCTTCACATTCGCCTGATCACACAACTTAGTGACCAAGTTGGGAAAGGGCAGGTTTGCCTTTGGCTTATCCATCCGGGCAAATTCCCGCATCTTCAACCAAATATAGTAGGCCACATCAAACGCCACCCCTGTCATAAAGGCATGCAGTAGAGACAACTTCTCCACGTTTGGATTTTTTTCCGAACCCCGGGGCATCAAGTTGTAATGTAGTACTTTGTTCATCACCCCATAAGTGTGCTTGAGGCCCCCGACGAATGTCGTTCCCTTAAACGTTGTCGGATCCTCATACGTGAGGTTCACATACTCCTCAAGTGTTTTGTTCGCATCCACGTTGTGTGGGTAGACAAGGGTGGATGCGGGAGGTCTAGCATACCCCATTGCCATGGCAATTGTATCAGGGGTGACCTCAAATGATTTCCCCCTCACATTAGATTTCAACTTACTCTCATCATCCCCAAAAACAAACAATTTCTGATAAAATTCTCGACACATTCCCAGGTTGTACCCCTTCACCTCAACAAACCAAACACCCAAACCCCGTTCCTCAATAATTTTCACAACCTCATCCGTAATACCAAGGGAGATTCGATCAACATACCTCTCACATGTCACACCTTTTTCCTCAATCCTTTTTCTTCTTTCATCATGCCTTGCCTTTGTCCTACGCTCCGCCTTTTCCTGAGAGCTAGGACCTTCCCCGGTCCTTTTCCTAGAAGCTGAGCCAGAGGGGGGTGGAGACTCGGGGCCAGTCCTCTTTGTCTTGGCCATGAGTGAGACGAACACCCCAAACCCCAAAGCGATCATGAACCACGACCATATGCTTCCAAGGGTCCCCCATGCGTCCATAGTTGCCTCATTCAATCGAGCCATGGTAAGTGAGTAGGGTGATTTGGAGAGGAGATGGAAAAGTGGTGAATTTTGGGGGAAAAACAAAAACTTAGGGTTTTACAAGAATTCCTTGGGATTTCGGCTCAAAAGTTCCAAGATTCACCCTTAATCAAGGGAAAATAGAAGGTAAAGATGATTGGATAGGGGTTTCGAAGCTCAAGGAGGGAGGAGGAGGAGAGGAGAGAGTTTGGGCAAGTCGGATTTTAGAAAGGCAATGAAAGGGTTTCCGAAAAATTTAGATTTAAAACCCTTGTTTTTTTGGGTTTCAGACTCGATCTTCCGGAAGGTCTATGTAAACCTTCCGGAAGGTTTTACTTACTGCCTGATTTAAAACAACCAGTAGGTAAGATCTTCCGGAAGGTAGATGTAAACCTTCCGGAAGGTTTTACTTATTGCCTATTTTAAAACAGTCAGTAAATAATATCTTCCGGAAGGTATATGTCGACCTTCCGGAAGGTTTCACTCTCTGGAAAATCAAGCACTTCCAGTAGGTAACATCTTCCGGAAGGTCGATGTCGACCTTCCGGAAGGTTTTACTTACTGGCAAACCTTCCGGAAGGTTTTGCCTTTACAGCAAAACCTATCCTTTATTCAACAGAATCACTTCCAAACCATTCTTACTCCATTCCAACCCCTCAAGTGCCTATCTAAGGACATCTAAGCCACCCACAACTTGGATCACATCAATCAACCACTATCGATCATCCCCACATTACTTCAAATATCTGAAACTTGAGAAATATTTCCTTATTCTTGCGAGCATGGAGCTTTTTAAACAAATTTCTCAATTGAATGAACTAGATGCACATGAGCAAAACCATAGTCCCCAATGCTAGTCAGAAGTATGCACCTACCAATTAATTTTCAACTCGTGTGCATGTGAATTTAAAGAAGTAATTTGGGCATTTACGAAATAGAATTCACATTCGACAGGCTATACAAACTCAGTTTCAATGCAAAACTCACCAAGGGACACTCTTAATCAATAATCGCACTCACGTTATACAGGTATGCACTCCATGTGTACATGTGATATAGAATCTTGTATTCAAAACAAAGTGCTCACATGTAATCCAAAAATGAAGTTCATATGTGAAAATGAAGCAACCTTGGCATAGTCTCATGAATAGAATATTAGTGCATTAGGTAGTAAGACACAACTTGTCATTTTCTTTGAATTTATGCGCCTCCCATGCTTCTCTAGATCACCTAGGACTTTTAAAGGTTATAATGGGGCCTTGGGGTGATATATAGGTAAAAGAAATGACGGATTTAGGATAACAAAGAAGATTGTTCCGAGTGAGAGACATTTGTCTTAGATAACCACTTCCCTTTTATGGGATTTTGATTTTTCTCACCATCATCACACCCCTTGCTTATTTTCTTTATTCTTCTAAACATCATTCTTTTCTTTTGATCACTCTTTATTCTTTTCACCCCTTTTTCTCCTTTTCTTGGATTTTCATTCAACTCTTTGAGTTTCAAATCATTCCTCCCTTTTGTTGGAGTTTCCACACCATACTTTCTTCTCTTTTGCACTCACTCATATTCAGCTCTAGGAACAACCACAGTGAGGTAGATTTTTATCCTCTTGCATTGACTTGGTCAAATGTGTGGCATAGAAATGAATTTTAAAATGGGCTCAATCACGGCACTAGGGATAAAATTTCCTCAAGAAAAAGAAAAGGGCTAAGGCTCAATGTATTCAACAATGGCCTAAGATCACTTCCAGGTCCACATGAGAGAAGCATTACATGATCAAGACAAATCAGTCTACTAACCAAATGCAACCAACCAAAACAAGCATAATGAGACTATTGAACAAACTTGATATCAAAAATTGTTCTTTGAGTAAACGTAAGTTCCCTCCAAAAAGGTTTGGCACTAAAGCTCTCATGGGTCTTTACTCATCTCCACTACTTATGTCAAGCTTAAAACATGAATCCGACCCGTAAATTACTGAAATTACAAATTCAGGAATCACATACAAATAAGTTCGAAAATCAATACATATGTGATACTTATGCATAGGATCCATTTCTATAGTAAGCTCATGTGCACAAAGTTCACAACAACGATCAACATGTCATCCGGTTCATACTCGCTTCATAAGGGAATACAGATCAACTTAAAGGTATTTTCCATCAAAAATTTTCAAAATTTCTCACATATTTTGTACTAATGCGACAAAAGAATAATACTTCCCAACAACCTTGGTGTACATACAAATGGTGCACCTCACCCCCCAACTAGAATCATGCATTGTCCTCAATGCAACAAAAGGATATAGTATGCAATGGAAGACAATAAAAGATAAATAGGGTAAGAGAACACCTCGCAATTGCGCTTTTGACAAAAGCACCAAGATCTGGATCCAAGAGAAAACAAAGCTATACACCAACAACAAGTAAGTGACATGAAATAAAAACATGACATAATTAAAACAACAGAAACTGTACATGCAAACAAGGGTCCACTTGTTAATCCTCAACCACGTCCGGATACACCGGGTCGGTTAACTCTTCCTCCACCACTTGGTTTTCAAAGCCCTCAAAGAATGGCTTAAGTCTTTGGCCATTTACCTTGAATGTTTGGCCATCTTTGAGGTTGGTAATCTCAACAGCTCCATTGGGGTAGGCCACCTTGACGAGATATGGGCCATCCCAACGGGATCTTAACTTTCCGGGAAAAATGGAGAGGCGGGAATTATACAAGAGTACCTTTTGCCCGGGCTCGAATGATTTCCTCACGATGGAGTTATCATGAAAGATTTTCGCCCGTTCCTTTGAAATTTTAGAACTCTCGTATGCATCCCGCCGAATTTCTTCCAATTCATTCATTTCTAACATCCTGTTTTTACCCGCCATTCTCATATTGAAATTTAGAGTCTTGATGGCCCAATAGGCCTTATGTTCCATTTCTACCGGCAGATGGCAAGCCTTTCCATAGACAAGCCGATAGGGAGACATGCCCAAAACTGTCTTGTAGGCAGTACGATATGCCCACAGGGCATCAATCAATCTCTCAGACCAATCCTTCCTATTGGGGTTAACTGTTTTCTCAAGGATGGTCTTGATCTCCCTATTGGCTAGCTCGGCTTGGCCATTTGTTTGTGGGTGATAAGCGGTGGATACTTTATGTGTAACGCCATATTTGAACACTAAAGATGCAACTGGCCTGTTACAGAAATGTGATCCACCGTCACTAATCAAAGCACGAGGCATCCCGAACCTCGAAAAAATGTTCTCTTTCAAAAACTTGACCACAACCCGGTGGTCATTAGTCTTTGTCGGGATAGCCTCCACCCATTTGGACACGTAGTCCACTGCCAGCAGAATGTATAGATAGCCAAACGACATAGGGAAGGGACCCATGAAATCGATGCCCCAACAATCGAATATTTCTATCACAAGTATAGGGGAGAGGGGCATCATATTCCTTTGGGTCACACTCCCCAACCGTTGGCATCTATCACATTCTTTACAAAATGAAATGCAATCCTTAATTAAAGAAGGCCAGTAGAAACCTGATTGGAGAATCTTTGCAGAAGTTTTCTTGGCGGAGAAATGGCCACCACAGGCTTGGGAGTGACAGAAGGCAAGGACGTTCCGCTGCTCATTTTCAGGCACACATCGCCTCATGATTTGGTCCGGACAATACTTGAACAAATACGGATTATCGAAGTAGAAGTACTTCACATCGGCCATAAATCTCCTTTTATCCTCAGAGCTCCAGTGTGGTGGGATTTGTCCTGTTGCAAGGTAATTGCAAATGTCAGCATACCAAGGACAATGAGAATGAATGGACAATAACTGCTCATCAGGGAACGAGTCTGGGATAGGGATGTGCTCATTTGTCTCTTGTGCCACCAGCCGGGATAAGTGATCCGCCACAACATTCTCAACTCCCTTCTTGTCTTTAATAGTCAAATCAAATTCTTGTAGGAGGAGGATCCACCTAATGAGTCTTGGCTTCGCATCCTGCTTAGATAACAAGTACTTTAAGGCAGAATGGTCAGTGAAGATAACAATAGGTGAACCAATGATATATGAACGGAATTTATCAAGAGCAAACACTACAGCTAGCAATTCTTTTTCAGTGGTAGTGTAATTCATTTGTGACTCATTAAGTGTCTTGCTAGCGTAGTGTATAACATGCGGTCGATTGTCCTTCCTCTGACCAAGCACTGCGCCGACCGCGTAGTCACTCGCGTCGCACATAAGCTCGAAGGGTAGATCCCAATTGGGTGGTTGCATGATAGGAGGCGTGACAAGCATGCTTTTTAGTTTCTTAAAAGATGCCTCACACTCATGCGACCACTCAAAAGGAACATCCTTAGACAGTAAATTGGTCAGGGGTCGGGCCAATGCACTAAAATTTTGAATGAACCGGCGATAGAAACCTGCATGGCCCAAAAATGACCGGATTCCCTTGATGGTTGTCGGCGTGGGAAGGTTGGAGATGGCCTCCACCTTGGATCTGTCCACTTCAATGCCCCTTGCCGACACTATGTGACCCAACACGATCCCTTCCGTCACCATAAAGTGACACTTCTCCCAATTAAGCACAAGATTCTTCTCCTCACATCTCTCCAACACCTTCTCCAAATTTTCCAAACACCCCTTAAAGGAGTCCCCAAAGACTGAGAAGTCATCCATAAACACCTCGACAATCTTCTCCACCATATCACTAAAAATCCCCATCATGCAACGTTGGAATGTTCCAGGGGCATTACATAGCCCGAAAGGCATGCGACGATACGCAAAGGTACCGTAGGGGCAAGTGAAGGTGGTTTTCTCCTGGTCTTCAAGGGCAATCTCTATCTGATTGTAGCCAGAGTATCCATCTAAGAAGCAATAGAAAAGATGCCCCGCTACCCGTTCTAGCACTTGATCGAGGAATGGAATTGGAAAGTGGTCCTTCTTTGTGCACAAGTTGAGCTTCCGGTAATCAATACACACTCTCCACCCAGTGATTACTCTTGTTGGAATGAGCTCATTCTCCTCGTTTTCCACCACGGTCACACCCGACTTCTTGGGGACTACTTGTGTGGGACTAACCCACTTACTGTCGGCAATTGGAAAGATGATTCCCACGTCAAGTAGTTTCAAAACCTCATCCCGTACCACATCCTTCATGATCGGATTTAATCTCCTTTGTGGCTGGCGAGATGGTTTTGCATCTTCTTCAAGGTAGATCCGGTGTGTGCAAATGGTAGGATTTATCCCCTTGATATCCGCAATTGTCTACCCAATTGCTCCCTTATGTCTCCGCAGTACCTCTAAGAGATCTCCTTCTTGCTTTGCATCCAATGTCGAACTAATCACCACCGGGAATGATTCATCTTCCCCAAGATATGCATACTTTAAGTGGGAAGGTAGTGGCCTCAATTCCAAGGTAGGCTTTTGTACATCGGATGGAAATATCTTCTTCTCTTGGTGTGGGAGTCTTTCAAATGTTGGGATCCACTTATCCACCCCTTTCAACTCTTCCATGCTCACTTCCTCATCTAACTTTACAAGTTCAACAAGGTCCTCCTCCATGCAGTCCAACATCCCTTCAAATTCCACTTGCTCCTCAATAAACGTGTCGATTCTATTGATCTCGTTCACCTCCACATCATCCCCGGGTTGTTTTGCTAAATTGAACACATTCAACTCCATGGTCATGTTCCCAAAAGCCAACTTCATTAGACCATTCCTGCAATTAATCACAGCATTAGCGGTAGCAAGAAAAGGTCTTCCAAGAATAACGGGGATTTGGGAATTAAGATTAGCAACCGGGTGTGTATCTAATACAATAAAATCGACTGGAAAGTAAAAATTGTCAACTTGGACAAGCACATCTTCCACTACTCCCCTTGGTGTGCGTATGCTCCGGTCCGCCAGTTGAAGTGTAACTGAGGTGGGCTTCAACTCTTCAAGCTTGAGTTGTTGGTACACGGAGTAAGGAAGAAGATTGACGCTCGCCCCCAAGTCAAGCAATGCTTGCTCAACCCGGCAATTCCCAATGGTGATGGCAATTGTTGGACAACCGGGATCCTTGAATTTTGGAGGAGTGTTGGTCCTCAATATGGAGCTCACTTGTTCGGTGAGAAATGCCTTATTTCGGACATTCAACTTCCTTTTCACCGTGCATAGGTCCTTCAATATCTTGGCACATGACGGAATTTGCTTGATGGCATCAAGGAGCGGGATGTTGATTTTCACCTGCTTAAACAAATCCAAAATGTCAGAATAATTAGCCACCTTGACAGGTGACTTCAACCGATGGGGAAAAGGGGCAGGTATAGAAGGAAAGCATAAACCATCATCAATCACATGTTCTTTATCAACCCCATCTCTCTCACTCTTTTCACTCGACTCGCCCTTGTCGGCCTCACTTTCTTTGGCCTCACTCTCAATATCTTTTTCTTTTGGCAATGCGGCCTTTGGTGTCAACTTTGGCACCACCATCTTTTCAAATTGTTTACCACTCCTAAGTGTGGTGACAGCTTTGAGTTGCTCAAAACCCTCCTGGGAAGTCTCGGCCAACTCAACCACATTTTGACCTTTGGGATTTTGTTGGGGTTGAGAGGGAAATTTTCCCTTCTCTTGTTGAGACAACCCAATGGCATTGGTGATCTTGGTGAGTTGGGCCGAAATATCCTTATTGAAAGTGGTTTGGCTTTGGATGAAGGCATGAACCACATCTTCTAGACTCCGTTTATGAGGTGGTTGGTAGCTGGAAGAACTAGATGGGCCTTGTCCGGAAAAATTCTGTGGGGGAGGGTTGGATTGGTATCCTTGTGGATTGGACCGTGGGTATTGGGAGCTTGAAGTTTGCCCCTGACCTTGATGTTGGGATTGGTACGGACCTTGCTTGGGAGGTGCAGGAGGTGTATATGTGTTTGAGCCATAAGGAATGGGGTTCTCATTCCTCCAACTGAAATTAGGGTGATCACGATACCCCGAATTGTAAGTGTTGGGATTTGGAGGAAATGATTGCCTTGGTTGGTTGAAGGCATTAACTTGGTCATGGTATGCCTCCTTAAGTGCCGGGATGCTCGGACACTCCGATGTGGAATGCTCGACACCACCACAAACAGAACAAACCTCCTCGGCTCTTGACACATGAGAGACATTTCGTCTCCTCTCTACCTCAAGGCTATCCACTTTCCTAGACAATTTGGAAATTTGGGAAAGTAGATCCTCACGGTCTTTTAAGTCATACACCCCCCCCGGTGGTGGTTGACTACTACCCGGCATTGTCCTAGGTATGTCATCCGGATCCTGAACACCCCAAGTTTGTGCCTTTTCAGCGAGGGTACCAAAATAGTCTAGGGCCTCATCGGGATCTTTGTTCAAGAATTCACCATTGCACATCATATCTATGAATTGTCTATGGTTTGGGGTGATTCCTTCGTAGAAGAAAGTCACCAATTGCCATGAGTTAAAACCATGATGTGGTATGGAGTGAAGTAGATCCTTATAACGATCCCAACATTGATAAAACTGCTCATTGGGTTTTTCAGAAAAGTTTTGGATTTCCTTTTTCAAAAAGGTGGTTCGATGAACCGGGAAAAATTTTTTTAAGAAAAAGGAGACAATGTTATCCCATGACAGCATAGTCCGGGGTCCCATGGAATCAAGCCACACTCTTGCCTTCCCATCCATAGAGAAAGGGAACAATTTCATCCTGGCTATCTCTTCCAAATTGTGATTTGGGAGAAACGTTGCAACCATTTCCTCGTAAGACCTTATGTGGTTATACGGGTTTTCATTTTCAACCCCCCTGAATTTGGGGATTAGTTGCAACATCCACGGTTTCAACACAAAAAGGTGATGTTGGACAGGGAGACGGATGCATGATGGTGTGGTGCTACGGGTAGGTTGAAGGTACTCTTGCATAGTTCTTGCCTCAAAATCAAGTGGGTTATTCCCTTCATTCCTTGGTGGGGGAAAATGCGCTTGTTGGTTGGGCGTTCTAGGTGGTTGAACTCCCCCACCACCTCGCATATTTGGGTTGACACCCACATTGTCAAATTGATCGGGAGGGGGATAGTGTAATCTTGGGTCATGCTCCCCATGTTCGGGTATTCCCCCACCCCTTTGGTCATTTAGGTTTGCACCTATATTTTCAACATTGTCACCCACATTCTCGGGTGGGTCTTGGTCGATGTTCATGTTGGGTCCTAAGGGTTGTCTAACTAATCGGTGATAGTCGTCCCTTCCCCACATGCAACAAAATATCTATACAAATGAAATTATCCACAAACAAGAATATGTACACGAAACAACGTACCTCAGCCCGTGATGAAGATCACGGGACTTACCTTCGTTGTTCGGAAATCACTTCCTTGATTTGAAACTTGCCTTCCCCGGCAACGGCGCCAAAATGATTGTCACAAAAACGATATCTTTCCTAACCCCTAATTACTATCCCTCAATGTATGCAATGTATGGACGGGGGAGAAGAATTTCTTCCCCTAGGGATAGTGTCAAAAGGAAGGGCAATGAGGAAAGGGAAATGGGAAGATGTAAGTATAGGATATGTGTGCACAAAAATGCTCCCCAATCGCAAGTAGACTTTCGTGTGTCGTGAGTTACTTGGAAGAGTATTCCAAGGTCGTATCCACAGGGAAGGTAGTGAATCAAGGTTGAAATGATTTGGTAAAACACGAAAATGTAAAATCTTTAGTCTTGAAAGTTGATTGGTGAATTTTATGCTAATGAAAATGTAATGATAATATAAATGTTGGCAATTCCAAAAGATCACTCCAATGGGTATACCACCTCAACTCAAATCACTCCTCCTATTGAGCATGAATGAACGCTTGAATCACGGAAAGCCGAGGATGGCATCGATGAGTATCTAAGCATGAATCGTGACTAAGCCTACGGTTTATCAAAGACTCATCGACACATCCATCTTCTATCCGGTCAAAACGAACCATTTGACTCTAAAGGGAAAGAGGAGAAATAGTTGAAATGGTATCCCCAAGGGAGATCCCTCTTGGTCTTGCCAACTAGAGGATTTAGCTACTCATACTTGGAATGGAAATAACTATGTAATGGAAAAGCATTCAAATCTATGAACTTCTAAGGTGGCTAAATATCAGGATTTATGAGCTAAAAGAACATGTATTTAAACCCATTGCATAGCTATGAAAGATGAAATACTTGAAGCATTAATGGTGAAGCATTAAATAAACATTGAACTAACAAAACATGAAGGAAAAAAAACAACATTCATGGCATTCAATGAACTACTAAGAGTCTTACTCAAGATTACAAGGCAATGCAGTTGAAGAAAATGCAAAAATCACAACTTTCTCTCTCTAGAAACTACTGTTCATCTTCTTCTCCGCCCAGAGTTTCTCTCTCTAAAAAACCTCTTACCCAATGCTAAGTGAATAATAATAACTCCACCCTGGTCCTGACCATCCTTGGAGAAAACTTCTTTTTCCCAAAACGTGCCTGGGTCAATCCCTGTAGTTCCCTGGTGTCACTCCTTGCAGTAGAGCTGAGTCTGGAATATGGAAATGCAGAATGTGTTCTGCAACCCCCAGCAGGTCCCCTTTTTTCTCCCTTTAATTAAAGCCATCTTGTAATCCATATCAATGCAGGGGTGAAGGAAGCTTCAGGGTGTGTAAGAGATGTCAGGTAGCATGTAGAAGGAATGCATGTGGGACCCTCCAAGCTGCAAAGTTGAGTCGCAGGCTGTCTGGAGAAAAGTTGCAAAAACCTTCCGGAAGGTAGACATGAACCTACCGGAAGGTCGCTGAAAGAACAATTAAATGAAAAGAATCAAATGCAAGAACTTCCGGAAGGTCGACATCAGAAACAAAAATCTTCCGGAAGGTTCATTCCAGTAGCCAAAACCTTCCGGAAGGTTCATTCCAGTAGACAAAACCTTCCGGAAGGTTTACTCCAGTAGCTAAAATCTTCCGGAAGGTTCATTCCAGTAGACAAAACCTTCCGGAAGATTTTGGCAGTCAAAAAGAAACCCAAGGCAAAACCTTCCGGAAGGTTCATTCCAGTAGACAAAACCTTCCGGAAGGTTTACTCCAGTAGCTAAAATCTTCCGGAAGGTTCATTCCAGTGGATAAAACCTTCCGGAAGGTATTAGCTGTGAGAAGGTCATCCAGGGCTTTTTAACAACACCTTCCGGAAGGCCGACATACACCTTCCGGAAGGTTTTCTGACTGTGAGCAAAAATTGGATTTCTTTCTCCTCCAAACCTTCCTTAAAGCTTCCCCATATACTCCATTAGCCTCATACAATACCATGGGGGTTTAAGTTATGTCATTTACATCATTTTACATGCATTCACCCAAAATTCCATCAACCCATATTCAAAACTAAAACACTCCCATTTATTGACAAAAAGAAGTGAAACAAAAGCACGTTAGCACACAATACATGTCATTGTTATGTGCTAATCAGAAGGCAGCTCACGAGAGGGCTTCTCGGGCTGAGGCGGATCTGTTGTTGGCTCGTGAGAGGGCAATCAAGGCTGAGAGTGATTTGCAGAGTGGCCTTGCAGATGCCTTCATTAATGGTTATAAGGAGCTTCAGGAAAAAAATTCTGTTGTTTTCCCTAATATTGATCTTTCAGGCTTCGTGTCATATGAGGCGCCTGATGATAGTGATGGAGGCTCTGACGATAGTGATGTCGAGGGTGAGGAGGAGGAGGAGGACGACCATGAGAGCAGTTAGAGTACTGGGGACTTTTGATTTTTTTTTTTAGAAAGACAGTTTGTAGCCTTACTTTTGTAAAAGTGGTTTTTTGCCACTGATGTTCTTTTTGAAATAGAATGCAAAGAACTTTTGAAGTCAATTTAGAAAATTTTATTCATTCAATGACTGCTTATGCAAAGCAATAGTGGGTAATAACCCAAAAAATGTACAAAAAAATAAAATCAAGTTCCCCAACTTTGCTGCTACTCTCCTAAGGTGTCATTGGTAGTACCTCTTCAGGTGCTCAACGTTCCATGGATGGGGTAAGACCTTCCCCTCGGAATTCTGGATCTTGTAGGTGTCTGGCCTCACCACTTCTGTTATGAGGTAGGGTTCTTCCCAGTTTGGTCCCAACTTTTCTTCTCACGAATCATTTGTGGCGAGAATCACTTTCTTAAGGATCAAGTCTCCTAGTTGGAAAGAACGAGGCTTCACCCTCGAATTGTAATATCTTGTCATGCGGCGCTTGTACTCCGCATTGCAGACCACAACCATCTCCCTTGCCTCCTCTACCAAGTCGAGGTTGATGCGGAGTCCTTCCTCGTTGGTGACGGGATCGTGGTGTTGGACCCTTAGAGAATGTACCCCGATCTCCACAGGTATGACTGCCTCAGTTCCGAAGGCGAGGGAAAAAGGGGGTTTCTCCAGTTGGGGTTCTCAGCGTCGTTCGGTAGGCCCATAATACACATGGGAGTTCGTCAACCCAGAGACCCTTCGCTCTTTCGAGCCTTGTCTTTAGGTTGCGTAATACTGTTCTGACCATAACTTCTGCCTGTCCGTTTGCCTGCAGGTACGCTGGGCTGGAATGAGGCTGCTTTATCTGAAGGTCGGAGCAAAAGGAGTTCAGGAGCTTGTTGTTGAATTGCTTGGCGTTGTCGCTAACTATGGCGTGGGGTATCCCGAAGCGGCAGACCAAATTCTTCCAGATAAAATCTTTGACCTTTGCGTCTGTTATCTTTGCTAAGGGTTCGGCCTCCGTCCACTTAGCGAAATAGTCGACGGCTACCACCACGAATTTGCACTTCCCTCTGCTCAGAGGTAGGGGGCCCAAGATGTCGATGCCTCATTTGGAAAAGGGCCACGGAATTGTGATGACTATCAGCTCTTATAGCGGCTGTCTGGGCACAGTGGCGAAGCGCTGACACTTGTCACACCTCCTGGTGAACTCCTAGGCGTCCCTCACCATGCTAGGCCAGAAGTAGCCTTGCCTGAGTGCCATGTGGGCGAGGGAGCGTCCTCCAGAATGATTCCCATAAACCCCTTCATGGATCTCTTGTAGGACATAGTTAGCTTCTTCTGGTGAAAGGCATCGTAATAGTGACAAGGAGTAGCCTTTCTTGTACAAGATGTCTTGTAAGATGGTAAATTTAGAGGCTCTCATCCTGAGTTTCTTGGCTTCCAAGGGGTCATCTGGCAACAGGTCCTTCCGGAGGTATGCCCTTATCAGGGTCATCCAGTTTGATTCTACAGACGCATATTTGACATTTGTGGCTTCCACGTCTAGTCTGCTTGGTTCGAACTGGTGACCGATGAATGCTGGTCCTGGTGGGGCTTCCGAGGATGAGGCGAGCCTGGCCAGTGCATCCGCAACCATGTTGTCTTCCCTCGGGATATGACAGATATGGAAGTGGTGGAACTTAGTAAGTAAGGCTCGTACCATAGCGAGGTACTCCTGCATTCTGGCTCATTTTGCTTCAAACTCACCCTTCACTTGGTTGACTATTAACTGAAAATCACTATAAGTGATGAGGTGTTGGGCTTCCATTTCAATTGCCAATCTTAGGCTAGATAGAAGGCCTTCATATTCTGCCTTATTGTTGGAGGCAGTGAAGTGGAGCTTCACAACATATTTGATGGGAGTGCCATCAGGCTGATCAGGATTAGGCCTGCTCCACCTCCTTCGCTGGTTGAGGAGTCATCCACGTAGAGCTCCTAGGGTGGTAGAGAGGGGGCCTTGGAGGCCATTATGGGTGTCTGGGCGCTAGGACTGGGCGTCTGGCTTGGGCTCCTGGCCTAGGCGCCTAGGTGTCTGATTGGGGCGCCTGGATGCGATGGATGTCCTCGTAGGGCGTCAGGTTTTTTTGCGTGCCCGGGCTCGGCGTCTGAGTGTCTGGGTATGTTTGTGATGAGGCTTGCTGAAGTGTTGAGAGCTCGCTGTTCTCTTCCTCTGCCGGTGTGAGCTCCCCAATAAAATATGCCAAGGCTTGTGCTTTGATGGCTACCCTTGGTTGGTACTAGACATCGAACTCACCCAGTTTCATTGCCCACTTAAGGAGTCTCCCCGACACATCTGGCTTTCCCAGAACCCTCTTTAGAGGCTGGTCCGTGACAACAACAATGGTGTGACTCTGGAAATAATGTCGGAGATGCCTTGCCGTTGAGATCAGGGCGAACACCATTTTTTCTAGTCCTGAATATGTTATGTCTGCTCCTTGGTATGCTCTGCTCATGTAATAGATAAGCTTTTGCACTCCATCATCGTCTTTGACGAGGACGGAGCTTACTTGCAATGGGGAAGCAGAAAGGTACAAATATAGAGTTTTCACCTGGTGTAGCATGTGAAAGGAGGGGAGGCATAGCTAAGTAGGCTTTGAGCTTTCGAAAAGCTTCATCTGCTTCAGGTCCCCACTCGAAGGCTTTTCGGAGAATCTTGAAGAAGGGTAATTTCATGTCCAGGATGACTTTGATATTGTCGGCATTCGCCTCAATTCCCCTCTAGTTGACCATGAAACCTAAGAACTTTTCTGACCCGACGTCAAAGGCACACTTCTCAGGGTTCAGCTTCATACAGTATGACCTGAGAACATCGAAGGTTTCTTGGAGGTGGTCTATGTGGTTTGCTGCGGCGAGACTTTTCACCAGCATATCGTCTACATATACCTCCATTGTTCTCCCGATCTGAGACTGGAACATCTTATTCACCAGCCGTTGATAGGTTGCTCCCGTATTTTTTAGCTCGAAAGGCATGACCCTGTAATAGTAGGTCTCATTCAGAGTGATAAATGATGTATTCTCTTGGTCTGGGGGGGTGCATGCTGATCTGGTTATATCTAGAGTATGCATCCAGGAAGGTGAGCAATTTGTGTCCTGCGGTGGCATCGATAAAGAGGTCAATTCGTGACAGCGGGTAGCTATCTTTAGGGCACGCCATGTTGAGCTCGGTAAAGTCGACGCAGAGGCACCACTTCCCATTGACTTTGGTCATCATCACCACATTTGATAGCCACACAGGATATGCTAATTCTCTGATTGTCCTGTTTTCTATCAATTTTCCCACCTCATTGTCCATCGTTTGCGCCCTTTCAGTAGAGGCGCTCCTTAACTTTTGGCGAACAGGCTTGTAATGAGGGTCGACGTTGAGGCGGTGTGTGACGACCTCAGGGTTGATGCCTTCGAGGTTTTCATGTGACCATGCAAAAACATCCATATTGCGCTTCAAAAAATCTGTAAGTTGGTGGGCTAGATTCTTAGGAATGGAGGAGCCAATGTATACTCTTCTATCTGGATGCTCCTCATCCAGGACCATTAGTGTGAGCTCCTTTACTGGTTCTCCTCTCTCTAATGTAGCATCATCCCTCGGGTCGAGGACCTCCACGTGTAGGGCCTCTTGTGGCTTTTTGGTCTTCATGGAGGAAACGTAGCATTCTCTTGTAGCTACTTGATCTCTTCAGACCTCTTCGATTCCATTTGGGATTGGAAAACGGAGGATAAAATGGTAGTTGGAGGGCACCGCTCTTAGGGTGTTGAGAGCGGGTCACCCTAGGATGATGTTGTAAGCCGACGAGCAGTCTATCACCAGGAAGTTAACCATGACTGTGGACCTTCGGGGTGCTATGCCGGCGGTGACTAGTAGAGTGATGGACCCTAGGGGATACACCTTCTCCCCTGAGAATTCGATGAGAGGCGACCTGATGGGCTGTAATCTTTCTCTCCCCAGGTTGAGCTTGTCATAGGCTTCTACGAACAAGATGTCCGCAGAGCTGCCGCTGTCCATAAGAATCCTTCGTACCTGGAAGTTGGCGACGGTCATAGTAATCACCAAAGGGTCGTCGTGGGGGTGCTGGATTCCTTCTAGGTCCTTGTTTGAAAAGGATATGACATCGGTGTTTCCATGCTTGGGCGCCTTGGATAGGCGCAAATCGTCGAGGTGCTTAGCTTTTCTGGCATGGGCCTTCATAGCGGAGAGGGATTCTCCTCCTCCTGCGAGCCTTCCAGAAATTGTGTGAATTTCTCCGATGGGTTGTTGGTCCTCTTGATTATGAGGCGGTGGCGGTGCCTGACCCCTACCAGCAACATATTGGCGAAGATGACCACGTTGTATGAGCTCCTCAATTTATCTCTTGAGGTCGTAGCAGTCATCGATGTCATGGTCGTGGTCGCGATGGAAGCGTCAATATTTGTTCTGGTTCCTGCGGTTTGGGGGAGATTTCATTCTCCCTAGCCACTTTATTGCGGGGTCATCCTGGATCTGGAATAGGATGTGCCTGACAACAGCATTGAGGGGAGTGAAGGCTTGTCGATCTCTCGAGGGGCAGGACCAAGCCGGTCTTTGGCAGGTACCCTCTCTGTCCTGCTGCGCTTATTTCCACTCTCCTTCTTGTCATCCCCGTCTCTTTCCTTTCTCTTTTCTCCTGTTCGGGAGGACTTACCTCGCCTGGCCCTTGTGATGTCCTCAGTATTCATATACTTCTAGACCTTCGCTAGCAACTTCGGCGTGCTCTTCGGTGGGCGCTTCATCACTAAAAACAGGAAGCTTGATGACGGGAGGCCCCCCAGGAAGGCGATCATGGTGACCTTATCATCGGGCTCCTCGATCTAAAGGACTTCCTCGTTAAAATGAGTGAGGTAACTCCTTAGGCTCTCGTCTCGGTCCTACTTTATGTTGAACAGGTGGGTGACAGGCTTCTGGTGGAGGCGTCCTCCAATGAAGTGCGACATGAAGGACCTGCTTAGCTCAACAAAGGTACCAATGGAGGTTGGGGTGAGTTTGGCGAACCACTGTCGGGTTGATCCCTTCAAAGTGGTTGAGAATGTCCTACACATAATTTCGTTAGGGACGTTGTGTAGCTGCATTAAGGTCTTGTAGGTTTCGAGGTGATCAAGTGGATCATTTGTACCGTTGAAAGTCTCTATGAATGGCATTTTGAACTTTTGGAGAAGTGGGTAGTTCACCACATCTGGTACAAAGGGTGTGTCGGTTCACCTTACTAGGTAATCCACGGTCTCGTCTCGGGCCCTTGTGCCTTCATGGCGTTGAAGATGTCACCCAATTGATTTTGTACCTCTTTTTCTTTTTCGTCCTAGTGATTGGGAGTTCCTTTGAAATTGTCATGGAAATGGCTCTCATGCTCTACACTTTGGTTTTCGCCCTCATCCTCTTGGAAATAAGGGTCTCCACCATGAGAAGTGGGAGCTGGAGGAGGAGGTGGAGGCCCCTCATGGTGGAACCCCCTGTATGGGGCACCTAAGTGGGGAGCTCCTTGACGCCCAGGGCGTGGAGCTCCTCTGGCTTGGGGTCCAACAGACTGTGTTCCTCCCTATTGTCCAGCGAACATCAGTTGCAAGATCTACTGGTTCTGAGCTACAAGCTGCTGCATTGTCTCCAACATCTGCTGTGCATTTGGAACGGGATTGGTTGGTGGAGGAGCAACCTCCTCCTATCGCGGTGGATTTTCCTCAGGCTGATTCATGGATCTGGTGGTGATCGCCATAGTACAACAAGAAAAGTAATTAGGTGAGAATTTTTTCGTTTCCCACAGACAGCGCCAAACTGATGATGCATAAATTGGTTTGCACACCACCTGTCAAGTGATCAATAATAAATGCAGTAATAAAGTGGAGAGAGATAATAAGCTAAATGAGAAAATGATTTATAGTGGTTCGATCAACGTGACCTACGTCCACTTTGAAGGGCTTGGATGGCCTAGTGTTTTATTACTTCGAGGAGTGTTGGGAGAGCAGGGAGATACAAGCTATGAGATAGAGAGGAGAGTGATAACAATGTGTGCAATTGAGTGTGATGCCCCCCCAAGTGTTGGCAGGGCTTACAATTTATAGTCAACTCCTAACAGATTGTGGCGACTTATTAGTAACTAAATGGCTAATCTAGTGGAGCTGACGCCCTCTTCTCAACGGATGAGGCAGTTACGACGCTCCCCATAAGATCCGGTCAAAGGATGACGTGGTGGTTGACTCTTTCCAAGGCGGCGTGGATGAGGCTCTTGGATGACCTTGCTTACTCCCTTAGCGATGACAACTTGATGAGCTTGACTAGGTGTGGGCCTTCATTGGGCTGGACCATTAGATCCCTTTAAGTTGGGCTCTTAATTTAAACTGGGCTCACCATCGTGGGTTGGGCTCTTGGGCCTGACCCATCAATTATTATGAAATATTATACTAACATATTCATTTTTTCTCTTACCCTTTTGTGTATGACTTTTCTCTTTAAAATATTGATATAAATTTTTATGGTATCATAGCCAAATTCGATTAATTGTTGCCTCTTCTTTTGTGGTCATCGGTACGGTATCATTTCTTCCTTGTATTTGCAATCACTAGAGTGTGATCGTTTCTTCCTTGTTTTTGCAATTACCGTAGTGTGGAAAGTGTCGTAAACAATGAATCTAACAATTTCTCCTCTCTTATGCATGCTCTCTTGATTTTGTATGGCTTGATTATTGTTTACATGTAGGGGTTTCATTTGTTGGTCGAAGAAGACTTGTAGTTGGTGTTGTGTTTTTGTTTGTAAAGTTTTTGAAATTGTAGAGAAGGCCCCTAAGTTTCAAAAAATTGCAAAAATTTTAGAATTTGCTCCAAATCTATATAGACTTTTAAAAAACAACCCTAGAATTATATAGAAACCTCAGAATCTGCCCTAAAACTTCTCATAAATTATAGAATCAGCCCATAACTTTGCAAAAAAGTTCAAAATCAACCCTAAACTCTAGAGAAGTTATAGAATCTGCCCCTAAATGTGTGCAAAAACTTCATAATTAGTATACTTCTACTTCTATCATTGATTAAGGTTTTGAAAAATTAGGATTTATGGTGGAACAAGAGTCGTGGATTGAAGGAAGAAGACGCCCCACAGTTTTAAGTTGCGGTTATGAAAAGTGAAAAATTTGTTGTTACACCATCTGTAGAGGATCAGTTCAAAACAGTCCTTTCATTGACTATCATTGTTCAGGAGTTGCATAAATTTCTTTCTATGCCCCAGTCTAATGTCTTATATGTTTCTTCTCCTATAAATTTGTCTTCATTAACCCCTTCAAAATATATCTAAGTTTATTTGGACCGTTGATTTAAGTGTCATACATCATATGACTAATGATTTATCTTTATTTCTTTCTAACTCATCTTAACTCTTAAATCCATGCCAGATGGATTTTCTTCAAAGTTCTATGGAATGAATGGAGCCTTGGGTCTATAGTAGTATAGGAACTACTAAAAAGCATGTGCCACTGCTCCAACCATTTTATATTACAAAAAAAAAACAAAAAATTGTTCTATTGTGTGGAATGGTATTATATCTATAAGATTTTTTGCATTTTTTCTTGGATTAATTGTATTGGAGGTCCCCAAAGCATGGAGTTTGTCTCATTTTGGTCCCCAATATTTCAATATAATCATTTTAGTCTCTAAAGTATTGAATATCTTTCTATATGGTCCCTCAAGCAAACAGTGTTCAGATTTTTAACGATTTTTTTATTATAAACTTGTCACTTGATACTTAAATATGGACAAAAAAGAATTACTCTTAACCAAATTTTTACTCAAATTTTAGTTAAATAGTTATCCAAATTACATAGTTTTGATCATGAGTTATCTAAATTTTGGTCAAAAGCTACCCATATTACACATTTTTTTGTCAAGAGCTACCCAAACACTAGTTATTTCCCGTGCCTAAAGGCACGGAGTAATAAAAAAAATGGTCAATATATTTGTATTCACACTCAAAATCAAATCACAAACATAGAGGAGAGATAAATAAATTTAAGCACCGATTGTAGTGGGGGTGAGCGGTGGTAGTGGTAGTGGGCGACAGTGGTGATGGTGGGAGACGGTGATAGTTGTGGTGGGTAAGGTGACGACTGTGGTGGTGGTAGTAGTCGTGAGTGGCAATGGTGATGGTGGGAGACGGTGATAGTTGTGGTGGGTAAGGCGACGACTGTGGTGGTGGTAGTAGCCGTGAGTGGCAATGGTGATAGTGGTGGTGGGTTTTGAGTGACTATGATGGTAGTGGCAGCCGTGAGTGACAACGGGGGTGGTGGTGGACGACGGTGATGGTGGTTGGCAATGGTGGTGGTGGGACAACAACGGTGGTGGTGAGCAATGATGGGTGCTTCTAGGCGACAATGTGATGGGTGGTGGCGAATGGCGATAGTGGTAAGTGTGGTGGGGGTAGGTGACAGTGGGTGGCTGCAGTGGTGGGCTATGACAGGTGGTGGTGGTTGGTGGTGGTAGATGTGGTGGGGTAGGTGACAGTGGTTGGTGGTGAAGGTGGGCGACGATGGTGGTGGTGGGTGCTAACGGTGGGCAACGGTAGTAATGGGATAATTGTGGTAATCGTAATACATATAAGAATAAGATGACGATGTGGGTGGTGGTGGTAGGACAGTGGTGGTAATGGTAGTGATGATGGAGGGTGGTGGTGGTAGTGGTAGGTGGTGGTGGTAGTGGTGGGTGGTGGTGGTAGTGGTTATGGTGGTGGTGGGGGTGGTGGGTATGGTAGGGTGGCGATAGTGATTGTGGTGGCGGCCGTTGTGCTAGGGGTGGTGGTGGCAATGGTGGTAGTGGGACAGTTTTAAACACTATTTTTTTTAAAAGTACTTATGAGAAATAATTCATATAAGTACTTTTAAAAAGTCACTCCAAACACACCCTTATGACACTATTTTTCATATTAAATTTAGAGTGTTAATATTAGTCGTTAGATTAACTTTAAAGTAAAATTTAAAGCGATCTCAACCGCGAATAGCAAAAGTCATTTTGTTTATCTTTTGATATTTGAATTGTATTGTACTTTATTATATAGATTAGTTATTCCCCGTGCCTGAAGGCACGGAGTAATAAAAAAAAATTGTAAACATATTTGTATTCACACTTAAAATCAAATCACAAACATAGAGGAGAGATAAAAAAATTTAAGCACCGATATGTAGTGGGGGGTGAGCGGTGGTAGTGGTGGTGGGCGACAGTGATGATGGTGAGAGATGATGATGGTTGTGGTGGGTAAGGCGACGACTGTGGTGGTGGTAGCAGTCGTGGGTGGCAATGATGATGGTGGTAGTGGGTTTTGAGTGACGATGATGGTAGTGACAGTAGTGGGTGGCAACGGTGGTGGTGGTGGGTGGTGATGGACGACGGTGATGGTGGCTAGCAGTGGTGATGGTGGGACGACGATGGTGGTGGTAGGCTGTGATGATGGTGGTAGTGGATGAAGATGAGTGTTTTTAGGTGACAGTGTGATGGGTGGGGGCGAATGACGACGGTGGTAAGTGTAGTGAGGGTAGGTGACAGTAGGTGGCTGCAGTGGTGGGTGAAGATAGATGATGGTGGTTAGTGTGGTGGGGTCGGTGACAGTGACTGGTGACGATGGTGGAGGACGATGGGTGGTGGTGGGCGCTGACGGTGGGCGACGATGGTAGTGGGATGATGGTGGTAATGGTAATAAATATAAGGATAAGATGACGATGGTTGTAGGTGGTGACCATAGACGACGATGGTAGCAATCGGTGATGGATGGCGATGGTGGTGGTCGTGGTCGTGGGGCAGTGAGGGTGGGGTGGAGGTGGGGCGGTGGCGATGGTGGCGGTGGCGGTGGTGGGTTGGCGATGGTTGTGGTAGTTATGATGGTCATGGGGTGGTGGTGGGGCGGTGGGGGTGGGGGGTGGTAGGGGTGATGGTGGGATAATAGCGGTGGTGGTAAGGTGCGACAGCAGTGGTGATGATGGTAGGGTGCGGCAGTGGTGGTGGTGGGGATGGTGGTGGCGGGACGATGGTGGTAGTGGCAATGATGATGGTGGTAGTGGTTATGGTGATGGTGGTGGTAAGGTGGTGGCAGCGGCTATGGTGGTGGTGGTGGTGATGGGGTGGTGGGTATGGTAGGGTGGCGATAGTGATTGTGGCGACGACGATAGTGATGGTGGTGGGGGTGGGGGTGGGGGTGGTGGCAGTGGTGGTAGTGGTGATGGTGGTGGAGCGGTGGGGGTGGGGGTAGTGGTGGTAGAGGTAGTGGTGGTAGAGGTAGTGGTGGGGCAGTTTCAAACACTATTTTTTTTTTAAGTACTTATGAGAAATAATTTCTAGAAGTACTTTTAAAATGTCACTCCAAACACACCTTTATGAGCTTATTTTTCTTATTAAATTTAGGGTGTTAATATTAGCCGTTAGATTAACTTTAAAGTAAAATTTAAAGCAATCTCAACTGCGAATAGCAAAAGTCATTTTGTTTATCTTTTGAGATTTGAATTGTATTGTATTTTATTATATAGACTAGTTATTGTCTGTGCCTGAGGCAAAAAGTAATAAAAAATGATAAACAATAAACATATTTTTATTCATATCCAAAATCAAATCACAAACATAAAGGAGAGATAAATGAATTTAAGCATCGATTGTAATGGGGGTGAGAGGTGGTGGTGGTAGGAGACGGTGATGGTTGTGGTGGGTGACAATGATCGCGGTGGTGGCGACGGCGATGGCATCGGCGGCGGCGGCGGCGGTGGTGGTGAAGGCGGTGGCGGCGACGGCGGCGACGGCGACGATGATGGTGGTGGTGGCTACAGCGGTGGTGGTGGTGATGGCGACGATGGTGATGGCGGTGGTGGCAGCGGCAGCGGCGACATCGACGGTGGTGGTGCTGGCGACGGCGGCGGTGGTGGTGGGGGTGGCAACGACGACGGCGACGGTGGTGGTGGCGGCGATGGAGATGACGATGGCAGTGGGGGCGACGACGGTGGTGGTGGTGGCGGCAGTGGTGTTGGCGGTGGTGGTCGTGGCGGCGACGACGACGATGGTGGCGGTGGTGGTGGTGGCGGCGATGGCGATGACGATGGCAGTGGTGGCAACGATGGTGGTGGTGGTGGCGGCAATGGTGGTGGTGGTGGCGGCGACGGTGGCCATAGTGGTGGTGGTGGTGGCAATGATGGTGGTGGCGGCAATGGTGGTGGTGGCGGTGGCCATAGTGGTGGTGGCGGCAATGGTGGTGGTGGTGGCGGCGGCGACAGCGGTGGCGGTGGCGGTGGCGGTGGCGGTGGCGGTGGTGGTAGAGGTAGAGGTAGTGGTGGGGCGGTTTCAAACACTATTTTTTTTTTAAAGGACTTATAAAAAATAATTTCTAGAAATACTTTTAAAAAGTCACTCCAAACACACCCTTAGGGGCCTATTTTTTTTATTAAATTTAGAGTGTTAATATTAGCCGTTAGATTAACTTTAAAGTAAAATTTAAAGCGATCTGAACCGCGAAAAGCAAAAATCATTTTGTTTATCTTTTGAAATTTGAATTGTAAGCTACTTTATTATATAGATATTTAATACTTCATATACCAAAATGATGCAATTGAAATATTTGGGACCAAAATGAGACAATCCCCATACTTTGAGGACTTCAAGTGCAATTAACCCTTTTTTCTTAGTATATACTAGGGTACCCAAGAAGTATATCACAACTTACAAGTAAATAAAACTGATACAATTTGAGGTCAAATTACAAATAAAAAAAAAAAATTTTACAATTCAATTTTGTTGTAGGACTAAAAAATTAGAATTCTTCCTAAAATGTTTGGATTTTTATTCTAGACAAGCCTATTTTATCGTACTCGCACCAAATTGAATTACAAAGTTACAATCGACTAATACTATGGACTTACCCTTCTTTTTATATACGACAATGTACCAACATTACGATATATTTTCAACATTAACAAGGCTTGATCCCATAACTTCTCATTTGAGTGTCACTGGCCACCATTAGTTTAAAGCCCAAGTGGGATTGTGATATTCTTTCAACTTAATATGCTGTTTTCATGATCACTGGAATATGCAGCCAACAATAATAATATCAATTCATTGAAACCAAGGACATGGTCCATGTGGAGGGGAAAAAGTTTGGAAGACATGATTGTGGCCAGCTTGTAGCAATTATAGGCGTAAATTTGAATTGAAATGTGGGGTTTGGAATAAGTGTGGTTATAAATGAATGAATGACCCAATGGATAAGGACTGAAACAGGGTCAGCATTTAATATAACTGCAAATATTTATTTTATATCCTTCTAATTTGATAAGGTCCTCATAACTTGTATTTAAGAAACTATTAATCGGAGAGTGAGATTTTCTCAAATATATACATATATTAGGGGTAACTCATGTTTGGAGACACAGTACAATGTGAATAATTTTAAGAGGGATGTTGGTGGCCGTTATATGAGTCTATTTGAGATCATCAGATGAACTTATTGAAGCTTGTCTTGTTTTATATTAAGATATAGATATATATATATATATATATATATATATATTTTTTTTTTAATTTTCTCCTAAGTTAGATCACTTTATTATGATTCAAGTAGGACCTGGGGCGGCCCTGAAAAAAAAAAAAAATATATCTTTGTATATTTATGATTTTTTATTAGGTATGTGGAATTAGGCCCACCCTTATGACCAAAAATAAAAAATATTAGACCCACTCTAATAAGTTTAGACCAACTAAATCTTGTGCAAAAAAATAATTGAGCCCAATTTTCACTCAAAGAAATGTGAAAATATGTTAAAAATCTTAAGAAAAAATTGGGCCCACTGCCCACTCATGTACACACAAGTGAAGGGAAGAATTCAATAAATTGTATTGGGTTGTAATTTTTGTTGGGATTTTATTGTGTTTTATTTTGATTATTTGCACAAATTGACCCTAATCATTTTGGTCTTTGGAATTCAAGACATGTGCAACAACTGGTGAGTGCATGTTCATTTTACGTAACTTCGACGACTTGTGATTAGTGATTGAACTTATTTTTTCGATAACTCTCAATCTTATACAATTCATAATTGTTTGAAATTGCTATAATTTTTTAAAATTGATGCGACTTAGTCTAAAATTGATTACTATTAATTTAATTGTTTATATATGGAAATATATTTTCGATAACATTATTGATAACGTTATCATACAATCCTTTCAAAATCTGAAAAATTATTGGGGTCTACTATACATGGCTTTAATTAGCCTCATTTTTTTGCAAAAGATTGTAATTAGCCTTTTTTTTTATGAGTATTGTTTTCATAAACTATGTATATTGACATTTGATCCTTTTGTGTTTAATGAGTCTTTAAAATATGCAAATTGATTGGAGAAAAAATTAAATTTTGTCGGTTAAGTGTGCCTACCCTAAAACAAATTTCTGGCTCCGCCCCTGAATAGAACCCATTATATAAAAGTGTCTTCACTAATATAGCGTGAAATCCCCTTCAATATTTTTTTCTTTCCATTACCCTTTTTCTTGATAAAGCATCCATCATGAATTCAACTGCGGCTCGATGTATGTAAGTGTGTCCCTTACTCAATAATAGCGAATGACTTGTCATGAAGGAAAATGAAAAAAAAAAAAAGTACTGAGGGGAATCTGAATCTCACTGATGGGATTTACAAAGGAAAAAAATTGAGTCTATTGGAGGAGAACTATCATCTATATTAATATTAGTATTAAGACGGAAAGCTCTGCATTTAAGGAAACATTGAGTTAGACCCTTTACATGGTAAGTCCTAATCTCTTTCTCTGTGGCGGATGGAGCCCGAGTTTGAAAGGGGCAGTGTCTAAACAAAATAAATAATAAAGCAGACAGTGAATAGAATCATATTTATCAGTTGGAATATGAGTGGTGCACTAAGATCGTTTTTCTCTTAATTGTCTTTTTTTGGCCACCCGTAGTAACCCAATTTTTTTTGCCTACTACTAATGACGAAATATTCGTGCATTAAGTTATTTTTTTACATATAAGAATGATGATGCATAAAATAGGCTATGCAATTTCAAATCAGTCGAGTGTATAATACATGATAATTAATGAAGCAATTAATAGTAAAGGACAAAGATTGGGTGGTTGGGTCTAAGCGATCTAACCACTGAGGCAACGGTGACTAAAAAATTTTATTAATGGGAGAATAAAGTAGTGGGTGAGGAGGAGAGAGAGAGAGAGAGAGAGCAAAAGTAAGCTCAATGTGTGGTGTGCTTGTCATAAATATCTCTCGTGTGTAGATGACTTATAATTTATAGACACAAAACCTTAGTTGAGACGGTGACGTGTAGGTCAGGCTTGAATCTTGGAATGGGCTGAGACATGAGCTGAGCTTGACCTGCCTTTTTACTATTTAGACTTAACCCACGAATTGGGTTTGGTCTAATTGAATTTGGGCTCATAAAAAAATATCAGTTTAATCATGATAGAAATAACGAGACTCGAAGACAGGTCATGATAGCGTGGGGTCAATACGGTTGCTTAAGAGGTCAAGATTTCATATAACTACGGATCAATTGAGTTTGGAAGGGATGACTTGGCCTATGGATCGAGAAAAAGAACCAAATTCTCTGTTTCAATGGGTGAATCACTAGCATTTCATTGAATTTTGTATAATTGAAAAATTGGTGGAATGCTCATCCTTGGTAGTTCTTCTTGCATCTCAAGAAGAATTTGATATGCTAAGGAAAAATAGGTTCACATAGACAGGTGTTGGGGCTTTCTGGCCTGGTCCTATGTGCATTTACTCCGGGAGTTATGACGATAGTGGAATTGTCATAGTTTTGCAGGTGAAACTTTTATTGCAACGCCCAAACTCCCAAAGTACTTAGACTTTCGTTCACTACTTTACAACTGTCAAGTACATAATAAAAGCATCCTTTTATCTCTCTCTTTCATCTGAATTATCGTTCATCTCTGAACTCTGCAACCTCTCTCTCTCCCACACACACATTGTATCAACATGGTACAATCAAAGAAGTTCAGAGGTGTTAGGCAACGCCAGTGGGGCTCTTGGGTTTCCGAGATTCGCCACCCCTTACTGTAAGCTCACCCAGCCATACACTATAAATCTAGCGCAAAACCCCAAAAAATCACACATTACAGATCCTTGTATGTTCCACGCACCTATATACTCGTTTACATTCTAACTATCAATCATAGTACGACAGTTAATAGACAGCACATGAAAAAAATATCATGTATAGACATCCCTAGCAGCACTAGTAATTTTAATATTTGTCTCAACCTATAAATTCCAAATTTGAAAGATTTCCGCAATATGCATTGCATTCTATTCCACAAATGTGCGTGTGTGAGTATTCCACCATTAAATCTCTTGCTGAAATAGGATTCACATAACGACCTTAAAAATATTGGCACAAGACTGAATTGAGTTGAATTGTATTCAAATCTCATGTTGATCTCTCTGGTTTGCTTGGATTTCACAGGAAAAGAAGGATTTGGCTGGGCACATTTGAGACAGCAGAGGCAGCGGCACGAGCATATGACCAAGCGGCCATCTTGATGAACGGCCAGAATGCAAAGACAAATTTTCCAGTAGGGAAGAATGATGCCAATCACAAACACTCTAGTGAAGACTCATCTTTTTCTCAATCAGCATTATCAGACATGCTTACTGCAAAGCTTCGAAAATGTTGCAAGGATCCAGCACCTTCACTTACTTGTTTAAGGCTCGATACTGATAATTCTCACCTTGGAGTGTGGCAAAAGAGTGCGGGACGACGACCTGTCTCCAACTGGGTCATGAGACTTGAGCTTGGGAACAACAAGAAACAAAATCCCGATGATGCATTGCCATCCTTGTCATCGTCGGAATCTCTGTCGTCTGGGATTGATGAAGCAGGCGGCGAAATGGATGAAGAGAATAAGATTGCTATGCAAATGATTGAAGAACTTCTGAACTGGAATTGTCCAATACCGCCTTCACCTCCTAATGGAATCAACAAAGGAAAAGGTCCTTTGCCTGTCTAGTCCTCTGTAGTTCAGTATATCCTCTGCTTCCTTTGCTATCTCGAAGAACTTCTGTAGTTGTCAACACAAGAAGCCACCTCACTGCTCTTTTAAGAACTTAAGCCAATGTATATCACATAGGTAAGAACAAGACGAAAGGAAAATTACTCTGCATTTTCCTTCTATATAAGGATATGTACAGTAGGTATAGCATATTGTACTTTCTTGCCTCCAACGTAATGATATGTATAGTTGATTTGAAAGAAAACAGGGTTGAATTGGCTGTGATGGCAACTGAGAAAAATTATTTTCAGAGGGAAGAGTCAGTAGACCCTCCCTTCAACTCAGTGAGCCTGTTCCGATCCACAAACAAAAAAAAAAAAAAAACACCATGGCCTTGTTGAGCGGCAAGAATGAGAAGAGATCTTGAATAAAAATTCACTTACAAGTTACAAAGTATTAAATTTTTAGTAATGCAATTTCATTCCTGCATTTTGTTGGAGCATTAATAGTTTTTTCCTCAAAAAAGACTCTTTAAGAAAATTTTAACATAATTATCACAGCTTTTGTCTCTCAGATATGTGAGATTATCTCCTCCATGGGTGGGAGTGAAATATCCACCCCTAATAGCCTGCTAGTAATATATATATTTCAAGAAAAGGAGTGAACTCTGCATTCCAACCCCAATTTTTTGGTGTCCAAACTAGGTCTGAAATGGAGTATAGGCTAAAGAGTCCCACCTCACCCCTTTCCGGGTGAATAAGACTACAGTTCCCTCAGCACAGCTCTTCATGTTCTATGGAAGAGCATGATAATTTGTCTATATGTTGCTTTGACAAGCAAGCAAACATGTCAAATTTTATGATGTGGCTTTTTGATGATTATGGATGCAATTTTCTTTGGTTGGTGTGTTTGAGGTCTAAATGAGACATAAATGCTACCAACCTCATTGTTGCATCCCTTCATACGTTTCTCCAGCTGTGCATGAAGTGATTGTGGAAAATCTAGGATACTGCAATCAAGTACTATGTAAAATCTAAGTTGTTAAAAGGATAAATATCTACATAGAACTGGCTGAACATTTTTCTTATTATTTAAGAAGTAGTTTCTTGATTTAGTATTATGCTTTCATTCTCTTATTTCTCTTTACGAGCAGAACAAGAACTGGCTATATCTTTCCAGGCTTCAACTGTCATCAATTATGACGGAGAGATCTAGAATTTTCTTTCTCCCAACAACTCATAAGAAACCCGTCAAATCCTTCCTTGACCTACATCTGAAAAGGGTAAGGTTCATTAAATGGGAAAAATTGTCCCTTCTTCACTTTAATGATGCAAATTACTAGCTAATTGATATTTTTCACATACCTAACATGTTTTTTAGCTGATCGCCTCTAAACTAAATCACTGATGATCCATTTCTAGAATTTTTTTTTTTGTGGCTGTTTGTGTGCATTAACATTTCAAGAAGTCAAAACTTAGAAAAATGGTTTTAGGATTTCTGAGTCCCCAGATTGAAGGGAACTTTTGCCTCTGGTGAACAAAAGTCCTTGTGGTTTAGAATGGTCGGCATCATCCTAAGATGCACCTAACAAACTCATAAAGAAAGTTGAAGTTACAGCCCTAAGTAGTTGGGTTGATCATTAATGCTCCATATATCATTTAGCTAGCTATTTCAGTGTTTCACTTAAATAAGGCAAGACACCTAGTTTCAATGTGAAATTGGGTCGAACTTTAAAGCCCGCAATTCAACCCAACACAGTCGCACGATGAGAATCGTGTAATCAAGATTCGACCATATCATCTGTGCAAACTCCGAGAACTTGGTTAACACGAGGATAATGCGGTCGAATCCTGACTGCACGATTCCCATAATACGGCTGTGTTGAGCCAAACTTCACACTCTATAATTCAGTTCAACTTTAGAGGATTCAAATGCACTATTTAATAGCACTAAAATCATAGTGTAATTCAACATCATTAATTTGCAACTACGCATTATGGGTGTGTTTGGATGACAGGGTTAGACTGGATTGGATCTAAAAAATATCCTTTCTTATCTAACCCAAACTCACCCATCATTGGACTGTTTACAATTTAATGGTTATATCCTATCCTTTCTAGTGTTTTTATAACACATAAGCACTTCTGTGGGAACCATGGAGAAAGGTGATGAAATATGGTACCATTGACTGTTTTGCCTCTAACCTATCCAATCCAACACCATGTTTGGTTTATAAATTAGTCTTTCACTAATTCCAAATAAATTTTTCTTACATGTAAATTTTAAAAATGTTGTAATTTCATATCCTCTAGACGAGTGTTCATATGTTACGAGCACTATTGAGAATTAACTCAAACTCTCATTAATTAATTATTTTATTATTAATTGTTAATTAATCTTAGTCCAAATAGGATATTGCTTTATTAGAGTTAGTTTATTATTTAAATTAGTTGTCTTGTTGGAGAAGACGTTTGTTGGAGAAGACGTCCTTATCTTCTTGAGGTATGTCGGCAGAGCCTTACTTTGACAAAATAGATTTGTTGAAAAACAAGTCAGACCTTTTTCTTACCACTATATTGGCCAGCTTTTTTTATGTTCTTCAACAATGATTATAATAATGCAAGTGTAAATTTTCATACCATCGCTATCATTTGCAGAGCAGTTAATAAACATGATATTCCAACTAGAATAATTCTCTTATGATTTGGTTTATAAGTAAACCTGTCCATAGACAAGATTTTGATTCAAATAAGATCCGACTCTAAATCTATTTAACTGGACATGGATTATGATTTTTATCTATTTATTCAAATCCGATCTGAATCTGTTTAGATCTATAAATCTGGATGTAGAATTGGAAACATATCAATCTAATCCAATAAAAAATCCGATATGAGAGACCATTACATGTGTGTGTGTGTGTGTGTGTGTGTGTTTTATGAGAGACCAATCACATCCCTCCCTTTGCGCCTCCTTCCCACTTCACCAACAATCCCTTTCTGCCTTCACCACCAACTTGGGAGTTAGCCCTCATCTCTAATGCTTCCCCTATCTCTCTCTCTCACATCTACTACTTTCCTCTTCCTCCCTCTTCTACCGTATCCATACATGTCTCCTGCCTCTCTCCCCACCCTCTTCTTTTTTATTCTGTTATCTCCCTATTTCCCCCATATTCCTCTCTTCATCTTCACAAATAACAAGGTTTGGTTTTCATTAAGTATTTAATGGGTATCTTAATCTTCACGATGAATCAACCTCCATGCTTGCAAAAATTTGTGGATAATAATAAGATCTCTAACATTTGGATTTCAGTTCAACATGCATCTATTTTGAATTTGAAGATGGCAAACTAGGTTTTTTTTTTCCTTTTTTTGTGATTTTTTAATTGGTTTTCTATATGGCAAAATAGAAGTGAAATTGAAAAAAAATATTTAAATTGAGTGTTTAATTGGTGGGATTACATTAAAATTTACTTGTATTAAGATTAGATGAAGTAGTTGTTTATTTGATGACATTTGTTGAAATTCAAACTTATTCGGATCGGACTATATTGTTTGACCAAATGTTGATATCCATCGAATACACGAATTGGATTCGGACCAGTGATTTTAATCTGATTCATATTCAGATTAACTAAAATCCAGTCCGAACCCAATCCATTGATAGGCCTATTTGTTTGTATAATTCTAACAATCTCATAGTCACAAAAATAGTGATCCCTAGTTGGAGAAGTTCGATGAAACTCATGAAAGTTCATTGTTCATTTGTTTTTTCCGAGAAAATGCCCAATTTGCTCCATTCTTTGAGCAAACAGGGAGAGGTAAATAGTGGTTCCAGTTCTTTAAATCTTTAAAGCTATAAAGCTTAAGTTTTTTCAACTACAAATTTTATCATAGTTCGTATATTTTTAATTAGTTCCACGATATCACTGACACATAATATTAGGACCCAATTATAAGAAACCCCGTATGCAAAGTATAGTCCACATATGCATGTATGGTAGTTGTTAAATTATTGTTTGGGGATACATATGTGGGTACACTATGCATTAATCGTGTCTTATTTTGAATGCTAATACCACATGTCAATAATAATGGGATATCATTGCTGCAGTGATACTTAGCCCTTTGCTAGGCACACTGAATAATGATGTCTACCAACAATCATGCGAATTTTATGTCCATTTTTTATCTCCAGTTTGCAGTCTATGTGATTAGAAGATGTTTATCTATAAGAGATAAATGGAAAGAGAGAAATGAGACAGGAAAAAAGAGAGTGAGAGATATACCAGGGAACAAAAAATGCAATATAACCTATGTAACCTTGTATCCTCGTGATCTCTTCCTATTAACGTTGGAAAGGCAAGAGATTGAAACCACAATTACTGTACAAGAGTCAAAGGACAGCTTTTCTTTCTGCATAAATGTAGATAAAATTACAAATTTAGATTAATGTTAATAATAGCCAAGTGATCACATTAGAGGTGAAGATCATATGGAATAAAAAATGGTCAATAAATCATGCATCCCTATTCAAATCCTCCTATTAATGTCAAATGGGTAGGTGAATAAAACAGGAAAAGCGAAAGATTGAAACGATAATTTATGCATAATGGTCAAAGGATAGCTTTTCTGTTCTTATAATCATTGCTATAAAAATATGGATCCGGATCCTAGAATCTTACGATCCAATATAAGCAAATCAATCCGAGACTCATGTAGGATCCCAAATTCGTAGGATCTTAATGAATCGCGATCTGGATCTTATATGATCTTAGGATCCCGATCCGAACTGCGACTTTACCGATTCAAATTGTTGAGTTTGTTTGGTACGCGTGTTTAGTTACCGAGTAATTCAATCCATACTTTTCGGTTTTTATAGTTTAATACTCAATACAAATGTGAATATCTTATATACTTATGGGTCTATTGACACATTTCAAAGGATGAGAAAAGCTAAAGGAAGTTTGTTTCCCAAAATTGTCTCTTTTTTCGTTCGTCTCTCTTACTTAATGCAATTATTAAATTTAATCTTCTCTTATGGTGAGTGATCATAGCCAGAGGTCTTTTATTTTTTTTTTCTTTATGCTTTTTTTGTTCGAATGTCGAATAGCCAAAAGTTATTATCCAATAGACTTTCAACTTTCTAGTCTCTACGCTTTATCTCTTCTCCGAAAGTTAAGATAAAAATACTTGAATTCTTTTATTCCTTTTTGCACAACCTCACAAGAATAACGATCTGTCTTTGGTGTTAAACATTCTTTAATGTTCAAATTGTAGTTTATCAAATTTCAATCTTACCTTAAGTTTGATCTTTATTGTAGTATTCCTATTTGCATAGATACTAGGCTTGTTCAAGTCTTATTTTTGAGAATTTGGTATTGCTACATATAATTTTCGTCTCATTTTCTTAGTTGATAGAATCTTACGATTCTCGATCCGATCCTACGATCCCGATCTTATAACCTCCCCAATCAATCCAAGATAGGATCCCGATTTTAAAAACCTTGCTTATAATTATATCTAAATATAAACTTTTAGGTAATGTTTTATTGATGATGGCCAAGTGATCACATTAGAGGTGAAGTTCATCGATTCATGTCATTCTAAGGAGTAAGGATTCTGTCATCATAGTCTTCTAATACGTAGAATGAAAATATGTATATTGGAGTGGAACTTAGGTGGGCTAGACAAGTTAAAAGGTGAACCAAGACTTGACCACTGGTATAAAACACTCAACTAAACTCAACCCGAACCCAAATTTCATTCCAAACTCTTTAGCCGAGCACTATGTTTACTTAGAACTTTGAACTCGGGTTATGCAATCCACGTTGAACTCGGGCTTAATTTTCAGGTTGAATTCCTGTTGAATATTTGGTTTGCCTAAATTATGCATGGATAGATTTTCTTCAAGCTATCTGCTCTCTGCCTGGTTACAACTATATCTGTGGGGTTGTAAAAACCAAAATACAGAAAGCCATGGGAATATTGACGCAATATATCTCAAAAAATTAATAATTTCAAGGGTTAATCACAAATTGCACCTGAAAGATCGTTTGAATCTCAATTTGCACCCTCAAATATCAAAAATATTACACCATCAAAGATAGAAATTTGTATCAATGCGTA